>OY728131.1:588234946-589484946 GCA_963277665.1 Viscum album | reverse complement strand
GATAAAAATATCACTGAAGAAGTTTTGAATGTCTCCGGCCTTAGGAAAGTGGGAATATAGGGTAATAGTAAACACTTCCCCATGATGACCCACACCGTAGAAGAATGTGTCGAAAATAGAAAATGGTAAAAATATTGAGAATATTTTCTTCTATAACTAGGGGTATTAGTAGAATTCGATACATTAGAATATAGGTGTGTCAATAGATCCAGCTATCTAGTTCCTGGTCCTACCAAGAAAATAGTTGTCCTGGCATGGAACTTAGTAGAATTTGGGGTAGTTAATCATTTAGAATTTTCATATTTTACAATGTCAGTATGTATCTCTCTATCCATTCACAGAAGGTTGAACGACACTAGGCAACTAGACATTGATTTTTTACAATCTATACTGATAGTACAATCTTCCATCTTTGCAAATCCCAAGGAACATGAAACCATTCACCTCTCGTGTGTAGCCGTAGGGGAGGAGAAATTAAATTGTGGAAAAACTATATAGCTCCACCTCCACCATGAAAACAGCCACAACCATGGCTATAAGTCACCCAAGACCCTTCTCACCCTCATAAATTATATATAAAACGGTGATCAATATATATATTTGACTGAAAAAATTGGATGGGGTCATTCGTATTAGGTATATTACCCACCATGATTTTGGGGATTTTGTTCCTCACCACCACCACTATCGCCAAGATCTGTGCTGGGATCCAATACTTTCCACCCAAGCGATAAAATACTTTGGGAACCTCTATCCATAATTATCCCATTATTCAATCCCCTTAACCGATGAGGAGAAGGATGCTCAATCCATCTCGGTTACAACTTCTTCCAAATAGCTTCCAAGGAGGGCTCCCACCAGGTCGCATTGATGATTCTATTTATTCCATATGGCTAAAGAACATTTGGAATATACCCCTGCACTATCATCCCTAGTTTGGATAACCTGATTATAATGTCAGTTAATTTTTTATGGGGACACCCATTAGGGGATGTCATCTCTTACAGCTTCTGTGGCCCATGCCACCCATGTCACATTCTATCAGGTCCCTACCACTACAGATTATGGATTCACCATCACCTGATGGGGTTCGAGACCCCATCTACCCAATGGGTAGTCTGGGATGACTCTTTCAGTTTCCAACATGATTAGAATCCTTCATTGTTGAACATATGATGTAATGATCTAGAATATAGGTCCCTCAAACACAATAAAAAATCTAAGGACAGTCCATCCATGCTCTATTAACTGTCAAAATGATGTTCCTCCTCTTGCTGCTGCTGCAAACTATCACGGTGGTCCATCCCATGCCATAGGTGGACGACATGGAGGTCCTCTCCATGTTTTCACTAGTTCCATCATAAGTCATCCCTCTATGCCAAATGACCAATACTAAATTCATCCCCATACAGAATCTTCCCGACATAAAGGTCCTCCCCATATCCCATTCGATATCTTCACAACAACTCCTCACACCATAGTTCATAAAAATGGAGTTCATCCCCGCTATCATACATAACATAGAGGTCACCCCCATGTTATATTAATCACCCATAATGGAGGCCCACCTATCTATAACATTAGTACCAATAGAGGTTCTCCCCGCTCTGAAAAAATTTTCATGGAGATCCTCCCCATATCCCATCCAACTCATGTGAATGTCCTCCCCACTCAAGTACCAACCAGCATGGAGGTCCCCCACACCATGTTGAAGATCTACCATACCCTGCAATATTTTCCCTATGATATAGGGAGAACTATAACTTTCAGGGAAATAACACTAAGAAATTATAGATCATTGTGAATCATGTTTTCTTTTCCGATGCTAAAGAGAAGTGTGATTCCATCATGGAACATTCACCCTGATCCTTTTCATTTGGGTCTTGAGTAGGAACCTAGTCTGTGATATTCTTCCTCATATAAAGTGAAATCATCCAGATCCTTGAATCCCACCACAAATACATGAAGGAGGAGGAAGATTCATGTACCTTCTAGGGTGTCTCGACACACTCCTCTATGTCATCGCCTAGATAATTCTTTTCCTTGACACATGATAAAGAAGAGTTGTTCTAGGGTCTGCTAGATGATAATAGAAAAACATAATCCACAATCAATGGTCACCGAATTCATATAGGAATCTGTGGATAAAAATTCATCCAATAGTGACTTGATGATGCAGTTGGTACCATCTTTGATAGGATACCCAGTGAGTAGTGGACTATCATTTTGCGAACCATTCTCTCCATCAGCCAATTTTGCATCGCAACGGTCAGCGTCAATTCTATTTCCAGTTCCTCAGCCACCCATAGTTTTGGAATGGGGAAACCATATTCTGGATCTTGCTTCTAAATGAATTAGTTTTTGGGAATTTCATTTTATGAATTAGGTATCCGTGTTTTTATGGCCAATAGTGACTCCATACATTGACATTGTAGAATTTCTCAACCTGCATGAAGTCATGTTCTTCAGCCGGACTCTCTAGGTTAATAATTTCTACCTCCATAATCATCAATGGGTTTAACTAAAAAATCCTAGAAAATTATTAATATATCAACTAGTATTTTCGTGTAGTGGAATTTTCCACATTTCACATCACTCAGAACCCAGTATCACACAGTTATCACCAGACTCTTTAGCAATGATTGTTTAGATCATTACTTGGCTCCACATATTTTTTGTTGAGGCGTGTCCACACATCCAGATTAGTAGTTGGGGACAATATGAATCTATCAACATCAGTCTTATCATACTCCAACCCTAATAATCTAGTTATAAAGTGGATATGATGCTAGGTGTTGTCATGATGAACATTGGTAACATAAATCCTCTTAAAGAGTAGGACATCATGATAGATCTCATGAAGAGAAAATTCCCCTAGGAACAACATGGCATATGCCAAATCCCCCTGGGCATTGTCACTGGCCAGCAATGAATCTTTCTTAGTCTTGATGAACCTACTGAGTCTTTGCCTCTTGGTCAGGACCACAATAAGGGAGAATAACCCATTGAGATCGTTAAACCCTCTGACCCTTCTAGCTCAATGCATAATATGGAACATGAAACCAAGAAGGTCATGTTGCTTTATCAAAATGTGGTACTAAGAAGTTCATTGACATGTTCCTCACTCAGTGCTACATAAAACAGTTCCTAGAGAGTGGTGTTCCTTCGTATGATCTCTTTGACCCTCCACCAGAGTAGAAAGGGAACCATATGTTATTCTCAGATAATTTCCTCCCATTGATCTTGAAAATTGTGGTCATCCAGTAAGAAAAAGGTTGGATTTTATGGAAATGGGACATATTACACATCATTGAATCAGTCTGAGATGTGTGATAATATTCTTTGATAAATGACACTATAATTCATTCCCATAGCAGCTCAGATATCCCTTTACGTTATTCCCCTAGTCATACCATTGTTCATCCCTATAATTCTTCCTCATTTGGTTTCTCCAGATGCCCCATGAGATGATGATATGGATTATTTTGTTTAGGAACACAAAACACAATGGTGATTAGGAATCCTCTCCAAGATTGATTCCATTTCTAGGGTGATTTGATGGTAAATCTGTTTTATCACCTCATGGACGTCAAAACACGATAGGTGGAAATCCCACATGATGGAAATCAATATTCGGCATGGGGGGATGATATGCTAGAACCACCATATTTCGAAAATCCAACATTCTTCACCTTGAATGGGATGGGAGACCTATTTCTGCATGTGCCCCACATCAACTCAATGTGTCTACCCATTCTAGGAACACTATCACAAAAGGAATCCTCTGTGATATGATGTTTCAGATATACACTAGAAGGGACCATTTTTTATTGGTACAACCTATTACCTATTGGGTTTATTTCTAGTTATGATGATCATTGTAGGTAGTTTCATTATTATTTCATCCCAATCACTTACAAGACTAGTATTTCTGACCTCTTCATGTTGAAAAGACATCTAGATGAGCGAGTCACCTAATTCTTCACTAGATAGAAAGGCCTGGCCTATTCCCTTGATATTTCCGCCACTCAGGAAAAGCTTTTGATGATATGTGTGGAAAATGTGATGGATTAATTGGTCCCATCCCACATCACTCATAAAATCCAATGTGGATTCTAGGATTTATTTGATAGTTCTCGGTGACTAGAGGAAGCCTTCTAGTAGTCTAAATAAGAACACTTGCTTCCTCTCGTAGCTCCTGCAAGAAGAGACTCCAAGGCTGAAACTATTGTCATCGAACAGGTGGAGGACCCAAGGATGCTATAGTAATTAAAAGTATAGTTGTGTTCATAGCCTTATTGAGTGTTTCAACCCCATGCCCAACCTCATTCTCATCATATGTGACATCAAAATTAGTAGGAACCTCCACAAAAAATATCCCCATTACCCGGGTGAGGTGATCAGGTTCATACTCCTCAGCAGGATATAGCCCCCAATCAGGGATATACTCTCAGACTTCTTTCCCAATCCAATGAAACGAGACATACTCATTTGATGAAGATCAGGTCCCTAGTTATTTATGAAGTTCCCAATATCAGGGGATCTTATGGTTTCCAAAATTTTGGAAAATCAGAGAGGATAATCTCAATGTTTTCCAAAACTACGGCCCTTATCACTGATTCCCTAGAAATACTCTCTAAAACTAATATGTTTTCTAGGAATGGATAGAGGACTAGGTAAACCATAATATAGTCAGTTTTTCTCCTTCCCCATCCTAGTTTGTGTGTATCCCTATAGATACAGACAATGTTATTGAGGGAGAATAGAAGTAGGTCTCTAGTCATGGGTCTCAGATGTATAAAAGTTGGTAGTCCCATAGGGCTGCCTCTCACATGGACAGTATCATTTATTCCCATTTGATTAAGTTTGAGCCTTCTTAATTATCCATTATTCCTACTGATACTACATCTAAATTTACTTCTCAATATTCTTCCACTCAGAAGAGTAGATGTGGTTAGTGCAAGAGGAAACAACTCCCTGACATTCCCCAAGTCGTCTTGAACTCTTAGAGAATTCGTGATTCTAGATATAAGAATCATCCCTTGGGTACACCCATTTCTGGAAGATTCACTATGTGATGATCAACCGTATACCTCAATTAATACTGTTTTATTTGTGAACCCTAACATGGTGCCCAAGAAAGAGGAACACTAGGCTCATCTTCCTAATGTCCCTAGTCAATGCCACCATCAATGTAGTCATGGCTATGTAACCATCAAAATACTCCTAAAAATGCCCCCACACATGCATTATATACTACAAAGACTAGAAAGAAGGCTCAAAATAAAGCTCAACATCTATCTCCCTCTCATCATGTCTCAGTGGGTTCTGTCCCACTACTATTTTTGATACTCGATCTGGAAGAGATACTCTGATTGTGTTATACCCAATGGCACTCAGCTATGGCTTGACATCATCCATCTGATATTTATCTGATGGTAGTTTAGTGTGGTTAAATGAATTAACCATAGGTTATCCCTATCAGCAGCATGAATCCATTGGTTCAACCAGTATTTCCAATCATAAATCCTTCCACATTGGAACTTCCTAGTAGTAGAAATGTGCATCTATCACAGAAGTAAGATGTTCTTAGGAACCTTTCTAGAATTTTCCCAATGTTCTGTTTCCACAAGTCTCTCTCATGTTTGGAGATATGTTTGAATCCCTCCATGAGGGTTTTAAGAATCCCCCTCCAGTTAGAAATAGTTGTAGAAGCCACTTATGTATTCCATGATGAGGTAGATGAGAGATTGGAATGTCAAGCCATCGTCACATTATTATGGGGAGATCCTGGTACTTTTATAAAGGGAAATATACACCATTTATAAGTTACTGGACAGTTTAATGCGATGGAAGTCCATCGATGTATTATCAACACTGGTTCTAGGATCATTTTCATCCTGACTTGGACACTATGTAAGGTCGGGCTATCCAAAGTAAATTTGAGTCCCTCTATCGTAAAATATCATCGCTGTGATAGGAACAAGAACAGTCTATGTGGAATGATTCTCCAAAAGACCTATTTTGGTGGATTCATTTTCATCAATATGTTCATGGTCTTCTGACAAGTAACCACCTAAAATTCATTGATGGTTAAGCCCTGACTATATCGGCATGTGTCGTTTCCCTCTTCATATCATTGATGCCTCTTGTAGTCATTTAATGGTCAATTGGGAATGCTAAATGCTGATTCATCATCCTTTTCCTACTGTGATTCCCACAGTTTAGATGTCAACAACTTGAAGATCAAAGACAAGTAGGTCCATCCTAATGAATTTGATCACACTACCATTGTGGCCTAACCATGGACATACATGGAAGATGATTCCTTATACTCAATTTAATGGTTGAAGGCCACAACCCCCCACTTTGGAAACTACTTTTTTGTATTTGAGAAAATGTGGAGGTGCATTCCCAGGTACATGAAATGCCAAATGATCACATCATACTCCAAAAATAATCAGACACAAGTGATTCTAGAGATCCATATCCCTGTAAGACATTGCGATGTTCTCCCCATGGTGAGAGAAACATACCGTACTTTATTATTTCTTATGGTTAGGTTGAACTTACTCCAGATAACATGCCACTAATGATTTTATATTATCATGTTTTCCCCATCGGGTTAAAGGCCCAATGGAAGTTGGTTGTCATCTTTTTTTGCCAGGGCATTTACAGTGGAGGAGTCTCCCGATAAAGATTTCACCACCACTTAGGGTGGTATCAGTATTTCTCTCGTATCAGCTATCATATAACTATTTTATCTTATTGATGATCCTCTCACCTCGTATTATAAGAATCATTTTTAAGACTCTACACCCATGTTTGTTGAAGGAATTTAAACCCCCACTATTATGTTGGTACATGTGAATTGCAGTACCTAGGAACACCCGAGGTCAACACTGATCTGCACAACTATTCCTACTTAGGAACATCAACATTATATGTATTTTTGTGAATCTGCATCATGGTGTATTTTCTTCTATTTATGATGAGATGATTTTACTATATCTCCATATCTCTATTCATCGAATTTTTCTCCCTGTAATCTATCACAAGTTCAAATAGCCTCCCGAAATGATGCAACCCTCTCATGTCACCATGGTCTATCCTGATGTAGATAAGATCATCAAAGAAAAAATTTTCAAGGATGTCAAGTACCCTAGATGGTTCTCAAATTTCAATCCAATTATGAAGAAATACAAATGGATCAATGCCTAAAATGGCTTCCAAGATCTGAACCATCACTATCTGAGGCATGATTTTTCCCTTCCTATGATAGATCTGTTGGTCAATGACATAGCTGGATTACATTACCTCTCCTTCATGGATGGATATTTTGGATATAATAAAATTTTTATGGTCCTTGACATCATATAATACACTTCCTTTATATTTCCACAAGGAACCATCCACTATTAGGTAATGCCTATTGGTCTAAAGAATGCAGGAGCTACTTATCAGCATAGTATGCACTGTATATTCAATCTGGTCCATGTGATGTTGGGGGAATTCATTAATGACAATTTGGTTTTGAAAACTAGCTAATGCCTTTAATATATCAGATATCTTGAAAAAGAGTTTAGATTCCACTACTCCAGCCATCTAGAAATGAACCCCTTGAAGTGTGCCGTCAAGGTTACCTCTGGAAAAATCAAAATAATTGTTGTTAGATATAGAGGAATAGAGATAGATCCAGATATGATCAAGGTTATCAGTTATATTCCTCATCCAAAAAATCTTGAGGAGCTCCGATTTTTTCGAGGAAACTTTTCTTATGTAAACTGATTCATATAAAATATGGATGGAATGTGTAAACCCATTTCCTGTCTTATGACGAATGGTGTTGTCTATCATTAGGATGATTATTTCAATATTTCTTTTGAGGAGATCAAGAAATAACTGCTACATCCTCAATTCAAATTCCACTAATCTCTAAATATTCATTATTCCTCTATGTGACCAACTTATAATGATCCCTCGGTGATCTATTTTGACAGGTCATCTAGCTCGGTGGGTAGCGATCCTTCTGTTGTTTGACATTAGGATCATTCCACTGAAATATGTGAAAGGGTTAAGATATGGCATATTTTATGGACAGAAATACATACATCGCAATGTGGTATCTAGATCACGAATTTTTTGAAAATTATTTCATATTAAGGAATCAATCAATATCATGTTAGAAGATGCACATCAATAGTTCCCCATCGAGATCCACTGGTAGGAGACTCAATGATACCAGACTCAACATAGTAGGTTTTGTCGTCATCTTTATTATGCCTACATAAGTTATTTTCCCTTATTTTTTGTTGTTTCGGGAAGGTTTCACCAAACAATGAGGTTTAGTATCGAGCTCTTATCACTGATCTTGATCTAGCCCTCGGGATTGATGATCCCCACCTTTATGTTAAGGAAACTATAACATGGTCATCAAGATGATAAATAGTGACAATATGGTTTGGAAGTTAGAACGTGTTCCATTTTTAGAGAGCACTCTCCAGCTGATGGTCTAGTTCCCTTCTTGGCCAAAAATCTCTCCTGTATCTCGATTATGTAATGATTTAGCTGATTCCTTTGGATTCCTTGTCACATCTCCTACTGTGCTTTTTAAGGACGATTTGATTATCCACGTGGCACATCAAAGGGTCTCCACTCACTTCACTATTGACGATGTTGATTTATAGTGGTTAATCCATATTAATATCGATACTTACACACAAGGACATCCATGTCCCCCTACTATAGTTGAGGAGACCACTGATTGGATAACTCCTTTTATTGAGTACATCTAACAATGAAATATCCTGACAAACAAAACTAAACATTAGTGAATCCGCTGGCATGCAGTGTAGTTCACCCTCTAAAGTGGTCCCAGCCTGGAGAAGATCCCCTACAAACTTGTTTTTGATAGAGATATCCCCTTTTTTATTTAAGGAGATGAGATTCCCCAGGTTATGCAGGATGTTCTTTCCTATTCTTGCAGAGCTCCTCGGGTTGGGTAAACACTCTCCCACCAGATCCAAAGCTTGTGATACTTTTGGACCACCAAGGTTCATGACTATATCTATTTTTCTATGAGGTTACATTCATGTATGATCCATGCCAATTTCTTTTATCGACCTCTGGATCCCCTCCATACTACCATGTACACTTGTACCATTACATTCTAGGGATTTGATGTCATTGGACCATATCCACCCACAAAATCTCACTAGTGTAGTTTCATTTTACCCACCATAGATTTCTTCTCAAAATGGGAAGAAATGATTCCTATAATGGAATTCAAGTATTGTTCCATCAGTAATTTCATGTGAACCAACTTCACTCATCTATTTGGAGTCACTCACACCATCCTCATCGATAACAGCACCAATTTATGAGTAGCTGAGATGAAGATATTATACGCCAAGTACAACTTCCAGTCTTACCACACTTCTTGCTACAATGTACAGGAAAATAGGATGATCGAGGTGTTTAACATGAGACTCTCTAACATTTTGATAAATATAGTTATTAAGAACAAGATGATTGGAAATATAAGCTCCCCAATGCTCTATAGTTTTATCGGAAGACACATCAAAATTACACTTAGGTGACACCATATTACATAGTTTACGGAACTGAAGTTTTCCTACCCATTGACATTCTATTTCAATCACTTCGTACATTCATCTACAATTAGAAGATGTTAGATAGGATAGACAATTTCTATCTCTATGAATTGGAGGCCCTTAATGAGATTGGGATCTTGGCCAAGCACAATATAGAGATTCACTTGGACAAGACAACTAGATCTCTAAACAAGAAATTTAATCTCTTCTCCTAGCTACATGGTGAAACACTATTGTCCATAGGAATGTCGATGATATCAGGTGGGAATCCACCAATGTTAGAGCACTAATAAGAGGGACCTTACATCATTACCAAAAATTTTCCCTAGCAGTGCTTACTCTTTGATCACCATGGGTGGTGAGATAATCTCTCCTCGCACTAGTGTTTGGTTCCTCTAGATGTACATCGCATGAGTGAGTTTCCATCTGGAATGAAAATAAACTCAAAACTAGAAACATAGTTCTTTATGGTCTTATCTCTATGACCTTAAACTAATACATATTTAGTCTTGTATGATGTGAAACTACAAGTATGTCCATCATGATGTTAAAAAGTAAGAACCATTTTTCATGTCTAGTTAGATGCTAAATTTCACATACGTTCCTTTTTCCTCAAAGAAGGTCATTAAACTGATTATCATTGATGAACTATGTCGGGATTGACTAGTGTATTTATAGGATACATAGGAATTTCAAGACATTTTTTCATTCACTTCGGCCCTAGGTTTCCCTAGATCCTCCATCCTTTCATCCCCTTGTCCAAAGTACTTTCCTAGGTGAACCTGGTGTGATATGAGACCTCTTTGGTCCTCATTAATGTCAGTTTTACAGAAGTATCACCATGATCCTTTCTTAGGGATTTCCATTTCCTTCATCCTTTCCGCTTGAAAGTATACTGCATGAAATTTAGGAACTACATTTGGCATGATTCACATCCTTACGGTATATATAAAAATTCCTAGACTTTTTATCTTTGGTGCAACCCCAGGTTCCTCAACCTTTCTGGATATTTTGGTGTCATTTATGGTCTGAGTTATACAACCTTAAACTACGATCTCTTCCATTCCACATGATGTTAAACTATTGTATCCTGCCTGCAAGACATTAAACTGCATGTAATTTATGTTCCTTTCTGCATATTCCTAAAATGAAAGATCCCAATTATCTTACACAACACCAAAACATAATTTTACCTATTGTTATTAATATTTTCATGACTTATTATATTCCCCCTTTATGTATTTTATATTAAATGTGCATAATTTTTGTAAAATATTAATGTTTTAAAACTAAGTATAATTTTTTAGCATTTTTTAGAAGTAGTCAAATTATGTCAGTCTACTATATTATTTATAACCATCACCCTAATGATCCAATTTTTGTGGTTCTTATTTTTTAGGATTCTAATTCAATATCCAACATTTCATTATAAGGGATCCTAGGACAATTATTCTATTTGAAGGATCCTATGGACCGTACAAGATGACCCAAATAATTTTTGAAGAAACTGGACCAGCCATGATGATTGAGTTACTTGTCTCAAAAACGAAGCCTAAATTTTATAAAACTCCACCATATGTTCATGATAATACATAAGCATCATGTATAAAACTTTCATGTTCCTACACAAAGAACAATGGTCCCAAATGAATTTTGATGTCCAGCCCACCATTCTGCCTGGGAATTAATATCGGGACACAATTCATGACATCTCTCATGATGTAATATTCTAATCAAAATGATATTTTTCATTGTGAAAGAAGAGATATATACGGAAAAATGTATTAAAGAAATAATTCAGATTTGATAGCATTGTCGAATTCAAAAAACCCATTCACATGTTAAACTTCAAAAATTTTGGATTTAAATGGACAGAATAACACTATTTAACTAAATAGACATAACATTGGCTCCTTAAGTCCAATGGCCACCCCATTTTCAGAGTAGACAAGAGGAGATATTTATCTACAACTTGTATGATGATCATACCTCGAGATTTGGATGTCTAATTTATCAAACTGGCGATGTAAATGGAGGGTCATTTTCTGAATACAAAATAGCCCACAACATTGGGTATAAATATATCCCCCTCATCTCATTGCAAAGGGTTGGAATTTCAGAATAGAGGAAAACATATTGGCACAGTCAAGGCCTTGAAAATGGCTTGGGTGGACCATCCATAATAATTTTTTACTTGATATACCTTTCCACTTATCTTTGTTTTCGTTTACTTTTGTGTTCTTCTTTGTTGTAATATTGTAAGTATTTCTTTTGAAAATCTATTTTAATGAAAGTTTATTATTCAGTATACATTATTATCAACCAACTTCTATAGTTTAATATTAATTTTCATAAAATATTTTAAATAAAATTTAATCCACATAACTTATTTTTTATTCTCATTCAATCTAAAGTTCAATTTAATTCTCATCATCGTTCGTCTGTGTATGTTTGATGCAAAACTCTTTTCTTATCCCTTTATTTTTCTTATCTTCATAATTCATCATCATAATCATTAGAAACAGATTATTATTGATTTCAATGGCTGAGTAAATATCTCATTGGGGTGAGATATAATTTAGGTATGTTAAGTGATTGAGATATTTTTATCGATGAATATTCTTCAAATTAACATTGTGTATGTTGGACTTAGCATGTCATGGATTAATGACTTGTATTATTTAACATATAGATTCCATGGATTATTGGAACCCTAAATACACTACCACAATCAATTAATGATTTATATTAGAATCCTATTTATGTTTAGGCTTGGATTATAGATTTAACTCTTACGAATTATAGTCAACGTCAACTTGTGACATGGGTGTTAATTTTATGCAATATAAAGAAAAGATTAGGGATATCACAATCTTAACTACCAAATGATGAACTCACCCCAATATTTATAAATTTTATAAATCAAACATAGTCCATAAATTATTTTATAATCCCTACAAACAAACCCCCCAATCAGAATACAATCAACTGAAAACATTCGACTATTAAAAAAGTATCATCGCCGAGGATTCGACCCGAGTGCTGATATACACATTAGCAGAGCATTGGAACTTGGACTGGTCGATATGCGACAATCAACCACGCTTTCAAATGGATCTCTTTTCGAGGATGGTGTAATTAAGCAGTTATTAGTTTCTAGTTATTTAAAAAAAACAAAAAAACACAAAATTTATAAAAAATTGAAATAAATACAACGAAAAACCCACCTTCCTCAAAAAAACCATAAACGGAAAACAAAAATAAATATATTATCTTCATCATTCTTCCAAATCTCTCTGAATACTGCATAGCCTCCCAAACAATCCCTCGGATTTGTTTGACCCCAAAATTGAACAAACTCTTCTCTAACATAGGAGGAACTTAACAGATTATCAACTCATTCAAGAACCAATCCTTGTCCAACCAGTTGAATTAGATATAGCTAATCCTAGGGAAAATAAATTTAAAGAACTTGTTGCCCCAAATATGAATTACCAAACACTTGGTATTATATATCCATATATAGAGGCTGAATTTGAACTCAAATCGGGTTTGATTTATCTTCTCAATAATTTCCACGGGCTAGCCTGTGAGGATCCACATCTTCATCTTAAAGAGTTCCAAGTGGTGTGCTCTACCATGAAGCCTCAAGGGGTTTCTGAGGAACAGATAAAACACCAAGAATTCCATTTTTCTTTATCTGACTCTGCTATGTCATGGCTTTACTACCTCCCTCAGAGTTCCATAACCACATTTAATGACATGAAACGACTCTTCTTTGAGAAATGTTTTCCTGCTTCTCATAATGCTTCTATCCTTAAAGAAATAAGTGGTATCCATCAGTTCCCAAGTGAACCACTCCATGAATACTATGAGAGGTTAAAAACCATGTTGAAACCTTCCCACACCATAAACTCCCTGACCGTATCTTGATCCAACACTTCTAAGAGGTGTTATTGGCTATGGAGAGAACTCTCATTGATGTCGCACGTGGAAGTGCTCTTGTTGATAAAACTTCTACAACTGCAAGATACCTTATAAGAAACTTGGATGAAAACACCTAACAATTCCATACTCGAGCATGTTATCATGTTAAAAAAGTATATGAAAATAAATCCACTGATCCGAAAAAGATGACAGAGTGGATGAGTGAACTTACAGGTCATGTGAGACAACTAGTTGTGGTTACCAAAGCCCCAACCTCATCTTCTATGCAAATAATGTTTCATCGACCCGTAAAAAATTGTGGAATATGAAACTCTCCATATCATCTAACTGACACATGTCCACAACTTCAAGAGGATCAATCTGAATCATCTGGACCAATAAAGCTCAATGAAGCATATGCTTAGAGGAATACCAACCCTCAAAAATCAGGTCAATTCATTAAAAACATCAACCAACCTCACTATGAGCCCTTCACTTCTTCCTATAACCAAGGTCTGAGGTATGGTAATTATGTCTCTCGTCCCCCTCAATTCCATCATCAAAACCCAAACCAGTTCCAATATGGTCATGGTATTGGTAACATCCAACAACCTTATCCTTTTATTCATCAACCTCAAAGGAAAAATCCTCCTACGAGAATCCAATATCCTAGTAAGAATTACACATTCCAAAACCAATAAAATCACTTTACTAAGAACCAAAATCTAGATAATTTGAATTCGGGATAGGCCTCTTCTTCCAAGAAACCATGTGAAAGTGAAGTGGAATATATTTCCTCTTGCACCTCTTCTAGCCTCAAGAACATTGAATCCCAAATTGGTCAACTTGCATCCCACCTTAGTCAGTAGAAACCATCTAATTCTTCGCATCTTCTAGCTCAACCATTACCCAAACCCAAGGTTAATGTAAGAGGAATTTCACTTAGATCGAGGAAGTGAGTTGTTATGCCTCAAGATAAGTCCTCCAACCCCCCCCCCTAAATGTTGAACTATAAAATGAAATGAAAATGAAATATGAAAAGGAACCTGAAGCCATTACCTCAACTCCTTCTATTCCACTTAGGAACCCAATTCATTTTCCTTAAGTTGTTTGTAATCCAAAGAAGTCCTTTGAACCCGATCCTGAAATGCTCGACAAGTTTATTCTTATTGAATTCAACATACCCCTCTTAGATGCAATTAAAAAAATTCCCAAGTATTCCATGTTTCATAAGGAATTGTAAACGCACAAGAGGAAACCTATGACCATTGAAAACGTTTCCACCCAACAGTCTATTCCCATAAAGTGCAAAGATCCTGGAACCATTACAGTTCTATGCCAAATGAGAAATTCAAACATTGATGATGCACTCATAGACCTAGGAGCCTCAATTAATTTCCTTCTCAATTCCATATTCTCCAACCTTGGTCTAGGTCCCTTACAACCAATAGGTGTTGTCATTATGTTTTCTAATCGAAACATAGCTAGTCGTGATGGAATAATCGAGGATGTCCTTGTTCATGTCAATAATATTATCTTCCCAGCAGAATTCTATGTCCTTGACATGGAAGGTGAGATAAACACTTCTAGATCTCCCTTAATTATGGAAATACCATTCCTAATGAAAGTGAGAACCAAGATTTATGTCTATTCAGGCATCTTATCCATGGAATTTGGTGACCAACTGGTCAAAGTCAACATTTTCCGAGCCATTCCATACCCGTATGAGGATCACTCTGCATTCCCAATCCATACTTCTGAGGACACTTATAAGAGTCAATTGAACCACATTCCACCATGTTCATCATGTTCTAATGATAAAGGATATTGTGGAATCTGCACCATGATTAACCAAGTCATAAATTGTGAATTTGATGCGGACATCTCATTCGTAGAATCCATCAATCTAGAAGAACGTGAAAACTCTATTGAATCCGACATCAACTCTGATCTCTAGAGCTCCACATTGGACATTATTAAGGAAAATGAATCTGAATCAATTGAATTCCATTCCTTCATTCTTGAGATTTATAACCGACAAATGAAAGATGATACTGATCAGAAACCTCTTCTTAGACACCTGAAATATTCATTCAATATCCATGAACACTCTTATACTATCTTTATCTCTTATTCACTTACCAAAACTGAGGAGTCCAAACTTGTTCATGTGTTAGAGGAAAACAAAAAGGGATTAGGGTGGACCCTAAATTTCCTACCAAGAATCCACCCTACCATTTTCATGCATCAAATCCATCTTCATGAATCATCCAAACCAATTGGACAACCACAAAGAAGACTCAATTAACTGATACTTGATATAGTTAGGGAAGAGATCACCAAGCTTCTTCAAGATGTTATTATCTACCCAATTACTGATTTTGAATGGGTTAGTCCAATTCATGTTTTACCAAAGAAATTTGGGATAACTGTTGTCACAAATGAACATGGCGAGGTAGTCACAACTCGAGTGATGAATAAATGGAATATGTTCATCGACTATAGGAAATTGAATATTGAAACAAGAAAATATGGTTACCCACTTCCATTCCTTGATCAAATGATAGAACAATTAGTCGTAATGTCGCATTATTTCTTTCATGATGGATACACTAGCCACTTCCAAATCCCAATTGCGCCTCATGACCAAGAAAAAAATACTTTCACTTGCCCCATTGGAAAATATTCATATATGAGAATATCTTTTGGACTTTTAAATGCTCCTGCAACATTCTAGATGTGTATGATGAGTATCTTTTCAGAATTCATTAAACAATACATTGAAGTCTCCATGGATGAGTTTACCATTTATGGTGAGTAATTTGAATCTTTCTTGAATTCACTCTCTCTAGTCCTTCAAAAGTGTGTCAAGTGTACCTTTGTGTTAAATTTTTAAAAATCACACATCATGGTGGAAAATGGGATTGTTCTAGGGAACATAATTTCAAAAGATGGTATTGAAGTTGATCCTTCTGAAATTTAAGTGATCTAATAACTTCCTCTACCAAATTTTGTTCAGGACATCTATTCATTCCCCCAATCATGCCAGTTTCTATCATAGATTCATCTATAACATCAGTAGGATTTCATTTGAACTCAGTAGGTTTCTCCAAAATGATGTCACATTCTATTTCAATGAGGTTTTAAAGTGACCTTCATTGAACTCAAAACTTCTCTTACATATGCCCCGATAATCCAACCCCCAGATTGGTCCTTACACTTTGAGTGATGTGTGATGCTTCTGATAGATCCTTTGGGGAAGTTCTGGGTCAATGAAAAGAAAAAATTCATCATGTCATATATTATTCCAAAAAAACATTGGATGTAACCCAATATCAATACACTATCACTGAAAAAGAACTTTTAGCAGTTTTTTTTACCATAGATAAAGTCTAGCCCTATCTCTTTGGTGCCCAAATCATTATCTTCACAAACCATTCTCCTTTAAAGTTCTTACTCAAGAAAAGTGATTCCAATCCAAGGCTAATAAGGTGGATCCTAATTCTCCAAGAGTTTGACTTTGAAATCAAAGATATATCAAGAAATGAAAACCATGTGGGTGATCGCTTGAGTAGAATTTCTAATTCTTCTCATTCTGAAATCATCGATACTGAATTCCCCACTGAGCACCTTTCATATCTCACTCCAAAAATACCATGGTATTCCCAAATTTAAAATTACTTTGTTTCTAGTGTTTTTCTTGAAAATATTTCAAAAGAATAAAAAATGAGGTTGAAAAGTTATTCAGAATACTATTTTGTGAAGAAAATAAACATTGGAAAACTGGGGATGACATGGTAGTAAGGAGATGTGTCCATGAAAAAGAACATTCTTCCATCTTAGAATTCTGTCTCTCAATGCCTAGTGGTGGCCACTTTGGACTGTAAAGGACCTCTTGAAACGTCATAGACTCGGGATTATTTTTCTTCACTCTTAAAGGACTCACATGAGTTCTATAAATCATGTCCCACTTTCCAAAATTTTTGCACAATTTCAAGGATAAATGAAATCCCCTAAAATAATTTAATTTTCTGTGAGATCTTCGATGTTTTGGGTATCTATTTGATGGGACCATTCCCCTTTCGAATGGATTCTCATACATTATTCTTGTGCTTGATTATTTTTCTAGGTGGGTTGAGGCCAAACCCACTAGAAAGGATGATCCACATACTATTAGTGTGTTCCTAAAGACACATATCATCCATAGATTTGGCATACATCATGCCTTGATCAGTGACTTAGGAACACATTTTTGTAATAGAACCATGAAATCTCTTTTGAAAACGAATGAGTTTGTACATAAAACTTCATCAGCATAACACCCCCAAACAAATGTCATGGCTGAACATTTTAATAGAGAAGTGAAAAGAGTGATTGATAGAATTTTAAAACCCACCAGAAAAGACTGGCCTGAAATTCATGGTAAATCACTTTAGGATTATCAAAAATCCTATAAAACACCCATTGGGATGTGTCCTTTAAGGATAGTTTTTGGTAAAACATGTCATTGTCTAGTTGAAATCCAACATAAGTTATTTTGGCCTATGAAAACCTGTAATTTTGATCATGAAAAATCTGGTGAAGAAAGATTGTGCAATTGGCTGAATTGGAGGTGATTCGAATTGATTATTATGAGAAATTTATTCTATTCAAAGAAAAATTCAATGCACCCCATGATAAACACATCCTAATAATGGTATTTCATGAAGGTTAAAAGCTAATTCTCTTCAATTCTCAATTTCAGATTCACCCAGGTAAGCTTAATTTTTTTTTTCGGAATGTCCTTTTATTATTACTAATGTTTACCCATTTGGTGCAGTGAATGTCCAAGACCCCTCTTCCAAAAGGACATTCACGGTTAGTGGACATTTTTTTAAATAATCACCTTGATAAGAGACACAATCTGGGATCTACATCAACATCCATTGAATCCCCAACTTCTGTAGTCAACCAACCACTAGATGGAGCTGGAAAACCACAAAATCCAAACCAGGGACACCTCTATCCCTTTAACTCCCTCTCTATCTCATCATATTTCTCATTATTTCTTCTTATTCCTCTCACTTTCCTTTTTTTACCACTTTCTTCATCAAACCCTTTCTTTTTCCCTTTCATTTTTTGTGGGTGTGTATTGTAAAAAAACACAGAAAAACATAAAAATTAAAAAAAAAATAAAAAAACCAAACTAGTCATACATACTGACCTTCCAATTTTAAAATTTTTCCCAACCATTTTGGGGAGTCAAAAGATATGGTTTTATCTAAAAATATTATGTTTTCGACATATATTTGGATAATGAATATTGTGTAAAAACCAATATATTTTTAATGATCACTTTTTGAATTGGAAAATGATTTTCCCCACCCATGAAGAAAATCATTTTCTATCATGCACAGGCTACCTATGGCCATCTTTTCAAAATGTGTGTCTTTTACCCCCATTTGTGATTCTTGAATTTGTGGACCTTTGAGCTGAATTTCTTACTTTAGTGTGAATTATTATGATATATGCATTTTCTGAACCACATGAAAATTATAATAGAAAAATAGCCTCCCATTAACCATACATTAATCCTTCTTTTGAAATCCCCTTTGATCATTTAAATTCCTTTTATTTTATAGCCACAATACAATCCCAATACCTTTTCCCACACAATATCAACATGGATTATCATTGCATAATTTTTTGAAATTTATGTTTGAAGGAATGGATTTCATTTTGGGAACCCTTTGTAGATTTCACCATGTTATCATCTACTTGAGGGAAAGCATCCATTTCAGTGTGGGGGAGAGGTTTTAATTCAGTGTGTTTGGGAATGTATATATGGTTATGAAAATTTGTTAAAATTTTTTAACATGTTTTCAAGAAAAAAATTATAAAAATGAAAAAAATTGGGTTCTATCCTGGCTAGGTCAAAAATCACTATTTCTCAGCCTTTGATCTTGTTATAACTATTATAATTAGTGTCATGAGGAGAAAAATCATGGGTAGGGATATGAGTGTGAGATCTTTTTCAAGTTCAACTTTCTAAAAAAGAAAATAAAGCAGTAAAGAACACTTGCATTATATTCTTATGTCATTGGGAGAGGTTTTGTGTTTTGTAAATATTCTATCTTCTTATTCCTTTCATATTTCCTTCCAATTTTGTGTCTTATTTCACATTTTCATTCCCTCATAAATATGTTTTTCCATTTAATTTCATGTCTCTTTTCAAAAATAAATGTGCATTTATTTTTCCATGTTGGTGTACCCCTCATATTCTCTCTCATGGAAATTATATTCCAACCGTATCATAGCCACAAAAAAACCCCTTCAAAAAACCTCTTGATTCTTGTGCACATTGGATAGGGAATGGAAGCTGATAGCTCTTTCAAACTCTATGATTTTCACTTTTGGCTAGTGAAAGTGTGAACCTCCATAAATGATTTTTATCATCTAGAGAGGTGTGAGTTTTGAGTGTCCACATTTTCCATTTCTAAATTTGAGCCTGAAGAAAAGAGTTGTTTTTTAAACATTGTTTCTGTAAAAATTTCAGGTGTAATTAAATATGGATGAATGAAATAGTCTAATCCTATCCTGATTGAAGAAAACCAAATTTTAATATCTTTTGGTGAGTTAAAATGATTTTGTTATATTTTTATATTTTTTTCACAAGAGGACATGCACAAGACTAAGTTTTGGTGTATAAAGACCCATAATCTACATACATTTTTATTACTTCAGGATTAAATCACACATATTACAACATATAAAAAAACCAAGAAAAGACCGTATAGGTATAGAGTCTTTAGAAACTGGGAAACATAAAAAACTGGTTCATAAAGCATCTACTTTGCCTCCCATTTATTTCATCATATCTAGAGTCCCTTTTGGCATATCGTACTTAATAAACTTCTTCCTGACCTGGATAAATAAAACATACAAAAGGGTGAGCTCAAATTCTCAGTAAGGGTAAACAAAAGAAATATCAATCACATCATATACATAAGAACATAACTTTTGGAAATCTTAACCAGAAAAAGAGATCATAATTTCATAACATTGGATAAATCATAGTAGTGAAATGTAATAATCATAACTTTAAACATGAAACTTTGTGGCATACACACATAATCGTAGAGAATCATTTCATATTAGTCAAGACTCATTTCCAAGACTATCTTAGTAGACAAAGTCCATTTCTGAACCGAGTTCACTCCTCGTTTCAGTCCTGTTTCACTGAATTGGTTTAACCTGCCGGTCCAGCCATGTCTATCTCATGAGATATAAAATATTTACTCAATACATTGGAGGGAGATATATGTCCCACCCATATCATAATTATACCATTCTTATGTGTGCCACAAAATCATAAACCATACATCATAGCATAACCCATGTAATAAAAAAATGGGAATCTTAAACATCGTGACATCATAAAACAATTCATATAAGATAAAGGAATTCATAAAAATATTTCCATCACAACATAGTCAAATCAATGTAATAATAGGGATAGAAACATAACCCTATATTATCTTATATGGAAAATAATTTTGATAAAACACTTGAACTCCATTTTTTAGGAAAATATCCTTTCTACTTAAAATACATTTTTCCTTTCTTAACATGTCATACAATTTTAAAGTAAAATAAGTTGATTAAAAATAAACATGAATCATGTAAAAGAAGATTCTTGGAAGTAATGTTTTAAAAATCCCTTCACTCCATATAAGTTAAAAAACATTCTTCTCGTACTTTTGTCAGAAAAGTCAAAAACTACCTCGTACGAAAAACGACAACAAATTCCTTTCATATCTTGTACTAAAAACTCACCAACGCGTAAAATTGGATTTATAAAATTTTAGGTGGATGGAAATAATATTACATTTCGAGGAAACATGGATGTGGATGATAAAATACTCCCCAGTAAATTCAGAAGTATAAACAATCTCGGATAAAAATTGAGATTACGAGATTATCCCTTACCTTAGGTCTGATTTGCTTCGTAAGATTCCGAACCTCCTGTATAATTATTTAAATAATGTTATTGACTTATTCCAGAATCATACCTATTTTTATGATATCATATATGGTCATATTCGTAGCTTCTTATTAGTAATATTTCATTACTACTTGTTATTCGGGTGTTTATTACTTTTTTGTTCTTATGCGTGTTTTGTCGAATAAATTCTTATTCTTATTTTTAGGTTATTGATACCTCATTTCCAGAATGGTATATATCATATTCATTCATTAAATTAATTTATATAATCATTATGCAATGAAGATCATGTAGAACGAGTCGCATCACATCGTGGAGACGGTATTCCGTGCGTACGCACGAGCGATGATATCGTTCCCATGATCGTGAAATTGTAATGGAGTGTATATATATTTTTTTAGAAAAAATATCACTTTACAATAATCATATATAGTTATTATTTACACAATTATACCCATCCAAGTAAGGTGGTGGTGGAAAATAGATTACACGACGGCGTGGAGACGGTATTCCGTACGTACGCACGCGTGGTGATTTCGTTTTCCATAGGATAGACAGATGGTGAAATAGGGTTGTTTCATAAATATAATAACAAATCAGTATATGGTTGGTACTGATGTTATTACTTCATAATGAAACAACTATAGAAGAAGAAGTGGAAAATTAAATAAAGTTGAATGAATCGGTAACGGACATTACCTCTTCTTTGAAGCGCCTCTTCGAGACTTCCTCTTAGGGCACTAAAATTGGTCTTTGAAAAGGACCAGGACCTCTAGGTTGTTTCTAGGGAAGTGGAGAAGATAATTTTGCAGGGTTTGGCCGAGCTTGGAGGATCAAAGTGGTGGTAGGAAAAGAGGGAGGGGTGCCATTTTATAAGGGAGGAGAGGGGCACCTTTTGAAAAACTAAAAATATTATTTTATTATAAAGTCAAATTCGGTTTTTAATAGCTCAGAATTGATATATTTCGAATATAAGGTGGGTATGGGTCAAAATACTCTCATCCAGTATAATTTAGACAAGTTTACGTCATTATACTAACCTTATCTTTTAGTTTTAACTCTTAGTTAATTAGGTTGACATTTACCATGTCACTTTGTAGTTTTATATTATATAGATAATAAACATACCATATACTTCCAAGAGACCCCCAAGTGGTCCATTAATGATACACCTATCATGATATAAGTATCTTGGACGAACCATATATTTTTACGAATATAATAACAATTAATAATATAATATTTGTTTTAAAAATTATTTTAGGTCAATTTTGACACTATTTAGTAATTGATTTTTGTAAAAATCATAACAGAATGATTAATTCTAAAAAAGTAATTTAAATCAATAATGTAATGTCATATTAACCTATAAAATTAGTTTAATTCATAAAAAGTCTCAAATTACATTTATTTGGGTATTTATAACATCAATTATGTGAATATTTCATAATAAGATAATTACTTCATCATCTTTGTATCATAAATAAAATAAATTATCTAACATATAAAATTTACAAATAAAATACCATTATGTAGGAAATCTTATTATCTTTCTAATGAATATTTATAGTCTAATTTAACTGATGTATAACCCTATATTAAAAATTATTTACTTATTAATCGTTGATTTTAACTATTTTAACACTTCTTTAAATAATTTAATAATAAATGTCCTAATATAATAAAAGTGGGCCTAAATGGTCATATTTTATTCCTAATGTTGTTTTTGGTTGAATTACACTTATACAATAGAATTAGGACATGTTTTAGGGTAATAATAATATCATTTTTACTCTTAATTACCCTATTTACTTTTAACCGTGGTAAATAAAAGTAAAAAGTTACAATTCACCAAAAATTATTTTCATCTCATTGAACCACATTTTAATGACTGACATCAACTATGTCTTTCAGATTTTTGAAATTCCACTCACATAAGCGGTAAAATTAAGTTTTATGTAAATTTGCAAATTCTTTTAGGAGGTGGGTAAAAGACGGTGAAAAGTTCAATAAAATTTTTATACATCTAATATTATTATAAAATTACTCCAATAACTTACATTGAACTTATATTGGTATTATGTATCAATTTTGACCTAAAATAAATTTAAATTAAATAAACAATTATTTAAATAAAAATTCAGTTTTTAAATAGTAACCCACTGTTTTCACTATTCATCAAAAATTGAAAGTTTTCAGAAAAATACCAAAATTTCACCCTAGGCTAATTTCGATTTTCCGAATCCAAAAATGAAGTCCATTTTGAAAAATAAAATTTATAAAATTTCAAAAAATGGTCATTACTATTCATAACGGCTAGATTTAATAATATTTAAATAGCATATCATTGTTTAGTGAAACTCGGTATTGCGTACGACGCAAGCTATCGAGGAAGGCCGTGTTTGCGTGTAAAGAAATCCAAGCTGGTGTTGTGTGTAGTGAAAGATTCCTTTGAGGATTTATATAACATAAAAACAAAATATTTCTCATAAAAGACTCGGGTGTTACATTCTACCCCCCTTAAAATGAATTTTTCCCTCGAAATTCGTCACTTTGTGACAAACAGATGAGGATACCTCTCCCTCATCATACCCTCGAGCTCCCATGTTGCTTATTCTAATTGGTGGTTCCTCCATAAAACTTTCACCAAGCGATTCGTCTTGTTCCGTATGACTTTTTCGCTACGATCCAGAATCTCTATCTGCTGTTCTTCATAAGAAATAACTTGTTCCAGCGGTACAACATCTGAGCTGAGAACATGTGAGGGATCATGTATGTACTTTCTCAGGAGAGATACATAGAACACATCATGAACTTGAGAGAGATTTTGTGGAAGCGCCAATCGGTAAGCTACCTTCCCAATACGATCCAGGATTTCGAAAGGACCGATATATCTAGGGCTCATCTTTCCCTTCTTTCCTAATCTCATGACCCTCTTCCAGGGAGATATTCCAAAGAACACTTTATCATCCACTTCAAACTCTAACTCTTTTCTTCGGTTGTCGGCATAACTTTTTTTTCGACTCAGAGCTGCTCTTATGTGTTATTGAATAGATCTAGCCTTTTCTGCCATTTCATCAACGAGATCAGGTTCTAATAGCTTTCATTCCCCAACTTCATCCCAGCATGTTGGAGTCATGAATTTCATTCCATAGAGAGCTTCATAAGGAGCCATCCGAATACTATAGTGAAAGCTATTATTATAAGAAAATTCCACCAAAGGTAGGTGTTGATCCCAACCACCTTTGAAATCTATAGAGCAAGCTCTCAACATATCTTCTAGAGTTTGAATTGTTCTCTCAGACTGACTGTCCGTCTGAGGATGACAAGAAGTGCTGAAACTGAACTTTGTATCCAGAGTATGCTGAAGACTTCTTGAGAACTTCGAGGTAAATCTTGGTTCCCGATCAGATATAATATAAATTGGTACTCCATGCAATATTACCACTTCTATTACATATATCCTAGCAAGCTGATCCAGAGAGAAATCCTTTCTAATAGCAATGAAGTGTGAAGACTTTGTAAGACGATCAACTATGACCCAGATAACATTATTGCCTTTGGATGTTTTAGGTAGTCCTATGACAAAGTCCATAGTGATGTTTTCCCATTTCCATTCGGGTATGGGTAAAGGTTGTAACATCCCCTTAGACTTCTATATCTCAACTTTAACTTGCTGACAATCCAAGCATTGAGAGACATATTCAACAACATCTATTTTCATGCCATCCCACCAGAAGTACTCTTTCAGGTCCTTATACATCTTTGTACTTCTAGGATGAATAGAGAATGAAGAACTATGAGCCTCATCCAGCAGCACCTTCTTTAATTCAGGGATTGGAGGAACACAAACCCGATTCCTGAACATTATTATCCCAACATAATCAAGGTTGAATTCAGGAACATTGCTCACCTTCTTTTGTAACTCGACATCTTCTTTGTGTGCCTCTTTAATCTTCACATGTATAGATAGTTGAACATTCATTTGAGAAAGAGAAGATTTTTCCCCTTCCATTATAATTCCAAGATCCATCCTTTGTAAATCCATAAATATTGGATCTTTTTTTATCCTCATCATGGATAAACTGGCATGGTCTTGTCGACTTAATGCATCTGCCACCTTGTTTTCTTTCACAGGGTGGTAATGAATTGAGCAATCGTAATCCTTAATCAGCTCCAACGATCTTCTTTGGTGCATATTCAACTCCTTCTGTGTGAAAATATAGTTTAAAATTTTATGATTAGTATAAATGTCACACCTTTCTCCATAAAGATAATTCCTCCAAATCATTAATGCAATGATTACCGCAGCTAACTCCAAATCATGAGTTGGGTAATTTTGATCATGTATATTCAACTGCCGTGAGGCATAAGATATGACCATATCATTTCGCATAAGAACACACCCCAATCCCTTATTGGATGAATCACTGTAGATCACAAACCTTTCTCCACTAACAAGGCAGTGTGAGCACAATTGCACTGGATAACCTTCTTTTCATCTCCTTGAAATTCTCTTCACATTCCTCCGTCCAAACAAACTTAACTCCTTTCCGAGTCAACTTGGTCAGTGGATTAGATAATCGTGAAAAATATTTCACAAAACGTCGATAATATCCAGCCAAACCAAGAAAACCTCGCATCTCAGTTACTGTTGTTGGTCTTGACCATCTTTCAATAACCTCTGTTTTTTCTGGATCCACAGATATCCCCTCTTTTGAGATTATGTGACCCAAAAATGAAACTTTTTGAAGCCAAAATTCACACTTGGTAAATTTTTCATAAATGTTTTCCTTTCTCAGGGTCTTCAATATAATTATCATGTTATCTTCATGTTCTTCCTTGCTCTTTGAATAGAAAAGAATATCATCTATAAAGACTACCACAAACTGATCGAGATAGTCTTTAAAGACTCTATTCATCAAATATATGAAGATAGCAGGGGAATTAGTAAGACCAAATGGCATCACTATAAATTCATAGTGTCCATACCTTGTACGGAAAGTCGTCTTTGGTATATCCTCCCTTTTGACCCTTAATTGATGATACCCTAAATGAAGATCAATCTTGGAAAAGTATTGAGCTCCATGTAGTTGGTCAAATAAGTCATAAATGCGCGGGAGAGGATATTTGTTCTTGATAGTGATCTTGTTATGTTCTCGATAATCAATGCAGAGTCTCATTGATCCATATTTCTTCTTAACAAATAGAAATCTGCTCCCCAAGGTGACGCACTAGGGCGTATGAATCCCTTATGAAGAATCTCTTGGAGTTTCTTCTTCAATTCATGAAACTCAATTGGGGCCATTCTATAAGGTGTCATTGAAATAGGCAAAGCACCGGTACGGGTTCTATTGAAATATATATACTTCATGATTTGGTGGAAGACCTGACAATTTCTCTAGAAAAACATCGTCAAACTCTCATACAATGGGCATATTCTTAATCGTGAGTTTCTCACCAACAATTTGAGATAAATAACCTTCATTTAGTGGAATCAAGACCCATATAATGGAAGAAATTTCCACTGGAAGGTTATGATCATCCTTGCATCGATAGACGATCATAGATTGATATGGAATATGAAATGTGACATCCCTTATTTGGCAATTGATATGAGCTCCATATGAAGAAAGACAATTCATTCCATGATTCACATCAAATTCCACTATAGGAAGGATCACAAGATTTGCAGGAAGCACTTTCCCACATACTTCAATCGGAGAGGAATTATAAACATTTGATGCGACTGTTGTGCCATTAGGGGTTGTCACAGCTAACTCAACATCTAATTGTTGAGGTAATACGATGATACCCTTAGAAAATTCTTCAGAAATAAAAGAGTGTGTGGATCCAGAATCAAATAAAACATTTGCTACTTTAGAATGGATGGTAAGTGTACCTTTCACCACATCGTTATCATACTCCACATCGCTGATAGAAATTTCATGTGACTTTCCTTTGTCTTTATCTTTAAGAGTTTGTTGACGTCGACCATCATCATCAACCCTTGGATTTGGTCATTTATTGGCATAATTCCCCATCTCCTTGCACATGAAACATTGAAGTGTAGTAGGTTAATTCTGTGTATCCCCTCATTTTTTGCTTCATTAGACATCTTATTCCCATCATTGCGGCATTCATATGCTTGATGACCTTCCTTTCCACATTTGAAACGTTTACTTGTCCCTTTAAGACAACTCCCTCCATGTTTCATTCCACACTTTGAGCATAAGGGAAATCTCGTCTTCTTTTCAGTGTGCTCTTTAGATTTCCATTGAATTCCATTTTCCTCTTCTTATCAAACCCATATGACTGATGGGTTAATCCAATCGCCATCTCAACTTTGAGAGCACATCGAATGATTTCCTCGTAGCTATTGAAGTCCCTTATGGATAACACCATTCGATGACTTGGTTTTAAGCCACTAATGAATCGATAGATCTTACTCTCGGGTTGGATAATAATACGAGAAGCGTACCATGCAAGTCTTGTAAAATTTGATTAATAGGTACCAACAGATTCATCATCCTTTTTCTTTAGTTCAAGAAACTCCTTCTCCATATTTGTTCGAAGAATACGAGGAAAGTACTTATTGAAAAATAAGTTCTTGAACTCATCCCATTCCATGGACTCAATTTCATCCCTTTGCCTTGTATTCTTAATAATATTCAACCATTGATCAGCATCACCTTCCAAACGATACACTGCTAAGATGACTTTATCATGTTCAGAACATTGAAGAACTGATAATATCTTTTCAGTGGAACTGATCCATTATTCAGACACTAATAGATCAGAAGACTCACTGAATGAAGGTGGACGCTGCCTCATGAAATATTCAACATAATGTTGCTCCTTCATTTGCTCGTTTGGAAGTCCTGCATGATTCATAGCTTGAGAAAGTTGTGTGAGCATGGCTACAAGATTTTTCATTCCAGCTCCCAAAATGTGTGGTTTCTCAGGGGGACAATCATTTCATTGCCTGTCGCATTCCACATTAAACACGGTTCCTTCAGGTTCCAGCCATTGACTAAAACCAAGAAGAATAGTGTGAGCAACACTAATTATAATAGGAAAACCACATAATGAAGAAGATAATTTCACACTTAAGGTCTTATCCTAGGTTATTCATGGTCATTTCTAGGACACAAAGACTGTGTTCTATGCTTAGAAAAATCCTTAGGTTTCTTACTAAAGATTTCACATCCTAGTTTCCAAAGGTTGACTATACCTTTTCTCTGATACCAACTATAACGACCCATACTTTACATACATTGTTATTACTTCAGAATTGAAACACACTTATTACAACATATAACAAAACCAGGAAAGGACTGTATAGGTATAGAGTCTTTATAAACTGGGAAACATAAACAACTGGTTCATAAAGAATCTACTTTGCCTCCCATATATTTCATCATATCTAGAGTCCCTTTTGGAATATCCTACATAATAACCTTCTTCCTGACCTGGGGAAATAAAACATACAAAAGGGTGAGCTCAAATACTCAGTAAGGGTAAACAAAATAAATATCAATCACATCATATACATAAGAACATATCTTTTGGAAATCTTAACCTGCAAAAGAGATCATAATTTCATAACATGGGATAAATCATAGTAGTGAAATGTAATAATCATAACATAAAACATGAAATTTTGTGGCATACACACATAATCATAGATAAGCATTTCTTATTAGTCAAGACTCATTTCCAAGACTATCTTAGTGGACAAAGTCCATTTCTGAACCGAGTTCACTCCTCGTTTCAGTCCTGTTTCACTGAACCTGTTTAACCTACCGTTCCAGCCATGTCTATCTCATGAGATATAAAATCTTTACCCAATGAATTGGAGGGAGATATAGGTCCCACCCATCTCATAATGATACCATTCTTATGTGTTCCACAAAATCATAAACCCTGCATCATAGCATAACCCATGTAATAAAAAAATGGGAATCTTAAACATCATGACATCATAAAACAATTAATATAAGATAAAGGAATTCATAAAAATATTTCCATAAAAACAGAGTCATATCACTTTAATAATAGGGATAGAAATAGAACCCTATATTATCTTAGATGTAAATTAATTTTGATAAAACACTTGAACTCCATTCTTGAGGAAAATATCCTTTCTACTTCAAAAACATTTTTCCTTTCTTAACATGTCATAAAATTTTAAACTAAAAGAATTTGATTAATAATAAACTTGAAACATGTAATGGAAGCTTCTTCTAAGTAATGTCTTAAAAATCCATTCATGCTGAATAAGTTTAAAAAAACATTCTTCTCGTACTTTTGTCGGAAATGTCAAAAGTACCTCGTACGAAAAACGAAAAAAGATTCCATTCATATCTTTTACTAAAAACTAACCAAAGGGTAAAATTAGATTTAAACAATTTTATGTGGATGGAAATAATATTACATATTGAGGAAACATGGATGTGGATGATAAAATACTCCCGAGTAAATTCTGAAGTATAAACAATCTCGGATAAAAATTGAGATTGCGAGATTGTCCCATACCTTAGGTCCGATTTGCTTCGTAAGTGTCCAAACCTCTTGTATAATGATTTAAATAATGTTATTGACTTATTCCAGAATCATACTTATTTTTATGATATCATATATGGTCATATTATTAGCTTTTTATTAGTAATATATCATTACTACTGGTTATTCGGGTGTTTATTACTTTTTTGTTCTTATGCGTGTTTTGTCGAATAAATTCTTATTCTTCTTTTTAGGTTATAGATACATAATTTATAGAATGGTATATATCATATTCATTCATTCAATTAATTTATATAATCATTATTCAATTAAGATCATGTAGAATGAGTCACATCACATCATGGAGACGGTACTCTTTACGTACGCACGAGCGATGATATCGTTCCCATGATCGTGAAATTATAATGGAGTGTATATATACTATTTAAGAATCAATATCACTTTACAATAATCATATATAGTTATTATTTACACCATTATACCCATCCAAGTAAGGTGGTGGTGGAAAATAGATTACACCACGGCGTGGAGACGGTATTCCATACGTACGCACACGTGGTGATTTCGTTTTCTATAGGATGGATAGATGGCAAAATAGGGTCATTTCATACATATAATAACAAATCAGTATATTTGTGATACTGATGTTATTACTCCATAATTAAACAACTAAATAAGAAGAAGTGGAATAAGAAATAAAGTAGAATGAATCGGTAACAGACATTACCACTTCTTTGAAGTGCCTCTTTGAGACATCCTCTTAGGGCACTAAAATTGGTCTTTGAACAAGACCAGGACCTCTAGGAAGTTTCTAGGGAAGTGAAGAGGATAATTTGGCATGGGATGGACGAGCTTGAAGGCTCAAAGTGGTGTGAGGAAAAGAGGGAGGAGGTGCCCTTTTATAAGAGAGGAGAGGGGCAACTTTGGAATAACTAAAAATATTATTTTATTATAAAGTAAAATTCGGTTTTTAATTGCTCCAATTGATATATTTCCAATATAAGGTGTGTATGGGTCTAAATCCTCTCATAAAATATAATTTAGACAAGTTTAGGTCATTATATTAACCTTATCTTTTAGTTTTACCTCTTAGTTAAATAGATTGACATTTACCATGTCACTTTGTATTTTTAAATTATATAGTTAATAAACGTACCAAATACATTCAAGAGACCACAAAGTAGTCCAATAATGATACACCTATCATGATATAAGTATCTTGGCCGAACCTTAGATTTTTATAAATATAATAACAATTAATAATATAATAATTGTTTGAAAAACTATTTTATATCAATTTTGACCCTATTTAGTAATTGATTTTTTTGAAAATCATAAGAGCATGATTAATTAGAAAAACGTTAATTAAATCAATACTAACATGTCATATTAACCTAGAAAATTAGTGGAATTCATAAAAAGTCTCAAATTACATTTATTTGGGTATTTATAACATTAATTATGTCAATATTTCATTAATAAGATAATTACTGCATCATCTTTGTATCATAAATAAATTAAATTATTTAATCTCTAAAAATACAGATAAAATACCATTTTGTAGGAAATCCATTTAGATTTCTAATGAATTTTTATAGTCAAATTTATCTCATGTATAAACCTATATTAAAAATTATTTACTTATTAAACATGGATTTTAACTATTTTAACCCTTCTTCAAATAAATAAATAATAAATGTCCTAATCTATTCCGAGTGGGCCTAAATGGTCATATTTTATTCCAAAGGTTGTTTTTCGTCGAATTAAACTTATCCAATAGAATTAATACATGTGTTAGGGTAATAATAATATCATTTTTACTCTTAATTACCCTATTTCATTTTAACCGTGGTAAATAAAAGTAAAAAAGATATTATTCTCCAAAAATTATTTTCATCTCATTGAACCACATTTTACTTACTGACATCAACTGTGTCTCTCAGATTTTTGAAATTCCACTCATAGAAGCGGTAAAATTAAGTTTTATGTAAATTTGGAAATTCTCCTTGGAGGTGGGTAAAAGAAGGTGAAAAGTTCAATAAAATTTTTATATATCTTAAATTATTATAAAATTACTCTAATGAATTACATTGAAAAAATATAGGTATTATGTATCAATTTTGAACTAAAATAAATTTAAATAAAATAAACAAATATTTAAATAAAAAGTCGGTTTTTAAATAGTAACCCAGTGTTTTCACTATTCATAAAAAATTGAAAGTTTTTAGAAAAATACCCAAATTTCACCCTAGGCTAATTTTGATATTCCGAATCCAAAAATGAAGTCCATTTTGAAAAATAAAATTTATAAAATTTCAAAAAGTGGTTATTACTATTCATAACGGCTAGTTTTATTAATATTTCAATTGCATATCGTTGTTTAGTGAAACTCGGTATTGCATACGACGCAAGCTATCGAGGAAGGTCGCGTTTACGTGTAAAGGAATCCAAGCTAGTGTTGTGTGTAGTGAAAGATTCCATTGATGATTTATATAACATAAAAACAAAATATTTCTCATAAAATTCTCTGGTGTTTAAGGGTGAGTTGATGTTATTAATAATTTCATGACTTATAATATACTCCATTTACTTATTTTATATAAAATGTTCAAAATTTGTGTGAAATATTAATGTTTTAATACTATGTATAATTTTTGATCATTTTTTAGAAGTAGTCTAATAGAGCTAGTATACTATATTCTTTATTACAATCACCCAACATATCAGAATTGTGTGGTTATTCTTTTGCAGGATTCCTTATTCACTATCAAATATTTCATTGGAAGGGATCATGGGCCAATTCTACCATTTAAAGGCTCCTATGGACCACACAAAATGACCCAAAGAATTTGTGATGAAACTGGAAAAGTCATGATGATTGAGTTACTAGTCTCAATCTGGAACCCCAAATCTTAGGAAACTCCACCATATGTTCTTTATAATCTATAATAATCAGGGATAAAAATTTTGAGGCCCAACTCTAAGATCAAAATTCCCAAATGATGCTTTGAAATCCAGCCTTCCATTCAGTCTAGGAATTAAAATTTGGACACTATTCATGTAACACCACGAGATATTATGAAAAATATTCATTTTAATTTAATTAATATTATGTGTTCTACGCTACACCAAAATGAGCTTTCACAACACGCATACCTGACTTGTCTTGCATTACACGCAATCACGACCATCCACGATTGCGTGTGTTATAGGCAATACCGAGTTTCGATAAACAACGATATGATATATAAACTAGCCGTTATGAATATTAATACCCACATTTAAAATTTTACCTTTCAAAATGGACTTCATTTTTGGATTCCAAATATCGAAATTAGCCTACGGTGAATTTTTGGTATTTTTCTGAAAACTTTCAATTTTTGATGAATAGTGAAAACACTGGGTTACTATTCAAAAAAAGACTTTTTATTTAAATAATTATTTATTTTATTTAAATTTATTTTAGGTCAAAATTTATACATAATACCTATATATGTTCAATTTATGTCATTGGAGTCATTTTACAATAATTTTAGATATATAAAAATTTTATTGAACTTTTCACCGTCTTTTACCCACCTCCTAGGAAAATTTGCAAATATACATAAAACTAAATTTTACCGCATCAGTAAGTGGAATTTCGAAAATCCAAGAAACACAGTTAATATCAAGGACTAAAATGCGGTTCGATGAGATGAAAATAATTTTTTGTAAATAGTAACTTTTTACTTTTTTTACCATGGTTAAAAGTTAATAGGGTAATTTAAGGTAGAATTGATATTATTATTACCCTAACACATGTCCTAATTCTATTGGATAAGTTTTATTCGACCAAAAACAATCTTAGGAATAAAATATTACCATTTAGGCCCACTGGGGTTAGATTAGTACATTTATTATTAATGTATTTAAAGAATGGTTAAAATAGTTAAAATCAAAGTTGAATAACTAAATAATTTTTAATATAGGGTTATACATAAGATAAATTCGACTATAAATATTCATTATAAAGATAAAAAAATTTCCTACATTTGTTATTTTATTTGTAATTTTAAATAATTATATAATTTAATTAATTTATGACACAATGATGATGCATTAATTATCTTATTAATGAAATATTGACATAATTGATGATATAAATACCAAAATAAATGTAATTAGAGACTTCATATGAATTACACTAATTTTATAGGTTAATATGACATGTTAGTATTTATTTAGTTAACTTTTTTTGAACTAATCATTCTGTTATTATTTTCACAAAAATCAATTACAAAATAGTGTCCAAATTGACATAAAATTGTTTTTTTAAAGAATATTATATTATTAATTGTTATTTTATTCCTAAAAATCACTGGTTCGGCCAAATGACTTAGATAAGGTTATATATATTAATAATAAAAAACTTGGGGTTCATTTGTCTTGTTATAGTATGTTTATTGACCATATAGTGTAAGAAAACAAGAAGACACGGTAAAAGAAAAGTTATTTAACTTAAAGTTAAATCTAAATGATAAGGTTACAATAGAATCCTAAACTTGTATAAATTCTATTGGATGAGGGGATTTTGACCCATCCCCACCTTAGATTCGAAATAAATCAATTTGGAGCTATTAAAACCCGAATATGACTTTATAATAAAATAATATTTTTTGTTATTCCAAAGGTGCCCCTCTCCTCCATTATAAAAGGGCACATCATCCCTCTCTTCCTCACAACACTTTGAGCCTTCAAGCTCGGCCAACCCTGGCCAATTTCTCTTCTCCACTTCCCTAGAAACTTCCTATAGGTTCTGGTATTCTTCAAAGACCAATCATACTGCCATAAGAAGAGGTTTTAAAAAGGCATGTCGAAAGAAGAGGTAATATCTGTTACCGATTCTTTCAACTATATTTCTTCTTCTACTTCTTCTTATTTAGTTGTTTCATTATGAAGTAATAACATTAGTATCACTAATATACTGATTTGTCATTATAATTATGAAGAAACCATATTTCACCATCTATCCATCCTACGGAAAACGAAATCACCGCGCATGCGTACGTACGGAATACCGTCTTCACACCGTGGTGTATGTCTATTTTCGACCACCACCATTCTTGGATGGGTATAATCGTGTAAATAAATAACGATATATAATTATTTCAATGTGATATTTATTCTGAAATATTATACATACACTTCAATTCAATTCCACAATCATGGGAATGATATCATCTCTCGCGCGTACGTACGGACTACCGTCTCCACGACGCGATGAGATTCATTCTCCATGTTAACCATTCATGAATTATTATATAGTATATATAATAAGTAATCCTGAAATATATGACATAATAATGATACTGGATTTATGTTTATATATATGTATGTCATTTACTTAATTTCATTCAATTCAATAAGGAAACGAAAATAGCATTCATGCGTACGTAAGTCCTACCGTCTCCATGAATGGAGTATTTCATTCCATTTAATAGATCTATCATATATATATGTATGTACTAAATATATATTTTATATAAATCATGTTTTACATTCTGGAATTATGTAAATCCGGATATAAGTAATAATATCAAGAACAACATGTCTAAGCACGTATGATAAATAAAACGATATAACCCAAAACGCTTCTTTAACATTGAACTTACAAAAGAACAGGTAATATAAAGTCATAAGTGAACCATATATGATATCATAACAATGAACATTATTATTTAATAATCCAATGACATTATTTAAATCATTATACAGGAGGTTTTGATACGTATGAAGCATATCAGACCTAAGGTATGGGAGAACTTTTCCAATCTCGTTTTTATCCGAGATTGTTTATTCGTAAGTATTTACTAGGTTTATATTTATCATCCATATCCCAATTTTAAAAAAATTATTTCTTGTATGTTTAAATTCATTTTTATCCATTTTTACTTTTACTACATGGTATGTAAATAGTATTTCTTTTGCGAGGTACATTTTTACTTTTTCGGAATAAGTATGAGAAGAATGTTTTTTTAACTTATACGGCATGAAAGGATTTTTATAGTTTTATAAAGACTTATTTTCATGAAGCTTCCTCCAAAATATTTCCGGACTATTTTCAATAAAATCTATTTCTTTTAAAATTGCATGATGTTTTGTGAAAAGAAATTTATTTTGAAGAAGAATGGATATTTTCTTCAAGAATTCATTTCAAGTGTTTTATCAAAACCATTTTCCTTCTAAAATGACATTATTTCATATGTGTATGTTTCGAGTATCCTGTCTCTATGATTTACATGGTTTCACTTTTCTTATTATGAAATGATATCCATTTATTTTATATGGATTATGTGATTATGGGATGATGTTTATGAAACCCATTTTATCTGTTGGGTTATTATGAAGAATGTATGTTTATTTTGTGGCACAAGTAAGAATGATTTCATTTTGAGATGGGTGGGACCTATATATCCCTCCAATGCATTGGGTAATGATTTATATCTCATGAGATAGACATGGATGGAAGGGTAAGACAATCCAGTTTAGTGATACAGGACTGGAATGAGGAGTGAACTCGATTTAGAAAGGGACTTCCTCCACTAATATGGTCTTGGCAGCAATGCCTCGGCTACTATCGAAATCATAACAAGTGATGAATGGTTTCCAAAATTACATGTTTTTTTCCCATGCAGTTTTATCTTGATTAATGTTCCTTTATGATATATGCCTTACGTACCTCCAAGATTCATGTCTTTGCTCAAGATTTTGATGTTTCGATTTTATGTTCAAGTTTATGCATTCAAATGTTTATGGATTGTTTTATGTTCTCTATGTTTACCCTTACTGGGCATTAGAGCTCACCCCTTTAATGTTTTCTTTTCCCCAGGATATAACGAAAGGTTTTAGGTATGAAAAAAGGGGACGTTATTAATGGGAGATGTTGAAGATCATTGACCACGATTAGAAGATTATATTCCGAGTTTCCAATGACACTAAACTATTACGGTCCTTGTGTGTCTGTTTTTGTTATGTACCAATAATTCTGCAAAAGTAATGTAATGTCCATGTACGTCAAGATTTGGGTCTCTACAATTCGTGCCATATCTCATGATTTAATAATCAAATCAAGATGATATTTTTCTGTGTGAAAGGATAGATATAGGAAGCCGATTATGTTGAAGAGATAATTCGGATTTGAAAGAATCTTCATAATAAAAAACCCATTCACATTTTGGACATGAAAAGGATTGTCTTGAAATGGAAAGATTACCTTTGCTTAATCAACCAGACATAACTTTGGATCCTTACGTCCAATGGCCACCAACGTTTCCCATTATAAAGAGGAGATATGTGTCTACCACATGTAAGAAGATCATATCTTGAGATTCGTCTGTTTAATTTATCAAATTGGAAATGCTAGTGGAGGGACATTTTTGGAATGCAAACATCCTACAACATTGGGATATAAATACATCCCCCTTTTATCCTTGCAAAGGGTCAAGATTTCATAATAGATAAGCACATATTGGCACTACCAAATCATTTCCAAGGGCATGGTAGGACCTTCCGTACTGATGTTTTTAATTAAAAGACCTTTCCTCCTCTCTTTGTTTTCATTTACTTTTGTGTTCTTCTTTGTTGTAATCTTCTAGGTTTTTCTTTTGTAATTATATTTTAAGGAAAGTTTCTTCTTCAATATATCTTATTCTCATCCTCATAATATAGTTTAATACCGATTTTTTCAAAATAGTTTAAATACAATTTAATCCCCTTCCCTTCGTTTTCTTCCTCATTCAATCTAATGTTCGTTTTTAATTCACACTATCGTTCGTGTGTGTGTGTACGATGCAAAACACTTTTATTATCCTTTTTTCCTTATCTTCTTAATTAATCATCATAATAATTATAACCATATTACTAGTCATTTCAATGGATGAGTAAATCTCTCAATTGGGTGAGTTATAATTTAGGTATGTTATGTGATTGAGAGCTTTTTCTCGATGAATAATTTTAAAATTAACAATGTGTTTGTTGAACTTCGCAAGTCATGGATTAATGAATTGTATTGTTTAACATATAGATTCCATGGATTATTGGAACCATAAATACACTACCTCAATCAAGTACTGATTGATATTATAATCCTAGTTAAGTAAAAGATTGGATTAATGATTTAACACTTTGGAATTTCAATCAACGTCAACTTGTCACATGGGTGTTAATTAAAAGCAATATAAATCAAAGCTAAAGGATATCACAAGAATAACTACCTAATGATGAACTCACCCGAATATTTATCAATATGTTTTATCAAACATAATCCATAAATTATTTCATAATATCTGCAAATAACCCCCCAAATCAGAATATATTCAATACAAAACATTCAACTATTAAAAAGGTATCATCGCTGAGGATTCAACCGGAGTACTACAATACAAATTATTAGTGCATCATAACATTAACCGGTCAACATGAAACAATTGGCCGTGCTTTCATCCCCACATGATGTTAAACTTTTCCTCCATCCTTAACACATGACATTAAACAACACAACATTATAGAATTATTGTGGTTTCATTTAAGACTTCACCGGATACATAGAATCACTGAAACATATTGTCTTTGGGTCCGGCCCTATGAGCCCCATGTACATCCATCCTTTCTAAATCTTGGCCAATATTCTCTTTAAGGAGTGTGTGGTGTGGTGTTTAACTCTACTATCCTCATTCTCTCAGGGATTATTTTACCTCAGCATGCACTTACCATTTGGGATACTATTCCATTTTCAATTTTCTAGACATGTGATGATAAAATATATCACAACCCATTTCTTTACATCATGATATTAAAATGTACAAAACATTATTAAATATTTATGGATTGATTCCCATCCTTATGGTATATTCTTGAATGAAAATACATATGGTATTTTCATCTATCCCCAACATCATCGCCCTATTTTTTCTATTTCCTCCACCCATCCCCTTGAGTAATCTTCTCATAATTTAATAACACAATCTATATTATACCCCATTAACATGCTTGGGTGATTCATGGTGTGGTACATTGATGTTTTGTATTTTTCATGGATATTCCCTCATTCTGTCTCAATGTTTCATGTGTCCCTTTATTTGGGTTTCCATCAAATTCCATGTATGAGGGGAACCCCTAACTGTATGGATGACACACCTCATGGCAAGCCTATCATCCTATTCATTCATCTAGAAATATTTTATAATAATTTTTTAGAAAGGATTGGTAATTTGTATATAGTATGCATCCAAACCTCATGTGATTTTTCTCATACTAGGTTACACGATAGGGATAATGTGTCAAGAATTTGGTCAATAATTATCCTCCATGATTAAAAAACCCACATTGTGTCCCAAATATCAGGAGTTGTGATTCACATCCTTTAACACATCATTGTGTCCGGTAAAACATCATAATTCTCAATGTTATCCCCACACACACCTTTGTGCGTCTGGTGGGTAGAGCAGCATCGTTGGGCCATCCTTGACTTCACACATATGTTTCCCTACAATACGATTCCATGTGTTGTAATATTATTTTTAGCATTATTTCCCACACCGATCAAGCCCAACTCAGATATAGGACTATTAGTGATCTTTTTACCTACATGGAAGAATCATACCATCCTACTATCTGAACTCTATAAAATCAAATAGTAATTCCATGTCTTAAAGTCTATGAATAATTAATTTAATCTATGTTAAAATTCTCTTGGGTTTTTTGTGGTGTGATCCTCTCTACTTCCCCCATTTATGTAGGTTGTATTTATAACATTATGTTACACTTTTTAGTTTTGGAGATCTTATCCCTATGGTCTGAAAACTACGACCCTAAACTATTTGGTTACGTCGTACATGAGTCTAAGAATCGTGAATTAATACTTTATATATTTTTCCTCAAGAATGTGTGATATAGTGTTCATCAATATGGTATTCATTCATGTTGGTTTTCCTCATGGTGCCTCACTATACACACCCGCTTTAGAAGGCTCACCTTAGGGTCTGAGCTCTAAAAATGTAAACTATGTTCTTTGGCCACATTGTTTCACAATGATAAAATATAAAATAACCCTTTTTCTTATCACATGATGTAATAATATACATTCTACATCTAATACATGTGATGATAAACTATATGGAACTACGATCTATCCATCGAGAAAACATCATCTCTTTGGCACCATCCATCTTCCAATCCATCTCAAGAATTAAATGTTAGATGATTCCCATCCTTTTATAATACATAGTGATGCTCATACATTTAATCCTCATGTTTTTTCACAGGATCATTACAATTTTTCACCGTTATTAGTTTGGTTTTTCTCTTTGGGGATGTGTAGTATAGTGATATCTCCTTATTCCCCACTCACATCATGATGCCTTATGACACCGCACTACAGTTCTCTACAACCTATGGTCCAATATCAATGACCATAAAATAATATATCTACTATCCATGTTTTCACTATATTAAACAATTTAATAATCACAATTTTACTCATTTTATTGGATGTTTCCCCCTTTTAGAATTGTCTATTTTTCATTCCATTTCCATGAACAATGTATGGCTTGATTCCTATACTTTTGGGATATGTAGGATCACCATAACCTTTCCACTTCATTTGAGACCCCGAGAATTTCACCTTTCTCGTATCTTGTCCCAGATTCTTCCCATTGGTACATGGTGTGGTTGAGGCCTAATTGGTCCTCATTCAAATAAGTTTTACAACAACCACACCATGTACGTCCCATAAGAATGTACCTGGTCCCACATATGGATACATTACATTTTAATTTCCATCCTTTACACATCTTTTTATTTGGATGGCCATTGTATTTCATTTCTGGAGGGACCCCCTAATAGTACAAATGATCAGCCTCAAGGATTTATGATCATCCTAGGACAACATCTAGGAATATTTTGTACTCAATTTGAGATAGTTCCCATGTTCTAAATACGGTCATTGACTAACTCTCAATTATTTGTTCACATTCTAGGTTATAAGGTTTGGATGTTGTAATTTGAATATGGAAAATAGTTATCCTCCTTCATTGCAACACCCTCATTGAATCCCTAATATCAAACATCATGATTCACATTTTATAACCCTTCTAGTCTTATGGGTCTCCACAACCCAATGTGTTGTTCCTCTGTGAGTCCTCTTGTTTTGAGTAGGACTGTTGTTCGGGTTGGGATTTTCCCTCCTGAAATTTCTTTTTCATTATTGAACACTCTCATGTGTGGGGTAAATCCAAGAATCACTCCTTGTTTCTCACACCTAGGATGGATCACATGGGCTATAGAGTTTTGGTAGGGTTATACCCACATAGTATGCTTCACAAACTTATGGAATAATCTCTACTACCTTGTTCTAAGATCTATTTCATTTGGGGATATGACGTTAAACAATGCTTCTTTATCCCTGATGATGTTTAACTATTATGTCCTTATCGTATGATGAAAAAATTCATGGAATGGTCCAATCTTATACCCTAAATAGTGGCATAATCATCCTAGTAGCATAATGAAAAATGGAATAACATTGTGGTGTTATCAAATGGGAAGGCATCACCTTTGAAACGGGTCACCACTATGAAACTTTTCAAGACATACATAAGGTTGGATTCCCATAGTGAAACCCAAAAATTTAAAATATGGATAGTCATTCAATAAAAAAATAATATCCTCAAAAAAGAAACAAAAAAGAAATATCAAATGTCTTCTCTATACCCACGTACTACACATGTCTTGATTACCCTTCTTTTAGGAAACATAGTGACACCCAAATCATAGATCTTAGGTCCATCAAAAGCATTATTTCCCCTTTTTAAGCCAATTCACCATCATCCATCCTGCATGATGTTGAACTACATGGGATTAAATAACTAGGAGTTGATGTACTCAACACATGACTTTAAAATGGAACCATACATTGAACATGTCATGGATGCCCCAAAGAAAATAAGGGATGCTTACCCTTCCTCGCTAGATTGGATTTCTCTAACCAGTGTTGGTCTCTCACCAGAATGCATTTCTTGAACTATGTGTATCTTGATTCCCATATCTATGGGAAACGTAGTGATGCTCATGCATTTCGTTTCGGGACGATCCATAGGTTAACTATTCTTACTAGCCCTTTGGATCCAATTATAGTCCAAACTCTATGCCCTTAATCAAGGAGACTATATTCTATTCAATGAAACATTAAACTATTATCTGGGGTCCAGATTGTATGAACTTAAACTATGTTCAACACCCAAACTAAAGGACATTAAACTATAACAAATGTCGTTATCACATGCCATTAAACTATTACAGGAATCATCCACACCATACGATGTTAAACTTCATATGCATCATCCACACATTCATGATAGAAACTGAAAAGAACCACATGCTCTCATCTAAGGGGATCTCTCCCAAATTGATATACATCAACTACATTTTTCATCTATTTATTTTTCATTCAATCATATGAGAGTATGCTACCCCTAGAATATAGTTTTCATCATTTTTCATACCAATTATATCACACCAATTCATTTTCATCATGGTGGATTACTTTCAAATGTGTTTGAATACATTAAAACATTTCATTACTCAAACTCCATACCTTATCGGCCCATTATTTGGAAACTCATCCTCTTTCACACCTGAATGAACCCCATAATTTCCTATTCCCACGTTGATTTGTCTCACCATCCATTATATGAAAATGTTTTGGATAGCGTAGGATGATATTCTGATTTGGCCCCATGTTTCCAAATTCAGTCAGCCATAGCCCATAATTTTTTTCAACAATATCATTCTAGTGATATAGGCACTACATTTAGAATATGGTTTTAATTCACCTAATAGAGTAATGATTCCACTAATAACCTTTGAATTTTGGGTATTGTGATTCAAACTTTTCATTTCCCTTTGTTCAAATTGACTCCAACGCCCCTAGTGTTATCCCACTCGATTACTAGAACATGTGGGGAAGGAAGGATGGCTGTTCGGGGGAACATATTCTCTAGTCATCACCCCCCATATCAGCCCAAATAATCTGGGTGGTTAATTATCAAATATGAGACCTATAGTTTCCAATGATTTGATGAATCACTCATATCCAATTAAGATAATTTTGTGGTTGTCCATGGTTTCTCACACTTGGTTTGATGCACACGACCTTAAATTTTTATCATTAATTGTTTCACTTATATGATTGGGATGCAGTAATGAAGAATGGTAAAAATATACACATGAACATCATTTAAATAAGTAGGTATGTAGGTAAATATATTTCATGAGTTTGGATAAAACACATCCCTCATGGATAATCTCCTTCAATAGAATGATTAAATGTCCCCACCCTCTGTTGTGTAGCTTCTAGAGTTTCCTAACATCTTATGATATCCCTCTCCTCGTCCACAATCACATAGAAAATATCATTATCCTGGATCTACATTGAAACCCACTTAACTTATTGTTCTTCCACATGAAGGATTTCATGTGCTATATACTTTTGGTATTCAGTCATTTGGGATTCCAGTTTTTCAGCGATCTAGGTATGCTTCCCAATGAAAATGAAATACTTTATCATATTCCTATCAAGGTATTGGATCACTTTCTTGACCCCTTAGAGCTTATGTTGGTTCTCATATATCATCTAGTAGCATGCACCCTCTGAGTGTTAATTGATCACCTACATCTTCTCAACAAGGTAAAATGAGATCATCATGGGAAAATTTCATGATTCAGACTCACTGACACATATATCTCACAACCATTTGTGGAGCGATCGCCACTATCTTATCCCCTCAAATTCTAGAACCTTGTCGAGGTAGTGTCTGAATTTTTTCCATTCTCAGAATTGGGTATTCTGACTACCCACATCTACATCAAAAACATATTTATCTAGCTATACAAGATCATCCAATTTATACTTAGGAAATGCATCCAGAAGCATAGTAGTAGGATCCTCTTCTGGAATAGCATCCAACGTTTTTGGCACTAGGTTTTTTGGCTAGTCCTCATTTCTTGATTCTATCTCAAATATAATGGGAAACCCAACTCCATGTTCTTCCCCACCAGTGGCATCTCCCACGATCACAATTGGTACATCATCTAAAAGCATGACATCGAAATTATTGGTATAGAGGTCCATATAGAATGATATTCCTCTTAATAAAGAGGAATAGGTCCTCTAACCATCCACCCCAGTAGGATACCAATTTCATTGAGTAATTTTTAGATGAGGGATGTGTCAGTCATTTTGATTCAAAAAACAATAGGTATGGGTCTATAAGGTAGGAGACTTATGTTCGTCGAGGGATGGATTACCAAGCTATTACCTCTAGATTGTTATCACTGGGATGCCAAGGTGTGGACCCCCCATATAGAATGGTGGATTTTTTGGACACCTAAGAGACCACCCTTTCCTCCCTAGTACTGCTTGATTATAAAGTAATTATTTTTATGGTCGATGTTCGCGGTGCTTGTTTATCAACACCAATCATCATTCCCTTGTCCCCATCAGTATGAATGCTCTGCACAATATCCTCCTGAACAGGTTGATGTCACATAAGAAGCCTAGTTTATATAAGTAAAATAATGTCACATGGGGGATGAGTTAGAGAATACATCAATTGTAATAGAAAATACACCCATAGAGGTTTCCTTAGAGGTCATAATTTCCCCTTTATTCATAGAACCTATCCTGGAAGCAATTTTCCCATCACCCTTCCAAGGGTTCCCCTCACAATCTTATTCCCCCAACGATCCAATTATGTTATCGTACAAGGGGAAGCTCTATTCCAGATGAGCAGCCAAAAAAAATTGGGGGGATTCATGTTCAGTAGCACCCTCACTCGAATCCTCATTGGTCGTCCAGTACCTTGAGAGTAAAACAATTCTACCAATTCTTATCTTGGATTTTAAACTTGTGGCCAGGGCCTCATTGATGTCACCTTTAGCTAAAATTATTTCCCTTAGCTCCATCACAAACTTGTTTAGATTCACCCATAGGTCTACAATGGTAAGGACATCTCTGTAGGTGTCCCAGCCTTTTGAGGAATTTGGATAGAGGTCATTAGGGGATGTTCCACCTGAAAAAATTGCATCCTAATAGCCTGGGAATGATTCACGAGGAATCCCATTGATGATTTACCTCACCTTGGTCCTCTTGGTAAGATATATTAGCTTTGGCACTACTAACTCCCTTTATTCTCCACCACCAGTTAGTGCTATATTGTTGTATAATACCCTTACTTACACTACATCAGCACCATTATACACATTGGAACCTCCCCCACGATAACCCCTTATTGATGCTCGGCATTGACATTATGGTGTAGGGACCCCTTCATTACTGGAATGTATTGTTGTCTTCATTAGTTTCTCACCTAGATGAGAAGCTCCCAGCTATATTCACAATCATGAATTACACCAATGAAACTATGGGCAGTGTCATCTCATTCCACATCTTCCTATCCTACCATGTGAACATCAGCCAAGGGTACCTCATCGCACATGGGTTTTCCTCATGACGCACCCCCAGAACAACTTTAGAGTTATCCTCTACCTGAATTGTAATTTTATTGTGAATTAGTTTTGGGTATATTTATATAGATTGGATCACAGTACACCTGTGCCACCATCACACCATTGTGAATGGAAAACAGATATGACTACTTCTCTATGGTGTTTGTGCCTTCATCAGTCAATTCATCTATTGTTAGAGGTAACCGATGCAATATGAATTGGTATACATTCCATATATTGTTCATCATAGTCATTAGAAATATCTTGATAGGAAGACTTTCATAAATGATTCAAATTGTCTCCCGGAATCATAGCCTTATAGGAGAGATGGAATTGAGGTATTAGTAACCCCCCATGTGCACTGTGACCTAGATATACATGAAATGGAATGGGATGAAAACATGCAATGGATTCTTCCCCTGGATGATATGATGAAGTAACTTGTATAACTTTCTAGCTAGACAATACCTAAAATGATGCATTAACTAGAGGCTAGCATCACTTCCATGATAAATGTGGTAAACCATGCCCCCATGTACACATCTCTCACTATAAATATCTAGTTGTATAATAGTGTTGAGATGAATCCAGAAAACATGTGTATTGTATGCTTATCTTATTTGATACTATATCCCTATATTTTCAGGTGGATATCCACCACTATCCTCCAATTGGAATCATCCCTTCCACACTGAGATCCCTTTGGATAGCTTCATAGAATCATTGGTTGTCTCTACGTTGGAATGTTCAAAAAGTAGTTTAACCACTTTCTAATGCTGACATACTTGGTTACCTTCTTGTCATTGTTTGAGCTCAGTACTATATTTAGCAATTCCTTCTCCTTGTGTGGAATCAATTCTGCAACACCCAATAATTCTCAATAGGTAGGAACTCATCATACATGACCCCTAGAATAAGGATTCTTGAAATCTACTAGAGGTCCTTGAGGCTAATTCCACCACCATGATGTTGATGAAAAATATTATTATCTAGTGAACATCATCTTAACCAATTCGTTGTGATTTTATTTAGTTGAGAAACATGGAATTCAGTAACCCATACTGCTACATATAATCTGACTCGCCTTAGCACTTTTTATAATTATGTGGAAGAATCACATTACCAGTAGGCCTAGGTACACTGCTCCATGATGTTTCCACCGTAGTGAAGATCATATCCATCTATAAACCCCTTCAATGGTTTACTGATCCCTACCACGATGATAGTTTATTAATATAGTGGAAATGTTTATTTCTACAAAAAACTTCCATCAATGTTTTTGATATGATTATAGAGGTATTTTTATGTGAAAGGTGTTTTTTCTATCCCAATTTGACTATTAAAAGATCAGTTCAATATATTTTTCCCTTGTGTGACCCATAACCTATTGGAATGCTCGTCTGTACTAGCATTTGGAATGATGACAGCATATGAAAATCCAAATCCATACAGTGAAAACATATTTCATAATGGGTAGTCATTCTGAGAATCTGATAGAAGCTTCATCAATGATTTAGGAATGGATTTTCTCCAAACATACTCCTTAGTTGGGATGTTGTTTTCTATTTCATTCCTCCAGTCGGCATTAGCAAGAACCTCCTATGTTTCCTCCTAATCAGCCATCATCATAGGAAATAGAGAATTTTATAAGTAAGTTCATGGATGTAAGTTGCGAAGATACTCCATGAAACTCTATCATGAATCACTAGTTCATGTCAAAAACATCTACTTGGTGTGAATCATAAAGTAGAATTATATCATGATGTACCCGTTTTTTGTAAATCATTCATAGTGAAATGGACTGAGAACCCTGGTTCTCATAGTCACATTTTCAGGGTGGATCACATTTGAAAATAGATATTTGGAACAATCATTAACAATAATTTGTTATGGTCTACTATCACCTCACACATTATTTATAATAGATGGATATCACAATCACTGTAGAGATCTTTTTCAACAAAATCTTCATACCGGGCCATCAGAAGATTCCTTAGTGCCCATCTTTGAAATCCACTATTTTTTCAGTTATTTACATTCTTAATCCAACAATAATTTTCCTTCAGCTCCCGTTCCTAGGGGTTATTGGTTGGAACTGGAAACTATTCCCCTTATACATAAAAAATTCATGGAAAAATTAATAGTTGGTTCACTATTCTTCCAAACTCAAATGGCCTTAAAATACCTAAAAAAATCATTTAAGGGGTCTGTTTCATGAAGCTTCTCTATGGGGATCCCATGCTAGCATGACTAGGAAGGTTGATGGTACCCGTGGGAACTTATATCTTCTCTAATGTCCCATTTTCCCTATTTTGATCCTCAAGAGAATCTTCCCCTACTTCTTCATGTACGCATGTCCTTCATGGAATCCCACTTCCATGATGGCGAGCACCTCTATCTTCCTCCCTCTATTTCCATGAAAACGTTTTTCCTTTGCAGAATCCCCTAATTTTCACCACCATCCCCACAACCCTGGTAATCCCCCCTTTCCTATAAATAGAGGGTTTACCCTCCATTATTCCCATTTTCTCCCTGACCTATGGATTTCAAAACCCCCATTTTGTAAAGCTCTAGAGAATCACGAACTCAGAAGGAAAATGGATGACCAAAGGTATTAGATAATTGTGAACCATTATTTCATTTTTTCTTCATAGCCCTACTTTTAGGGATTCCATTTATGAAGGCCTCCAACATTCATGAAGAAGGGATCCCCTTAGAGTCTCTTGATGGTCTATGAAGAATTATTCCTTTATGAAGAACTATACTAATAGTGATATATTTTTTTAAGGAAAGGTCATACTCTTTTAAGACCATTACTTTTATAATCCCCCTAATTTCTCCAAAACACTTCCCTGAAAATGCACCCTTCATTTACGAGGTTTCAATTGTCGATCCCCATAGATTAGCTGACCTATTTCCCGTACATCTCTCTAGACTGGTGAAAAGTGATTTTAGGGTCCCTCGTGCAATGTTTCATGTTGTGTTTACCTACCCTATGCTTCATCACATAGGTATTCTATCAAATATTTTTTCTTCACATAGCTACACTAACATAGAACCCTTAATTGACCACTCCTTCACCTCACTCTTGTTGGGAATTTCTTATACCTTCCCATACAAAAATGTGGGTTGGTGAATGTTATGTAAATCCAAGGGATGAGGAGTGAGTCCTCTTCAACTATTCTATATGAAATTAAACATCCAAGAACCTATGTCCTCGAAACATGACATTAATATTTGATCACACCATGTGTAACAAGTCCAAGATAACTAGAAAGGTGGTTGGCACTTGTGCCCTCTTTCATTCCCTCTCCCTTTGGGATTTGTCATCAAGTGAACCTTGGGCATCTTCCATGTATTCCCTGAAATAATTTGTGAGGATACCCTCATGGATTCAGTCCCAATATCTAGCTCTCGGGACTACTAGACATGCCTAATCACCACACCATCCCTCATAGGTTCCCATTTTGTGACAAGACCATCAGTACTATTGTTACCTCTTTTTTATCGCACTGAGCATGACCCATGTAGGCATTGAGTGACAATGTCCATGAAATCATATATTGTCCACTAACCACACATAAAACCCATCATTATTTTGGGCCTCTAACTAAATGCAATCCCAATGCCCCACAACATACATGTCATTAAACTGCATCCACAAAACAATGTAGACAATGATCAATACCATCTTAGGAAAATTCATAGGAAGCCTCTCTTTGTTTCAAACACATCACTCCCCACAACCAATTTGTTTAATCTATTTCACATTTGATCACTTATCTTTGATGATGTGAATCTATGAGCTCCAAACTACATGGGTTTGGATCCCTGTCTTCTAAACGAGGTACGTTGGAATCCTCTATGAGGTTCAATCCCAACCAATGCTAACCCGCGGTTCTCCCTTATAGGGATTCACCCTCTTGATGTTACATGTTCCGTTTTTGGGATGCATCTCCCAGATCCACCTCACTCTGGTGTTCTGATCCTACTGGGGAGCTAACGATGAAGAATATAGGATCATCACCATTCTCCTCCAACTAGGAGTTCCCCTCTTATAAAGGGCCTCAAACCATAGATAATACAATATCACATCTCTACGTAACATTATTTTGGGCATAACTTGATTCTAGGACCAATCTATAACTACATGGACTTTGATCCCTTCCTTCTAAACATGGTACATTGCAATCCTCTATGTGGTTCAATATCATCACCCATTTCCGATCATAATCTATCCTTCAAGTCATTGTGTCTCAAGAAGATCTTACCCATGCACCAAGGTTCTACATTCTTGGTGTCCCCATCCATATGAACTATTCTCAAGGCCCACCTCCTTAGGTGTACCATCACCCCACTAAATTACATGGAATTTGATTACTACCCACTTGGATACATAGAAATTCTTCCTAATGTTCATGACCAACAACATCACCTTCACGTCAGTTCAATATCATTCTTCCTCTTCCTTCGATACTTCCTCCATATCCATCTTTATTTTATCATGGACTCCACATTTTGGTGAACTCACGTCATCCACACTGGAGGAAAAGTATGCATAATCCATGAACAATCCATAACATTCATCCAAGAGTGCTACTCTTGTAAAGGGAATTTTACCATGTGTAATCCTCAAATCCTTGATTTGAATTATGTGGTTTTTGATCCCTATATTTTAAAAAATGTATGTATGAAGGCTCCATCAAGTTCAATCCTTTCCGATGGTAATCCGGGGTGTTCCCCTTTTTCAGTTTCACCTCACTGATCCATCTTTCAGGATGTCCATATCAGTCTTCATGGTGTGAAACCTTCCTATTTTGGGACACTTCATCCCATGTCTATCCTCACTGGGCGTTCTGATCCACAAATCAAGTAAACCCTATAGGTGCTCCCTCTTAGGGATGTAGCTAACTGATCCACCTTCATGAGAATTCATATATGTATGATTCATTTTATTGAGATTTTGAACATGTGACATGCACCATGATAAACATTGGAAGCTAATGAAAACCTCAGAGACCTGTATTTGACATAGGAAACCCCACAATCGATGTGGGATGACACATGATTACACACCCTCGAGAAGCCCTCTAATAAAGCCAAATTTAGGTGTACCAGTGTTCTAGCATCAAGACCTTCCATCTATTCCCAATGCGACTAGTCTCCTGACCAACGCTTTCTTCACTGACATGACCCTTTGGAATGTTCTAAATGAACCAGTTTAACTAACAGTTATCAAGAAAGATAAGAAATCATTATGTGTTTCAAAAAAATGTTGTAATCTCTAAGGGAGAAAAGCTCTAGGCAATGAGTTATGTGGATGATTCCATAGAGGGAGAGACTGACATCCTGTCACCAAATTTTAATTAAAGAGAAAATATCACTAAAGAAGTTATTAATGTTACCTTCAATTGGAATGTGGGAATTTCAGGAAATAGTCGGATTGTCCCCATGATGACGTGCACCCTAATGAAAAATTTAGTAAATAGTAAACGGTGAGCTTAATGTGAATGTTTTCTCCTAAAACCATGTTGATTAGTAGAATTCAATACATTGATTGATATATGTGTCACCAGATCCAACTATCCTGCTCGAAGACCCAACATGCAAATAGTGGTCCTATTATGGAAGTCACAAGAATTTGGGGAAATTAATTGTTGGTAATTATTGTTAGTGACATCATTTGGGTGATAAATCTATCCATTCATGGAATTCTAAATGATTTTGGGGCACTAGTCACTATTTTTTTACTATCCATACTGACAGATTAATCATCATTCTTTTTAAACCCCAATCAATAGGAATACAGTCAACTCTAACCCACAGATGCAGTGGCTGGATAAATGATATTGTTTCAATACCTTACAGATCCACCTATTCCATGATGTTATCCATAACAATGACTACAGGTCACCCATGCCCCGTCTCACCCTCATAATTTATCTATAAAAGGGTGATTGACACTCTTATCGAACTATAAAAACATGAGGGCTTCATCCCAATGAGGGGTATGTCCCACTAGGATTTGGAGACTTATGTGACATGCCCCAATACCTCCCCTAAGATCAACATAGGGATCCATTACTCCCCAATTAGTAATTCAACCATTTTGGGAGACTATGTTTAGATCACACCCATGATTCACTCCTCTTCGCCGATGAGGTGAGGGACGTCTAACTCGTCCCGAATACAACATCATCCCATGAGCTTCCAATGGGGGCTCTCACGAGGTCGTTTCTATGCCTCTATTATGTGCCTCAATATAAGGAATAGGTGGTATATTTCCTCACACAACATTCCCCAGTTTGGTAGACCAGACACCAACATCAGGCACAATTTTAGGTGGACACCTGTTAGGGGTTTTGTCTTCTACATCTTTAGTGGACTATGCCCCCGAATGCATTCTATTGGGTCCCATCTGATGTATATATTGGATTCACTATTGATATATTGTGATCATGACCCTGTCATCCCCCTTGGAAGGTTGGGTTGACATTTCTGGTCACTGACATGAATAGAAGGAATCATGGGCCAACCCATGAAATTGAGATCTAGTATGGATGTCCCACACATACCATCACTAATCCAAGTGTAGGCTCATACTAGTCCATCGATGTTTGACCCAAAGGCCCTCCTCATGATGCTACTACTAACTGGTGTAAAGGTCATCCCCATGACATAGGCATGTGACATTGAGGTCATCCCTATGTTCTCACCAGATTCAGGAGAAGTCATCTGGGGGTGTTAGAGAACAGTACAATGGTCATTCCTATACCCAAGATTTTAGGCATGATGGTCCCCCCATGTCATGTTTGACATCTTCCTACGTTCTCCATGCACCTCTATTCGCCAGAGTGGAGGTCCTCCCCACTCTCATACACAACATGAGGATCCCCCCCCCCAAGTTGTCATCATCACCCATAGTGGAGGTCTTCCACAATCTTACTATAGTCCCAACGGAGGTCATCCCTGATCTAACAATAACATATATAGATATCCCCCATATCCCATTCATCTCATGTGTAGGTCCTCCAATCTATAGAACCTATCCATAGATAGGTCCCCCCAATTGAAAATTTATCTTTACCTAAATAATTATCTTATTAAAGGATATCACGATCCATCCCTTGGGGCCCATGCCACTGCTTCTCCAAGCCCAACTCCCAAAGTACATGGGCTAGAGACTAGCATCAGAGGCATTATCCTGCAAGTGGGAGGAAGTTTCTGAGTTCCTAGACACACACACACACAAACCCACACCCACACACCCACACTCACTCACTCATAACCCAAACACAAAAAGATAAAGAGTAGAAAATGCATACAACAAAAAACTACAGAGTGTAGAGTTACAATTTTTACGTAAAAATGGGCCAGAATACAATCCCACTGAAAGAAAAGTTATAAAAAAGAGAGTACAAGGTCACTGATAATTCATCCATATAAAACCCTACCTGAAGGGTAGGTGTGGAGTAGCTGCAAGAAGGCATAGGAGTACACCTCTACTGTTTGATATCATTGTGCACTGCTTGGTCAAGGAACACCAAGGACTCGGTCAAGGTGTCATCCATATTTATAAGACATGACATTTTCGGCTGAAGCTTGTGCAGGACTGAGTAACACAATACTCAGTAGGGAACCCAAACCACAATTAAATGACCACAAATAAAACACCACCATGAATTTATATCCAACTCGACAAATGTATATGTCATCAACACATATAACAAGAACATATGGGTATAGTCATATGGGATTCCATGACACAACATGTCCTCCATATCTAGATATATGGTCCCTTTCATAGCATGATCAATTTTTGGAGGTCCCACTCCTCGAATTATCTTATAGTTACCATGTGGAGTAAATCAACAAAAGTTATCTGAGAGAGCCTCTGGTCGCGATACATCATGAAGGTTCCCTGAGACTTCGGGTTACACAATGATAATAAGTCTTGATCTCATGACCAATCCTTTTTCATGAGATTATTCTCATTTCATGCTTGCATAGGGGGGACTCGATCCTAGAGCCACAAAGTCATTAGAGATATTTTCTATGAGGTCCCACTTCCTTTGTTCCCAACCAAAGATAAAAAAATTATCGATATTCAAAGTACACTTCTTCAATCATGACACTGAACATCTTATACTAATGAGGGAATCATCCCTGAAGAGTCACATAGATCTTCTCATTCATTGTGACACTGAGATCCAGTCATATAATGCTCACCTACCAGGCCACTGTGTCCGCTCGGCTACTGCTCTTCCACCGGGAAAATGAGGTTTTCTCAACTACTACTTATCTGCCGAGCCACTAAGGTATGCTCGGATACTACTAGTTTTTCAGGACACTGAGGTCCGATCAACTACTTCTCATCTTCCAAGACACATAAAACCACATGGATACCCATATTTCGTTCCACACAGGTATGTAAGGCAACTCGTCTGCTGAGCCACTGAGGTGCACTCGACACATCCTTCTTTCCACAACCATTCATAGGATTCTCGCTCGTAGTGCACTTGATTTAGAGATAATATAATCCCCAATTTATTAGTTATAATTCATACTCCACAATATATCACTTTGATAATCTCAAAAGGACCGTATCTTCACAAGGGTCCCAACGACGCAAATTTCTCATCAATCAACATACATTTTTAATGTTATGATCATTTTATTGGAATGTTTTCAATTGTATTCAGCTCTAGTATGACCAAGTCAGAATGACATAACCCGACCAGGCTTGGGGTACACTAGCTTGAATTAGTTCTGATCCATCCTAGATCCGACCTGATCTTCTATGCCCTGCCTGGGCTATCTGGGCCACGATTCTGGACCACTGTGTGTGTTTTTCTGATTTTCATGGGATGAGACATGTGTCGTGTCCCACCCACAACTTTTGTTGAGGAGTGCCACCATGGTCTAGATGGACATCATCATGTCTCACCATATCCACTCATGTGGTGCCATAATTATTTGTTGGAAACCCAATCCATCACCCTCGGTTGATATCGTGAGCCCTTCACACCACCTTCACGACGTTTCACCCCTGCATTGTCATGGTTGTTGAGTTGTGACCTTTCTTGGGCCACCCAAATCCTCCTATCATGGGACTCCTCTGACACCTCAATGGGCCACTGACATGAACCTCCTTATACATCAATTCTATCATCAAGTCGTGGACTCTACTTTCAATTTCAATCTCTGTCTGGATTGCAGATCACCATCTCCATGATATCAGACTTCTTTCCGAGTTGTTGCAATGGTGAATATTGAGAATTCATAAGAGAAAAGAAGGTGGGAAACTCACATGATCACCCATGGTGGATAGATCAGGTCTTATTTGTGTCATCCTTGGTCTATCCAAATAAGAATTTAAGGGTGGATAAATAATGAATTAACATCAAATCACAAGTTAAACATGGATCCATTTTCCTAATTAATATCCCAAAAATTAAATTCTTCCTTCACTTTTCAAGCCAAATCCCAGAATCATTCCATTCATTGAATGAATCAAACTCTTCACGGATATTTTGAAACAGGGAAAGGAATTTAATTACATAGACATCGTACCTAAAAAAATGGATCGATCAATGTCGGGGTTCCATCGTCGACGATGATCCATTAAGAGACTTCACAATCTGTCATCTTGTCAACCATCGATTTGTGATCCTTCATCATTGGAAACTCTTCATTCATAAATTTTCATTGCACGCCAATAGAATTCCTCAAGATCCTCTGATAAATCACCTAATTTGTCCCTCTGATCTCATATATCGGTTAATCAAAATAATAGAGGAAATGTGTTTTAGAATTTCTGATATGCTGAGTCACCACGTCATTTTGCAGTTTCATTTATGAAACAAAACATTTGTCTCCTCACAACATTGAAACAAACGATTTTTGAAAAAATAAACTTTTTATGTTTATTTTAATTTTTCATAAAATGAATGAAACATAACTTTTACCCTCGACCGGCGTCGGTTGAGGTTAGGCCCCTCTTTAGGAAAGCTCACCCTCTTGAGCTCAACATTAATCTTGGATTTTCAATTTGAGTTAATGTTCATGAGTTATCAGAAATAAAATAATCATTGTTTAATTATTTTATTTGTTGTGACATCCCAAAAAATTCCTTCCATAGTAAGCCTGTTTCATCCAATGTTAGGCTCTGCCTAAAGATATCACGCATTTACGAGCTCAAAAGTGGCCTCACAATTTCAATCCAAGTCATCGTGTGTGAGTTATAAGGATTTGAAAAATAAGATAATTTTGTTTAAATATTTTATTTATTACTATTCTATTTTCATATTCTCTCACTAGAGACCTAGACTGATTAAAATTAAGTCACACCTAAGTTAAACATGATAATCTAAACAAAAATGAGCCCTCAAATTGTTTATTTGTGAACTCATCTATGAGGTATTCAACTTTTTCATGAAACATGTTCACCAATGTTATTTAAAAACTTATCAATGTTCAAAAAATTGTTCTGGGCTCACTAGGTCGTGTAATCAAGTGCCATCTAAGTTTCTGATCTTGATATAATCCCATATTATTTAAAAAAAATTACACATATTTCAGGTATATTACATTACTCCCACCATTAAGGGTTTACATCCTCATAAGCCAAAACAAGGGTGAAAATGGCGGTACTGATATTGGATCTGAACCTCCAACTCCCATGAGTCCACTTAGAGATTCATGTGCTTCCAATGAATTTCAACAAAAGGGACCGATCACCAACATAGGTTACTCCCATATCAATTTTCGATCACTACCTGAAACTCTGCAAAAGACGTCCACCTTCAATGTCCAACTCACCCATGTCAAATCTCTAGCACATAGAGGCATCCAGATCCCTCTAATAAACATTAATTTTATAATGTTAAGAATTTGGTCGAATCAGTGAGTCAGTAAATGATAACCTTGATGGTATCATTTCTACTAGAAATACATGGTAAAATTTTCACAAATACCATCGATATTCTTTCCCACTTCCTTCCTTGTACGCCTAGAAAAATGAAGAACAAGACATGAAATTGATTAATAAATGTATTAATCTTATTATATAAAGATGTAATCCCAACATAAACATATTTTTTCATCCCCTATATCCCTCATGACTCCCACACATATATCTCGATGCCTCTCACAACTCTAGGAATCACTGCAATGACTATATATCCTCTAAAATAAATAATGTTCTTCCCACCTTTCAAATGTCCATCGGTGGTACTCCCTATGGAAAACTAAGAACATAAAGACTAATATTCAGTTTCACTGAGTTGTGCCTCCATGAATTATTTAAGAGTGGAAGAGTAAAAACTAATAACTGAAGATATGCTGCTTCATCCCCATCCACGAAGGATAACTACAATGAGGCCAAATACTTAGTCTTCCTCATTCAGAAACCAAAAATTGGATTTCCTAAGGAATGAATACTGTACCATATTCCCCTCACTAGGAGTATAGACTACTTTTAGGTCATAGTCTTGGAGGAACTCAAGCAATCATCATTGTCTCAAGTCCAAATCCTTATAAGAGAATATAAAACTCAGACTCTTGTGGTTAGAGAAGATGGTAAAACATTGTCCCTTAAATCTACTGTCTCCAAATCATTAAAGCAAATAATACAACTTCCAACTCAATATTGGGGAACTCGTCAACCACAATCTCAATTTCTAAAAATCTTATCGGTGGCTTTTACATCCACGCAACAGGCTTCCCATTTCAACTGTTCATTGTGTTCATCTCTCCATTGGTAGTGGGTTCTCATTATCCGCGACCACATGGTTAAAGGGGCCAATAATACACCCTCATCATAAAAATCTCTTCAAAAGCCATCTGATATATTGATTATGAAATTAGTTTTATCTTGGTGAGTATAATGATGCAAAAGTCCATCTCCCTGTAGGGAGGTAATCCTAGAAAGTTCTTCTGGAAAGACTTCCCTATACACTTCCACTACTTCTGGAAACAGAAAACTCAAAACATGAATTGCCACTTGGGTAAGGATGGCCTCTTGGTGCTACCACATTTCTTATCCTCTATCTACCTAAGGAGTTTGAGGAACACAATGGGGTGGGGGTTGTAGCATTTCAAAACTTATACCACCTCCTTATTCTCTCTCAACATCTCTTTTTCATCTACTCCCATGTATATTAGTCTATTCCTGTTAGTATCTCTACCCTGGTGGAACATACTCTATTCCACTGTTTGCATAGTGGGATGGAAAATATCTACTGAGATGTCTCATTTTGTCTTTTGAAAATCATTCCCTCTTTCTAGGATGATAAGGGTCATCCTATAAAAACTGAGCTGTAGATCCCCTACCTTGGGATCTATTCTCAGAATGTATCACATTTACATGCCTCTAATACTAATGTCAGCTTCTTGATTTCCCACTACTATCATCCACTGGTTGTATCTGCATAGCCAAATGAATTTTAACCAAAAACATTCATTCTAGAACCCTATATATTTAGGATTTAATAGAGAAATAGTGTTACCTCAGATGTCCCTAAACACACATTGCTCAAATTTTTGATCCCTGAAGAACTGGTTGTATCATATTTATTGAGTACCTAGAAAGGTCAGTATTCCTCAATGAATACTCAGCTGCCGACATGTCATCCATCCAAAGCTATAGAATCCCTTGGGAACACATAGCCTTTAGCTTTTATGCCAATTGACCATTTTATGTGAATGGTTATCTTTCTCTATCAATAGAAATGTCACATTACCATAGGTATATGTAATCTAAAAATTTTCATCACCCTACTAATCCACGTAAAAGGCTCACATTTAGGACCACCATCTGATCTAATGGTGCACATAAAAGATGGAAAACTCAGTCACCACCTTAAGCCAGTTCATAGCCACCTGTGAGGTGGGATAACCTCAGAACCTGAGGGGACTCTGCCACAGAAATTGGTAAAGTGCTAACACCACCCACATCCCATCCAATGGTACTACATGTATTGTGTTATACTCCACATGTGGTGGTGTAGCTCGTACACCACCCGGTGGTGCTGTCTCTGGAAGGAACCCCTATAAACATCTCGTCACCCCACAAATCATCCTCCTGATCATGTTGTGGAATCCTGACTGGCTGCCTAAGTAGAAGAACCATGAAACAAAACAATATGTACCCTGATCAATAATGTATACCTATTTATTTGACTTAATAAGGACATGTGAATCTCAATCCATTCTTATATGATGCATGTACCATCCCTTTTACCTTCAAATAGTTTTTTCATGTACTAAGTCAGAAAAAGAATTCAGGGTCCTTGTGTATGGACATTACTGTCGTCGCACCAACAGTATATTCTCTGGCCTAAAAGGAAAACTCAGAACACTTACCATTGTTTCCTCAAACAAAACTCATAGACGGTGGGTTCAAAATGTTGAACGAACCTCCTCTAATACCAATTTTTCATGAACCATCATCCGGGGTCTATGTCGTGACTACCATAACCCCACCTCTACAAGGCAGGGGATAGAGACTAGTGTCGAAGGAAATTTTCCTACAAGTGGGAGTAATTTTTTGAATTCATGTGCACACACACATGCAGAAACCCAACCCACAAATCTCAAAAGGATAACATTCATACCACTAAGACAACAACTGAAAGTAGAGGTATGAGATATAAGTAAAAATGGGACTGAATACAAACCAAATAAAAGAAAATATGTAAAAATGGTGTAAAAGGTATCTAATAATCCATCAACAGAAAACCCTACCAGAAGGGTAAATGTTAATTAGCTGGAAGAAGTCATAGGAGTACTCCTCACTTGCCAAATCTCACTGGTCACAGGATGGTCCTTGAGCCACAAGGTCTCTATCAAAGCATTGGTCATCTTCACAAGAAACGACACATGCGGGACAATACCATGCAGGGGTTTGTAACACAATAAACAATAGGTACCCCAATCCATAAATAAATGACCACGATGAAAACAAAATCAAGATGGTATAATCATTTCATCATAGGTATCTATCATCAACCCATAATACAAGAACGTCTAGGTGTACTCATAAAGGATTCCAAGACACAATTTCTCCTCTACTACCAGCCATAAGGTCTTCTTCATAGAACACTTGATTCCAAGAGGTCCCACTCCTAGTGCTATCTGGTAGTAACCGTGAGAAGTAAGTCTACCGAAAGTATTCAAGATAAGCTCTAGTCTCAATATGTCATGTTGTTTCCCTGAGATTTCTGGTCCGACTATGACAAGGATTCTCGATGTTATGACCAATCCTTTATCATGGGATTCTCATCAAGGAATGTTCAACTATGTAAGAATCACTCCTTATGTCACCATGTCATTAAAGACTTTCTCTAGGTGGCCCTATTTTCTTGGGCCCCACCCAAATAGAACACATTGAGAGATAACAAAATTCCACTCCTTCAATCATAACGCTGAACATCTAGATCTGCAATGGACTCATCCTTGATGAGTCACTGAGGTCTGCTCATCCACCATACCACAGAGATGTACTCAGCCACTACTCATCTATAAGGCCACTAAGGTCCTATTTGATACTACTAGTCTGTTGGTTCATTGTGGTCCACTCGAATACTGCTCATCTTTTAGGCCAATGAGGACTGCTCGGTGACTGATTGTCTGTTGGGCCATTAAGGTCCTCTCGGCTACTGCTCATCTACTAGGACACATAGGTCAGAAAAAATGCTCGTCTGTTGGGACACACATAATCACATGAAAAATCATCTACCTTGAAAAATAGGTCCACATGATTACTCATCAACCAGGCCACACATGTTTTCACAACAACTCGTCTGTCAGGCCACTAAGAGTTGGTCGATTCATTCTTCTCATCACAGCTAGTCACTGAATTCTAGCTTATAGTTCACTTTATTCATGGAGAATCTACACGTCAATCCATCAGTCCAGAAAATAAAATCCACAGAAACTCACTTGTATAATTCAAAAAGTATAGTCTCATCTCTAGGGTCTGAATTCCTCAAATGTCTCATCAATTGGATGAATGGTTTGCATGTAATGATTGTTTTACTAGAATGGGGCTAGTTGGGTCCAAGCTCAGTCTGACCCCACCCGAATCAGCCCAGGGTCCACCGACCCGGCCCAAGGTAGACTGTACTTGTATCCAATCTGGTCCGCTAGTCCCAGACCAGACCTACTCAGCCGGACCTAGATGGGCAGGGTCATGGGTCCGGCGCGCTTGGGTGGCCTAGTCTGATGGGGAATCCCGGAATGTTGGGTGGGTTGGTCTATTTTGTGCAGCACGCCGCGGGCACTGCGGGTCAGCACCATAGACCAACTAGACCAGGACACCCAACAGTGCGACACGACATGGTTATCCGTGTCTTCTCATGCCGCTGTAGGTGGCCATTTATAGATTCCCGATCCAAATCCCCGACTAATACCATATTCCCTTCTCTCTGTCGTAACTGCACACACCAGGTGCATGCCACCCCTGAATTGTCATGGCTGTTGATCCGAGACCTTCTGTGCACTGCTCGTAGCCCTCTATCATGGGCCTCCTCCTTCGCCGCTACATTTCATGGACGTGCACCCCATTCTGGACCACCATGGCCATCATGTCACGACCTATGCTAGCAACTGAAGTCTCTACTTGAACCACAGATCAACATCTCCATGATCGTAAACTTCAATTTGGGTTGTTGCGATGGTGAAGTTTGAGAAATTATAAGATCAAGGGAGGTGGGAAAATCACATGGACACCCAAGGTGGATGGATCATTCATTTTTCTTGTCATACATGATCCATACACATAATAATTTTAGGGGTGTCTAAATGAAAAATAAATATCAAATAACATTTTTAAAATGGATAAATTTTTCTAAAGAATATCCCAAAATTTAAACCCTTGCAGGATTTATCACAGAGGATCTGTGAATCATTCTATTTTTTGAATAATTCATTCTCATCAAGGAAATTTAGAAAGAGGGAAAGAAATTTAATTAAAAAAAATCCCTACCTGGAAAAAATGATCAGTCGGGGTCAGGGTTCAGTCCTTCTTGGTGATTCGTTAAGACACATCACGATCTATTGTAATGTCAACCATCGATCGGGTATCTGTCTTCGTTGGTGATTCGTCATTCAATTTCATTCGTTTCTCGCCAACAAAATTCCCCCAGAGCCTTAGAGAAATCTCCAATGTCATCACCTAATCTCATATCTCTGTTATTTAACATAATGGTGGAAATGCATTTCAACATTTCAATTACGTAGATTCACCACGTCATTACACTTTATAATTTATGAAATTATACAACTACATCATCGTTTCATTATAGATAAATATTTTTGAATAAAATAAAAATTTTATGTTTATTTTATGTTTTCATAAAAAGCCCAAAAATTAACATTAACCCTCGACCCGCGCTGGTTGTCGTTAGGCCCAGCCTATGGAAAGCGCACCATCATGAGCTCAACAGTACTCTATGATTTCCAATCCATGTTACTGTTTACGAGATATCAGAAATAAAATAATATTTATTAAATTATTTTATTTATAGTCACATACCAAAATGAAATTTCCACAGTTATCTCACACCAACAAAATTGTTGGCTCCTTTTAAAGAAACCACTCCCTTACGAGATCAAAGATCCTCTTGGATTTTCAATTTGATACACCTTTTGTGAGTTATAATGATTTGAAAATAAAAATAATTTTATATAATAATTTTATTTATGGTAATTCCATTTTGGGGTTTTCTCACTTAAGACTCATGTCGAATGCATGTAATTCACATTATGAGTAAACCCACTCCTTTGAATGCAACAGTGACCTCTTCATTCTGATCCAAGAACCCTTTAATGACTTATTGCACCTTTTCATGAAAACTTCTCACACATGTAGTATAAAAATGTAAGAATTTATGAAAAATTGTTCAAGGATTACTGGGCCACAGAATCAAGTGTCTTCTGAGTGCTTGGTCTTGAAATATCCCATATAATTTAAAAAAATTACATGTAATTATAGGATATTACATAGGAGATAAAATTTTCACCATTGAAGGAAGAACTCACTGAAACTCGAGATAAATATCATTCCAGTTCTCTTTTTAGATTTTGAACTCAACTTTTATTCAATGATGAAAACATTGTCATGATCATATGCATCAGGGTATGGGTTAGGAACCGGGCATGTGAGTTTCATCCCTCTAGAAAGTGAAATTCACCAGATCCCCAAATCCCACCATAGATACATGTAGGGAGAGGAAGATTTGGGTCTTTTAAATGGTCTCACCACATAGTCATCTCTATCATCACCAAGATCATTCCCTACCTCGACATGAGATCATAGAGAGCTTTTCTAGGGTCTGGTAGATGATGAGCACCAATATGATCCAACACCAATGACCACAATCTTTTAACAGGAAGTAGTGGTCAAAACTCCATCCTACACAGACATGAAGAACCAATTGGTACTATCTCCGAGAGAAGACTCAGCGAGTAGTGTCCTATTAGCTCACATTCCATTCTCTCCACTAGATAATACATCATGACAACGGTTGCATCAATGCCTTTTTTGGTACCTCAGCCATCCCAAATCAAGGAATGGGGAAAAACATTAGATTTGACTTCTAAATTATGGTAAATTCTCCCTATAAACATGTTATCCATGATGATTTGTCCAATCATGATTCCAACCCTCAAAATTTAGGAATCGATCACCTTGGAAGAAGTCATGTGCTTCCCACTCACTCTTTATTTGGAGAATTTCCACCTTCAATATTGTTAATTGATGTATCCAAAAATCTAGTAGCATTATGAAGAAATCAACCACCATTGATGCATGGTCAACTGGGCTATGTTTCCCATCACTCAGCACCCTTCTTCAACAAGATATCACTAGTACCTTTATTAATGTTGCATTCATAGCTTTATTGTGCTCTTTAGAATTATTTTCAAGGTATACCCACATGTTAAGATCCATGGTTGGGGATATAGTATGCATCTATTCACATCAGCCATATACTTCTCTAACTCATCTTATCAGGTGATATTGAGGATATGCCTCCTGGTGTAGTCATATTGAACATGGATTCACAAAATCCTCTTAAGGAGAAGGAAACAAAGATATAGATCATTGAAAAGAACTGGCCTTTGGGAACATAAAAACAACTTCTCGATCCCCAAGAATTTTTACACTCCATCAAATACACATACATGGTGTTGCAATCCTTCCGAGTCACTTCCTCTCAGTTAGGAAACTGATCAGGGAAAATAAAACATTGAGACCGTTATGACCTCAAACCCATCTAGCTCAATGTAGAAGACAATGGACGATTCCAAGAATGTTGTGTTACTTCAATAGCTCATAGAATAGAAGAATATTATTGAATAGCTCCTCACTTAGTGCCTAGATGAATGTAACCTAGACATTGATGATCATTGATACGATCCCATCCACCCTTCATCATAGTAGTAGTGGGAACCACATGTTCTTCTTGGTGTATTTTCTCCCATTGATATCGACATCATTGAACATATAGGAGGGGTAGATGCCAATTTTTATGGAAGAAAACCATGTTACATATCGTTAAAACCACCAAATATGTACGATACTATTCTCAAAGACACGGGTTTACAATCGTTTCATTTAGTAGCTCAGATTACTCTTCTGGTTATTCCCCTAGATTCCATACAGTCTATCCCTACATCAGTTCCTTGGTTTGTTCCTCCAACAGGTCCACGAGAAACTAATATGTCTTATTAATTTGATGAACCATCCAAAACACTGGTGGTTAAGAATTTTCTCCAAGACCAAATCACCTTATAGGGTGATTTTATATTCATTCTTCTTTCTCTTCTACAGGTCCTCAAAACATGAAAACTGGAAATCCATGTTTATGGGAATCCATATAAAGTATGGGTTGATGGAATGATAGCACCCCAAGATTTAGGAAACCCAAAATTCACCCACTTCAATGGGATGGGTGACCTGCTACACCATCAGGACCACTTCATCTAGGTTTATGGATTCAGTCTAGGAACATTAGTGCAGCATGACGTTGTAAAGATCTAGTGTTTCATATTGATACTAGAATTGATGGTGTTTGTCTGGTACAACCAGTTACCCATTGGATCTATAGCTAGTTGGGAGGATCATAACAGGGAATTTAATAATCATTTTAGCTCTACCACTCACAGGACTAGAATTGTACACCTCTTAAAATACATAAAAACTTTAGATTGTTGAGTCACTGACTTCATTTCTTGATATAAAAATATCACATATTCACTCAATATTTCACTTGACTCATGATGAGCTACTAAAAATGTGCATGGGGAATGTGAAGGATAAATCCGTCTCCCTAATCATCACATAGAACATCCTAGTTGAATTCTAGGATTTCCCTAACAAGGCTCAGGCCCTTGAGGATGCCTTGTAGAGGGATAAACATGCACACCAATCGCCTCCCACATATCATTGAAAGAAGAGACTCCTAGAGAAATTCAACAACCGTCAGAAAGATAGTGGCCCCTAAGATGATAGAGTTATTACCAGAATATTCATCGACATAACCTCGTTGAGATAAAAAACCTCATTTCATACATCGTTCTTAGCATCACCAACCTCAGAATCAGCAAGAACCACTAAATAATGCCCCACTGTCACCCATGTGATATAATCATGTTTCACCTACTCGACAGGCTCTAGCCCTACATCAATGTCAGGCTCCCTGAGTTCCTTTCTCAAACAAGTGATACCAGACCTATAAATCTTAAGAATTTATGATCCCCTGTTATTTTTAAAGATCCCTAGAACAAGTGATTTTAGTGTTGTCGTAATGCAGGAGATCCCAAGATATTGATCTCAATAATCATCAGAAAGACTGCCCCTATCACCAATTCCTTGGGCATAGTATAAAGTAGTTCTATGTGTTCATGGAATGTCTTCAGGACCAGGTAAACAACAATGTAGCCAGGATGGGTCCTTCTGCAGCACATGTGGTGTGGTTCTCGGTAAAACAAAACAACAAAAGAGAGGGTGAGTGATAGTAGGTCTCCAGTCACCAGTCTCATATGTATGATAGCAGGTTGGCCCAAAGGGTAGCTAGTCATGCCCACAGTGTCATTCTTGTTTGTTTTAATTATCCCTGCCCTCCTAATTTCACTTTTCTCCTTCTAATTATATCATCTACAACTACATCTCAGTATTCTTCTTCATGGAAGTGCATGCAATATTGGCGTATGTGGAAACAAAGTCCCCCACCGATGCCTACGTCGGATCACAATCTTGGTGATTTCATGACTCTAGATATAGGGATCACATTAGGATTATAATAGTGATGGAGGATTCCAAATGTGATTATTAAGAGTATGACTTCGTGAATACCATTGAATTTTTGGACCTTTACAAAGTTTCTTCACTATGTTGGTCCTCATAATGTCCCTAGTCGACTCAATAATAAATGTAGTCATGGATATACTGACCACCAAGAAGCTAAGGCTAGTGCTTCTATCTATGTTTTACATGCTACCGAGACTATACATTTTGCTCAATGTAGAGCTCACCATGTGTCTCCCTCTTGTATTGTCTCCTTGGGTTCTCTCCCGCCACTGTTTGGGAAATTTAATCCGGAAGAGCCACTGTGATTATGGTATACCTAGCCACACTAAGCTATGGATCAAACCTAACCATATGAAAATCAGCCAATTATTTTATTTCTTTGTTTAGTGTGTGAACCATGGGATATCGACTGCACCAGCCAAAATCCCGCGATTTTACCAGTAGTGCCTGTCACACCTCCCGCCATAGAGAAACCTCCTGGTTTCCAAAATATGAATTAATCTTAGAATTATGATGAGCATTGACACCTTTCCATCATTCCTTAAATGATCTAAATCCCCAGGATCTCTTAAAATATGAAGATATGTGTGAATCCCTCGTAGAGACTTTGAGAATCCCTTTATTGTTCTAAACATAGGTAGCATCCACTGATGTCTTCTATTTTGATGAAGCTAAGTGATCAGAATGTCTATCCATCATCTCAATCTTAGGAGAAGTTGAAGGATTTCCCGTATATGTCCATATCAATGAATTTTACATTACTAGATAGTTTAACGGAATGGTAGGATTTTGTTGTCTTGTGAACATAGGTTCAAGATCAAACTCATCCCGACCTAGATGCTCCGTAAACTAGGGGTTCCTGATGCATATTTGAGTCCCCTAACCTAAAAATTCTAGTCTATAATTGGAAAAAGTAGAGTTCATTTGGAAATATTCATATAAAGACCAAATTTTGTTTCCTGATTTCAACATTGAGTTTATGGTCGTCTTAAATGACACCACCAACAATGCATTGATAGATAGTCCCTGCATCTATCTACATGCAGTAGATCCCTCCTTATATAAACAATTCTTCACCTAGTCCTTAAATGGTCGAGTGGGCATTCTCCAATGTGATGTGTCGTCCTTTTCCTCTTGATAGTCTTGAAATATAGACATTGAATACTATATGATAAATACAAGATGGTCAAAACTAATGAATTTGAGAACAATACTACTGTGGTCGACCCGTGGACAAACATGGATGATGCATTCATTCTCCTGATTCACTGGTTAGAGGACACAACACTAAATATGGGATACTAATTTTTTTTCTTTGAGAAATAGGGAGGCATGTTCCATGGTATAAGGAATTTAAGAAAATAACATTAAACCCATACATGAATCACACTCAAGTGATTCCAGAGATGCTTACCCCTACAAGTTATCAGTATGTTTTCCTGATGTCATAGAAAATATTCCATACATTATTATTCCCCTGGGATGGGTTGAACAGACTCAAGATGACTTGCCACTACCACTTTTATATTAGCATATGTGGCCCATTGGGTCGAAAGACTAATGGAAGTGGGTTGAAAACATTTTTGACATGGTATAATCTGTTCAAAAGTATGCCGATGAGGATTCCACAACCACTCCGGCCGATAGTAGTATTCCTCCAAAATCGTTGTGTCACAAAAATATTTCATGGGATGAATGTAATGACATGACCCGATGTCTATCAATAATGAAACTATAGTGGAAAATACATAGATCGTACCTTGTATCATCCATGCAACATCCAGTTCATATGCCACCATAACCTTTAAATGGCATCGTCCCTACCCACCAACTCCTTCATCCTAGCTTGGACCACCATGGGGTGGTTATGGTAGTAGGTCAATCCTCTGACCAATTCCTATAGCCCTACCAATCCCTCTACCACGTCCCCTATCCTACAAAAAAACGTTAGTCATATTCGTATTAATGTCTTAACAGTCCCTCAATCGTCTTATGATCAACGATATGATGGGTCAGTCAATCCCATTCGAAATGTCCATGACTATCACATGGGAAAAAATGTTTATCATTTTTCTGATTCAAGATGCCTTTATAGCCCTACAACACAAAAATTGCGTGTTGGGATCGCCTCCAGAAGATCCTCACCTACTTTGATCCCTGTTACTTCCATCGTCTACCTTCTACTGTGGTCCCATATACTAGGTGTTCATTTCTAGATCCCATGAATAATGTATTCTCTTTCAAAAGACATTATACCAATATGTCTCTCTCATGTAACCCAAAATATGTAGAAATTATGAGGGATACAACTATTTATCTATTTTCCTTGAGAAATACCTACTCAAAGGTCCAATCCTTAAAGAATATGTCCCATAAAATATCCAAAGTGTATCGTGAGATATATGTAAATGTCATTGAATACACTACCATGGTCATACATCCCAGCTGTAGATGCATAAGCTCTTGTAAATGTATCGATCACTACATGGATGAATAAAACTCCTCCATGAATAGAAACTCGAAGTCTATACCAGAGTGATATGTATTGTCATGTGACTAAGTCACCATGCTCTATCTGTACCCCGAAGATTCCCAGAGAAGACAAGTAGTAAGGAATTACATCTAGTCCATAAGTGTCCCCATTAGGTGGAAAACTCAAATGACTGCCTGTAGCTAATCCTTATATATATGGGGTTCTGGATCACAATGAAACAAAAAAAGTTTCTACCTCTAAAACTCATTCATGGAACTCGGTCTATGTGAATCAATAGGTGGTAGTCCTGGTACATGCTTCTACTCAACATGTGGTGGTATAAATGGAGGGAAACTCAGAGGTTCTATCTCTGGTACATTCCCTTGTACTGATTACTCTTCAGTGGAAAAATCATGGTAATGATAACATGGTTGGATCATTGCTGGATTTCTACATGGCGGTATTCCTAAAATAAAACAAGATATACCATAGTCAATAGAGTATATTTGGGGAGATGACTCAAGAATGACATGTAAAAACAACAATTTCATTATGATTCATGTACCATTGTTTTCCCTACAACTAGTTTTCTCATGTATCATGTTAAAAAGAAGGTGATCAAAGACTTAGTTTATTGATATGTTGGCCGCCACACTAAAAATGAAGTCCTTGGCCGGATTGAAAAACTAAAAACATTTAACATTATTTCCCCAAACCTATCTCATTGACAATGGTCCTAAGGTTGAACTTATCAGCTCTGATACCACACTTTCATGACATGATCTGTTGAGGTCTGACCCATTACTACCCCAAACCAACCACCAATAGGCCAGGGGATGGAGACCAGTGCTGAGTATGCATATCCATCCAATGGAATGAATTTTCATAAAGTAACTATACACACATGCTCATATCTAAGACAACAGAATGCTGAAATGTAAAACAACTAAATGAATTCATTCATATATCTAAGATCTGACAAATATTATACGACAGTGAAAATGTTTTAAATAGAAAAGAGGAAAAATAAAAGTACATCGAGAACATTAAAGAGTATAAACTACTCAGAGGGTGAAGACTAAGTCAAAAGTACACTACTGCTAAAAAACCTCAGTCGACTGAGCTCCATCTATGGTCCATCTACTCCTTGTCCTCCTAGGACACCGTCAAAATGTTCACCCTCTGTACAATACATGACACGTGTGTGAAAGGCCCGTATAGGTGTGAGTATGAAAATACTCAGCAGGATTCCCCAAAGACACTAAATAAAAAGAACCACGTATAATCAGACAAATACAAGTTATATCAATCTATATATTACAGATTCAAATAGAAAAATAACCCATATTTACTTAGGAGAGATATCACGCCATCAGGTTTTCATAACTAAATGCTAGACAGATTATTCATCTTGAAGAAAAAATGGCTTCCAAGAGAAGTCACTCCATGATCCATGCAAACTTTGGAGACATTTGATAAAGTGGTATGTGTCATTGGTCCCTACCCACGAAATCTCACCTGTTTAAGGGGACCATGATACACAAATAGGGGGTCATGCCCAGAACCACTGGGGGACACCACGAACCCAATCTAGATCAAACCTCTATATAGGGGATCATATGTCAATGAGTCTGCAAACCCTACTGATATGACCTACTAGATTGAGGATAAATTCCCTTCTTAGGGTGGTCAAGATGATTCAAAAAACCCAAACTAGGGATGATAGAGGATCATAGTCCATTATGGTGGATGAAGACTATAACACTATCTATGACTCGACCTGTAGAGGGGATCACAATCCAGTGAAGTGGATGTAATTTTGAACTATACCCTTAAGTGATAGACTAATGAAACACACCCAACCAATACTGGTCTAAAAAAGGAAAAATAAGATCCTCAAGCACTCTTGGTTGTAGTACATGACATATCCCATGGGGTACATGGTGTGTCTAGCTATCCCAATTCTTTCTCACATTGAAGAGACTCTTATGGAATGTAGTCCCCCTATACACAACATTTATAATGAGTACATGACATGTATAGGCAGACAATTCCCTTTCCATGGAACCTATAACTGTATGTGTACTGAAGCTGAGTCCATGTATCAGTTTTCATATGCCAAGTCATGTCCGTGTGGGTGTAAAAAATGTGTCCTTTCCCATGTTCTAAAACCCATGTCGGTGTAATTTATAAGTACATAACAAGTCTTCAGGGGATGGTTACATTCCTTTTGAAATGGGTCACATGTCGTTTGATCGTTGAATTTGGTCACAACTGTAGCACCACAACCAGGGGCCCTATAAGGTTCGTATTTCAAAATTATACACTGTAACCATTATAATTTTTTTATCTATCAGGGATCTCCTCCATATGGATCCATGCACCACCAAAACCTCCAATATGTCAGAAATCTACATATAAATGTTAGTCCATTCCACTAGTTGCTAGATCAATGGGATTTAGGTTCAAATTTTATCGGAAATCGCCCCCACCGAGCCCAACATGCCATGTTTGAAATACAGCATGAATGAATTTCACAAATCCATTCAGATCAAAATCTGTTCATCCTCCACATTCATCACAATGTGATCGTGTCATAGATCATGAATTACTCTTGTAGTGATTATCTATTGTGACGAATAATGATTTTGCAATGGCCGCTCACCGTGTATTTGATGAATCATGGGCTAAAAATGAAATTCTGATGATGAACATGTGAGAAACATAGGGATGAATCTAGGAATCATATAAATTAGGAAAGAACCTTGACCGTTATTCCATTATCCTCAATTCATTATCGATGAAGGATAATCAAAGATGAAAAATCAACAATCAAAAAATAATAATTCTATCCAACTTAAATATACCGATGATGCATGGATCAATCCTTCTTTGATGGATTTGTCTAAGTTAGTATAGAATAGAAAAAATAATGAAATTCAAAAAATAGAACACTATAAATATTTTTTGGACCAATCAGTGATGAAGAAAGGTTTCATCACAACTGTTGATGAGATCCACCAACTCTATTAGTGTGACGATCCAAGATCAAATCCTGATCCATTTTCATTCGTTAATGACACACTCCTCAATGGAATCTAGGAATCCAGGGTTTAGTCGAAACCCCTATGAAAAAATGGAATATCCATGAATTTATAGAGTTATTTGGTCGATTCGCAGATAAATAATAAAATAACTTATTATTTTAATTTATTTTATTAATTTCGTGCGTCTGATATCTTTTTTCTCAAATGACCCATGCAGACCAATGTTGGGTCACGCCTAGTGTAAATATGATATTTTTAACTCAATAGTGCCCTCATATTTTTTATTTGGGCACCATTTTAGTATTTATTCTTATTTTTAAGGATAATTATGTGCATTTGAAATTAAATATTTTAATATATTTGATTCATTTAATCAGGGCACATCAGCGATCAAAATGACATGACTTCACAACACATAGTCTCAAAAATAATCCATATAATATATAAAAATAATGTATAGAAAATTATAGATTTTATTCCCCACCACTATTCCTTGATTCCTTATTTGGATATAAAGAAAACTAAATATGTCTTTTGGAATTAACCAAAAGGTGTTACCCGAATAAGTGGTAATGTTCTTCAATGAGCACATTTGTTTTATTTCATTGTCACCCCTTCAACTATTATTATATAATAACATTTGTATCATAAATATACATAGATGTTTTTATTTTAAGATTATGACTCAAAAAATCATACACATCTATCAATGCATTACACATTCATCTATCGTGTATACAAGGAACAGTCACCTCACGAACTGATGATATTCATTCTTCTATTGCCAATTTTCAATGTCAGAAATAATGATTGAACTGTGTTTTATATAAAACATATTTACAATTTAGAATTTATTTATTCTTCTCTAATTTTTATATATAACATACATTCATTATTTCCATTTTTTGGAATATGATAACATGATTTGTAGATAGGTGGACTACAACCTTCTAAAAGAAATATAATTCATTCACACATTACATGGAATATATTAAAGATGGGTTTAATAATCATACGATATATATATATATATATGAAATAAAAAATAATATATAATTATAAAATATATATATATATCCTTTGTTTACTTTATTACGATGTTAAAGGGAAGCAATGTTCTATTGTATATACGTACGACTTACCGTCTCTATAAAAGGTGAATTTCGTCTATTATTAACAAATATTATGAATTAATATAAATAATTTTTTGAATATATATGGTATATAAATAACTATTATAATTATTGATATGATGAAATAATTACCGACTTAAGAGGAAAATAAGAGCGTAAAGAATACTTGAAAAACTAGGAATTTATCTCATGAAAAAGAGAAAATAATGCATTATTATTATAAAATGGTAAATAAGATGTTATAATGACATCATATATTACATTATAAAAATTATTATGGTTCTTTTATTTGTTAATAACATTATTTAAACCAATATACAATAGGTTAAATATTGTTCAAGTAAACTGCTGTTTAAGGTAAAAGATTTCATCCCAATTGCATTTCATTGGGTAATGTTATATTATTATGAAAATTAATTACTTTTATATGTTATATATACTACCCATTATGATTTAATAACATGAATAAAACATTATTAATTCTATTATAATTTTTATTTGTAAATATTTTATTTAATGGAATTTGAATTAAATGTTATCATGTGGAAAATTATTTCCTAAAATGATTCCTTTTCATTAGGTTATATCACATTATAATTTTTGATAATATTCTAAAATTATTTGTGTACTGAATTTTGAATATCTATTATATTATTTAATATTTAAATGTTTGTTGAAATTTTGTAAAAAATTTGATTCATTGGTTGATTATCCTTTCAACGTTACAATCTTCGTATGAGTCTACTTCACAATCTCATTTTTCAGGATTATTTACACAAGATTTACATTAATAAATATTATTTGATCTATGAATAATGAAAGAATTAAATTTATTTTAATATTTTTATTCATGATTATAATCAACAAAGTGTACCATATTTTTATGCTATGGAACTTGAAATTTTATATAATAATTTTAATGAATACTCGATGTCAATTATCTCTTCATTCAGAAATCATTTTTTTTCTAAAAACCATGTTTTATAAAAATGATTTCAAGAATATTTTTAACATATGTAAATTATTTTTCAATTACATTTCTACAACATATTTCTTTTCGTAATTTTTTTAAATATATATTTATTTCCATTTCTAAAAAAGGATTTATTTTTAGGATCTTAACCATGAAAAAGGATTGTTCTTTTACCCTGTATGACTTGTATAAATGTAACTCTCATTATTTACTGAAAGCTTCCATTGAAAATATATTAAAATTAAATTCATAGAAATATATTTTAATATTTATTTTAATTGTAAATTTATTTTAATAATTATTTTCCAAATAAAAAATTTATTTTCCAAAAGAATGTATTAAGTTATATTTTTATAGTATTTCCATTAATCAACAAAAAACATTTATTAATACTCCAATGTTTATTCATTTTATTAATATCATCCATATTCATTATTGTGAATGATTGGGATAATTTATTACCAAGGATAGTATTGATATTCAATTATTCGAATTATTTTTCTAGTCACTAACTTTCCTTGAATGTTTCATGTCTATGTGATCAGTGAATACTAAATTTACACTAAATATATATAAAAATGATCAGTGATATGATCATATGATATTCAATATACCATTTTTAATTACTAATTTTACATTGGGAATTTATTTTATTAACTAAGTAAATACTGATAAATTTGTATCAAATACACAATATAGGTACTTGATAAGGCAAATTATTTATGAAATAAATAAATTATTAGATATATGATGAGATATTTGGACATGCAAGACATGGGTTTGGGATGGGTTAATATAAGACATTAGAGAATTTGTAGTTTCTTGGGATGAATCATTTGGCTATACTTGGCAAATGGGGTTTTACATGATATTTTATTAATAAAATTTTGGATAGATATTGATGGTATAGTTATATAGTGTCTAGGAAGCATGGATTATGATAATTAAGAAGTTCCTTCACCCAAATTTAGTTATTACTATCATTTAGATATTTTATATCGAAAAAATTGAATGTATTTCATTCTCAGTTTTTTATTTTAATAGAACATGATTCTAGTTACTTATATTTCCATATTATTATGCACTTCCTTTTATGTTTATTGTTTTCATTGATTGTTTTTTCAATTATTTACCTTTACATATTGATTATTCTCATTTAATAATAATTGTTTTTGTTGTAATTAACCCTTATATATCATTTGAGCTCTCCCTTTTTATGATTTATTTCCTAGTATTCCAAGATTTTTACTATTACCTAAATTGATGGACAACCTAGATGGAATAAATTTATCCTTGAAAGAAATAACAAGTTTTACCACGTGAATTTGATTATAATTTTGGAACCATGTATCTATATAGTTTATAATGACTACTAAACTTATCCTTCATTAGATATAAATTTCTATGTATCTTATTCCAATATAATCAAAGAAAGAGCCAACTCCGGGATTATATGGGATGAGTCACTTCAGTTGGTATCAGTGGAATATTAGAAGATTCCTTCAGAAGATGATATAAGAAAACAGATATTTTAGAAAAAAAAACATGTTACAAAAATGTGATGATAATTATAGAGGAAGAGATTATATTTTTTTCCAACAATGTTTATTTTTCCTCACACTATGTTTTTTTTGGTTTTAGTTAATTGTCAGAACACAAAGAAATCATGTTAACATTGATCATGAAGGATAATGTTGAGAGAATGAGAAACTAAATGGTGTATTTATAGGAATGAAAATTATCATTCTTATTCATAATCAATTTTTTTCTAAATATGATTAACAACATACACCTTATCCAACTCTTGGAAACACCACATTAGAGAAGGGTGATGCTTTCTATGCACATGAGTGCTGGTGACCATTTTGAAAAGAAGGATAGATTTCAAACATGTATGAAATGGGAAAGAAGACACCTATAATAGTGTATCAAAATAATATAGAGATTCCTTTTGTGTGGTAAGTAATGTGTAAAAAAATTTCTATCAAACTAGAGAGTCTGGTGGATGGAAATAAATATCATCATAAAGATCCATTTATAATTAATTTCCTTAAATGTGGAGAACGTAGACATTACCCAGGTTAGTGAACTCTTCTAATCGGTGTCCCTTAGACCATGGATGGAAATAAATTTATATAAAATTTACTATGTGCGTATTTTTCATGATTTAATAAAATAAATATTGATGTTTTTTATGAAAAGTATAATGGTTACAAGAATCATGAGACATTTATGGATTATTTAATATTTTATATGAAATTTTATATTAATTTACATAAGTGTTATGGATTACTCCATGTGATAATGAGTTTATGATTGAAAACACTATCAATGAATTGGAAAACTATTTAGGTTATAATTTATGGGTGTATATGGTGATTAAGTATATTTCTGATGAAATCTAGGAAATATAATTCATTATTTTATGACACATTTTAGTAAAAACGTTATTCCAGGAATAATTCATTTACATTTCATATAATTAATTTTAATGGTATTTGTAAACATTAGGGTTGATATAAAAATAATATTATTTTACATTGTAAAAAATCGGTTGTATTAAAAACCCTAGTAAATAGTTTATTTAATGATTAATTGCATTTCATGGATTTATAACATGAGTTTTAGAAATTTTATAGGAAATATATTAGTTTAGTCTATAAAATGGATATCCCACGTGGTGGGTGGAAACGACTCACATTTGGAGAGAAGGTGGGGCATAAATCCTTGAATGAAATATAATATATGTTTTTTTTTCTACCATTAACCAACATGGTATTCTGGTTAATATTTAATTTTTTTAGTAAAATTTTTTTAATGATAAAATATTATATCTTTTTAAATTTAGATATTATTATCAAAAGCATAGTAGTATTATAAAATATTTAGATACATTTGTGAATACATGTCACTCAATTATGGATCATATGATATGTTATAAGAAAATTTTACTGATTTGGGTATAATTAAATTACATTTTGGATAGTCATTTTTTGGAATAATGGGAGAACTCGAAATTGATCGAAGAATTACCTAAAGATGAAATTTTGAACATATCATTATATTAATAGGAAATAGAAAAATTACTCAACATTATGAAAATTATCTAAAAATGATATCCTAATAACATAATTCTTTTTGAAACAATGGCCCTTTAAATGATAAATTATTTATGTATTCGAGGAGTTAAGTGTTATATTCATTATTCAGTCGTTTCTGAACAATGACCTCAATAACTCTCTACAATTATTAATTCTTTATCACAATGTCCATATGATCACATTAATCTAATTTTCTCTTACATAGTGACCTAGTTATGTATCGTTCCTTATGAAATGTTTATTTATCATTCAATCTAATTTAAAAAAAATATTAGAAACCATTATCCTGATGTTTGTTTTAAAAAAGGAATTTTCAATAATAAAAACATAGATTTCTAAATTCATGATAAAATTTTGAGAATGAAATTTATTTAAGGAGGGGAGAATGTAACGGCATGAAATTTTAGAATAAGAACATTAAATTTGATGGAGTATGTTACATACAAAACAAAGCATAGAAGGGGATATAACATCTCAATGATTAATAAAACATTTAATATATTAAATAAAATAAATAAAATAAATAGCTTTATATTCATAAAATGATGAGTTATTTTTCATTACATACAAGATTGAAATCATTTATTATCTTTTGTTACACACAAGAATGTGTATTATCGAAAAATATTAATATTATTATTTAAAATGAAAATTATCCAATAGTTGTTAAATTGGTAGTTATGACTATGAATATATAACATATAAAAATATATTGTTTACACAATTATAAAAGTATTTCATTGCTTACTAATTAATTATAAATGAAAATGAAATCAAATTGAAATGAAAGGACATGATTTCATAAAAAAGTTATTTTAATGTACTAAAGCTATTTTTTCACAATATTATAAAATAACTACTATTAGTCAAATATAATAATAATATATATATTATATAATTTATATGATATTTATGACATAAATATGATAGATTTTATAGGCATAATATAATAATATATACAATTTTATGCATAAAAAGCTATATTTTTTCAAAGGTAGCTTTCCCCCTTTTAATGAAAAATTAATTTAAAAATGAATTTTGGGTATTTATAATATATATTTTAGAAAATAGACACCATTTTTGAAATATAAATGTCAGAAATTATCTTTGGTTGTATTTTTGGTATATTTATGAGAAATTGTTTTATTGAATAATGAAAACTAAATTTAATAGAAAACTATCTTTTCATAAAAGTATATTTTAATTAATATTATAAATTTTAAATTGATTTTAATGTAAAATTGAAAACCATATAAATATATTACTCCAATTTAAATAATTTTAAAGGTGTTTATATTTTATTAGTATTTTATAACTTAGTAATATTTCGACCATTTTTACTTTAAATACCTACCTTACCGTTCGGTTAGCCTGGTTGATTTTCAATTAAAATTTTCAACATATATGATTTAAATTTGGAAAAATGGATTCCATATTTGAAATAAAAATTATTTTTTAATGTCTATAAAGGTCAAATTCTTTTTGAAGAATATTATTGTTGAATGAAATTAAAATTAGTTAATGGGATTAATGTAAAATTTGGATTAACATGGAACTAATTCTTAAAATAAGGTTTATAATGACCATGAAACTTATCCAAATCCCATTATTCTCCACATTTCTACCATATCGCAATATGGTTTAAAATGGTTTATTAGTTGAGGCACATGATTTGTCGGAGACATCCTAATAGTGTTTACCTTTTAGTATTTACAAGAATTGCAATCCTCCTTATGTAATAACTTCTTATCCTAAATATATTAATATGTTTTTATGATATGTTTATGACCTTAAAATTAACCTATTTCAATAAAATGGGGCACATAATCATCATTCGTTTATACGACGGACTACTGATTTGGGAACTGATGTCATTTGTTCTTCCATATACACATTTAATGGTTCAAAATAATGATGAATTTATAGTTTATATAGGATATGTATGATATTTATAAGGTAATTATTCTTCTATATTTTTAAATTTACAAATAAATTCATATATTCCACTTTGTGGGAATATGATAACTTTGTTTGTGTACATGTGGACTATAACTTCCTTAAAGTGACATTATTAGTTCAAACATTACATGTAATGTATTAAGGATTATTTTGATAAAAATATGTGATATATATTATATAAATATTACACTTGAATTATAATATAATTATTTATCATCTAATTTCCTTTCTTTTAATATGATAATAAAATGGGAGTATCTTTCATGTGTATATATGACTTATCATCTCTAGGAATGGTGAATTTCATCTCCAATCAATAAATATTATAAATTATTATAACTATATATATACTTAATAAATTAGATATTTAAATCATGTTACCATTTAAAAAATTTTGAAAACATGATCCATTTAAGAGGAAAGTAATAACAAAGCTAAAAATACACAAAAAAACTATACAATTAAAACCCAAAATAGTGATAATAATGGATGATTATTAAAATGGGAAATAAGATGTTATAATGAGATCATATATGATATTATGAATAATATTATAATATTTCTACTAGTTAATAACATTCCTAAAACAATTTTACAATAGATTAATTAGTGTTCAACTTAAATGACGTTTAACGTAAGGGATTTCTTATCAATTTCATTCCATTAAAGAATATTATATTAGTATGAAACTAATTAATTTTATATAGTGTATACATTTTTCTATGAAATTTAATAAATTGAATAATTATTTATTTGTTGTATTTCAATTATCAATTTGACTTATTTCATGAAATGTGATCGAAATTAAATTTTACCAAGTGGTAAATAATTTTGTATCCGGACACATTTTTATTGAGTTATATAACACTTACATTGTCATTAATCTTCTATGATTATATGTGTAATGAAATTTTACACTCTATTTATTCATTTCTACTTTTATATGTGGATTTTTAATATATATAGATAATTATCCATTAGTTTATTCTCACTATAATGTCATGATCTTTGTATGTGTTTACTTCACAATCTCATTTTATTACCGATTTTTTATAGTTGAGTTTACATTTAATGAATTTATTTGATCATTTATTAGTAAAACCTTTAAATTATTATAATTAGTTTATTCATGATTATTTTAAATAAATAGTACAATTATATAACAATTTTGTGTTTTATATTTTTTTTGGTTTTTTTTTATAAAAACTGACTTTATTTCTCTATTCAGTCGGATTTAGGTTTCCCATCAAAACCATGGTTTATAAATGTGTTTTAAAATAAAAATCAACATTTTTAGAATTATTTATAATAATATTTACCCCATTTTTATTTTATATGTGTCTTCTAATGAATATTCTTATCTATTTTCTAAAAAAGAACATTTAAAAAAATTTACTGTGCAGAAAGAATTTTCATTTTAAATTATACAACATATGTAGAATTACCCATATTATTATCATTGAGGATTAACTTCTATTTTTCTAAATTTTTTTCATTTAATATTATTGTAAACATTATTTTCAAGTAAAATTAATTTTAACATTGTTCTTCCAAATTAAAAGGATATTTTCTTCATGATTGTTTTAAAGAACATTTTATGGTATTCATGTACATAAAAAACCGTTATTCTTAATCCAAAGGATATAAGTTTTATTCATACCATCATTATTATTTCATAGGATGGCTTATGATTATTTTTTTACCATGTATAATATTGAAATTCAATAACATGAATCATATTTATAGCCATTAACTTCCGTTTGAATTATTCACATTCCTTTGAATAGTGTACATAAAATTTTCCTAAAATATAAAACTCATTAATAATGGATATAATTACATACTAAACAATATACCATTTTAGAATATGTTTTTTAAAAGATTTTTTATTATATTAATTGGTGTAATGTTTATAAATATGTATCCATTATTCAATAGAGTAAATTTCTTGATGGATTTAGGACTTTACCAAAAACAAGCCTCCATAATTGTATAAAAATAAGGATACATATGTATGTAATGTGTTTTAATGAATGTTATGCTACCAAAAAGAATAAGTATCCCCACGAACTCCATTGAGCTAGGTCAACTCATTGTTTGTTACCCCTTTGTTTTCAAGTCTGTCGCCCAAATATTTTCCTTCTCAAAATGCATGTGTTATGAAAAAATTAAATGATGAAAGAGACTTAATGAAATATGTCAATTGATCAATGATATTCCATAATAGATGGGGAGTTAGTGAAATATATGATGAAGAAGCTCATGGTGTAGCTTGATAATATTATATAACAAGGTAATTTTCAGGATGAATAATTCATTATAGGGGAACCTATACTGATCTCAGATAAGGGATATGGAATTATTAGACTTTATATATAATAATTCAATTTCAAATAAGAAATATAGATAAATATATATGCATTACATAAGATCAATTATATTTTTAATAGGTTATTTGGAACTTTTTGGTTCCCCATATTTTTTGTTTTATCATTATAACATCCATGATTGGATATAGAGTAGGATATTCCAAAGGTTGTGTTTCTAAGAATTTATTTTGGATCTCCTGCACCATAGTAGTGGAACCGCACTGAAGACACAAATTGTCCCATCTCCTTTGTTTTGATTCTTCTTGTGAATTGTTATTTCCAAGAATCTACACATAATGGGATATATTGATTCCATATAGACTATACATACATATGACTCTACTTGTTTTATTATTTCAGAACATAGAAACATATATAGAGGGTCTAATATTGCCTCTTGAAGACTCATTCATGTCACATCTGATCCATCCAGGAATGAGAGATATCAATATTACATAAAATCTACTTCAGGGGGTAAGGAAATTACTTAAATTACCAAATCTCTTAAAAATAGTTAAATCATGAAGTGAGTTATTTAAAACTGGATCGAATCTCATTTTATCATTAAAAAGTAGCAACGACACATCGAAATTATTTTTTAAATAAAAAACCAATGGAATTAAGACTATATCTATTGTAGATGGTTCAGATCATGTGAAACACCCCATCATATGACTCAAGTAGAAGATGATGAATATTATATAAAATTTGTTTCCATATTCATGCATGAATCAAAACCCAAATATTAGAATAATTAGAGAGCTCTACTTGAAATAGGGTAGCTACTATTTTCTATTGCACATGTACTTTTAAAAATATTAAGAATAGTTGATTAATATCATCTCTATTTTGGTTACATATTTCACATTTCAAGCAGATATTAATACCCACAAATAGTATGATATCTTCATTGGGAATTATTGAATGTATTAGTCTCTATGAATGTGTAAATTTGGATGCTTTGTTTTTTAATTTGTTTCCAAACTTCTAATGTATCCAAAAATCATCTACTAGTGAAAATATTTTGAAGAATTAATTATGTTAGTTATTGGTTCCCAAAATAGTATTGCATATCCATAAATAAAATTTCAAATTCAAAAAAATCATTGATTACACCAGGGAGGCTGTCCAAAGGGATTCCCATTTGAACATTTATCAAAGAATTTATGTCTAATTATATGTCATGGGAGTTCAAATTATCGTGTAGAGGAATAATTTACCTATTATCTCACAAAATCATAAGATATGAATTAGAGATGACCATAAAGTTACAATTCACAATAATAATAGTGAAAGAGGCCTTAATAGCATTCCAAGTGGAAGATTCAATGTAGAAAACATTCGCAACATTAATTTTGTTTGAAAAAATAACCTCCATAAAATAAATATATTATCAATTGTCATTGATGGTTCTCAACAAAAAACTATCCTACAGATATTTATTAAAAATTATGATATTATTAATTCCATGCCCACCAAAATCAATTGGATGCAAACTTTCTTTACCATGAACAATGTTATGTATTCATTACATGATTTTTCCACTCCAATGAAAATTTATTATATTGGTGATAATTTTATTAATGAGTGTAGGAAACCATATATAAACCATGATATAGTAAAAGAAATTTTAGATATTAATAGATTTTACCAGGATAATCATTCCTCATATTAAATTCCGTTTTCATTTCAATGATTCAATATGATTTATAATCGTACTCAAAATATGATAAAAATAAACAACATGTGGTTTAACATTAAACTTGGGGAAAAAGTATGTTAAATAAATACACATTTTATAATTCCCAACTCATTGATAATATTAAAACTTTTATCATCATTTATGATTTATTTCATTATATGTATGACTTTTTCAAACTAATTTCATGAAATGAAAATTTTTCATAGTTAGGAATTTTTATAATGTTCTTGAGGTAATTTATTTACCCGAAAAAAAAATAATGACGCCATAAGTGTATAATCCCTGAGTTGGAGAAACAAGTCCTCTACTATACCTGATAGGAAAAATTATCCTGGTATTTACCATGATTAGAATAAGATTTATTAATTAATTAGGAAAATAATGATAGTAATAGCTAAAAGGTTTACCATTCCAGACACCCTTTAAAAAATTAAAATAAATTCTAGAGAAACATTTATAAGTACCAAAATGTGAGTTGAACTCTGATGTATTTTGACCCATTTTATGATGACCACATCAAAGAATAATTATGTAAAAACATCATAAATAAAACCCCAATAAATTGTGTCCTAATAATTTTAACATCATATTTTTGGGAAATATTACTTCCCACTGTATGTTTCTTTATAATATTGAATCATTCAAAAGAAGTGATAAGGAAATCATGAATGATTCTGCCACTAATAAAACCAAATTAATTTAAGGAAATTATCTAATAACAAATTATTATGATCTTATTAATAATAATTTTCCAATAACATTATAAATAGTTTTGTCAAGTGAGAAATGTGTGATGAGATGAATCACATTTTCATTATCAACATTATGAATGGGGAATGAAATTGAGCATTAATTCCCAATGTAAGATAATGACCATTAAAAAATGGTTAACCAATATAAAAACATTAGAATGTCTAATATCACAAATTTTTTTAAAAGGAATTAGTAATGACTTCTACCTAGGTGAGATCACCAGAAAATGACTAAACATTGTTTCCTTAATCTAAAATAAACGATCGATTTCATAAATATTCAAGTTATCTTCCTGGATAACTAGATTATGAATAATTTATTTCGGTGAATCTTTGCAACTCCTAGGAGGATCAGATAACATCATGTAATAATAAAAAACATAGGATTATAGGTTATATTTCTTATTAGATAGATTCCCATATTCACTGAGAATATAAAATATTTTTCTTACTTTTCCTACAATTATAATAGAATTGGAAATCATAGAGAATTTATATCCTTACATAGTCAATTTGACTTTGAAATTTTCCTTTTTAATTCCTTACTTAATCTACAATAACATATCATAGTCATTTTTCACCATCTTTTCCTACTCCAGGCCTGTAGGGAAATCCGTTTCAATATACTTTTCTTAAATGTAGTGATGTAGGTAATCTAGATGGTCAATATTTTCATCAATGTTATAGGATAATTCTATACTCAAAAATATAATCATTTTATTATGAATTTATATAATTAAGTCATAAGACAAGGAATCATATTTAATGTTAAAAGGGATCAAAATTTCTCAGAACAAGTTTTTTATATTCATGCAGAAGAGACCATGAAATATTAAATATACAAGTATTGGGTGGATTAACCTCACTAAAATAAATCTTTTTCATAATATAATTACAATATGAGTAGATATTTTCAAGATGATATAAGGAAATAGAGGCCCCAACATCAAAGTAAACAACATTAAATGTGGATCTATCCAATTTTTTTGGAAACCACATTGTTTAAATGGTTTCTATACCAGGTGTATTTTTTGACCAACTAAGTTAACTTCATAAATATTATTTTTTTCAATACAATCCTTCAAATACCTACTTAATGTAGAAGAAATAAAAATATCCTTTTTATTATCTAGATTCAAGAAGGAATTGAAATATCCAAAGAGATTCCATGGGTTGTTTTTTGGTCTCATCAGGTCCAGAATTATCTACCAAAGATATATTATTTGTTAGTAACTATTATAAGCATTAATGAAATAGTAACATTATTTCATACCCCTATAATTATATTTGAGGGAGACAATTTGTTTAGTTTAAATAGAGGTTATTACATCCATAGTAGAGTTTTCTATGTCCTAGAGTATTTGAATATCATTATTAGACTAATTTATATAAATGAGATGGTATCCCTAGAAGTTAAGAGAATAAATTCTCATAGATAAATTTCTCTTTTTCTTCATAGAATCAAGAAAGAGCAGGATTATACATGTTTATAAAAATATTAAGATCTATAATTGTCTCAGGGTTGTCATTCCTGGAAAAAATTCAAGAATCTAATCTACATAAAAACATATTTTCATGGAATGACCCCCCATTTTCTCCACTAAAAAACATTTATTTCTCGATGATTTTGAGATGAAAAAATGTTTCTTATAATTACTTAATGGGATGTTAGGTTTTTCATTACAATGGATTTCTGAATGTGAATAGTGATTTGTATTCTTTTGTTCAGAGGAAGAGTCCCCTATAGGGAATTGATTAACCACTAATGGTTATTTGAGGATATTTTGGTGAATTTGTTTAAATGTGGTAATATCATGGTTCATTGGGAAAGTGGGTTCCCCAATTAGTTTATTATTTTAACTACCATTGGTTTTAAATTTTTATAGGGGATATTTTCTAGTATGGATGGATATATCAATGAAATTACAATTTTTTTATGGATTCCTTCTATGTAGAGAGATCCATAGTCTATAAAATAAGGATCAATGTACATAGAAGTATTGTACCTATTATGTTGGTTGATAATTTTATTGAAAATACCATTTCTCTCAAGACCTAACTTGTCAATTTATTAAATATGTATAAAACAAAGATAAAAGTTAGGGATTACTACACATCCACATTCATTATATTTTAATGAAACATGGTTGGATGTGAAATCCAAATCCTTGAGATCTTGAAAAGTAGTAGTTGCTTCATTCACCTATGGCTAATAAACTGTGACAAAATAATGCACATCAAATGATTTTTTGGATTAACGATCCTATAATAATTCATCCAAATTCACAAAATTATGAGAAATATCTAGATATAAGACCTCATCCCCCTTGTTTGATATTTAATTTAGTTCCATATTCCCATAAAAGGCCCAATAGAATTCATGACTATGTGTTGATTTGAATTGAAATCTCCCCTTCAAATTCATCAAGAAAGTCCCATCACTTCCCACAATGGATGTTGAATTAAATGGTTCTTTGTTTTTTCTCACCCATTTTCTAGTTCATGATTTTTTAAGGGTTCATTTTATTTCTCATGAGGTAGCTTTTCATTTTTTATTTCTACTAAGATCCTTCCATGCATTTAAATCATCTACAGATTTCACTTTCTCTATTGTGTTCTATAAAAAGGGATATTATTCTTGTACATATCTAAAATCATTAAAAATGAGGAAATTAATCAAACTAAACAATTAACTTGGTTTTTTTCTATTTTCATTAAATAAAAGTGTTTCTGGTAGCTTTTATTGAATTCTTCCTTGACTAATACTCTAGTATAAACGCTAAGCTATCCATTTAGAGTTCGGTGATCCAATTTCAGGGGAATTATTATGTATGAAGGAAGATAATTCTATGTTTTAGGATGATAGAACTCCCAATTCAAGAAATTGTATCTAATTTTTGTGAGTTGTAGTATTTCATTGACTGAAATGGATGATGTTGATATTCCATTCGAACAGCCTTAGTTTTCTCGTATTCAGGAGAACATTTCCTATATTCTATACTAATTTAAGATCCTCTTTATTTTGCATTAGAATATAGAAGAACCCTTATGCAATTATGATCATCTTCAAGACATTGCATTCCCAATATTATTTGGTTCTATATTTATGTTCCCTATTTTTCGATGGTTTCCCCCTTAGAATAGATAATATGCCCTGGTATAAAAAACCTACATAAATCCAATCATTTATGATGCACTTATGGATCTAAAACTACAAATAATACACTATAATCAATTTTCTCAAAGTAAGGAGGATTGGGGGATTTTAACATGTGAACATTTAATCCAAAATTTTATTCCATATTGTAGAACAACTGGTCCTTTACATCGATGAAACTCTATTAAGATCTATGTTTTCACCATAGTGTTTGTTGATTTCTACTAGTTATTGAACAAATTCCTTGAAGGGGAATTCCCATTTTGTAGGTAATGATCTCATGGAGCCAGATAAAGAGATAATCACAAATTATAATAAATAATTTATGTGAATAAGTAGGTTGTTTTTATCAATTTTACCAGATGCTCCATCACAAAGAGATTGAGAGTTATATCCAATTTTTTCTAACAATACATACATTTGATAAGGGACATTGTTCATGAATTAAATCAATTATTCTATATATAAGGAACCCATTAGAAAATAAATACATGGGTTGATGGATAGTAAATACAATCCACTCGATGCATCAGTAGTATCCTGGGATGAATTAGTTTTCTAGAATAAGATAATGATTTTTTACACAATATGTTTTAAACTGCCTTGAGGATAGATATAGAAAGAAATGGAATCATGTTCCTAGGAAAAATGATGTTTGATAATTAATATGTTACTTAATATAGATTTAGTTATTATTATCCATGATATTTTCACTATGATATAATCTAGGGATTTTTTTCATTCTCTTTTCATTAATTTAATGGAACATGTTTATAATTATTTACCTTTCCTTATTTTTGTCCACTTTATTATATTATTTTATTACATTAAATGTGTGTTTATTTATTTAACATTACATATAGATTATGTTTATTGATTTATTAATTCTTCCCCTATACCAAACACTTACTGTGATTTTTATCTCACTCTTATTTTGTTTCTATTCGCATGATTCCATGCAGTTTATTATAACACAAATCATGGATATGTTATATGGAATAGTGTTATCCTTAGAGGGAAAAATATTTGTAGAAATTTTTCTATTTGATTGTAATTCAAGGCTCATGTATGTATCTATCTAGAAAGACTAATAAACTAATCAACACTTTAGGATAAATATCATTGTATCTTATGCCAATGTAATGGTAGAAGGAACTATTTGATGGATTACTAGGGTCGAGTAGCTATAATAAGTACCCAATTTCACATATAAAATGTATATGATATAGTTTGATAAATAACTATAACAGGACATAATAGAAGTTTCCAATTTCTCATATCAATAGATACAAATAATGGAATGTAATAATATATGATTTCTATATTTTAGTACATTTATTCCAACCTCCATCTTAAACAAAAATTTAATGAGGAAATTAGGGAAAACAATCAAACTATATATGTATTTATAAAAAATAATTTTTATATAGTGGATTAAATATTAAAAAAATTATAAAAAATTTAATCCAAAATTTATTCATTATCTTAAGGAACAATTATGTGGCCCTATAAGACTTTTTAAAAATTGAAACAAATATAAAATCCCAATTTTAATATTTTTGCGAACTATAGTTTTAGAAAAACATTAATGACACTCAATCTTTAATGTAGTCTATCTTAATATTTTTCAAATAAACACATATATTCATATGAAAATGTTCATCTTACAATTTATCATATAACTCATATATATTTGGATATATCCTTTTTTCCTTGACATATTGTGACTACTCAGCATTGAAAATTTAAATCTTATATAATTTATCTCATATAGTAATGATTGTTTTAAATTGACTGATCCTGTCATGGAAAACAACACATGCCATTATTTAAGAATATGAGAACATCAAGTATCACCCATCTATGTAAATAAGCACATATTATGTCCCACAATAAAGTATAAACACCCATTTAACAAATATAATTATATATGAGGAATATATTTCCTCAACTCATCATTTAAATGGATAAATCTCATCTTGTTTGAGCACGAACCTGTAATATTATTAATAACATACATAACCACCCTATATTTGGAAATGATTCAAGGATTTCAAAAGAAACATATAATAGTACAAAGGTATTCATGCTTTTTATCTCTCAAGTATCGAGTATTAGAGATTATTATTAAGAATAAATTCCTAAATATATCAATGAATTCCGGAAATTCTATGTGATATACTTTAAAAGGCATATCCTAATAATAAATTTCGAATTATGATCCCATTATTATATTCAATGTATTTCATATATAACTCTTTACATATAGTTGGGTAGTCTACTCATGTTAATCATAAAATATCATCACAACCCACAATAATCTAGAGGGATCATCAATTAGGGATAATTAAAACTCTTAAATTTGGGAAACAATATCAATCCATTGTTCATGTAAAATAAATTATTATATAAATGGTAGATTGATTAATAGTGATTTCCATTATTATTAGATCATGGTATGTTTTAAAAACATTTCACACAATCTCTCTCGGATCTTATACAAAGGGGTTCAACATGATTCTCATTATATAATTAATTACATAGTTATGCTAATAGATCTTACACATTTTTCCCTATTTACACTCCATAAAATTTCTTATCACCATTGTCATTTTTTTCCTGAATATTATAGTAATTTTTAATGATTTTTTAAATCCATTAGTGATACTATGGTTCCTCAACTTACGAAGATTCTCTATTTTGGCAAATTAATTCCCAATTTACCCCTTAATGATAAGACCAATCCCATGTTAACAAATGACCTTATTAATCCAAAAATCATAATTTATAGCATATGAAACAATTAAGTACTTTTTATTTTTTTTAAATCCCTCTATGATGGGTTTATTTGGAACTCCCCCAACCGATAGATCCACTATTGAAAAAAAAACACATGGAACAAGATTGAGATTTCAATTCTCCATTATAAAATTGGAAACATTAACGTGTGTAATCATTTTCATTGGGATCCTACAAACTACTAATAGCCATGAACATATACTAAATTCTTCTTATATACATAAGGATAGTATTTATTGTAGAATTGGGGTTCACATCATGATTTGACTAGATAATACAATCTATTAAAAAACATATTGGGCAATGGGTTGAGTGTAAAATTTAATATACCTTAAAGATCCAATTCAACATGCATACTGACTAATATATATCCATTTAATAAAATTATAAGGATAGAAAATCATCCTAATATTTATTCTATTTAAAACTAGTAAATATATTTTTTCCATAATAATGTACATTAACAAAGTATAAATAAATATTTTCTAAATCATTCTTGTAATCCTCAGAGATAAATATCAATAAATCATTATTTGATGTTAATTTTTTTCATTACCCTTTTATTTCCAAAAGAATAAATTTCTGAAATTAATATTTAAAAATTGTACTTTTATGAAATGATATATGATATGAAATATTTTATCTATTTAAAATACCAAAACACCACAAAAATACCACTAATCCTATTATATAATGAATAATCCTTAATGATTATTAAGAAACTGGATTCATTGATTACATCATCAAAACTAATAATTATACCCCAAGAGGATTATGTCATTCCATAAGAAGACCATTACAAATGGAATATCTTAGAAGGATCATTTTTTATTTTAAAACATTTATGATGTATTATAAACACATTAATGACTATATTCTATTTACAGAATGTAGTTTTATTATTTATTTTATATATAAAATAATAATAATGATATTTTATAGTTATAAATATCATATTTTACTTTATGTTTAGAAGATGTAGAAATTCCTCTTCATAACCAACAAAATGAATTTTTAGTGACCCTTCTCTCTATAGGTAGATACACTACCATTCATGTTAGTATTCATAGAAAACCTACTTTAATTCTATGTGTATAATCCATTTAGAAAAATCAATTAGGTTCCTACCATAACTAGAGTATATATTGTTCATATATTTTTCAATGGATTTTATCTTTCTCTCAATATACAAACACTCTATGAACTATTGTTAGGTTTTTGGTTCATTTACTATGAATTTTACTTAAACATAATCCAATATAAGAAATCCATATCTCTCAGTATATGGATAAATTTTTGTAGACCATTGATGTTATTATGTAATAATAGATGGTTCTTCTTCTCGAATCCTTTGTGGAATAGGTTCAAAATACATTATAACAACACATATTATTTGATGTTATTAAAAATATCAAATTTACATTTTTATCTCATAAAAACCTAGTGAAATTAGATCTGTCTGAGGTAAAATACCATATCATGTCTCCAACACATTGTGTTCATTATAATTTTATAAATATTATCCAATAGTTTATTTTGGCTAATAAAGAAACAAGAATTAATCTAATTTATGTTTGGGATTATATAAATCGAAATTCCATTCATATGACCCAAACCCCATATCCTCATAGAGTTCATACCTTGTTGTTTCCTTTTCCATATACCATATGTTAAATTTATATATTATATAGATGAAATGAATCAATGTATGAATGAAAAAAGTTTAGATATTATACCATAAATGGAATATAATGTGCACACTAAATCATCATCAATAAAACCATGTCCAAATACGAACAATTACAACACTTATAACTATAATTCAATCGTGGTGTTATAATTTAAGAGAGTTATAAAATAATCACATAATCCTTTAAATTTTCATTGATTTCTAAGATAAATTATTCACAATAGAATTTTGAGATGCGGATACAAATTCTTAGGTCATTAGATCTCATTACTAATTCCAGAAATCCTTTATCTTTTCTAATTTTTCATACTTTTCCTAATTATAAACATGTAAGGATACCGAATATAGAAATAAATAAAATTATAATGTACCTAAACCCACATATTTATATATTACTGATTTTTTAATGTATGTTATATCCCAATAATATGATGTATTTTCTTTCAAATAAACAATATGTATATGGTATATTTCATTACACACAACACCAAGTCTAAATGAACCATAATAATTTATTAGTTTATAATCTAGATATTAAAATAAATGAGGAGAATTTTTATAAACTCAAAAACAATTTTTGTATAAATTTTTAAATAATATTAATTTTCAATTACTGAATAATAAATTAGCAATGTGTTTTCAAAAAAAGAGTTTTTATGTTTCCATAATACTTATTTTTCAAAAGTAGGTTTTTATTATAATTTTCATTCTCTACCATTATAATTAACATCAATGTTTTCAAAATTTTTTAGGAAGTCATATCAATTTGAAAATTATTATGTCAATATTATCTAACGATGATTTTTATTATTATTCTAAATTGAGTTATATTAAAATAGATCGTGGAAAATAATGATTTTTCTAATAACCGTATTTTCATTTCATAGGAATGATAAAATATGTTTTTAATTTTATATTAATGTAACATAGTTATATTTCAGTTATAAATAATCCAATTAATTGAATATTAACCATCATTGTATATGACAATTGAATTAGTTCATTTTTCTTCTTGAAAAACGTTTTTATACAAACCAATTTTATGAATAAATCTTTTGTTAACATATTAATTTAAATAAATACCTATTTATTAACGTTTTAATTATAATTTATAGTATACATATACAATAATAAATTATAAATTTCATTTTATGGTTTTTATAAGGCAGTGTATTGAATTAAATGATGTTTTTCTCTTCAAAATGTATTTCTCTAAAATGAGAATTGATTGTTATTTTTGAACATATATAAAAATAAATATTTATCCATACCAAATTTGATTTCGGTAAAACAGATTCCCTGTTTTGAATCATAATTATTATTATAATTTATATTTTTCAGCATTGTGATGGGTCATAGTGGATAGTGAAAAATATAACATTTTGTAACCACAGTTAAGGTGAAATTGTGTTTACTAAGATGGGATTAAACTATGAGATATGTGTAGTATTTACAAAAAAAATTATAATAATTATTTTCTAAATATATTATAGATATCTAATATCCTAAATTTCATACTAACATTTTGAGATACTTTCCTATCAAAAGGACCTTATATTATTAAAATCCTTTAAGATATCACTTATGTTTCCCTTACCTCATTTATAAAAGTACACCTACGCCCCTCTATTATTCACAAAATTTAAGAATTATAGATTATAAAATACCATACATAAACATCCCAATATCTATTCCCCTAATCATAGTGATTCTTCTAATCTCATAAGACTGATCCTTCGAGTCTTACGGTGTAATCCAAATGGGAGCCCTCAAAAAAAATTAAAATTCCTAACAAAGATCATTCAATTTATATCTCATTTCACATAATCCAAACATGTTTTATTTATTATGAAATTATAAATCTTGAATAATTAATAGAAAAATATTTTATTATTATTCATTTACAACAATTAATGTAATATTCTCCAACAAATGAGAGATGAAGGAATTAGTTTATCTTATTTTTGAACTATTTCTTCCATATAGTGATATGATTCATTTTCCACAACCGTTTTCATTTTTCATCATTGAGATATAGTTAATTTTTATATTTTAGATTTATTATATAATAATTATTATTAAAATTCGAATTAATATTTTCTTTTCATTCATTGGATGCATTGAAAAAAGGAAACATCCCTCATGCGTATTTACCGACTACCATCCCCACATAGTGATGTAATTAGATTATCATCACTAATTTATATGTATAATTATAAATATGAATATAATTAAAGTAAATCATATTCCATTAATTAATAAAATTCATGAAATGATGGATCTGTGAAGAAATATCAAGGACTATAATTGATCAGCAAAAACATACATGAAATTTGAAGTAGTCAACACCCAAAATGATGATGATTATGAATGATTGTTAATGAAAAGGTGAAAAGATATTATAATCATACCATGTATGTTATTATATGTATTATTATTATTCTATTATAGAATTTTTTAATATTTAAATTTTTTTATATGATATAAGATCACTTATGATCAGTTATGGGCTTGAGGTAAGGGTTTCATGCTACAATCTAATTTTTTAATGGGATTATTTATAATTAAAATCATAATGATGAAAGTATTTTATTTATTTCTAATAAATATTATGTATTCTATTTTCAAGTGGTTATATATTTATATTATTTTATTTTACTTAATTTCACATTATTTCTATACTATAGAGAATGAATTAAGTTTTTAATACGACCTTGTATTTTCACTTTTACTTAAAATGATATGTTCCATTTTTTATTTTCCATACAATGAATTATTGATTTTTTTTTCAATTATCCAAAAAATATTTAATTTTATTTATTTTATAATATCTATAAAAAAAATTTGAAACTAATTTTATTATATTTGTCCAAACATTTCATTGATGAATATTAATTAAAATGTAAAAGGAATATTTTTTATATTTTTCACCACATGAAAAGATTCCCAAAATATTAAGAATAAACATTTCGTTGATGATTTCCTTATTTGATTCCTTGGGTTTATGAAAATAATATATTTATTAATATGTTAGAAATGTTTTTTTAAACTTGTTTCAATATAAAATGATAATTTTCACCAAGAAATGTTCATATAATATTCTAAATGTATATTCATCTAAAATAGTATCCATTTATGTTTATTTTGTGTTACATGGGATATGATCCAATATCACCATCATTTTCATTTATTTGGATAATGTATGATTACTATTATTAAATGATTATGAAACTCATACCCCTTCCATGGGTAATGAAATAATGATATTATGAATTATTTATGATTTTATGACACACATATGTAAGGTTATAATTATGTGATTTTTGGGAACAAGATTATATATTAATTTAAGGAATTGGATAAATATAGATATCTCATGAGATAATAATTATTGAAAGGGGTATTTGAACTAGTTCAATAACTTTTTCCAAAAAGATAGTGTTTTGAGTACCCCTTGACTAAGATAATAACTGAATGGGATGTGAACTGAAACCATTATGATAGTATTTCCAATTATACTGGTGTGAGTAAATTGTTTTATATTATTATTTTCCTTCCAAAAACATATTCTTTATTCATACATTAGGTTCTCATGGAACAAAATTTATTATTGAGGATTCCACTTCATTATGACTTCTATTTTTTTAAGGAATGTCCTTACATCATGATGATTGTATAATTATTCTTGATTGTTTGGTTATGAATATTTATATTATGATCATATTATAATAAAAATATGTGTTTATTATTCTCATTTATGATCACATATTTATATCTCTTATGTTTTTCTTTACTGAGCATCTAATCTCACATTTTCATATGTTTCATTTCCCTTGGTTATCAAGAAAGGATTTATGTAGGGTACATATATGAAGGGTTCAAGTTATGAAGAACCAAGTGGTTGATTATGTTGATCTTTCATATACCTATTTTTTGTGCATTCTTAATTCCAAGGCATTAATATTTAATTATATATAATGAAACATATTCTAATTTAATTAATATTCTAATAATAGTATGTAGTGTTACTTTTATAAAATTATTTGTTTCTATAGTTTGTATTATAGAAAAGTATAGTTAATTTGACAACTATAATTAGGCATCATTAGTGAGATACCTAAGGATTTTACAAAGTATAGGATAATATCCTATGTTATAGAAGATTATGTTGTGTGGTTTTACAATTAATAAATCCCAACTGGATATTAAATGTTTTAATTGTCTGGGAAGAGGTGAATCAGGTGGGAATAACCCTTAATGATGATCGTTTAGTATAAATTATCATTCATTCTAGTTCAAAATAAACTGACCCTTTTTATAAATAATATATGATAATCTTGGGGGATATTTGTGGGTTAATTTACATTTACATTATAAACTATTATAAAATATTGGAATACATGATGAACAAGGAAATCCTAGTTTTAAATCATGGTGTGTTAGAATGAAAATATTATGTTTTGATTTAGAAATATTATAAAATTCTTATATGACTGCATGGTTTACCACTATGATTATTATCTCAAATTCAATGTTTTATCTATGTCAATCAAACAATATTAAATGACGTAAACAAGTTAATAGTGAATGTGGGGGACAATGGAATGATTTTTCATTAGAGAGACATATTATTATGGGTGTTGGAATGAAAAAACTTTTTGTTATACTTAAAATAAATTATTAATCAATGAATGATGTTAGGTTTCCTTATATTTAAAAGGAAGATAAAATCTACAATTAAGTCCTTCATGATGAAATATCCACCTTTTTAAGTGTGTACAATGATACAATAATTACTATGAAATGTATTTGTACAACTGAATGTATAGTTTCCATTCCATGGTGCTCAGAACAAAAACATTTTATATTTATTGTCTATTGTTTGGATGGTTAAGTGGAACAATGAATTACTCTTACCAGCAATATATGGTAATATGAATTAATTTAATCCATGGAGTGGGATGAGTTTAATATCATATCATTAAATAAATATATTCACCTTATTCTTCATATGATGACGGAGAAGGAATTACATGATCTTAAGTATAATGATGATGAATCAATTCCTAGATATAATGAAAATTTTATAGTTCTAACAAGGTATAGTCCTAATATTATCATTGAACTAGAATATATGTCTGGTTTGATTCTTCAGTTGAAATAATCCATATCATCAAAAAGCATAAACCATAATAGACTTCAGTATATATGAAGAAATGTATTGATGTTCAATCAAGGTAAATTTAGAGATTCGTGTTACCCATGAATCACAATGATTCTGATAATAATATTATATGAAAATTAAATGAAATTCAATTAATAGAAACATTGTATGTAGATTTTGAGTCATCCTTTATTACTATTGTGTGGAGTGATTAATGGTGGAAATTTATTTACATGGAGTGGGAAATGTTTTAATATAAAGGAAATAATGACATCATGAAAATAATGTTAATTTTATGTTAATATTATAATTAATGAATATAATGATTTAAATGCGAAGATAGTGCACTATCCACACTCCAATGTTTCAATTTCTAGGTTGGATGGAATTAAACACGTGAATTTTCAAATCTAAGGGTCAGTGATGGCGATAAACACCAACAATGACATAATCACATATTTAATGTGAAATATCTTGCGATCACTACTACTAATGTGGGGTATGATAATAAATTAGTGAATTATCATTTTATCATCCACTATGAATCAATTAATTTTTTATTTGATTATAGTCATTCTAACTCTTTTATACATGAAAATGTTAATAAGAGTATCACATTACCAGCACTATGATTTGATGTTGATATTCTAGTAAAACCTCATAATTATATAATGGTATTATCTCATGTCTATGAATATTTTTTTTGAGAGTTTGATTCATATAAATCATCTAATTAATCATTTATTTGGAAATAAGGTTATTTTTCTCATTGATTGGAAATATTTACATAATTCCCATATCAATATTTGAGGAATGGATGTCACATCTGATATTCGAGAACAATATAGTATCCTCTATTAGTGCGAGGATAAATATAAAATGTAAAAGAAAATTGATTATATTTAATGTTAATTGATTCCTATTAAAATAGTGATATATATATTATATATTTAGTGAGAAAATAAACATAAATGGAATTAATATTTTATGGGAATTTATTTGGAATCTCTAGAAGTGTTTCGAAGACATCCGTTAAATCATGAAGTTTATTTTTAAACAAAACACATACATAGTTCTACACATATTTCAAGAAGTCCTTATAAAATATCCATTATTTAGATACATTAATAGAAGATAAAAATCTCATAATATGTTGAAACATTATTCATTCCGACGTGTTCAATAACCATTGGTACAACATAAATTTTTTTATGAAGAAATATATATGAAATCAAAAAAATTATTTTTTGTAACGTAAAAAAATAATGATCATGAATTGGTATCTTCTACTCAATATTGATGATTTTTTTAATGAATTATGAGAGATAAATATTTTTTTATAGAATAATATTTAGTATATATTGTATAGAGTAATTTTTTAAGGTGACTAAATACCCACAGTAGCCTTCTGTTTGATGTAATGATTCTACGAAATCATAGTGTGTTGATTTGGTCCTTATAAATTCCTTTGATTATTAATTGATTAATATAATATTTAATTTATTGATTACCATGATCATTTTTTGGTTTTATTTATATAATATGTTATAATATTTTATAATAGAAACAAATAGTATGAATATAACTTTAGGATTTTACTAAAGACCAAATAGAAGGATAATATTTTTCCCAATTTTAACAAGAATTATTATTCATTAAATAATCATTTTTAGTCCCATAATATTAGGTGAGGGTATATTAGTGGATTTATGAATGGAGGAGGTTTTTTAACCTTGTATTAGACCAACCACATTGACTGATATCCCTAGTTTCTTTCTATTGTTAGGATATTGTCAAAAATTCATGAATCATTTATTAGGGATATATAATCCATTAAACATGATAACATGGAAGGGAGTTATTTTCATTTAGATTGATGAAAGTGAAGAAAATTTATTGTAACTGGTGAGAATGTTGTTCAATACACCTATAATAAACCTTGCCTATTATAGAGAAGATTTTGAGTGTTACAGTGATGCATCAAGGAAGTGGATGTGGAGAGTTCTTATATAAAATGTTATATTGATATCTTAGACCTCATGATAATTAATTTTTTAAGTGAAAAATTCCCCTCCTATTTATTAGGTCTTAGAAGTAGAAATCATCACAATAAAGTGATAATTGAATATTATTAACAAGGAATTTTTTTCTATATATATTAATCATTAATATTTAATATATATATATATAATGAGTTGAATATGTTCCAAAGAATATGGTTGTATATGATTAAGGACTATGAATTCTCCATAAAATACCACCTTGATAAAAAATACATAATGGGTTTTTCATTGAAATGAAAGGATAAATCTATATTAACAATGAATGTGATAAAAAATATCTAACAGTTATGGATTTCAAATGGATGGGTCTTGATATCATAATGGCACTGGGGAAATATTATCTTACTGAAACTAATATTTAACCATCTCTCCATCTGAAAATTATGGATTCATTAATGAAGGATATAGATCTACAAAAGAGGCCCAAAAATGTCTAATACATTCAACAATATTATAATAGAATCGTATGGTTTTAAAACCAAGTATGTTTCTTTTAAATTGTGGTCTTGAAGAAATATCCATCGGATGATGCTCATAGATCACCATTATCTATTCATCATAGACGTATGAAGATGTGTAGAGATATGAACATATATTTCTTCTAGAATATAATATAGAGATATATTACAGAATATATATATCATTTCATGGTGTGTCCAAATGTTATGGATTTGAGATATTATTCTGTTGCAATTTTATGAACACTACCCATACATTAATAGAGATGGGAAAAACCTAAATAGACATTTAAGCATCAGTCTTACAAATACATTTTAAGGCTATAATGTCATTTCAATTATTGTTGATCACTATATGATTTCCTCACAATTCATTGCTACCTGAGAAGACTCCTATGTTAATTAGGTCTCCATGATACATATTATTGAAGTGGTAAGGTTGAATGGATAACTAAATTCTATTATATATGATCAAGATTAGAGTATTTCCATGATATTCTATAAAACTTTTCATCCAGATCTAGATACATAGTTGTTTTTCAGAACATTCTATAATATTAACTAATTTATTAATTATATGCGAGCAATTAACAACATAGAGGACATTTTGATATATTGTTCTGTGGATTTAGAAGGTTCTTGGGATCAACACATTCAATTAGTAGAGATTTATCAAATCAATAAATTTCAATAGAGAATTAAGATGCTATTTATAAATCCCTATACAGTTAGATGTTTATAAATATGACATAAAAGGATGAATATGGGTAATGAATGCTTCTAGGACAGAATATAACTAAGGAGATGACAGTGAATTTTAGATACATTCAAAAACACAAAAGGGCACCATATAGTAGATATAAGAGTAATATAGATGATCATAACTGAGATATAGAATTTGAAGTTGGTGAAAATTATTTCCATTGAACATTTCCATGGAATAAGGTTATGAAAACTAGAATTGAGGTAATTCTAATTCTTATGTATATTGGTCCCTTTGAGTTTCTTTATTATGGAGGTAATTTAGTTTATCACTTTTAACTTGCACCAAACCATTCTGAAGATCACGATGTGTTCATTGTATCTATCCAAATGAAGTAAATACCTGGTAGTAGACATGAATTAATCATAATTATTTATTTACCAGAGAATTATATTTCCAATAAAGAACAACTAGTAAAATCATTGATCTCCATGATAAAGTTCTATAGGGAAAGTCTACTCATCAGGTTAAAGTTCTTTTGAGGAATTTCACATTAGGGGAAGCTACATGCAACCCCAATGATGTACCCAAGCAGAGATATCCTTATTTTTTTAATAGAAATTTAATTAAATTTGGATACATAATTCATTTAATTATGGTTATAATGAAATTCTCATAGATTTTAATATATTTACATTGAAATAAACATGAAGTATTTTTCACCATTATGACATACTATTCCCAATCTTGAAGAAAATTAATAAAGTAATTCCTTATAAAATACATGTTAAATTGATATGTTTGAATATAAATAAGAAAATTAGAAACAATATTTATATATTTTTTTAAAATAACACCAATTTATCAGTTAATTCTTCAAAAATAAGTACCCAATTTTCAATAGTCAATTTATTCTTCAAAAATATGTTTTCTATTAATGTGGATATTATAATATTTTTCACACATGGAAAATTTGTATTTCTATTTTTTTAGATAATTTAGTTTATTAAAATTATATCATTTTTAATGAAACATATCAATATTATATTATCTTGAGATTTAATAATTTTTAGGATGAATATTTTTTTTAGAAAATAGTAAAAAGTTACCCAATTTAAAAAAACATTCATTTATTATAATGAAAGATATCAAATAAATTTGTAATTTTATCTAAAATAAAAAAATTTAACCATTTATTACATATTATATAATTCAATACAGATAAATAATCATAATAGATTATTTTTTTTATAAGTTAAATTTTGGGATTGAAAACACATTTATAAAAAAACTATATTTATGCGTGAAAACTGTCTTTTCTAAAAATATATTAAATAATTTTCAATTGATAAAATCTTTGTAAGGAAATATATTTATTATATATATAATGTAATAATTTAACAACGATTTTATGAATCTTAAATGGAAATGAAAAGATGTAATGTTTTTTATTTTTAAAATTGAAATTTTCTATAAACAAATTTTGTTGTCTTTTGCATGATAATATAATATTAAATTCTTATAACTTGGAAATTTAATCTAGTAAAATTTATTATATATTATGAATCATAATTATTAAAATATAATGATATTATAAAAATATATTTTGGTTATTTTCAATAGTAAAAAACATTATCATTTTGTTATAATAGTTATGGTTAAAATGGGTTTTGTACGGGGGTTAACTGAGTGACATGGGTATGATATCCACAAAAACATATGTAATTATAATTTTGTGTTATATTTTAAAATTATATTATAATATAATTATAATATATTTTCATTTGGGTCCACATTCACATGATATGAACCTTATATCATTGAAATCTTTTATGTAATTTCATATGTGTCCCTCCCCTCACATATAAAATTAAACCTGTCCTCCTCTCTTAGTGATACCATTTAGGACATATATATCAAAAAAATATGTGCTTTAAAATTTTCATATATCAATATATTAATTAAATTTCTTCAATTATTCTTTTATGACTCGTCTTTTTAGGCCTAAGGTGTTGGACAAAGGAAATAACATAAAGAAGAGGTAAAAATAAATAACCATGATCTGTCAATTGTACATAATTTTCCACATACTATAAACTAATTTTATTCTTAAAAAAATGATTAATATTGTATAATAAATATAATTATATTATATTATTATGAATGTAAAACAATTTAAAACCTCTTCTACCTCAAATTGGAGAAGAATGTGTCGCTCGTGCGCACATGTGTACCCCCCCCCCCAACGTGGCGACACAATTCATTTTCCCCCCAAAAACTTTATTGTTGAATATTATGGTACATTTAATGAATATATATATAATTTATTAAACAATAATTATTTTTTAATGGTGAATTATTATTTACCTTTATTTTGTTCCATCCATCGAAAAATTGAAAAATAACTCTCGTGTACATAGTGACTACCATGTCCACAAATTGATGTAACAAATTTTCAACCAAAAATAATATGAATGATTATAAAGTTTTATATTCTGAATATATATTATATTTATATCATTATAAAAGTTATACAGAAGATGTATTTCTGAAAAATATTTACGTACAATAACTATCGAAAAAAGCATGCATGAAAGACGAAGCAGTCAACACCTGAAATTATGATGACAATGATTGATTATTAATGAACTAGTGATATGGGTTGATAAGAAAACCATGAATTTTATAATAGGTATTATTATATTTATTTCATATAATTATGAAAATTTTAAATTCATTATACAGTATGCTAGAGTGCCAACGAATCCAGAAGGACATTGATTAAGTGTTTTATGTTACAATCTCATTTTTAGAGGGATTGTTTATGATTAAATTTGGGATGATAAAATTATATAATATATATCTCCCAAATAGTTTTCATTATAATATCATTTTTATATTTTTTGGGATTATATTTTTCATATTTTTCATATATTAATGAATCAATTGATCAAACGCATTTTTCAAGGAAAATCAATATATTTTTTCCGGAATATTTTCTTCCATCTTAATATTTTCATCAAAAAAATTGTTGAATTATTTGTTTAACAAAAAATATTATTTATATTTATTATAAATATATTTCATTCCTATAACAAGGACAAAATTATAATCTTATTGTTTCCAAACATGGTAATTTGGGATATATACTGAAATTTTAAATTAACATTTTTATTATGTAAAATGCATGAACATATTACAGTACCATTAAAAACATTAATTACTAGGATTATTAGCTGATTTTTTATTATTAATTTTATATAATATTTTTTCCATAATATTTTGTAAATTTATAGATTTCAAAAATGATACATTAATATGAAAAGGGAATTTTCCTTGAGAAATGTTATAGAGATCATTTAGGGGTTATTAAAACAATAAAATCAACCTTTGATGTTTTTATGATTTAATAGAGATACGATCAAATGTTACCATATTAATAATTTCTTTATATGGTTTATTATTATGATAATGAAATGATTATGAAAATCATATGCACTATATGGGTTATGTTGGACCACATTTTTATAGTTTTCATTATGCGATGGTTATGCATGGAATTATATTTCATTCGTGGGAAAATAGGGTTATCTCATGAGATAATAAGGAGTGAATGGGGAGTACACCCAATTTATTAAGAGACTATTTATTATATAATAGTTTTCTTGAACCCTGACTAAGGGAATATTTGAATTTGGACTAAAACAAAACCTCGATGTAGGTCATGCTAGTGAGACATTATTTGGGAAATAATATTCTATATATATTTATTTATTCCAATACTCATGCAATATTTTTTACTTTTTTATCATTGAACTTCTCGGATTTTTTATCATTCAACATTCATAGTAAATATGAATATTTTGAAAAAAGCCTTATTTTATGATCTATAATTAATGATGCTTCATTTTTTTTGAATTAATTTTGAATATTACAATCATGTTATGATATCCTTAGAATTTAATTATACACATTTATTATTTTCAATATAAATATATTACATTCAAACATAAAAGGAATATGAACACGACTTTTCTTATGTTTATTTCCCCAGGATATGAGGATAGGTATTAAGTAGGTTATTTATTGAAAGGATTTAATTTTTGAAGAAATATATGGGAGATTATGTATATATATTATGTACTAGTATTTTAAACATACATGTTTCCAATGAAAACCAATTATTACCATTTTGGAATGAATCATGTTGATATGTACTGAATATTTCACTAAAATGGTGTAATATTTATGTGTGGGAAGTATGGGTCTCTATGATGTACCTCACTATATATGAGATCCAAAAGTGAAATAAATAAATTCAAATTTGCTTCTAAATTTATAATTTTTCATATTTTATAATAAAAATGGTTCACCTGTACTGATATATTTTTAAATTGATTATATCTTTCTCTATAGAGTCTATAGGTGTGTTTCTCATTTATATGACTAAGGAGACAACACCCATGATTGTCAGGATCAATACCAACCTTAAACCTATTATTATGTCTGTCATTGATAGGATATCCCACATCTAGAATATATAAACCATTATCCAAATTTCAATTTCTATATAAAATTTTATAAATATATATGGAATGATACTTGTTTTTAAAAATTAATAATTTTTTTTACAAGGATAAAAATATTATATTTTTATATATTATTGATAATATATAATTGTTATCTATATATAAAACTACTACACTATGTAGACATATATGATATGTTTTTTTACCTCTAATAAATCAACTCTTGGTCCATTTTCAACACATAGATCTACATCTCCATTTTTTAATTCTTTCATCTCATTGAGTTTAAATTTATTGTAAAGAATATGAGATCCACACCTTATATCTGATATTCATTAGTTAGATATAGATAAATTGTATTATATAAAATTCACATTCATATTTTCATAATGGATAACATTATGAAAAATTCTCTCCATTAGATATCAATCCTAGACTTTGTTGAAGGTAATAACTCTGTGAAATCTCATAATGATAAAAACAATTCATGGTGGATGCTAAAAAAAATACATATACATGGTTTAATATCATTTTTTTCTAATCATCAATGAAATATAATGATATTAATTCTAATAAATAGTGTCCCATTACATCATATCCATTTAGATCAGTATGACCCATATTATAAGATGAATTATTATGGTTTGAATAAGTAATAAATCCAGTACTATATCACTTAGATAAACATTTCTAGTCATATAAATATATTATTCTTGGATATTTGAGTGGAAAAATCATTATCTCAATCTATTATATGGATTCAATAAACAAATATTCATAATATTTTATTCAATCAATAATATTCGAATCTAAATGTAACCAAAAGAAAATTCCCTAAATAAGGCACATTACCATTAGATTCACATTACTATTTTTATTCCCGACATACTATAATATATGTAAACATTATCATTATAAATAGATATATTTAATGAAAACGGTTCATGAAATGGGCTTCTTTGGAATGGATCATAGATATTTCATTTAACAGTTTGAATATAAGGACTATCCAATATAAGAGACATCCTATTAATATTAAATTCAAGACTATAGAATGATATTAAATATTTAATATCTTATGTATTATTTTATTATGTGAGCATGATTTGATTTTTTTTTGAAATCCCTATTTCATCCACCGAAATAATTTTTTCACACAATATGAATCATTGGCTCTTTAAAAACAAAAAAAATGTGTTTCTCACCCCAAAATACAACATAAACACAAAAACATATATCAAAATGAATCTAATTCACAAGATAAATACATATTTTGAAGTTTTTTATAATTTTAAAAGATTGATAAATTTTATATGAGTTATCATGGAGAAAATTTTAGATAACCACTACCTTCTAAAAATAATCTACATGAATATATGATAATGGGAATTTCTAAAATTAGTACATCTACTGAAAGAATCTTTGTTGAAATACTTTTGGGATTTGGCTCACACCCTACCAGTTACATTAAGTTTTTATAGATTTTATCCTTCTAGGTTTCAGAAAGGGAGAATAATCTATTAATACGGGATCAATATATTGATCCTTGGACTTGGTGAGTTATGTTTTTTAGGAATTTAGTGGTTTTTAATTCTATTTTTTTGGGTTTTATGGTACATAGTTGTAGTAAGTGGTCTAGTTTATTCCTGTTTGACATGTGGTACATTACTACTTGTGGATTTTATTTGGATATGAATATTGTCTTGCCTCTTTAACTTACTCATTTTTAGTGGAAAATAGTAGTCCCGCTTTTTGTTTGGTGGATGATAGGTGATAGTAACTGAACAACGGAGATCAGGCAAGACCATTAGGCTATATTAAGTGCAACATATTTATCAGGATACTAGGGTACCTGAGAAGGATAATGAAATAGCGGTATAAAACAGATGTTTTGACTCATTTCATTATGGGAGACTCGATTTTTTTTGACTTTTCACAACTGATGTAGAAGTTGTTATTTATTTATTTTCCATATCCCACCGCAATGAACCTTAAATCCCCAAGGGTGGTTAGAGAAAAGAGTATTATGGTTTAGTTCTATCAATTTCAATGATTTTATTTGGATAGGTTTAAATCCAATTATTGTTTTGTGAAATTATATTAGTATTTTTCACCCATCATACTTGTGCCTTCTGGTTTTTTAGATTATCTCTTTCTAGGTCTTAAAAAGGAAAAATTATATAACGAAGAGGGATCGATCTATTGAATGTTGGACCTGGTGAGTTGCATCCTTTGGGACTGAGGTAGTTTTTCTTCCAGATTTTTTCTGGTTTTATAGTACATGGTTATAGTACTAGGTCATTTTTATGCCTATTTGAATTCTGGTACATTACATCGAGTGGAGTTTTCATAGATGTGTATATTTTCTTGCCTCTTTTATATTTACAATTTTAGAAGAAAAAATCATTCCAACCTTATGTTTGTATGATGGAAAGTGCAAGTCACTGACTAGTGGGGATCAGGAATTCCCTTCGAGATATGAAAGGTCTTGCTCGATTATCGGGTTTCCAATATACATATGGTAGTTTGGGACAATAACTAACCTCTTTATACAAAAGAAAATTTTACCTTGGTGATTAGATAACAAAAATTATTCTCACACAGTTCTATTCATGTTTTCATCACATCATGATGGGTTTAGTAGGTGGGTCTTAGAATAATAAATTAGTATAATTACTATCTATGTGGAATTCATCATTAGTGTGAAATTTTTGGGGACCAAAATTTCAAAAATTGATATATTATTATTTCTTATGTTTTAGTTTTATTTTTAAAAGGAATAATTAAACATGGAATGTAACTATGCATTAATTAATTCTATTGTTGTCGGAATATTTCACTACTTATTAGACTTGTGAATTAGTATGATAGTTTAGCTAAGAATTTAATATTACCCAGACTCCAAGAATATGAGGATTTCAATGAATTTATTGTCAAATATGCTTTGGTTCTGAAAAAGAAAAATCTAACCGACAAACATAACAATAAGGAATGTTCATTGGAATTTCAAAGGCAAAGTCCATTGAAGTTTTATATCATCGTAGGTGCTAATCTTGAAATTCAGTGGAACAATATAATGAATCATCTATTCATTTTTATTAATAATATATCTATTTAATATAATTGTAACACCCCTATATTTCGTAGTACATTATTTCTTGAAAGTAATTCAATATCTTGCACTACACGCTACACCGAGTTCAAGCACACCACAGCATACCAAACTAGCCGTTCAAAAGTGGTTATGAATAGTATTAACTGAATATTAAAGTTTATATAATCCTTATAATTTTGTAATCCATATTATGAGTTTCTTAGACATAATGTAAGAACTAATTCATTTTTTAAAATAAAAAATTTATTTTTTCAATAAATGCACTTTTACAACCTTTTAATGCTGAACCATTATTAAATCCAATATTTGAAACTTTTATATATTCAATTTGACCAAATAAAATTCCTTTATAGAATTGGGACATAATAATTTAGTTTCAATAATTTTTGGTGTTTTTCTGATAACTATCATATTTGGGTGAATAGTGAAAAAACTATATTTTAACTGAAAATAACTTTTTTAATAAAATGATTTATAGTGTTAAATTATAAATTTTACTAGTTCGTATTTTTAAATAGATTATATTTTTACAATTTAATCCAATGTTATCATTTTAAGTAATTTCAATTTGAAATTGGACATAAACAAGTGTCAATCTTTTGATGGTTATTATTTCTTAAAAACATGCCATTTGGTTTTGACAACGGGAATTAATTTTAAATTAATAAATGAAAATTCTATGTTTTTAATTTGTAAAAATAGACTTCATTTTTGAATTCAGAACATCCAAATTATCTTAGGGTGAATTTTTGGTATAATTATGAAAACATTCAATTTTTTCGGAATAGTGAAAAACACTGAGTTATAGTTTAAAACCGAATTTTTATTTAAATAATTATATATTTTATTTAAATTTATTTTAGGTCAAAATAGATAAAAAATACCTAAATATTTTCAATATAATTAACTGGAGTCATTTTGTAATAATATTAGATATATACAATTTTATTGATCTTTTCACTGCCTTTTACCCACCACCTAGGAGAATTTGCAAATTTGAATAAAAAATAATTTTACCGCTTCTGTGAGTGGAATTTAAAAAATTTGATCGACATAGTTGATATTAGTTAGAATAATGTGGTTCAAAAATATAAAAATAATTTTTGTTGAATAGTAACTTTTTACTTTTATTTACCACTTTTAAAGGTAAATAGGGTAATTAAGGGTAAAAATGATATTATTATTACCCTAACACATGTCCTAATTCTATTGGATAAGTTTAATTCGACCAAAAACAACATTATGTATAAAATATTAATCTTTAGGTCCACTTGGATTAGATTAGGACATTTATTATAATTTAATATAAAGAAGAGTTAAAAGAGTTAAAATCAATATTTAATAAGTCAAACATTTTTAATATATGGTTATACATAAGATAAATTCGACTATAAATATTAATTATAAATATAAAAATATTTCTTATATAATGGTTTTTTATTTATAATATTTAGACATTAAATAAATTTATTTATTTTTGACATAATGATAATGCAGTAATTACCGTATTAATGAATGATTATATTAATTAACATTATAAATATCCAAATAAATGTAATTTGAGACTATTTATGAATTACACTAATTTTATTGGTTAATATGAAATTTTATGGTTAGCTTGAACAAATTTTTCGAAGTAATCAATATTTTATGAATTAAAAAAACAAATACCAAATTATGTCAAAATAGGCATAAAATAGTTTTTAAAACCAATATTTTATTATTTATTGATATAATAGTCCTAATAATCTATGATTCGGCCAAAAGACATATATATAAATATATATGACATTAATGAACCAATTAGGGTTCTATTAGAATTTTATATTATGTTTATTAACCATATAATATTAAAATACAAAGAGATATGGTAAATGTCAAACTATTTTAATAAGAGTTAAATCTAAAAGTTATGGTTAATATGGTGACCTAATCATATCTAAAACCTATTGGTTGAGTTTTTGGAGACCCATCCACACCTTAAAATTTAAATAATAAATTTTTGAGCCATTATAAACTGAAAATGAATTTATTATAAAATAATATTTTTCATTTTTTCTAAGGTGACCCTCACCCCTCTTATAAAAGGGCACTCCCCCTTCTCTCTAATTCAAACCATCAAAGCCATTACGCTCAGCCAAAATCATCCCAAATACCCTCTCAACGGTACTCCATTCATCATAGAGGCCTTACATTAGTCAAAAAACCATCTTAATGAGGCCTTTTCATAAAAAAGGAAGAACCTGATGAAGAGGTAAATATCTCACCACCTCATTCAAGTTTCTTTCTTCTTCAACATTATTTTTCTTTGTTGTTTCCATTCTAAAATAATAACTCCAGAATCTTATATATACTGTGATGTTATTATAAATATGGTACAACCAAATTCATTATTCTATCCATCCTTTTAATGACATGTCACCATATGAGCGTATGTACGGCTTACTGTCTCCACATCGTAGTGTAATTGTTATTCAATACATTATTATTTGGATGGGTAAAATAATGATGTATAATTGATGTAAATAATAAATATAACATGTAAATGATTCTGTGTATATGATATAAAATCTATTTACATACAATTTATAATCAAATGAATGATAGTATCGCTCATGCGTACGTACGGATTACCGTCTCCACGACGCGATGAGATTCATTTCCATTTTCACCATTAAAATATGATTATAAAAATATATATTATTAATAATTATGTAATATATGACATAATGATGCTACTGGATATATATATATATATAGACTTACATATATCTTTTTCACTTCCTTCTGTTCAATATGATATGAAAATGGAAACATCGTTTATGCGTACGTATGGCCTACCGTCTCCATTAATGGTGACTTCCATTTCATATATACACCTATTATAAATATTCATATTCTTAATATATATGATATATAAATCAAGGATTATATTTTGGAATCATTTAAATCATGATCTAAATTATATGATCACGAATAATAAGTTAAAACACATATGATAAAGAAAGCGATTATTAACCAAAATGTTAATTTAACATGGAAATCATTATTAAATGGGTAGTATAAAGTAATAAATGAATAATTTATGATATAATAATTATGAATATGGTTCTGGTATAATATAATGAAATACTATGGTCATTATACAGGAGGTTAAACAAACCTTCAACCAAAGGAAAGTGCAAGGTAAGGGTTAATTTCACAATCTCTTTATTATCCGAGGTTGTTTTCATGTAAGTATCTACTGGGAAATATTTATTATCCATGAATATTTTTCTGGAAATAATTTTAAAATGTATTATTTTAAGGAAATTGTTTTACCAAAATATCATTTTAAATGTTTTAAATATTTATTCCTCTAAATCATTTTCATTAATGTCCATGTTTTCAAAATGGTTTTTAAGGATTTTTTTATATAGACATGATTGTTTTTAAATTGTTAATTACTTTAAAAAGATTCAAAGTGGCATGGGAAACTTTTATTCAAATATTTCTTTAAATTTATTTCTTTCTAAATTATATTACTTTAAATGATTTCATAAAAAAGGGATATTTCTATCAATAATTTTTACAAATCAATTTCATCTATGTCAATATCCTTTTATGGATTTTAAACTTGTTTGATGTTGATTTATTATGATAATAATATTCCATATTGTATTGACGTTTTTGTGATATGTTTTACTATGGATGTGTTATTTTTATACCATTCATGGTTTATGGATAAAGTATAGACATTTCATATGATAGTTTTAATACAAATGTTTTTTTTATGTTTAAAAATTTTCATATGAAGAATTTATTGGACTTAGTATGTGACGGGTGGAGCCCACCATAGCTCCTAGATTCATTTGTAGGTCTCATGAGAAAACTAGATGTGGAATTGGTTATTTTCGTTCCAAATTTGATATATCGTTTTGGCTGAGGCCTTACTCATTTTTGGACATCTTGGTCGAAGCCTTGTCAAAATGATTCAGAATTTCCGGCATTATACATTCCATCATTATGAAAATAATATTGATGGTTCATGTGGTAATTTTACTAGTATAATACCCATGATTCTGTTTTATTAGTGAATTATTTACTCAGCTCATATTCTGTCCTTAAAAGTATTCATGTTTATTATTGGTGAAGGCATGTGGTTTCAATTATTCATTATGCTTAATATGTATGTTATCTTCCACTGTATTTCTTACCCTTACTGAGTGATTGAGCTCACCCCTTTCTTATGTTTAAATTCCCATGATATGAAGAATTTGTTTTTGAGTGACTTTCAAGGATTATCTAGGAGGATTGGATGTTTCTAATGGAATAAATTTTTGTTGTATTTTTTCCAAGTTGTAATGTTAAACTTTGGTATGCATATTGTTTCAAAGACTACTAAACTGATCGGTCCTCCAATACTTGATTCCTTATAATCGTTCCAATGTATTAAAATAACACAACAACGCTGGGTAACTGGGGTCGGGGCGTTTCAGTTGGTGTCAGATGAAGTTTAGTACAACACTTGGAATCTAGATTTAGATAAACTCTGATTAGAGCACATAGCCCTAAGATAGACATAGTGGATTAGTATAGAATAACTTCCTAGAATTTTGGTATTGTAGAGATTTTGATAGTTTTCCAAGAAATACATCCCTTTCTAGATATGAGTGGGTAGAGGCGGCTCTGGCATAGATGTACCTTGTGGTAAAGCCTGAAAACACTGCTTTGAGCTAGACTCGAACGGGAACTGGTGCACGACCACGAGCATTGATGCACTCTTGGTTAAGACACTCCCAAGGGATATGCTGAGGACAATTCTCATTTCCATTACAAACCATTATGAATGGTTTATGAGTTTATACTTCCTCATAGAATATTTTTATTATTATTATGGATTATATACATAAATTGTTCAATATACATTAAGTATTTTAAAAGATGGAATTATTTATTGAAATTCATAAATTGACCTATTGTATTCCATTGTATAGAAATGGCACCCAATAGAAGAAATGTGAACACCAGCAATATATATGATTAAAAGAGTAATAAGGGTCATATCTTTCATGATATTAATCCAACATTTAGAAGGGAAATTTTCTCCCATGTATTCTCAACATATGAAGAAATGTTATCATGTGTTATTAAGAAAAGTAAATAATTATATAATTCATATGGATTTGAAGGGAAACAAGAGAAGAAAAGGATGGTAGAGAGAAAGATGTATATAGGGAATAGATAAAAGATATATTTTCCCATTTGTGATAAATGTGGAAAGAATCACCTGGGTAAATGCTTGAAGGGAATAAGAGTTTGTTTTATGTGTGGAGAAAAAGGACACCATGTACGTCATTGACTAGGTAACAAATTTTCTTTAAATATATAATGCTTCATCTGCAAGAAGTCGGGACACTACGTGAATCAATGTCCAAATCATTAGAGTATACCGCAAATGATACTATTGGATAATAATAATGTTTTCATAATACCGAATATGATGAGTAATGATTAGATTTATTATGTTGTTATTAAATTATTCTGTCATTTGAGTATTATGTTAGTGATTTACATGTTATAAGAAATATAGGGTATATAAGGATTGTATTGATTTACAATTTCATTAAGGACTTGAGATTGTGTGGAACCATGTACTGTTACTCAATGGGAAGTTAATGTTTTTGGAAAATACATGGTTGAAGGAAAAACAAAACATTATAAGGGTCTTGATAATGAGGTACTAATTTTGGAATAATAGATGATTTATTTGGATAAATTATATTGGATATTCTTGACTTCCTTGAAATTTATTAATTATTTTTATATTTAATCATTATTGGAGTTTACAACATTTTTGTATAGAATGCATATATCTAGAATTCTATAAGGAAAAATTGAGCATGAATGTAATCAATGAGGTTGTTTGGTAATTCAGGATGTTGTAGTGTTTTAAAAGAATACATGATGAAGGTGTTCACATGTTATTACGTGGAAAAAAGGATCTTCATTGTGTTTACCTTACTTATATATTTTGGAATGTGAGTTTGGAAAGAATTATTTTAGATAAGTGTAGTTTGAGATTATATTGGTATTTCCATAAAAATGACAACCTGATGGTCGGGCGGCAACCCGTCTCATCCGGCATGGCCGCAAGACTTAAACTCGCAACCGAAGGGCAACAAGGGTTTATCACCTACCACTAACCCACATGATGTCCTGGATTGAATAATGTAGTTTTTCTTAAAATTGTTTGGTAGATGAATTATAAATTCATTTTTTTTGTAACCCTATATGAATAGGATAAATTAAATATTTTTGTAAGTTCTATTATCTTTTAGAGTGAATGATGAGTTTGTGGTAGAAATTAGTTAAAGGATGGAACTATTATTTTCTAGTATATATATATATATATATATATTTTTTTCAAATATTATTCTATGAAGAAATTTATTCTTAAACTTTTGGTAAGGGATCTTAAAACTAAAAATGTGTTATCCTAATACCTTATTTTTTGTTCATCCGATGATATTTTAAATCATCATAGTTTGATGGCGTTGAGGTCCTCAATTATACAATTATTTGTGACTGATGCCCTCAATAACTCCCTATAAATATTTATGTATTACTTCCAATTATGTTTCTCTAATTCCCACCAATTTTCACCAAATTGAGATTATAATTTTCTAGTGACTTTTTAATTCCCCCTTTCCTCTTATCAAGACTAAATTTTATTAACCCAATTTCCGATGTGGGGGTTTCCATAAAGGTATTTTCTATTTTCAACCTTTTTTGAAGGAAAATTTCAAATTGCGAGGACACAATTTATTGAAGGAGGGAAGATTGTAACACCCCAATATTTAATAGTACGTTATTTCTTCAATGTAATTCAATGAGTTCCACTACACGCAACACCGAGTTCAAGCATGACACGAATTATTAAACTAGTCGGTAAAAAGCGGTTATCAATACTATTAACTGAATGTTGAACTTTATATCATTCTTATAATTTCAGAATCCATATTATTATTTTCTTAGACATAATGTATGAACTAATTCATTTTCATTAGATAAATGAAGTATCATTAAAAAAATGCACTTTTACCAACATTTAATGGTGAACCCTTGTAAAATCCAATATTTAAAACTTCAATATATATTCAATTTGACAAAATAAAATTCTTCTTTAGAATGGGGACATAATAATTTAGAATTAATATATTTTTGGTGTTTTTGTGATAAATTTCATATTTGGGTGAATAGTAAAAAATACTATATTTTAACTAAAAACAATTTTTTAATAAAAATAATTTATAGTGTTAAATTATAAATTTTAATTTTTTGGAAGTATAAATAGATTATATTTTTTCCATTTAATCAAATTATAGACATTTTAAGTAATTTCACATTGAAATTGGACATAAACAAGTGTCAATCTTTTGATAGTCATTATTGCTTAAAAATACGCCATTCCATTTTGAAAACAAGAATTAATTTTAAATTAATATATGAAACTTATATGTTTTGAATTGGGTAAAAAAAACTTCAATTTTGAATTCATATATCATAATTAACTTAGGGTGAAATTTTGGTATTTTTCTAACAACATTCAATTTGTTATGAATAGTAAAAAACACTAAGCTACAGTTTTAAAGCGAATTATTATTTAAATAATTATTTATTTGATTAGAATATATTTTTGGTCAAAATAAAAAAATAATACCTTTATATGTTCAATGTAATTCATTGGAGTCATTTTGTAATAATATTAGATATATAAAATTTTATTGAACTTTTCACCGTCTTTTACTGTCCTCTTAGGAGAATTTGAAAATTCGTATAAAATATATTTTTACTGCTTCTGTGAGTGGAATTTAAGATATATGAGAGATTCGGTTGATATCAGTAAGAAAAATTCGGTTCAATATGATAAAAATAATTTTTTTTGAATAATATCTTTTTTCTTTTATTTACAACGGTTAAAAGTAAATATGGCAATTAAGGGTAAAATTGATATTATTCTAACCCTAATACATGTATTAATTCTATTGGATAAGTCTAATTCGACTAAAAACAACCATGGGAATAAAATATGATTCTTTAGGTCCACTTGGATTATATTAGAAAATTTATTATTATTTAATTCAAAGAAGAGTTAAAAGAGTTAAAATAAAAGATTAATAATTAAATCATTTTTAATATGTTGTTATACATTAGATAAATTAGACTAGAAATATTCATTAGAAATATAAACAAATTTCCTATATAATGGTATTTTATTTATAATTTTAAGTCAATAAATAATTAAATTTATTTATGACGCAATGATGATGTAGTAATTACCGTATTAATGAAATATTAAAATAATTGACATTATAAATATAAAAATAAAAGTAATTTGAGGATTTTTACAAATTACACTAATTTTATAGGTTAATATGACATGTTAGGGTTGGTTATATAATTTTTTCCAAAGTAAATTTTTTTTTAGTATTTTAACAAAAAAATACCAAATAGTGTCAAAATTGACATAAAATAGTTTTTAAAACAAATATTTTATAATTAATTGATATAATAGTCCTAAAAATCTATTGTTTGGCCGAAATACTTATATAATAATATATATAAAATTAATGAACCAATTTGGGTTCTATTGTCATTTTCTAGTAAGTCTATTTACCATATAATATAAAAATACAATGAGACAAGTTAAAATGTCAATCTATTAAACTAAGAGTTAAATATAAAAGTTAAGGTTAATATGGTGACCTAAACCTATATAATACCTATTGGTTGAGTGTTTTTAGACCAATACCCACCTTATAATTTAAATAATTCATTTTGGATCCATTAGAAACCGAAAATTAATTTATTATAAAATAATATTTTATGTTTATCCTAAGGTGCCCCTCACCCCTCTTATAAAAGGGAACTCCCCCTTCTCTCTAATTCACACCTTCAAAGCCATTTGTCTTGGCCAACCCCTACCCATATACCCTCTCAATATTTCCTACCATCATTCTCGAGTCCCTCATTTTGTCAGAAATCAAACCAAAACAGCCCTTTTTATCAAATCAAACAGAATAACCCGAAGAGGAGGTAAATATCGCACCACCTCTTCCACATTCCTTTCTTCTTCCACTTCCTTTTTCTTTGTTGTTTCCATTATAAAATAATAAATCCAGTGTATTCTATAAAAATTGATTTTATTATAAATATGTTTCAACCAAATTCATTATTTTATCCATCCTTTTAATGACATGTCACCATACGTGCGTACATATATCTTACCATCTCCACGTTGAGGTGTAAATGTTATTCAATACATTTTTATTTGGATGGGTATAAAAATGATGTATAATTGATGTAAATAATAAATATATCTTGTTAGTGATATTGTATATATGTTATAATATCTATTTACATAGGATTTTAAATTAAATTATTGATATTATCGCTCATGCGTACGTACAGATTACCGTCTCTACGACGCAATGAGATTCATTCCCATTATCACCATTCAACAATGATTATAAAAATATATATTATTAATAAGATGTAATTTATGACATAATTATGCTACTGGATATATATGTGTGTTTTTTTGTGTGTTTTTTTGTTTGTGTATGTATATAGGTTCTTACATATATCTTATTCACTTACTTCCATTCAATATGGTATGAAAATGGAAACAACCTTTATGCGTACGTATTGCCTCCCATATACATAAACAGTTCCTTCCATTTTATACTAACACCTATTATAAATATTTATAATCAAAATATATATAATATATAAATCATTTTTATATTCATGAATCATTTAAATCATTATCTAAATGATATGATCAAGAATAACAAGTTAAAACACATACTATAAAGAAAGCGATTATTAGGCAAAATGTTAATTTAAAATGGAAAACATTATTAAATGTGTAGTATAAAGTCATAAATGAATCATGTATGATTTAAAAAATATTAATATGGTTATGGTATAAATTAATAACATTCTATGGTTATTATACAGGTGGTTAAACATACCCTCAACCAAAGGAAAGTGCATGGTAAGGGTAAATTTCACAATCTCTTTATAATTCGAGGTTCTTTTTACGCATGTATCAATTGGGCCATATTTATTATCCATGAACATGTTTATTGAAAGAGTTTTAAAATGGATTCTTTTAAGGGACTTTTTTTTACAAAAGCATAATTTTAAATGTTTTAAATATCTATTCATCTAAATCATTCTCATTAAAGTCCACGTTTTCAAAATGGTTTTAAGGATTTATTTATGTGGACATGAATGTTTTTAAAATGTTAATTCCTTTAAAATGATTCAAAGTCGTATGGGACACATTCATTCAAAAAATTTCTTTAAATTTATTCCTTTCTAAATAGTGTGACTTTATATGTTTTCATGAAAAAGGGATATTTCTCTCAAATAGTTTTACAAATTATTTTCATCTATATCAACATCCATTGATGGATTTTAAACTTATTTGAAGTTGATTTATTATGATACTAATCTTCCAAATTGTATTGAAGCTTTTGTGAAGGTTTGACTGTTGATTTTTTATTTTTATACCATTCATGGTATTTTGATAATGTATTGACATTTTATATGGTAGTTTTTATAAGAATGTTTATGTCATGTTTAAACATTTTCATATGAGGAATGCATTGGACTTAGTAAGTGATGGGTGGAGCCCGTTATAACACCTAGATTCATCGGTAGGTCTCATGAGAAAACTAGATGTGGAATTGGCCGAGGCCTTTCTCAATTTGATAAATGGTTTTGGCCGAGGCCTTAATCATATTTCGACATCTGGGCCAAGGCATTGACAAGATGTTTCAGAATGTACAGCATTATACATTCCCTCATTATGAAAATAATATTGATGGTTCATGTGGTAACTCGACTAGTAGAATACCCATGATTATGTTTTATTATGGAATTTCTTTACTCAGCTCATATTCCTTCCACAAAAGTATTCATGTTTATTATTGGTGAAGGCATGTGGTTTCAATTATTCACGATGCTTAATATTTATGTTATCTTCTGTTGTATTGCTTACCCTTTCTAAGAATTTGATCTCTCCCCTTTCTTATGATTCATTTTCCAAGGATATGAAGAAGTTAGTTATGAGTGACTTGCATGAATATTCTAGAAGGCTTGGATGTTTCTAAAGGAATAATTTCACGTTGTATTTCTTTTCATGTTTTAAAGTTGATCTTTTGTATGAATCTTGTTTCCAAGACTGCTAAACTGATCGGTCCTTTGGGACATAATTCCTTGTAATCATGTCAATGTATTAAAATAATGCATTGTCTCTGGGTAACTGGGGTCAGGGCGTTACATTAATGATAGTATAATCTATTCTTGATAATTAACACTGATAATATTAGGACCTATTATTCCCATATATGTCTCTTCAAGGACATAATTGGGAAGGATTTGAGGAGTTGTTCAATAGTAAATAATACTCACATACCATTTTAGTATCAAGGATAAAAAAATATTTTTATTCATAAGAAAGTTGATCTCAGTATTGTGTATTATGTATCACAATATGCATATATTTCTCACATTAAAATATAATAAATAGGTAATTAATATCTCAAACCTTATATATTTATTTCTTTTATTTTACATGAAATTCTATCTAATGTTGTGATTTATTCTATTAACTATTAAAAATATATTGTGAACAGGGATATAGTGGTGAAAATGATGTTATAAGGAATAATAGCAATGGGAAATATTATTTACACCCTACAAGAGGTGGAAAATATAGAAGTGAAAAAATGATGATAATATAAAATCAATACCATGTTACTAGAGTAATAGAGAACCAATACATGTCATCACCTTTTTTCCACTACATTATACTAACTAGTTTGGTAACATCATATGAGGATCTTTAGAGAACTTTAATAAAAAAATATATGATTCCTCTCATACAATGTCACAATTGTTGACTCGTAGTCCAAATCTAATGATATTTTACTGAAAATCTATATTCAATATATTAAAATTATTTTAATAAATCTCTAGAAATTCATACTTACATAAGATGATATATTTAGAATTTTTTTTTTCATAATTACTTATTTCTAATGATTCCAAAAATAATCCTAATATCCCTTTGGTTACCATATCACCATGGGGAAAGAATCATTATGTTTTTTTTACCAACTACCTATTGGGGTCATGCATGGTTTTTCAAATAAAGAACTAGACCCCATGATGGTTTAATAAAGAATTATTCTTTATTCATCATTAATGAAGGTATTATTTAAAATTAATTCATATACCACTTTTATTATGTATATTGTTGTAAATATAGTGGGAGACATCTATAAATGAGTCCTTATTTCTTGAGCATCATACCACCTATTAGACAATGTGATTGAATGAGATATACTTATTAAAATGATTGATTAGTATTGATGTATTACAATTTTTATTGGATTACTAAATGTTAGAAGTAGATATTTCCAAATTAATTTTTGGGACGAACTTGTTAGTAACATTCATGGATCATGACTGTTGAGTAATATTTAATTATCCTGATATAGTTTTTCATATTGTAAAAGTGGAATAGGAGATGAATACCAGAAGGGATGGCCCCCTTATAAAAATGGTTAGAAACTTATTTTATTAATTAGTAACTATATCATATTCAGTTATTTATATAATAAAAAATATTTATTATCATGGAATACTTGTTCGATACCATGATGTTTTTTGGGACACATTCTATCAATTGAAACCAAATATGGAAGTTAGATTTTCTTTCATCCAACTTTCAAAATTGAATCTTATTTTACTTAAATTTTATAGAATGAAACTAATATAATTATGTGATATGAATATCCAATTTGATGATTTGGTATTTAAGGGATTAAATAAATAATATTCATTATATTGGGTTGATCCAGTTTAATTTTCCAACAGGAAAAATTATAAACTCGAGTAATGAAATAATTATCCTAAATTAAATCAGGTTATAATTAAAAATAAATATCAACATCTATGAATTGATGATATGATTGATTGATTGTAAGAATAAATGAATTTATATATAATTTTTATGCGCTCTAGATGTCACTAATTAGAATCTAGTAATTGGGGTATTATATTGGCATCTTTTAGAATACATTACTGTTAATATAAATATTTGGTGATGCCAATTGGTCAAAAAAATGCACCTGAAGACTTTATATAATTAATAAAAAAATTCATTTATTAATACATTGAATCACTTGTAGTGGTTTTTATCTATGAAATATAAATAAACACACATATTAGTTATTACTATGAATTTACCTAGAATATTATTTCATAGTCATTGGAAGAACACTTCCTCAATGATAAAATATATTAGTGTAACTTTTGGATTCACGGTGTTTGATTGATTTGGAATTCATTTGTAAATAATATATATTAATAGAATTTAAAATGATTTTGTTCATTAATAATAATAACTTACCCATGAATTTAATTTAGGTACATTGATATTGTAGATTATTGGTTTCTATAGTCACATTGTTCAGGCATTCTCAAATAAAACATCCCCTCAAAATTTATTTACTTATAAGGTTATTATATTCCAAGAGAGAAATTAATTATAGGAATTAGTTATGTTGATTATGGATTCAATTATGTTGGAACAAATACTTATTTTTCTTCAAACTATGGAGCAGTAAATTTTATATTGTTATTTTTATTTAGTAAAACCAACCATTGCATACATAAATATTACATTGTTTTTCTGAAGATTCAACACATCACATAATTATAAATTCCCTAGAACAATAATGGATTAGTGTATTTTTTGTCTATACACATGATCATATAATTTCAATAATGATGTTAAAAGTCACTCATAATTTAATTCTACTGATGTATTATTCATTTTCATACCCTACATAAAACCATTATTTAGAACATATGTAAATGAAACATAATAAATGGTGATCATAAATGCCCAGTAAGCGTAAACATGGGAGACATAAGTCAACAATAATTTGTAAACAATAAATTATTTTAAGGTAATGATATTATTATCTCATTATTTGAAAATCATACAAAAATATACATTGATCAAAATTGTTGAATAAGTATTTCGAAGATTATAAGATATAAATCATAGAAGAATCAAGTATTAATACATCATATCAATGTCAACATAATTTTTGTATAATTTTTCAATAAAATTATCTTATTTGACATCATGTGTGAAATTCTACATCATATTAATCATTCATTGTAAGCAACAATGGGATAGCATGAGTTACACATGACATTGAGTTTTATCAAAACTATGATATATTATATATATGATGAAAAGTGATAGTTATAACGTAGCCATTAAACATAGAGACATGAATACTAATAATTTCATTTAAAATATGATATTTAATTTATTTTCATAATGAAATAATATTGATAAAAATGTTCTTCTATTTATGATAAAGTCAATATATGTTTTCAAAATACAATTTTCTACAAAAACTAGTTTGTTATTTACTTTTTTGAGAAATAAAGAAATAACTTTTTGGGAGTTTTAGAAAATTAATGTGAATAATATTTTTTTAAAATCATCATGTCAAAATTATCTTTCTGTGAACTTTTTAGAATTTTTTAATGTGATTAATTTATTGTCGAATAGGACAAAATATTGATTTTTAATTAAAAACTATCATTAAAATAAAATTATTTATAAGGATAAATTATATATAAATATGGTATCAAAATAAAATTAGTTTATTTAAACATCTATCCATCCAACTTATCTTATTTTAATAAATTTTTTATTGAATATGAATATAAATACAATGATAATGTTTTATCATTTTCTCTTTTAAAGGTAACTTTTTCATCACATCTGAAGAATAATTTTTAAATCAAAACTCTCAAATGATGTCAATTGAATATGGAAATTTTCAATACATATTGTAATATCTCATAATATATATTATATAATAATTTCAATATAATTTTTTACCAAATTAAATAGAGAAAACATTGAAAATTAATCACCATGTCTAATGAATAAATGGATTTATTAGTGTATAAACTAAGATAGTAATAGTTATAATAAAAATAACAATTTTAAAATTTAAATTTAATAGAAATATATAATTATTATATTTTCCATATTAAAATATATGATCATTTTGAATATTGGTTCTAGGGAATAGAATTTTTCTTGAGAAATTTCCATGTGGTTTCCATGGGGGTTCATTTTCCCCTCTTATAAAAGGCCACCACCACCCTCAAATGATAAAAATATATCAATAAATATAGTTAGTGAAAAAAAATTGAAATAACTTCTCAAAAACCTTATCCATGTTCTAGAGCAATTTTTCATCCCAAAATACCAACAATAGGGTCCTTACTAAGATATCCAAAATAGGTGCTTCTATACGAAGGTTATTGTCTTCACTACGATCCTTCAATTTATTTCAATTCCATTAATAATTAATTATTATATAAAACTTTTAATATAAAAAAATTATATCATATATAATTATATGTTATTATTTTAATGTAATACCATACATATGTCCCCACATTTATCAAATAGGAAAGAAAACCATTGATTGTGTGTATGGAGGACAACCGCCTTGTGAACCAAACTAATTTATTTCAGCCAAAACCTACCAGGTTAGTGTGTAAGGATTGATTTAGTATTTTTAGGAAATTTTTTAAAAATATATTCAGTAATAGAAATATTATATCCCATGTACACATTTTTAAATTCCATTATTTTTGGGATACAGTAACATTTCTTGTGGATACGGTGGACTTCCACCTCGTTAATCATTTTGATTCTTTCTCACAAATAATTTACATGGAATTTAATAATTAATATGATAATGAAAATATCATATTTATATATATATATATATAACTATAATGTCTCACTAAATTATAATAGTTAATCGACCATCTTTTATTCCAATCGTCGAAATATTGAAACAATGTTCATGCATATGTATGGCCTTCCATATCCATGAATGGTGAATTTCACCATTTTATATCTAAATTTATTGAATGAATATAAATATGTATATAATTATAATATATGTTTTTAATATCAAATTTAAAATAATGTAGATTATTTAAAGATGATTAATGTACAAGAACATCACATCTGAACTAAAACTCTCATGAAAGAATTAAACAATTAACACCCATAAATAGAGATTTTATAAATGAATAAATTATAAATTGGTGTTGGAAAATATTAATTGTTTAATAAATGAGAAAATAATTTTGTTTATTATTCATTAATTTATGTATAAAAACATATAATTAATATATATGTGGTTTAAATATTTATTGTAACACCCCAGGTAAATAGAGAATATGACATTTTTACATTCATCCATATTTTTGAATAAAATATTAATATTACTTTCAAGGGGACTCTATGCACGATAGCATGCCCAATACGCAACAAAGAGTTTCTTGGGAATCTTACGTTGCAATCTAATAATAAAATAATATTATTTTAAATTGTAGTTAACGCATATTCATTGTAATGGCGGGAAAGAACGGAACTAAATACAAAATGATTATATATGTTTGTCAAATATTTTTACTTTTATCAAATAAATGTTAGAGGCTTAAAATGTGAATGAATCCAATTTCAAGCGTAAATATTCTAATATTCTTTAAAAGGTCGATTAACCGCCTTTTGATGGAAAACCTCTTTTAAATCCACTTTTTGACAATTTTATGTGTTATGTTTGACAAAATAAACTACTTTTTTAGAATCGGGACATCAAAATTTACTTTGTGTAAATTTTTGGTATTTTTCCGATAAAGTTCATTTTTTATTGAATAGTGAAAAATGTTGTATTTTAATTAAAAACCTCTTGTTAATCTAATTTATTTATATGATTAGAATATCTTTTGAATTGGTTTCAAAGTGAAATTAGAATATATTTTTACCATTTAATCCAATAGTGGTCGTTGGAATTAATTTAATATTGAAATTGGACATAAACTAGTGTCATTCTTTTGATACTTTTTGTTTCATAAAAACACGCTATTTGCTATGATAGTGGGAATTAATTATTAAATTAATTAATGTTACATATATTTTTTTATTTTTGTAAAATAGATATTATTTTTGAATTTGGAATATTAAATATATCCTAGGGTAAATTTTTGGTAATTTTCTGAAAAACTTCAATTTTTGATGAATAGTGAAACCACTAAGTGGTAGTTAAAGAAACTGATATTTTGTTTAAATGAAACTTTACCACTTATGTGATTTGAATTTCAAAAATCCGACATACATGGTTGTCATTAATAAGTAAAATTTGGTTCAATGGGATTAAATTAATTTTTTGGTGAATAGTAACTTTTAAGTTTATTAATCGCAATAAGAGATAATTAGTGTAATTTAAGGTAAAAATAATGTTTTAATAATATGAAATGACGTAGACACATGTCCTACCATCATTTTATGTGTCATGGACAACCAAGAAAATCCATGGGTCAACTTGGGGACCCCATGGAGCCACTTAGGTAGGAAAATGACATTAGTACCTTTTTATTTAATGTTAAAATTAAAATGTTACAAACATGTGTTGTTTTACTAAAACAATTGTTATATGGGGTTATACAAGTCATCTTTTTTACTATAAATATTAATTGGAAAGATAAAACGATATCCTACATCATAGTATTTTTTCATAATTTTTATACATTAACTAAATTAAATTATTTATGACACTATGATGATGCAACGATTACCTCATTATTTAACGATTTAAATAAAATGGAAAGATAATGTACAATATAAGTCCTACACATGCCCAAAACATATTGGATGAGTGTATTTAGAACCCTTGACACCTTATCCTAGAGACACATCAATTTGGGACCTTTAAAATCCTAAAATCATTCTAAAATAAAGTAACATTTCCTTACATTCCAAGAGTGCCACTCCTCTCCTCTTATAAAAGGCCCCCACCTCTACCACCTTACCCACACCTTTCATGCTTTTGTCTTGGCCAAACCCTGCCCATTTCTTCTCTCAACTTCCCTCTATTCATCATTGAAGCCTCACTTTGGTCAGAATCATTTCCAAGGATGCCTTTGATCTCAAATCAATGAGAGTTACCCGATTTAAAGGCATTGTCCTCTCTTGTGTTCTTTTGTTTTATTTTTCTTCTCCAACCCCCTAAACTCATTTTATTCTTTTCTTTTTTTAAAAATACAGTATCTTAAATATACTAGGATGTTTTTAAAAGAATAATTCGTGCTACACTTACACAAACTTACATATATTGGTTAAAGAGCATATTGTTTCTGTGGATGGTGAATTTCTACCGCACGGAACGATGATCGTTCAACACTCATATAACACCTTCAAAGGTGGCCATAAATATGTCACTATATTTATATATGATATATAATATGTTAATGTTTTAATTAATCTTATTTATTTTTCTTTTGTGGCATAACTTTATGGTTTTCATTATTGATAAACACGATAATTTCATTTTAGGAAGTGTGGACTACCGCCCCCTAAAAGTGATTTGATTCGTTAATTCCATATGTGGGATGTATAAAGGATGGATTTAAAGTTATTATATATTATGTATGTTACATATAAATTATTAATATAATTCTGGAATTAAAATATACATACCTATCATTTTCTTAATTCCATTAATATGACATAGAAATGAAAGTAGCGTTCATGCGTACGTACGGCTTACCGTCTCCATGTATGGTGCATTTCATTTCATACCTCTAAATGATTATTTAATATTATAAATACTTGCATATTATGGATATATATGATATATATATAATACCCAAATCCAGAATAACATTATGGAGATAATGAACCTTTGACCACATGAACAACATGTAATTGTAAGAAGTCCACTTTCGACTTAAGAACCAAATATCGACAAAACAAACATTATTATCTTAAATGATTACGTAATGCTTATAACATGGAAATAAGTGATATAAGGGAATAATGAAATTTAAAAAGTTTCTTAAAGCAAGTGGAAATTAACTCAATTTTATTATTCATGATGTTAAAGAATGATCGAGTCAAGTCGGACCCGAGGTAAGGGATCCAACCTCTCTCTTTCTTTTTAAGTACTATCTTCTATGTCATTTATTTTAAGCCCACATTTATTATGTTTGGGGATGTTCTTTTATATTACTAATACTTTAATTTTTATGTCCATATTATGGGAGAACCTATTTGATCTCATAAATCCATTTTTGGATGTTTTAAGTGGCGCTGTAAGGCTGCCAAGTTTTCGTAAGAGATTTTTCATCTCACTTTTATTCCCGTGACATTTATGCTACGTTTGCCACTATTTCCATTGAGTGGTGTATTTACTGACCATTATTTTACACTTTGTGTAGTATAATTTCATTTATGGGTATTTAAATCTTCATTGTATGACCCTTCTTCCATGGGTTGTGCTTTTCGGAAGTTACCCAACTCGGTAAGGGGACCTTTCACCCTCCTTTTTTTAGAAGACTTCTTTTGTTATGTCTTTTAATTCACATACTATTATGTTGGGATATGTTCTTCTATATCCCTATTTATGTAAATTTTATGTCCAAGTGGTGATAACCCCTTTATCTCTCTCATCAACCCTTTTTGTAAAATTTTATGTGACACCGTTAGGCTGTCAAATTTTACCAAGGGAACTTCTTAACCCAATTTCGATTTCATTGGGTTCAACATGTAGTTATTGAAAGTGACATCCTTTGAATATGATTGAATGAACTTTGATTGTTTTACACTTAATATCCACTTATATTGGGTGTATTTATATTTGTCACACATAATTATGATATTGATTTATCCTTAATTTAAGGATACCTTCTTTATAATGGATTTTATCTCAATTTACATTGCCATTGAGACTTCATTGTTGTTATGCACCAATTAACTCTTATATGGTGTGTATATTGTCCTTTGACATATTATATCATGAATCCCTTTATTCTCAAGACATTATAAAGTTATTAATAATTGTTATTCTGCAATTATTTGCATTCAAGAGTCTCTCATTTTGTTAAAAACTCTTTAACAAAAATATCGTCTTAAATGTTTTAAAGATATATTATTCTAAATCTTTATCTTTAATGTCCATGTTTTCAAAATGGTTTTCAATAGGTATTTATATGGACATTAATGTTTTAAAATTATAATTCTATTAAAATCATCAAATTGGTATGGGACACTTTGATTCAAAAATCTCTTTTAAATGGTTTTTGAAAATGGATTGATTTATTCAATTACCTATTATGATTGAAAATGAAATGTTGTTATTGAAATGTTTATATTTTCAATATTTTATGTTTAATGATGTTACATGGACATTTTACGGGTGGTTACGTGATAAACCATAAGACGGGTGGTTCCGTGAATACCAGGACGGGTGGTTACGTTATAACCTCTAATGCATTGGGTATGGAAGTCGGCCGTATGGATATTCCATTAAGTATGTGTGGAAGTCGACCGTATGGTTATTCCATTTAAGTATGTTTATGTCCCAAGTTACCTTTATATGTTATGTATTCTTTATATTGGTTTTATGGTAATATTTTGGTTACAAAAGGGTAAGTAATGATATTTTATTCAGTGAAGAGTTTTTACTACTTCGTAAAGGTGAATGGTATTACTTTGATAAAGTATACATGGTTTACTTGTTTCTTTGAAAAAAACTAACAGTTTTCATTCATTGTGTATCCCTTTCTATGCTTTTTATGCTCATCCCATGTTTTTTTTTGAAATGTTTTTCACAGGACATAAAGTTGAATAGGGCCAAGTATGGGATCAAGGAAATGCCAGGCTGTCTAAAACATGGAACTAGACATGTTTCTTTTTAAGAGTTTTTATTTTATGGTATCTTAGTAGAAGTGTCTACTTTTTAATCTTTGGAGATGTAATAGTTAAGATGTAATTCTCTGAAACTCTAAACCTACAAAGATCCTCAATGTGAATTATTAATTTAATTCAATATTATATAAGGTTGAAGGATGGGGCCTTATAGTTGGTATCAGAGGTCGGTTTAGATAACTTTAGAGGTTAGTGTATTCTCTAAGCATAAGTGGCATTACCAAAATGGTTAGGATTTTAGAAAGAGTCCTAGTTTTAGATAAATTAAATTAGTAAGTATATCTTAGTGTTTATATTCCTCATTAATACATGATGGTTTTGTTGACAAACTAACACTGACCTTTTTGGCTTTAGTAAATGGCTGGATCTAGTAGGCACTAAAGTAACAGTGGATGTGAAGGAAACTGTGACAGTTTTCTGAGGGAGCAACTGAATGATATGGGAGCTGCAATGAGAACTCTTGTGTTTATCCTCAACCAACTATCTGGAGTCATGATTGACCACATAAACCTTGGTTATTTCTATAAGGCATCATATATGCGAGAAACAAATCCCTACGAAACTATAGGTAATAATCATAAAGGTAAGTGTGTTCAAAAACCTATGTGTCAAAGATGTGAAAAGAAACACCTAGGAAAATGTTTCAAAGGGACAGAAATATGCTATAGATGTGGAAATGAAGGTCATAAATCAAGAACCTACCATGGAAAAAGGAAGCATCCAATTGAATCGAGGAAAGGGAAAGAAGTTCTTTCTGAGGGATCAATTGAATGTTTTAAATGTAGTGTGCATGGTCATTATGCAAACACATGTCCTATGAATAAGTTTCGGGAATGGGATAACGACGGTCGTACAAATATTTGTTTACCAATACCTAATGCCATTCCGATTGAGGATGAAGAAACTGACAATGACCAGTCAAAGGTACGGATTATTTCATAACATTTGTTTTCCTATTTTGGAATCTTAGGATATGATTCATGATTTTGTTTGTAGGAAAGAAGTATTTCAGAATAAGTTTGAAAGGAATGGTTAATGGATCATGATTAATTTTGAATGAGTATGAAGTAAACATATAAGGGATTCAAGTGTTATGGTGAAATTCTTAAGAGTATGAAGTCTCTTTTGATAATGGGGTTACATCAGAAGACTTTTTATAGTATGTGTAACCGTGATGATTGATATATGAAAATTTTATTCAAGGAATAGTTATCTGTTCTTTTGTGGACATAGTTATAAAGAACCATTTGGGTTTAAATGATCCTTACTTTTTAGGTAATTATGGGATACTATATGTTATAATGGAAAGTGAATGGCATGAGATAAAATTGAGGTTAAATTATGTTATGGTTATTTTTGAAGATTTTATCTCGTTTTGGGGTATTATTTAAGAAATATATAGTTTTAGAAAAAGGACAACACACAGACCGTGTGACAACCCATCGCGTCGGACAAAGCTATGGGAATCGAACCCAAAACCAAAGTGCGACTAGTATTTATCGCCAACCACTAGACTACATGAAGTCCCTAGTTAGTTTGACTAATTTATTTTAGTTAGATGATTTTAGGAATCAAGAGTAAGTTTATTTTGGGTTATCTATGGAAATGATTAACCTATCATCGAGGATATGTGATTAGGTTAATTACTTTTCAATATGAGAATTTAAGAGCAACTGATGTTATTTGGAGATAAAAGTTAATTTGTACCTTGGAAGACTATGTGATTAAATACTTCAAATATTTGGGTTTCAATCTTAGTTTGGTTTACTTTGAAGAATTTTATGGACAGTAGTTTATCGAATGGTATTCATTAAACTTTGGGTTTTTTTGACAAATTTTGGATATTAAGAATATATTTTATTTTTATAAAGGATTATACTTTTGTGGATTATCTGATCTCATACTAACAATTTTGGTTTGGGATTTTGTTTAAGACATAGGAAATATATAGTTCTCTTTTGTGGATTAGATGATTCTCAAGAAGATGATTATAGTACTCATAATGTGAACAAGTCTTCCTAAATACTCGTATTTTGGGGAAAATATGAGTTTGATTAAGGAATCTAGTAAAAGTTGAAAGTCTACGTGACATGTAAGTATGTTTCGTTATTATTTAGTTAAGCTCAAAAATAAATTCATCAATGAAGAGTAACTTAAAAAAAAATGTTGTCTGTTAACTTTTCCTACTGGGGAATCGAATACTGTTTAACACATCACAAGTTTGTGATTTTCTTATGGTTAACTTTCTCCTAGACATGTTTACTATCACTCTCCATCAGAACATGACCCTTTGTTTTTTCCTCCATGTCCATATTTTCATACTTGGAATCCTAGTATGGGTTAACTCGAGTGACCTTTGTAATTCTATTTCTTTAGTTTAAAGTGATTGTTTTACTAACTCTTGTTCTGATGTGGGATTTTCAATGAAGTTTCCAAGCCCAATTTTAAAATTGTGAGGACGCAACTTCCAAAAGGGGGGAAGGATGTAACACCCCAGGTAAATAGAGAATATGTCATTTTCACATTAATCCATATTTGTGATTAAAATATTAATATTACTTTAAAGGGGACGCTATGCTCAATGGTGTGCCCAATACGCACCAATGAGTTTCTTGGGAATCTTACGTTGCAATCTAATAATAAAATAATATTATTTTAAGTTATAGTTAATGCCTAGTAATTGTAATGGCGGGAATGAATGAAACTAACTAAAAATGAATATATATGTTTTTCAAATATTTTTACTTTTATATAATAAATGTGAGAGGCTTAAAATGCGAATGAAACCAATTTTAAGCATAAATATTCTAATATTTTTTAAAAGGTCGACTAACCGCCTTTTGATGGAGAACCTCTTTTAAATCCACTTATTAACAATTTTATGTGTTATATTTGACAAAATAAAATTATTTTTTAGAATCGGGACACCAAAATTTACTTTGGGTAAATTTTTGGTATTTTTCCGATAAAGTTCATTTTTTTTAATAAATAGTGAAAAATGTTGTATTTTAATTCGAAACCTATTTTTATTCTAATTTATTTATATGAATAGATTATATTTTTAATTGGTTTCAAAGTGAAATTAGAATATATTATTACCATTTAATCTAATAGTGTTCGTTGGAATTATTTTCATCTTGAAATTGGACTTAAACTAGTGTCAATCTTTTGATACTTATTGTTTCATAAGAACACTCTATTTGCTCTGATAGCGGGAATTAATTATTAAATTAATTAATGTAACTTATATGTTTTGAATTTTGTAAAATAGGCATCATTTTTGAATTCTAAATATCAAATATATCCTAGTGTATATTTTTGGTAATTTTCTGAAAAAATTCAATTTTTGATGAATAGTGAAACCACTAAGTGGTAGCTAAAGAAACCGATTTTTTGTTTAAATGAAACATTACCACTTATGTGATTTGAATTTCAAAAATCCGACATACATGGTTGTCATTAAGACGTAAAATGTGGTTAAATGGGACTAAAATAATTTTTTTGTGAATAGTAACTTTTATGTTTATTAATCGCGATTAGAGGTAATTATTGTAATTTAAGGTAAAAATAATGTTTTAATAATTTGAAATGACCTAGAAACATGTCCTAACCACATTGGATGTGTCATGGCCGACCAAGAAAATCCATTGGTAAACATGAGGACCCCATGGAGCCACTTTGGTAGGAAAATGACATTAATACCTTTTTATTTAATGTTAAAATTAAAATGTCACAAACATGTTTTGTTTTACTAAAAAAAAATTTATATGGGGTTATACAAGTCATATTTTTGACTATAAATATTCTTTGAAAATCTTAAAAGATTTCCTAAATCATAGTAGTTTTTTTATAATTTTTAGACATTAACTAAATAAAATTATTTATGACACCATGATGATGCAGCGATTACCTCGTTATTTAACGATTTAAATAAAATGGAAAGATAATGTAAAATCTATGCCCTACACATGCCCAAAACCTATTGGATGAGTGGATTTTGAACCCTTATCACATTATCCTATAAACACATCAATGTGGTACCATTAAAATCCGAAACTAATTCTAAAATAATGTATCATTTCCTTACTTTCCAAGAGTGCCCCTCCTCTCCTCTTATAAAAGGCCCCCACCTCTACCACCTTACCCACATCTCTCAAGACTTTGGATCGGCCAAACCCTTCCCATTTCATAATTAAAAGTCTCTCTCTTCATCTTTGAAGCCTCACTTTGGGCATAATTCATTCCAAGGAAGCCTTTGAGCTCAAATCAAAGAGAGTTACCCGATTTAAAGGCAGTGTCTTCTCTTGTGTTCTTTTGTTTTATTTTTCTTATCCAACCCCCTAAACTCATTTTATTATTTTCTTTTTTAAAAAATACAGTATCTTCAATATACTAGGATGTTTTTATATGAATAATTTGAGATACACTTACACACACCTACATCTAATGGTTAAATAACATACTGTTTCTGTGGATGGCGATTTTATGCCTCATGAAACGATGATCATTCAACACACATATAACACCTTCAAAGATGGGCATTAAGATGTCACTATATTTATATATGATATATAATATGTTTATGTTTTACTTAAGCTTCTTTATTTTTCTTTTGTGGAATACCTTGATTGTTTCTATTGTGGGTAAACACGACAACTTCATTTTAGGAAGGGCGGACTACCGCCCCCTCAATGTGATTTGATTTGTTAATGCAATATGTGGGATGTATAAAGGATGGATTTAAAGTTATTATATATTATGTATGTTACATATAAATGATGAATATAATTCTGGAATTAAAATATACATACCTCTCATTTAGTTTTAATTCCATTAATATGACATAGAAATTAAAGTAGCGTTCATGCGTACGTATGGATTACCGTCTCCATGTACGGTGCATTTCATTTGGTACCTCTAAATGATTTTGTAAAATTATAAATACTTTTATATTCTTGATATATATTATATATATGATATCCAAATCCCGAATACCATTTTGTATATAATGAACCTTTGACCACATGAACAACATGTAATTGTAAGAAGTCCACTTTCGACTTAAGAACCAAATATCGACAAAACAAACATTATTAACTTAAATGATTACATAATGCTTATAACATGGAAATAAGTGATATAAAGGAATAATGAACTTGAAAAAGGTTTTTAATGAATGTGGAAATTAACTCAAGTGTGTTATTCAGGATGTTAAAGAACGATCGAGTCAAGTCGGACCTGAGGTAAGGGATCCAACCACTCTCTTTCTTTTTAAGTACTCTATTTTATGTCATTTCTTTTAAACCCACATTTCTTATGTTTGGGGATGTTATTTTATATTCCTCATACATTAATTTTTATGTTAATATTATGGGAGAACCTATTTTATCTCATAAATCCATTTTTGGATGTTTTAAGTGGTGTCGTTAGGCAGCTGAGTTTTCATAAGGGATTTTTCATCTCACTTTTATTCCCGGGACATTTATGCTACGTTTTCCACTATTTTCTTTCAGTGGTGTATGTACTGCCCATTATTATACACTTTGTGTAGTATAATTTCATTTATTGGTACTTACATCTTCATTTTATGACCCTTCTTCCATGGGTTGTACTTTTCGAAAGTTACCCAACTCAGTAAGGGGACCTTTCACCCTCCTTTTTTTAAAAGACTTATTTTGTTATGTCTTTTAATTCACATACTATTATGTTGGGATATATTATTATATATCCTTATTTATGTAAATTTTATGTCCAAGTGATGAGATACCATTTATCTCTCTCATCAACCCTTTTTGTAAAATTTTATGTGACATCGTTAGACTGTCGAATTTTACCAAGGGAACTTCTTAACCCAATTTCGATTTCTTTGGGTTCAACATGTAGTTATTTAATATTTAATCCTTTGAATATGTGTGAATGACCTTTTATTTCTTTAAACATAATATCCACTTATATTGAGAGTATTTATATTTGTCACACATAATTATGAGATTGATTTATCCTTAATTTAAGGATACCTTCTTTATAATGGATTTCATCTCAATTTACATTGCCATTGAGACTCCATTGTTGTTATGCACCAATTCACTCTTATATGGTGTGTATATTGTCCTTTGAAATATTATATCATGAATCCCTTTATTCTCATGATATTATAATGTTATGATTAATTGTTATTCCCCAATTATTTTCATTCAAGAGTCTCACATTTTGTTAAATAATCTTTAACAAAAATATCATCTTAAATGTTTTAAAGATTTATTATTCTAAATCTTTATCTTTAATGTCTGTGTTTTCAAAATGGTTTTCATTATGTATTTATATGGACATTATTTTTTTAAAATTATAATTCCATTAAAATCTTCAATGTGGTATGGGACACTTTGATTCAAAAATCTATTTTAAATGGTTTTTGAAAATGGATTGATTTATTCAATTACCTATTGTCATTGAAAATGAAATTTTGTTATTGAAATGTTTATATTTTCAATATTTTAAGTGTAATGATGGTACTTGGACATTTTACTAGATATTACATGATAAAGCATATGACGAGTGGTGTCGTGAATACCAGGACAGGTGGTTACATTATAACCTCCAATGTATTGGGTATGGATGTCGGCCGTATGGCTATTCAATTAAGTATGTGTTGAAGTCGACCGTATGATTATTCCATTTAAGTATGTTTATGTCCCAAGTTACATTTATATGTTATGCGTTCTTTATATGGGTTGTATGGTAATGTTTTGGTTACAAAAGGGTAAGTAATGATATTTTATTCAGTGAAGAGTTTTTACTACTTCCTAAAGGTGAAAGGTATTACTTTGATAAAGTATACATGGTTTACTTGTTACTTTGAAAAAACTAACAGTTTACATTCTTTGTGTATCCCTTGCTGAGATTTTTTTGCTCATCCCAAGTTTTTTTTTCAAATGTTTTTCACAGGACTTAATTTTGAATAGGGCCGATTATGGGATCAAGGAAATGTTAGGCTGTCTAAAACATGGAACTAGACATGTTTCTTTTTAAGAGTTTTTATTTTATGGAAACTTAGTAGAAGTGTCTACTTTGTAATCTTTGGAGATGTAATAGTTAATATCTAACTCTCTAAAACTATAAACCTGAAAATATCCACAATGTAAATTATTCATTTAATTAAATATTAATTAAGGGTTAAGGCCGAGGCCTTATATTTATGATGGAAGTCAATTTTCATGTGGAAATGGATTTTCATCTCAGCTTTATTATTTATGAGAAATAATACATATTCACCATGTATTTATTTAATTTTTTTATATACTACCCATTAATGTAATTTATAATTATTCTCTAGAAAAGTATTTGGATTTCATATCCATATTATCATCTCTCTTTCATGGTTATTATGTTTTAAATGTTACCAAGGCTGTAATTGTTTTATGTTAGAATCTCATTAATAATCAGGATTTTTTATTATGATATATCAAATGTTGAAATAATATTATATACCTATCATTAATTATCCTTAAATATATCCAACTATATTTATTCATAATTTAACTATGTAATAGTACATTTTCCATGAATTTTTACTTAATATAATTAATAAAAAAATTCCATAAAATCCAATTTTATGTCACTTATTTTGAAAAAAAAATTTAAACAAAAATAATATTATCTAAAAATGGTTTAAATTTTTATTTTTAAATAAAAGAAATACGAATGAAATTTTTATCCATTTTTTAGTTTTTATAATATTTTTGAAAGTAATCTTCATTTTGTTTTCTAAAAAATGCACTTTTTTGTATTTTCTTAAAATGTGAAAAAAATATTTCTCATAACCTATTTAACATGAATAAAATTCTCCTCTATCATGTCCTAAAAATATATTATTTATTCCCTTGTATGGTTCCAATGATATATCATATGAAAATTATTTCAAAAATGTTTTCTGAATAGTTAGTTATAAAAATCAATTTTCAATGAAAGGTAATATTACTAAAGATATGTTCTAATTTTATTTTAAAAATCAATCACAATGTCTGTTGTCATAAATTGATGATAATGTTTCTTTTTTTTGGGTTTATGATCCAAGGAAACAATTAAAATTCATTATCTAAATAGATAAGCTTTATTGTGATATGATTTTTACAAATCCCATTTCTCTTCTATGTCTAATACAATGATAAAATTCATAGGCAACTGACTTATATGATGAAATGATTATCAAATATGCATCTTTTCAATAGGTTATGATATAATTAAATGATTATGAAACCCATTTTATCTTACTAGTTATTATATGATGTATGTTTTATGATTTGTTTGAACACATATTTATATTTTTCCTTAGGTCATTGGTGGGAGCTATTTATCCCCCCAATTAATTAGGTAATGATTTATTTCCCACGATATATATTGAAGATAAATGGGTAGTGAACCATGATTTTTAAATTACTATGTCTACTATGATAGCCTTGGGAGTGAAACATGAAAAATTTAACAGTTTAGAGAGTGAATCCATTCCACTATGATACCTTTGGAAGTGATCCTTCACTACTACATAAATTGTTTTCTATAATAATGTGTATTCCATAATTTGATGTCTTATGATAATGTTAAGAACTCCTAGATCTTGTTCTTTGAATAAATTATTATTAATGTATTCTGAAATGCAATTCCATATTCAATGAATCATTATTCTGATATTCTATTTTTAGTGTATGGTTTTCAAATGTTATTTTAATGTTATTATACCCTTATTAAGTTCTTATACTCTTGTATCCCCATTTTTTACCCATTCTAAGAATATAATATAACCCTTTATTTTGTTTCCTTTCTCTAGGTGACAAAGAAATGTTTTACATATCATATTTCTAAAAATGGTTATAGTTAATAAAAATATATTGGTATATGTTGTAGTTTATCTATGAACAGGTTGTTTGTGTTTCCATTATTCTAATGTCACTATACCATTACGATACCCCGACGATTATTCATGTAATGTAATAATTGATCATAAAAACAATGTATATCTATATAAGATTCATCAGGGTATCTATGGTTTGTATGAGTGGAATGGATTAGTTATCATTTGGATCTGTGATGATATAACATTTTTGAGATTCCTAAGGACATATATAAGGATAAGTCAATTTATATCAAAATGTCCAATAATTTTGGTAAAAGATAGAGTGAGTGGTTTCCAACAAATTAATTCACTCTCTAGATACTTCATGTGGATTTAGATAAGAATATAGGTAACATCAGGTAATAAATCTAAAAAGGGAAATTTGAGCTTGACTTGATCATCACATAGGGCTTGAAAGTGGGCCTTGCTGCACAACATGTTTAATAATCCTAGGGGATATACTTTGGAAAACCACATATACATTGTGGAATATTATGAAGGATTTAAATTGATTATTAATACTAATTAAAAATGTTAAAACTATGGAATTATATATTTATAATATGGTCACCATATTTAGGCAGCCTATAAGTGATTATTTCATTAATATGTTATTTCCCTATATGATTAGTGTATATCATACTGTTTGTTGGGTTTAATAAATGTTGGGAACCAGAATAAACTGCTTTAACATTGAATAAGAAGAAAAAATTCTTGATTATAAGAAAATTGGAATTATTAATGGATTGAAATATATTGGGATAATTCATAACTAGTTATCATAAAAAATAATTTTATAACATGTACTTTAACAAACTCTTAGTGTCACTAAATAATAGAACATTATAAATTGGTAAGAGTTCAGGTGGAGTGGTATTTCACAATCTAACAAACTCTATTTATATAGTTGTGAATCCACTAAATATGGATTTCTATACAGCTTCAATGGCGTCGAAATGATTTCTGCATAACTATACAAATTAAATACACATTATCTGATGGCTTCAGGTATCTGGTAGGACTATTAAACCACTAGTTATCATGTGTGTGCTTAGGATTCCTCTGATCACATCATAAATAAAGGTCAATTTTGATTAATTATCATCTCGAATACTAAAAACCTTGGGTGGTGGATGTATATTTTAATCCCATCATGTTTTTTAAAATTTCTTTTATCACTATTTATTATCGGAACTAATTTTAAAGTGGATTTTTGTTCTATTATATATGAAATCAAGCATGTTTCCTGACATAGTTAAACATACCTATTGATTGAGTTGGACTCTAAAAATTTTTTATGGATCCAAAGATAATAACTAAGAATGTTCCATGGAAACTCCTACCTTATAGGGTTGACATTATTTTACATGTGATCTTTTTTTATTAGAATTTTTCAAATTCCTATGTATAATAAAATCATTCAGTTCATACTTTATTAAAGAGGGAGATCATGGAAACCATAACAATGTGGGATTTTAGGAGCCTCGATTATTGTAAACCACTTGTGCGCGCACAAATAATATATTTTTCCTACTATTGTATATGTAAAAAACCTTATGACAATTGTATTTTCATGATTTTTTATTGAATAAGTTTTGAGGAATTTTTTTCAAGATCCTAGATCGTGTTGGTAGGAATTTAGGTAGCGGAGATCAATATGGAAGAAATATTTATTTTATTACATTTTTATAATATGAGAAAAGCCACTATATTGAATGTGTCAAAGGAGTGAAAAGATGTTTACGTGTGGTGAATAATGAGGTAGCGTACGAAATTTTTGAAATAAAATGAAACAGTTAGTTAATATAATAGATTATAATATTGGTCTCCATATGGAATTATCAATGGATTCATTCATTAAATTTCAAAATCATGAGAATTAAAAAAATATATTATACGGGGAAATATTATTAGGGGAAAAATCAAGGTGGTATGAGTAATGTTAATGCCGCTGATGATGATTAGACTACAATTGATACATGAAAGGAATTGAGAATTATAAAAATTATTTTTTTAGTAGATGTAGTAATATTAAATAAATTCATGTTGATGAATGTAAGAGTATGATTCATATTTCAAATTATCAGAAAAAAGTATTGAGGAACTTGGTGATTATTCGAAGATAAAGGTTTTATATGTATATGGGTTGGTTGAAGTATTTATGTATAGGAATTCAAGTATCATACTATATGAGTCATTTAATATATAATTATTTTTCTATCTAGAATTTTTATTACGGATTTAAAAAAATACACCAAATAGTACTAATAATATGTAATATATTTTTAATGGAATGGTGATATTTTAATAAAAATAAGATAACCCTTATTACATTCGTAATGATTAAGAAATGGTTCTTAATTTGGATAAAAAGACGATTGATATGGATAATAAATAATGATAAGATTAAAGTCCTTAGAACTAGATAATTAGTTTAATAAAATTGGTTTATCTGTTCATTGATGTAGTTTTAAAAAAGTGGTTTTATGTAACATATTAGTTATAATATTATTCTATTCAAGGAATGAGGAAGCATGTATTTTTTATAAGATTTTACGGTAATTTGGTTTATTACCATGTTTCAAGAGATTTCATTTTGAAGGTATTCAAATGTTTTTTATGTTATAATTAATAGATAATTCTTATTATTTTCATGATTAAGGATAAATTTTTCTAGAAATATAGTGACCTATTTTCTAAATATCTAGATGTTAAAATTTTAGAATGGTAATAAGGTGAACCATTAATGAGATGGTTTATATTGATCATTTGGTGAGGATTTAGATATTAATATATTAACACTCCAGATGATGACTTATCCATAATGGATAACTTGTTCTAACCATTTTTGAATGACAATAGAGATAACGAATGACTAATCATTTTATTATATATATTTTGATTCATTAGTGCTTACGGAAAAAAATCAACATAATTTCAAAGATTATGAAATGAAGTAGAAGATGGTTGAAGAATAAAAAATTGATGTAATGTTTCTTATAATACCAAGTAACAAAAATACCATGGTATGTCAATCAATTAAAATTTTTATATTACTAGGATTATGGCCTATATATTTGAACATGAACCAACCTCCCCTTAGGTATTATATTTTTTCCATATATCTCTTTGAAGGAAGTACATACCGGATCAATCACATAAAAGAAACTCAGAGGTCATACAACTAGATCATGATATTCTAAATGAGAAACAGCAGGTATATATTCTAGATCAAATATAAAGGGTTCTATGAAACCAAAACACTAACCAAAGTCAATGTTTTTTTGAAACCACACTAGCTTGAGGAAGCTACATGGGAACTTGAGGATGTAAATATTTACAAGTATCTTCATTAGTTAGTAAAAAAATAATGAATTTTTACTCTAATATTTACATTAATGGTCTATAATGTAACTCATATGGTCTTATATATTTCTTGTCAAATAAATAAAAATTATTTGATATATTTCATTATATGCACAACCAGGTTAAGCTTGTGTTACATGCAATACTACGTTAGCTTGTACTGCACTTTACATTAAATTTTAACAAAACTAAAATTTGAATAGTAATTACTAATTTTAAAATTTTATAAATAATTTATTTATATAAATAATACATATTTATTAAAATATACTTAATTTTCTGATAAATTCGGTATATATTTCAAAAATTCTATTCTCTAATAAATGGAATTTATTTATTTATTTTGGTGAATAGAAATATAATTATATTTTTTTACTTTTAGAAAATTTATTTTATAAACTAAAATTAATTTTTTAAATAATAATTACAAATAATATTAGGTTGAATATTTGATAATTTTCTGAAGAGAATATTTTTTGAAGAATATTGAAAAATATTGAATTTTAATTGAAAACTACCGTTCATTTCTATTTATTTATAAAGATAAATTTACATTTAAATATATTTAAAGTAAAATTATTTCAATTATAAATCTATTAATACAATTTCATTGTTTATAATAAACCTAATATGGTATTTGATATAAAAAAGTGTAAAATTGTGAACATTTTCTCTTTGAAAACCCCCTTTATCATTATGTTAAAAAAAATTAATTATAAATTTATATTTAAACTACTATGAATTGATTTTATAAAAATAAATTCCATATTTTTACTATGAATAATTTATATTATCTATTAATTTAAACATAATTTTTGAAAAAAAAATTACGGTGTAAACATTAGAAATTAATTATTAGGGTTAAGGTTCGAATGATTTTATAGCATGTTAAATAAATAATATTAGTCCCAAAACGAAATATAAAATTTTTTAAATTCATTTTTTATGGCTATATTTCAATATTAATGTTACTATTTTCGAATCAATGTTCATTTTTACGTTTTTTCAAGTAATGTCCTTCTAATTCTGGATTATTTTAGGATTTTTTCTAGTAGATTTTATGTGGTTTCCTTTGAGAACTTATAAAAGGCCAACACTATCCTCTACATCTCCCCACCATTCAAAATATATGGTTTTGAAAAATACTACCAAAATCCCACACCAAAATCCTTATCAGTGTTCTACAGCTATTGCTCTTCCAAAATACCAACAATGGGGTCCTTAATAAGAGATCCAAAGGAGGTTCTTCTAGGAAAAGGTAACATTCTTCACCAAGCTCCTTTTTTACTCCTTTCAGTTGTTAATTATATCAAAACTGTCTTAATATTAATAAATCATAGATATATTATATAATGATATATTTTTATGTTAATTTAATAACCTATATACATCTCTACTTTTGTCAAATCTGATATGAAACAGTTGATCATGTGTATGATAGACTTCCTCCTCGGGAACCAACATAATATGGTTTCCATCACCAAATCTCATAAATGGGTGACATAACAGATTTCAAATATTTATATTATTTTTTAAAATAATTTCAATTATATATATATAATTTCAAATTTAACCATTTTTCATTCTATTCCATGGGGGATACACTAATATTGCCTACATGTAAGAAAAACTACAACCTCATGATGAGAAGTGAGTCATTCTCACTATATATTTATGTGGAAGGTAATGAAGATTATGTTTATTAAATTATGTGATATATATGTAATAATAATGGTTATATAAATATTAATAATTAGTTACTATTCATTCATTCATCAAATTGAATGATCAAAACATCATTCATGTGTATGTATGACCTACCATCTCTAAGATAGGAGCACTTCAACTTTTTAACTATCACTTTTTTGAAATAATATAATTTTTTTTAAATGAACATGTATAAAATTAACATCACATTAAACAATATATATGTGAAAGAATGATTACCCGTGTATAAGTACATGAACTACTGAACCAAAACTCTATTGAAAAAATGAAAGAGTTAAAAAATGGAAATAATGATTTTAAAAAGGAATTTTTAATGAATGAGTGTTGAAAAGATTTAAGAGGATCATATATGAAATTAAAGTTACTTTTATGATTCTAGAATAGAAAAATTAAAAATAGATACTTATTATATACGAGGTTAAAACATGTACAAAGGAAATATAAATTCCTGTGTTAAGGGATTTCCATCTCACCTTTATTTTCTATGAGACACAAGACATATTCACCACATATTTCAGATATGAGATGTGTATGTTCACACTGGAGAAAGCATCCATGTAATTCATCTAATTCATCCGAACATGATCTCGGAGCATAGCTTGTTTCGAAATCTTTGATTTGACTGGTCATGGAGCCCGAATGAAGTTGTGGATAATAATTTATGGTTGATTGATGTCAAGCTACTGGAAATGGCCATCCTAGATGGTTTCAGGGAAAATTACAGGTTTGCGTGTAAAAATGGAATCATGTGCATAAAAAGTGAATCTTGTGAAAAAATGGAATCTTTTGTGCAAAAATGGAATCTTGAAAGAAAAATTTCTTTGAGCATAAAAGTGGAACAAAATTTTATGGACACCGACATTCAAGATTTCGACTATAAATACAAGTGCACTGCCTGCTTCTAGGGGGGCCCCCAGAGCTCGGCCACTGCTCTAATGAACATAAGTCTGAATTTTCCATGCCTGCACGTAAAACCCCCCATATTGCGTGAAAAACATCACTTTTTCATGTAATTGGGCCAACATGCACAATTTTTCACGCAAAAAATCATTTTTGCACACAATAGTTCCAATGTGCCCAATTTTACGCGCACTAGTGCCTCCCCTGTCTAATTGTGTTCACCCCTTCCCTATTGCATGCAAATCTCCCCTAGTGCACAAAAATCTCCTATATAGCACGCCAAGCCTTCCCTATTGCATGCACAACCCCCCTATTATGTGCATGCCTTCCCTATTGCATGCAAGACTTTAATTTTGTGTGCAACTGTACCCCTATGCCCAATTATGTGTGCACCAGTGATTCACCTTTCAAATTGCACAAACAAAATTCATATTGCGCATAAAGATCCCCTATTGCGCACCAAACGCCCCTATTGCGCACATCGTGATCATTTTGGGCCACGACATTGACATTTTAAATGGCACCCTTTTGATCATCCACCTTCCACCTATGCAATTCCATGATTTTAGATACTCCTACTCACACCATGAAACACCTTGAGTCAACATATTCCTCTTGGTTCATTTCCCAAGTCTTGAGTTGATATTCTCGTCATCAATTCCCCAAGTACCTTGAGTTGAACCACTACCCAAGAAACTCTTGAGAATCCTATCACCAAACTCCTATGTCATGAACATCTAGAAAGGGAATCCCTTGTGTAAGTCCAAGCACCACATATTGCTACTCACCTTATACCTAATAGTCCTTTCTACAAGACATTAAATTGTAGAACATCCTATATGACAAATATAGGCTGCGGGATTCCGCAAACAAGAGATGCCTTATGATCCAAGCATAAGATGCCAACGGTCATCTCTACATGACTATAAACTGTATCATTCTCTATCATTCAATAATAGGAATCCTCTTCTTTCAAATAAGAGATGGATTATGTGACAAGCATAAGATACCTCATTCCATCATTATAGTGGAATAAATTCAAGATATTTGTAATGTGTTAAAACATTACATAACTCCACCTCATGAATTGTGTGTCCTTCATTTCACCCTCTATCATGTTCCATGTATGAAGGGACCCCCTAACGGCCTAGTCCCATGCAGCTTTTTCTCACCTACCGTCCTGGGCCAACACCACCAAAGACTTTGGATAACACATCCAGTCAGGTCCTATGTTTCCAACACATTCAACACTCAACCCTCATTTGTTTTTCCCCATTTCAGACCATTATGATATGGAAGTTGTGTTTCGAACACGGTCATCAGTTATCCACTATCTTCAAACAGCCCTCATAGTGTTTTGAATGTCGCGCATGTGGTTCATACTTTTCATCTCCCTTTGTTCAGACTGATTCCAATTCCCTTGGCATTATCCTCCTTTTCACTTGTGTATAGGAGTGGGCCCCAGTTATATGCCTCAATCCACCAATGAGATAGAATTCCCTCATGGCCAGACATGAGAAAGACATCCGGGCTGCATCCATTCATAAGCCTCATCCATCATCACCACTCCTTAGTGGCACCTACCCACACTAAAAACTATTGCGTAATCGCATAGCCATGCTAATGTGAACCCCTCAATGGATCAATCCATAAAAACCCCTCACCGTGGCATTGATGATTCCTTCCCTTCCCCAAGGGCTGGTGGGTAATAGTTATGCAAGTCCTAGGGGTGTGGAGTAAACCCACCATATCTAAATTGCACGACGTTAAACATCCCATCACCATCATCCTCATCATATGATGTTAAAATGTGGCCTCAACCGCTGCATTATATGTGGGGTTCCCCATCTCGGAAATTCTTAATGCCCACTGATCTCCATGGGAGTGAGATCATTAATCAAATGGAATGAGATCCTCTTTTTCGGAGCAGCATCTGTTCGCGGGGAAAGGGAAATCACATTGGTGTAAGCCCCTAGCCTTTCTTGTTGGAGGTAGTATCCTTGATCCTCCTTTATTCTTTTTGGCCAATGACCAGAGTAGGGGGTATGGGAACCAGATCCCTCATTTATTTGGTGTTGTATCCCAATTCCTTTGGGATTTTTCACCACCGGGCCTCCACCCTAGATTATGTACCTATATCCATCTCTGTGGGCTGCGGACCATACGTAAGCCCCTATTTCCTCTTTGGGCTACAGACCACACGTATGCCCCTGTTACTATTTTGGGCCACTAGACACGTGTAAGCCCCAATCTACTTCCCTCATATGCACATTTTGCTGAGTTATTGTGATGTCTTTGTTGCCTCTTTTTTCTCACATCGAGCATGACTCACGCGGGCTTAGAGTAAGCATCGACCACGACAGTCTCCATAGGCACACTAGAGAGTAAGACCCAAACACCATCTGAAATATGTGGACTTTGATCTGTGACAAGGAAAGGTACGTAAGAGGCTTCCCGGAGGTTTAATCCCACTATCCATTGGTCTCGGCCATCTTCACGACAGTTCACCAAAAACCTCCCAAACTATAAGGGCATTGATCCTTTCTAAGGAAAGGTACAAAGGAATCCCCCCTGATGTTCAATCCCATCATCCATTGGTCTTGACCATCTTCATGTCAATCCACCAAACGCATCCCGAACTCTGTGGACATTGATATTTTCCAAGGCATGGTATATAGGAAGCATCCCTTAGGTTCAATCCCAACACCCATTATACCCGACCACTTCACATCTGTCGACCCATGTCCTACATGATGTGAAACTGTACGCCCCTTTTGTCCCACATGAAACTAAATTATCCCCTAAGAAGCAGTAAGCCATGGTGATCCCCATTCAGTAGTAAGATGTTTCCAATACCATTCAGTGGTATTCCATTGAACTCTGAAACCCAGTGGTAAGCCGTTGACATCCCTTCTGTTGGGACCCATATCACCGGTTCTCCCCAGTGGAATCATACCATCCTCAGGGTGCTAACCACACATAATCCTCATTATATCATCAGGTAATTGTCGTCTACGCACACCAACATCTTATACCCCATCCTGAACTATGATGACTTTGATTCCCGTCCACGGGGATACAAAGGAGTTCTCTTCTAGGCTCAATCCCAACATCATCGCCGTCATCAATTCAACTTCATATCATTCCCCATCCACATCATTTAACTATCCATTATCCATATGGATTATTATCCAGGCTTCCACAACCCAGTGAGATCATTCCAATTCACCTCCATGCATCAGTGTCAACGCAATGGGAAACACCCATATGATCCACTCTAGTCAGTGTTCTGATTAGTATGGTACATCTCCTCTAGACATTAAACCTATAGAATACCCTGTGTTGAATAAGTTAAACTGAGGAAAAACTCCGAGACCTGCCCATGGAATATAAATCCCCCACCATTGACGTGGGATTCCTCACGCTTCAGCACCCTTGAGAAGCCCTATAATAAGATGAATAAACCCAGATGCGCTGGTGTTCTGGAATTTAGACACACAAGTGATTTCTAACATGACTACTCACCTGACCGAAGGATTATACCCCGATTTGACCCATTGGGATTTCTAGATAGGAGAAGTGTAATTAACCAGCATCCATTAAGATTTGGCATTGGGATGTGTTTCACAAACACTGTCTTAATCTATACGGGAGATTCGAACTAGGTAACAAGTTCTGACAAGGAATCCACAGAATGAAGAACCGAAATCCTATCATCACATTATAATCAAGGAGCAAACTTTCCTTAATATGTGATGGATTCCGCCCACATTTGGAATGTATGAATGTGGGAAAATAGCCAGTGCGTCCTGGTGATCCTCAAATAGGCGGATTCTTGTGCCCCGGCTAAAGCTTCGTAAAAAATATATACTTCCCATGATTGCAATTTATGATTCCCCTTCAAAATATTATCATGACTACATATCCATATTATGATATCCCTTTTAGGAAAATTTTGTTTCATATGTAACCAATGTGGTAATGGTATTGTGTTACAAACTCATCAATTATTAGGATTGTTTATAATTAAATAAATAATGTCAAAATATTATGATATAACTATCATTAATTATCATTAATTTTTTTTTCCATTAGTTATTAATAATATTTTCATTTTATAATTTTTTACACTCATTCGAAATTAAAATAATTTAGAAAATTATTTTAATAATATCAGACATTATTAACCACGTTGCTCGAAAACCCATTTTCATTAAAAAAAATGTTTTCTAAAAATAATTTATAATATTTTTTATTATTATTAAAACTATTTACTATTTAATTGTTTACACGTTGTATAATTTTAATTTTTTAATGGAATATTCATGTCATTTTCCAAAAAAATACCATTCGGATTTTATTGAAAATGTGAAAATAATATTTCTTCTAATGTGTACTATATGTACAATATTTTCCATGGTCATGAACCCATAATGTATTAATGATTAATTTATATTTTTCCATTTTCATTTTCAAATATAAATATTTCTATTTTTTTTTTATTTTTAGTTTAAAAAATTTATTTTCAAATAAATGTTGTATTCTTCAATAAATGTTCCAAGTGTCTTTTCAAATCTATTTCCTTCTCAAATGATATCATTTGATATTACTTTTTCTTTAATGTTCATATGGTCAAAAGATAATATTATTATTATTTCATTGAATGTGTTATGATTATGAATACATAATTTTTACGAAACCTAATTCTCTTTCATGGGTTATACATTGCCAAAATTCTCTGGAACCCACTTCTACTTTCTATAGGCTAGGCTATGATAAAATGATTATGAAACTTATGTTTTTTGAATAGTTTATGATATGAAGATATTTTTAGGAAATAAATTTAATTTAATGGGTTGTGATATGATGAATTGGTTATTACCATATGGCACACATTTTTTTTTATTTTCATTATAATATAGTTTTGACCTATTTCTCCAACTAATGCGTTGGGTAATGACTGATATCTCATGTGATATACAGGAATGAAACATGGTGTGAAAATGATTCATTAAGGAACTTTTTAATATATTCTGTACTTGGGATTGATCCTCAACTAATATGATGTTTTTGGGCGTGAAACCGTTCCACAATGATAACCTTGGCAGTGATCCTTGATTTCTCTGGGAATGATTTTATATTTTATATTTATATGACACAATTATCTGTATTATTCCAATTTGATTCTCTCATGGATCATATTATTTTATTCCCATATGATTAATGTCTTATAAAATTATAATATGTATTCCATGACTCATGATTATGATATTTTATATAAAGGGAAATGTTTTAAAAATTTATTCTAATGTTCTCATACCCATATGCTCTTGTTATGTATTCATATATCCCTTATTTACCCTTAATGAGAATCTCATATAACACTTTACTATGTTTCCTCTTCCAAGTGTATGAATAGATTTATTGCATAAAATTTTTCTTACAGAAGTATTCTATTGAGTAATAACATATTGAGAAAAGATTTAGTTTACCTATGAAACATTGTTTTTGTGTTTCTAAGATTCTTAATGAACTATACCATTCTAATAATTAGGCATTTGAATATTTAATGAAATAATTGTACTTATGATAAGATTTAATATCTTTATATGATAATCCAGGGTCCCTATAATAATATTTGAATAAGGAAATTTTATATAGAGTATAATAAAATGTGGGGTAAAATCATAATAATCGAAATCATCTTTCATGGATATCTACTTATACATGAATCAATTTTCTAACATGGTATATCCACTCTTGTATCCTCTCTATACTTTGGATAACCTCTAGTTTACCCTCTGTTTGGATTTAGACATACTCGTGTATAAAATTTTAGCTAATCGACATAAAATATTACCCAATTCATTTTAGGGTATCAAAAGACCCACCAATATCATAGTCATAATCCATTAATATGTAATCCAGAACATTATAAAATCATTTTTTATTTTTCCATAAAATAATCCATTTAAATGAAAATGAGTTTGACAAATATTTTATCAATCGAGCATAAACCATCTGGATAATAAAAAATGATGGTAAAATTGGGTTTGATCAATAATAATATATAACTAAAATAAAATATTTTTGTTAGAGAGTTGAGTGACATTAATTTTCACTGAATAATTTTTTGACGAAAATACCCTTTTAATTTTTAAATAACTTATTTTAAATATAAAAATATCAGGACTATTAGAATAATTTTTTTTGGAACAAACCCATGGAAAAAATATGGTAAATGTTTTATAAAATTATATCTATGGTCGTAGTAATATCTATTTGTGTGGTGTACATTATAATAATGATTCATATCGTGCCTTTGGTAAAAAGGAACCACATTAAAAAAAGGAACACATGATTCCACTTAAAAAAATAATCAAAAGTTCAAAAATATTAAAAATGAAATGATTCATACATTGGAAAATATTAAAAACAATATTTAATATATTTTAATGAAAATAAATGCATGGTTGAAAATTATTCCTTGAACAATAGAGAAATACATTCAATTTTCATTATAAATATACATATTGAATGTTGAGTACATAAAGTGTGTAAAATTAATGGAAGACATGTAATCTCTAGAAATAACTAGTGGATAAAAATCAACATCGTACTTATGGAAGATAGATCCAGTAACTTCATCTTCTGAAATTTAAGTATATATAATCGAGGTAAGTAGTAATATTGTAATAAACAAACACTACCTCTAGTCCAACGTTTATTTTAGTGATTTTAATCTCATGTACAATAAATTTAAATTTGTTATAATGATATATAATAATAATATTAATTCATTTAATATCTTAAGTAGTTTATTTATAAAATTTTTTCACCTATACATTAATAATATTTCATTTTCTTCATCATTTCAGCAATTGACTACTTCGTTTTTCATGTATGTTTTGATTCAGAAGTGATATTAATTTCAACATGATCATGGTTAAATAATATTCATAATTTTATTAATGATATAAATATAATATATATTCAGTACACACATATTTATAACCATCCACATTGTAATGTATAGAAAAATGAATTTCACCATTGATGGGGAGGGTAATCGGTATATACACATGAATGTTCTTTTAATTTTCTATTGAAATGTAGGAAACCATGAATAATAATATATTATCATTAAATAATTATAATTATATAATATATATATATTTTATATTTTTTAAATTAATCCACATATAAATTTACATGAGGTCATGATGTAAAATGAATTACATCGTTATGTGGAGGTAGTTATCCACGCATATGCCTGACGGATACATTCATTATCAATTTCATGGAAAAAAGGAGTAATATAGTTTTACCATATTAATAATAAAATATAATTTTATATATGTTATTGGGTTAATTATGAAAGTTTGGATAAAACTGAGTATGAATATGTAGATGAATAAACAAACTTTTAAAGAGTCGGGTATGATGGTGACTACTTTTTTGAGATGCTCCCTTTTTCATAAACCTTAAACACAACATAGGATAACCTTTGGGAAAGTCCATGTGATCAAGAATTGAGACATGAAATATAGTAATATTTGGAAATCAATATTTAATGGGATATATTTACAATATTTTGTGGAGGAAGAATGATAATAGGTTCCCTTTTATATGTGAGGGGATGAACACACAAGAAATTAAACAAAATATATAAATATTAGCATATAAATTTATTGGGAAAGTTGATCAAAATGGAAATTAATTCAATGTTAATATTATATAAGTTTTATATTTCTTCATCAAATATTATTTATATTATATTTTTGTGTGTTTACCCTTATCTCGTTGTTTGGACCACTAGGTAAACCTATTCTACCCTAACCATGGTAAAGCATTAAGAGTCTTTTAACTATTTTTTATTAAAAAAATTAAATTGGATTAATTAAAAAATTTATTAATTATGATTTTAATTAGGAAATCCCTTTTCTAAAACTCAATTTATATAAGAGGAATAATTCACATTCAAAAATCCATGCGACATATAATGTTTATAAAAAATGAATATTTGGAGAAGAACATCATTTTAATAAATTTGATAACTTATTAAAAATACTAGATGAATGTTAATATATTTTTTTGAATATATATTATATAAATTACAATAAAATAACTAACTAGTATTGGAATATATAATATATTTATATAAAAACACATTGAGCATATAAAAACAATTCTTTGAAAATAGAATCTATTTTCCATTAAATGATTTTATCTTCATTCCTGACCATTAGATAATTAATTTATCATTGATTGTTAATAAATTTTATATTAATTTCTTTAAAATTCATTTTTATAATTGTAATTTCATTAAATCAAGATATTAATATATATATAATAATATTTCTCTAGGATACAGGTATTTTCATCATGAACTAATTTGAATAAAAATATTACAATTATATTTTTAATTAATTAGTAATTTTGAATTAAGGAAAAATTTTGAATATAAATTTGAAAAAAAAAATTATTCCTGTTAATTCCCACCACCCCAATTTCAATGTATTAGATGTTATAATATTTTTTGTTCATTTAGATTCGTGAATCAATATAATGGAAAGTATAGGGTACATTACATTTATGTCAAATGAATACATATATAATATCATTGGGTTACATCATACAATCGTTGGAATTAATTTGAAACATGTAATTACATTACAATAGTGATAAAAATGAGGATAATTCTTCTTCATCACACACTTGGGTTCCCATGTTTCATTCACAAATTTCAGATTCATCCAAATAAAATTAACATAGGTAGTTTTATTGTTCCATAGAACGTTTTCTCTATAGTAGATGATTTTTCTGGATTTTATTCCTAGTAATGGTTACTCTATAGTGGTATAATAATAGAGTTATTTACATGTGAATAATTAGGTATATAGTTCTTAAAATGAGATTCCTAGAAAATATCTTGAACATGATTGATTTTTAATTGAATCTTCAATATATGAGATTTCATTCACTATCGATAATGATTCTAGAAGGTTAAAATATTCTTTGGGATAAACATTCCCATTAATGAAAAAATCCTAACCATCTTCCATAGAGAAATTTATAGGAATAATTTCTCAAAATTAATTCCTGATCTATTTGATTATTGTCATCATAACTCTAGTGTTTATTCTAAGCCTTCTTGATACATCATTGAATATCTATGTCCTTCTTCTTTTTATTTCCACACCTACCATATATTCTAATATATATCATTATCCATCACCAAACCATCATATCTGAGTTATAAAGTTCTTTTCATGGAGGTATTCTTATAGATCCATTTGATTAATCAAATGAGTGATATTTTTATTAGATAATTCATCAGGAAGAACATGTTCATCATAATAAACTTTGAAATCCTGTTAATAAGATCTTCTTATATCCTCTTTGATTTTAATTATTTTCTTAGACTAATCATATACCATGGGACGGTAGATAGTATTGAAACTAAAATATCTCTCAAGATCTGGTTGAAAAATTCCCATAAACATCTAGATAAATCTAGGATATCATTTACACAAAATAATTTTTTTAAATTATACAACATTACCACTTTTTAATGTATATTTCACAAATATGACAAAGAGATAACTCTTTATTGATAGAAATGAAAATTTTTGACTTAATAAGAAGACCAACTATAACTCAAATATAATTATTTCTAATAGTTTACTTAGGGAGTCCTACAATGAAATACCTAATTATTTTTTCCAATGAGGAAAATTCCCTATGGTCTCTATACAACATTGTACATCCAAGATGAAAATTCAATGATGATCTTTGAGGTACATCCAACTGATCCTTTGATTATGATATAGAAAGGGAAAAATAAATTATTCATGATCAATCTCATTCCATCGTAATTATTTTTGATCTCGGGAAAATTTATCATATTCTTCAGAACATTTACATCTTCCTTTTACTCTAATTTAATTTTTATATGGATAGATTGTTGAATGCTCACATGAGAAGGATAATGTATCACACATTTAATCATCATTTGATGGAGAATTATATGATTATAGATAAATATTATATATTTGTACATAATATATGAATAAGGGATGATGAGTTATGAGATTCATCTAACATATCCTTATTAAATTGTAATAAAATATTGGAACAAACACTATTCATGAATCATATCATTCTATAATAATTATTGTTGAACTCAGGATAATTTCTCACTTTCTTTTTTAACTATATTACTTTATTTTGTTTTTATTTTATAATTACAAGGATATATAACAGAATTCTAATTTTAGAAAGTTATAATTTCTCCATATACTTCATTATATCATGTTCCATAATTTTTAAATCCCTAAATATCAGATCATTTTTTATCCTCATCATTGATAAGCCTTAATGACCTTTTTGACATAATGTAACAAAAACCTCATTCATTTTCCCATGGTGATAATTAATTGAGATGTCATATTCTTCAATCAACTCCAACAATCTCCTTTGGCACATATTCATTTATTTTTGGGTGAAAATATATGTCAAACCTCTATGGTGAGTATATATAGAACATCATTCTATATAAAGATAATTTTTCTACAATTTAATATAAGAATGACTAAATTAACTTCATATTACTATTAGGGTAATTATTCTTATGATACATTAATTACGGAGATGACTAAGATTTCATAATTTCATCCTATAACAGTACACAACCTTTTCCCCTCTTTGATGCATCATTAAATATCAAAAATCAATCCCCACTATATGGTAATGTGAGTTAAAATTTAGGGACTAACCATAACTACATACCCTTAAAATTTTAATTAAATTAATCATTACAAAGGAACAAGACTCCATTATATTGTAACATTGGTAGTGGATTACATGACCATGAGAAATTCCTCTCATTGTATTGAAAATATCCACCCAGTCAACGAAAACTATTAATTTAGACACAATGGCTATTTCAGGATAATATTCAATTAATTTCATATTACAAGGGTATACTAATACTCATTACCTTATGGTAGCACGTCCCAAGATTGGCATATGAAATATAAATATTTCAAACATTTAGAATATTTTAGGTTGTTTTGAAATTTTCATGGTCTTTAGAATAATTCATAAGTCTTCATCATACTCTTCTATGTTGTAATATTATATACAAATATATTTTTTAAGAACTACCAATTTATTTTGAATGAAATATATAAAGTCTCTAATATAATAATTAGTGATTATAGTAGGTTTAAAATAAGATTCAATACCATGTAAATGAATTATTCTTGTATCTAACTCTTTCTCATCAATGTCTCGTATTATGGGGAATTGGAAATGAGTTAACTAGAGGACATGTTATCTAGGATTAAAACTAAAAACATATGGAATGTGTTCCATGGGGGCCATGAGTGGTGGTAGAGTGATTCAAGATCAGTAGGGAGTGGTTGTTATGGACTTTTGTAGCTCTTATGGAAGAGGAAACTTCCTTCAAGATAAGGCTAATGCTATCATAACTGGTCTATGAATCATCAATCAAATAATCCTTCCTCTAGAAGTAAATGAAATCTAATATCTTTAAACCTATCAATCTATCTATGGAACTAGTATCATTCCATGGTCAATTAAACATATTATTTTATGATGTAAGGAACTAGTGAGTGATCACCAAGAGATCCTTCATACATGGAAAGAATATTACATTGTCTTAAAATTCATAGAATTAAAGGTAAGTTAGAGTGAATTATTTTTTTATTTTTCTAGTATTAAATAACTTCCTCTAGAGGGGTTAATATTTATAGATAAGATTATTTGGGTCAACAATATTTTAGACCTCTTTGATGAAGTTCATTTTTTCATTCCTTACTTTGATAATGAAATAAATATTATTTGGAAGAATGTTTGATTACCCAATGATATTAATTTTAACAATTAATTATTTTACTAGTCCTATAAATAGATTTTCAAACAATTTACTTCCACACATTTTTTGTAATGAAAACATCATCTTCCCTCTGGTGTGGTAATTATTAATATAATTTCCATTCAATTCCATTTTTCATTTTTTATAAAAACCATGATATTGATCATAGAATCTAATATCCATGTCCAAGTTGATTTTACATTGAACAATTTATTCATATATAACAAATTATTTTAAGGATAAAACCATTAAACATATCAATTTTTAGAAATAAAAAATACATAAATATTTATTTTCTGTTAAACATAGGTTATCTATCAGTGCTATCAATTAAAATAATTAAGATTGATTCATAATAAAATGTTTATTAACCTAGAAATATCAATTGGGAGTGTCTAGATTGGTTTGTAGTCGTAGGATCACTCATCATAATCTAGTTATAATATTGAAAATACATAATAACCCACTTACAAATTTGGTACACGTAAGAGTATATATGCCACAACTAAATCCACATTCCCATACCGATATATGTATGAAATATCTTGGACAACCACACAACCTATACATCAAAAAATATTCATGATATTATCTTATATATATAAATATCCAATATGATTAAAGTTTAATCATTAATTACCATATAAAAATGTCGGTAAACCCTACTACAATAGAAACTCTATAAAATAATACATCCCATTCATTAATATTACATCATTTTAGTTGAAAATTTATCATATTTCATAATAGTTCACCCCATATAACCGTGAAGATTTAATTTAGTTTAAAGGTATATATGTACACTTAATATTTCTTAATAGATATTAAACAACCCCTATAATTTTAATCTCATATTGTACACCTATCTGTCAAACCATATATACAAGCCATATTCACGACCTAGGGAAAAAACATGATAATGTTAGAGATCACTTAATCAGATAGAATAGAAAATGGGAGATATCATTCAACAGTAATATTTATTCAAAACATGTGGATAAGGGTATTAGAATAGGGTATAAAAATTTGAAAATCATAGAAATAAATTCATAGATCATAATTTTGAAAAAGGCATTGTAAGATCATAAAACATGGATCATTGATTAAACAATGATTATGTGATCATATCATAAGCATACTATAATGTAAAATAGAGAATTATAATGTTTGTTTCAGATTTATAATAATAGAAATAATTTTTCATGACTATATACCAAAACATTCATCGCATGTTAGTTTTGGAATAACCAGTTGAGTACCCTGATTGGGCTTGGGATAACTTCAATTTGACCCTTTATTCTCATAAATATTAATCATTACCCATTTAATTGGAATTTTATAACATACTCACCCACCACATAATATTATTACATTAATATTATTATTGCCACAATATCATGAAAACATTTTTCATTGCATCAAATATTATCGTAGATAAAGGAAAATGTGGTTCATAAGTATTTAATCATCATAATACTAAAATATATATTAATTTAATATAGATGGTATCAATGAATCAAATCCCTATTGAATAATATATTTATACCAATGTATGATGTCATAGATGAAAATATCTATAAAATATTTGTTGGTAACTTCATTTGGAAAATAACATTTTCATTTTGAAATATCTTATACAAAGAAAAAACATTTATATAAAATTATTCTAAACATGTTATTTTAAGATAACCATGAAATCGCATAATGGAGGCCTCCATGAATGAGTACTCATGAATGTGGGAATATAATTTTCTTTGTAATATGAGAAAAAAATTATTATAATCAATCCTTATGAATCAAATTATATTTTGAAAATGACCTGAATAATCATTTTATTCCTTTTCATATAAAATTAAACAATAATTAAAAAATTAATTAATCATCGTAAAATATAAAAAATAACTAATTTTTTATGAAAATATTGATGTTTAAGATAAAAAATCCATAACTAATAGGGAAACAAAGTCAGTTATCCTTAAAAACATTCTTTTAGAAGTTTTCATTATATGGAGGGAGGAATATTGAATGAATAATTATAAAATATTAATATAACTATATTAAATTAAAGTGAATGATATTTTTTAGGGTTAGATTATATAATTTCTAATCATATATTTAGGCATAAATAATCATGATAAATAGGGATATTGTAACATAAGACCCCTACCATAAGACCGACTAACATCACAAGTAATTTTTTCCTCCTACAAAATAAATTTTAATTTATTAATATTTTATATCAGAATAATATACATACATATAATACCATAAATGGAATACATATAATATCTTATCACCAATTTATTACAAATATTTCATTATCTATATATGTTCGTGTGTAAAATAATTTGTTTTTCATCTGAGTCATGTCCCAATTGTTCTGTTCCATGAATAGTGATTTTGGTTACATCATATAATTTTTTATCAGTATATAAATATCATATATATACATTATATACATATTTAAAATTTTGTGTAGACGTTATTGATATAAAATTGAGTTACATCATTCATGAGATGGTTGTCCATACGTTTGAATGAATGATATTTTCATTTTTTTGACAAAAACAAAAAAATAATGGAAAAAAATATTTCATCATTTAATAACTATAATCATATCATAAATATCATATATATTTATTAAATCCATCATTATTTCCATAAATGTGGGGAAGTGAAGGAAAATGAATCATATGGTGACGTGTAAGTGATAGTCCACATATACAAATGATAAATTCATTCAGTTCCCAATTGATGAAAAGGAAGAGAAAATCGTTATAACATGAATATTATAAAATATTAGTATATTTTTTTATAGTATATTATTTAATTTATTATGTAGAAATTTTTTTTATAGAATTTATATAACATTAAAAACCTCAAAAGAGTCGAATAATATGATTACAACTTATTTAAGATAAATCCTTTGGCTTACACTTTAAGCATTCATAGATGAACTTGTGGTGTGAACATCAGATAATTAATGAAGGTGATGGATATAATAATGTTTTAGATGTTTTTAGAATATATAATGGGCCCATATTGTGATAATAAGGTTGGATATGATGTTTCTTTTAACAAGTAATGGGAGGGAACACACATGATGTAATAAAAGTATTTAAATATTATAATGTCAATTTCGGTGAATCTGGTACAAAATGAATAATAATTATAAATTAATATTATATATGATTTAAATATATTCATCTAGTATAATTCATTCAAGTTTCAAGGGCATTTTTACACTTATCTATTTACATAACCCATGGTAAACACATTTTAACTATAACATTGTTACAAATTTTAATGTTTTTACTATACATTACCAAATACGTGAATGTGCTCTATTTAACATAATTTTAAATTATTATATTCATTAAGGAATCCGTTTTTTAAAATTAAATTTCTATAAGTGGATGAAATTAAATTAAAAATAAACACAAAATGAAAATTAAATGAATGCTGTTTTCTAAAAAATTAATTTTGTAGCAAAAAAATGAATATAATTCCATTCCATAACATTTAAAAATATTATATGAATGTAAAAATAATTTATTTTATATATATTATATACATTTAATTAAGTTAAAGAATAAATTTTTATTTATTTAATTTATAGTTATAATAACAAATTACACACATAAAAATTGTTTTCATAAAAATAAATCTTTTTAAAATCATATAATTTTACCATTATTACTAAATAATAGATAAATAATTTATAAAATATTAATCATTTATTATAAATTAATTGAATTAAAATTTATTTTTATTCGTGGTCAATATACCTTTTTTAATAATTCATAAGATAAATAAAAATACATTTCCTTATAAAAATAGTATTTTTAATCATGAAATAACTTTATTAAAAATTTAATGAATATTTTATTAGTATTATTAAATAAATATGAATTAAGGGAAAAATTTAACTATAAAATATATATTTTTTAATCCTATTAATACCCTATTATAAAATGCCTATGTTTTTAATGTTTTAATATATTGTAGTTCTCAAAGACTCATGGTTGTGTGTAAAGAAAGTTATCTGATACATGAAATTAATTTAATATGAATAAAAAAATATCAAGGTGATACACAGTTATTTATGGATTGTGTTATATTCTTATAAGGAGACTATGTCATAGACTAAGGATGAAAGAAATATCAGTCACATTAAATGATATATCCACAATCGATAATGAATTTGTTGGGGTGGTATGTGCATTAAAACATGGAACCACTCTCTATTTGGTGTGGTGTTACTATTTAAACTGAAAAAAAATTATTAATTACATTTTACCATAATAAAATTAAAAATATACAGTGAAAATTCATTAGGTTATTATAGACACTGTACTTTTACACTTATTACACATGAATAAAATGATACTCAATTGTCAATGAATTGTGTTTTATGAGTTTTAAACTAGTGCTCAATGAATTGAATTATTAATGGAAACAAATTCGGGTAATATATGCGAACAATTTTGATTGTATGATTCTAGATAATTTTCTGACTTTATTTTCTTCCATGCTTATTCCAAACAAGGTTGAATAGGTCATGTTTTCTCAATGGTTTGAAAGGGATTACAATATGAGTAGAAATAACCTCAATGGTAGAGTTACCAATGATGGATAGATGGAGTTATATAATTGTATATTTAATTTTCTAGACCAAATCATACATCCTCATTCAATCCAAAAACAACATATTTATTCTCAAAATCATTATATGTGGGTTATCCTTCCATAAATTCCTAATATATACCAGATATTCAAAAAAAATTGGTGGAAAAATATTAAGTGAAATTTGATTCTAAGGGTTCTAATATTCCCCAATTGTTAATATATCAATGGAAAAATGAGAATATAACAATTTTCAATAATTAGTGATTCACTTTTAGAAATAGAAAAAATTACTATGAATTGTTTACTAGTTCATTATGGATGATTCAAAATCATGATTATATTTGAGTGACATGGAATGTATATAAATCCAAGAATGGGTGAAGTTGCATGGGCTAATTGTTTTTATTATCTCTAACTGAGCTCCAAATTCTAACACATGGTATTGGTGGTATTTTCAAGTAAAAGTTAGTTCCCAATTTACCATGAGAATGGAATACCATCCTAAAATGGATGTATAGTTAAAGAATTAAATCCATGCATTAAAAGACATACATAGAGCATGTGTGATGTAATTTGTTTAATCATGGGAATAATGTTTTTAGTTTTTAGATATTTCAAATAATAATAGTTATCATTACTTGAAAAAATCCTCTATGATTGAACCATTTTATGAACATTCATATCTCTGTTCATTTTTCTATATGTACTTGCGAAATTTCACTAACTTGGCCCAGTATTATGTTTGATACTATGAAGAAAATAAAATTGATTTTGAAATATATGGAAAAAATCGATATTCATTAGAAACATTTAATAGAGTATATTTATCTTCAACTATTTTCTGAAGTGGATGATTGAGAATTTGTCCACACACTCTTTGATATTGGAAAAATTAATTGGACTTGAATCGGAATCTAAATCGACGATATGTTGGACCATCTGATATTCCTAAGTATATTTGAAAAGATACTAATAAACTAGAACTATGACCTTGATTTAGAATAGTGTATAAAATTTACATTATATCTAAACTAGATTAACATCCTAAATTTCTCACGAGATTAGTTAGGACCATGTTACTCCTGAAAGGAAAGGTACATTCCGTTACACATTGATTTTCATCATGGATTGGAAAAAAAATATATGGTTGATATATCTCATTACTATTTTTATTATGGAATAATTTAATAGTATAATATAGTACATAAAAAATAAAAAAAACATTTCAAAAGGGTAATGGATCGAGATTCATAAATAAACCACTGACTATAGGTTCAATGAGGATGGAAAATTCCAATGTTGAGTATAATTGTTCATAGTATTTTATTATTTCAATTTTCCTATTTATGTTTTCAGATATTATGGATTTTATTTAAGTATTTATAGGTTCTTTAGATGATTTTTAGAGGTTTTTATGGGTGCATGGATGGCCAATGTTAGGGAAAAAATGCCAGATCCCTAGGTAATAGTGATGGATGAAATTAGAATCAATGGGTAGAAGAGTGATTATAACATGGTTTGGGTAATCCATATCTCTAAACTATGAATAATTATAATTATTTAGATATTGAAATCCATATAGTGTTCCACAAGTTACCAAACCCTATGGCCAATCTGTTCAACCTTGGGTTCCAATAAAATCATCTACACGATTGGCACATGTGTGACCACACCATGAATCAAAACCATATGTGAATCTAAAATAGGTTAACGGTACATTTTAAAAAATAATTATTATATAATACTATAATTTATACTATTTTGTATAATTTACTCATAACTTATAGGTCCATTGCGATATTTTGGTGATCATATTCACTCCAAAGATCATACTCTTATATTCATGGAGTGTTTATCTATGAGGTCAATGGTAAACCCACCATCTCCTTTTATATCCTCCTATGATTTTATTTTCTCTTAGGAAGAAAAAAATTATTTGGATTCTATTCTCTGAAGTCATGTATATGATTTTTTATGGTTATAATTTTACAATGAGTCTTAGGACTGTTGAGATATATTAGATCTAATTTTTGGTTTTCTAGTTTATCAAAAAAATCCATTCATTGGTAATTGAATGCTCTTAAACCAAAATTCTACCTAAAATGTGGAATAATTGGATTATAATGATAAATTATTGTATATATTCTTGAGAATACATTATTGAATCCCATTTTATTATTATAATATTTTCATTTGGTTTTTAGATATAGTTTCTTTATCTGATTCCCATATAATTTTTGGTGAAATTTAAGTGGTTCATTCAATTGAAAAATCAATAAATTTAGTGTCTGAAAATATGGAAGAATCATGGTTTATGGGCGTTGTGGATGAATATATAGTGAACCTTTATATTTAGACTTCTTTTCATGTAAAAATTATTGGTATAATGGTTTGTACCTCCAAGTAAATATTTCTCTACAGAGGGTTGTGTTTCATCTTTAATTTTTTGGCCATTCAATGGAATAATTTGATGAGTGAAGCATTTTGGTAATCTATATAGATCAATAGAGGAATATATTAGTGAATTTTAAGGATTTTTATTTTCTATTTTTTGGTTTTTCAATAGATAAGTATAAATATATATATATATTAGTTTACTATTTTTTATATATTTATCACATTTTATATGTAATATAATATAATTTGTAATTTCTCTAGTAGAGTGTGTGGAGCATTTTGGGGATTTCCCACTAGGCTATATACTCTCGCATTCTTATATATCATGGTGAATATGAGTATGTTTTACATCAAGATATAGGTATGTTTAATACCTCTCACATATTTAGAAAAGATGATTAATTTCTTGGGCATGGTTTTTGTAGTAATGAGTTTGTTATGTTTTCCTATGGTGGACCTTAGTGTAGTGTTGTGTTTGGAACCATTTGTTATCGTTCGAGATGTTGAGATTTATTTTCATATTTATTAATATTGATATATGATATGAATTTTACTACTCACTTTTGGTATGATATAAGAATTTAGAATTACTTTTATCATGAATCATATTTATATTTTTTTCATTTTATTTATTCTCTTGTATGTTATGAGTTATTCATGTGATGATCATACCTCTATGATTTCATAATGACCGAAAAACATTTTAACTACCTTTGGTGTCTGTGGATGAACCTATTTTTTGAATAATTCTAATCATATCTATGGAAATTGGTTTGGGTTAATACTTTATAACCAAACTCATATATTCAATACATAATTTATAATTTATAAGAAATATATTCCAAAATATGATATTTAATATTTTTTAGATATATCATATTTTAGGATTCATATCAGATAATTATAAAACACATTCGGTGATAGGGATCATCACTAAGCCTCACATATCAATTTTCATTTTACAGTGAATTAAATACTATTATGCATATGATAACCCATAAATAAGTTTACCCTTCCCAAAAAGGAAAAACCAATATGTTTGGGGTCGCCAGTAGGTAAGAGTAACATACATAAAATGGAAAGACACTAATATACTGGTTAAACAGTAAATAAATGAGAGGTTCTCATAAATGAGGATACATAAAAGTATTTATGGGATTTTTATAACATATTATATATTAATTAAGGTAAATATAGAACGATTCATAGTTTATGGGTAACCCATGATCATTAATTTTCTATGATAACTCATATAACAAATCATAATGCATTGGAAAAAACTAGTTTCCATTTAGTGTCTTATACATTGTGATATATACATGTTTTTCATTATGACTAGGAATAAAATTATTATTGTATTTTAAATATTAAAGCACGATGATTCAATAGCTGATATACATCTATTACTTATCATCTTGTATTATATGACCTCAAGAATATCATGGTACACCTAGTGTTCATAAAATAAGTAAAATAACATATTGATTATTGATAAATATGTCTTTTATTCCAATGATGTGTTGTACATGATCATCATATGATCATGGAAGTGTAAGAAAACAAATTTACACTCCCAGTCAGTCATCACAATAATCAATTTGTAAATGAAGAATGTAAACTAATTATCATATCATAATAATAAAAGTATATATTCCTGGGGATGTCAAATGATTTTTCTAGATCATAATAACATATTCATAAAAAAGTGACTCTAACCATAATATTGATACCAAATTCCACTAGGACCCATGTTTTTGGTGATGGGTCCCCAAAACATCAATATAGTTCATTAACCATCCTGAATGATAATTGGTTTATAGGGAGAAAGGGATATACATCTTTGGCCCATGAGTGTATCACTTATCTAACTGCTGGATTGACACACATTATATTTACTCAATTTATTCAATGATGGTTATGTGCCTCGATTACCTATTATTGACGATCTGCATAGATTAAAATAATGTATAACTATTGGGTATTTGTAATCATTGAATTTTTTAACAATTACATAATGAATATATAGCCTTAAAAAATCATTGATTTATAACTAAATGAAATATACTTAAAGATGTGGATGTAGATAAGTACATTATATTAAATATTTCTTATATATTATACCATATAATAGACACAGAATTTCAGTTATGGTAGAAGTATCTATGTGACTATATACCTGGATATGACTCAAGAGAAATTACAACATATAGTATCCTTATTTTAGTTTAATTATAACAATATTTTTGATCAAATTATATTTCCACCTAATTAAATGATATGATAGAGTAAGTTTATGGCATTAGGATATTGAAGATATCCATGATTTCATTCTTTAGATAGGGAAAAACATTTATTTTCATTCTTGGATGTTTTATAATGTGAATGTACAAATGAAATGTTTTCCTTTATAAAAATTATTATATTCTATGAACTAGATATATGAAGTCTAATCTCTATTATTTTTTTAGTTTTATAAAATGGTAATAGTGTAATCTAGAAATAAAATATTGGAGTTTTCCAAGTGTATCCTAAATATTTAAAATCTAATTTTTTTCAAGAAGGTCATTATTTCCATAGAATGAAATTATTGAAGATATTTGATTTGTTTAAAGAAATGTTAGGGAAATAAAATGTCAAGTATTAGTGTCGTATAATAAATAATATAATTCTGATAGGTATATGAAATCTACTGTATATTTTAAAAAAATTAAATATAAATAAGTTCAATATAAATTTTTTCATGATGACGATACCAGTTTCCTATAAAATTTTGAAGTAATGGATTTTTAAATCCTGAATTTGAATGAGAAGTAAAATTTGACATCCAAATAAATTATAATAAATGATTTGTAATTTTATCTTATATCTCTTATATAATATGATATTTTATTAAAATGAAATATAATGAATCATATGAGAGGGTGGTTATACAAATATTTTATAAAACCTCAAACTATATAACATTTTTTCAGGGAATAGAAGGATTAAAATGTTTTATCCATAAAAATTATATCTAAATATTTGTTAAAATATGAGGTATGTGACTACACCACCCATCAATGAAATATTTTAAAGAATAAATCCTTATCTTATAGTAATGTTCAAAATATAATAACACCTTATATGACATGATTATGGTAGATTATTTTTTAAAATTTCCCACTAATGGAAATAATTGTTCTTTATAGACCCAAAAAGAGTTTGTCTATCATAGCCTGATGTTATAAAAAGAATATGGTTTCTAAAAGTATACTGGATGGATGTTTTGAATTAAAAATGATCAAGAATTAATTGATCAGGGGATATTCTATTCCAAATTCGATGTGAATTTTACATAATATCCTAAATGAGTTCAGGGTATTTCTATAAAGAGAAACATAAATCAGTACATTTTCCCCCACGAAAAATTTAATATAAAATTATATCGTAACAAAATTTATGATATATTTATATAGAGACCAAAGGATATCAAGAAACATTTTAGATGTAAATGTCCCATGATTTATGTTAATTATGAACCTTAAAATACTTTTATGTAGGCTGTAGAAGATATTTACCTTTTAATATTTGTTGGTTGAAATTATATGAGAATAAATACTTGTTCAAGGTATTGAAAATTGATAATATGATTGTTAATTCCCATAAAAATTAAAAGTAACATTACCTAAAGAAGTTTTCAACGAAATTTTTTTAGGGGATTGATTTTATCCTAGGGTCACTTTGAGATGTTTCACTAATTACTTTGATATGTAGTGGCTAAAATATGAAAAATTAGAAGCAAACATGAGTCCTATATTGTGGCTTAAAATTTGTGATACGATTGGATAAGATCATATTTATGTGTTTTTAATTGTAATTGAGTTTATTAATATATTTTTTATCATATAATACTATAAAGTTGTGCATATTTTTTTATTCTTTCGACGTGTTTGTATATATCAATTAATATACAATTATAAATGGCCTTTTAATGTATTCCCTAAGAAATTTTTTTTTGTTGTTTTGTAAATTTTGATGAAATGTTTTGCTTAGTCTCTAGAGGATTTCAGATAAGGATACACAATATGATCATGAACCATAAAGGGTGTTTTTTTCACTGGATGACCCGCATATTAAACCACATAGAGTATGTATTGGGAATAATAAGGTTTAATAATTCATGTCATAATTTCAACATAGTTGAGGATATGATGAAACCTATCATGATAACCATTATTCTTTGATAATTATCTTAAACATGCCTTGAGTTATAATATATTATTGGTGATTTGGTATGTTATTTGATCTTGTAGATGTTTTAGGATTTACCCTTTCAGAATTATCCTTTAACAAGCTAAGAATAAAATGTGGTCCTTTAGTGAGATTAAATGACGTAGTGTGTGATGAATCCCTGAAAAAATTTGAATTTTTATCTATCAGGTGATGGGAATGTGATTTTCTCATCCATTAGGTTTATTGATATATATTTTCATCATTGATATGGTAAATCCTTATATCATCCCTAATCTGGTTCACATCTATTATGACAAAACAATGTTACTATTGTAACATACAAAATTTCCTAAAATATTATTTTGGTAATTTTGTTATTAAATTATGTAAATTTATTTCAATACATGAACACATGATTTATATTCATATCTGAATGATTTTTCCATAAAATTTGGATCCATTGTTTATGTATCTTGTTTCAAAATAAAATGAATTTCTAAAATATGTATTATTTTTATAATTAATATTATATTATTTTATGAAAAAAATATTATTATGCTTTACTACAATAGTTTTTAGAAAAATAAATGTCAATAATATATCCATAAAATTATGAAATATTTTTATTGTTACAAAAATTAATTTTATATCAACAGTGTATTTAGAAGAATAATTCAACTCAATTAAAAGAATAATTTCACTAAATTCCTGAAATAATTTTAATGTAATATAACGTATAGTACCCCATCAATTGTAACATGGATAAAAAAATATCTCATAATGGAATATTATTTTTTAAAATTACTTTTTCCAAATATAACATAATGAATGATCAGGTTTAAAAAAAATTATTTTAGAATTTGACATATGTAGATATATTTTTTGGAAAATGATATTTTTGGAATTTTAATTCATTTTATCTTAGGGAGATTTTTTGAAATTTTATAATAATTTATAAATTTTGTTAATAAAATGAAATGATTGTTCGATGAATACATTTACATTAATGACATTATTACTATATAATAATGAAATAAAAAATCATAAATCATTTTCAATAAAATTTTACATTTAAAATTATACATTTTTAAATATTAATATATCTTTTGAAATCAATGATTGATATTTTCAAATCTAATAAATATATTTTCTAAAAAATATTTTTATGTGTTATACATGTATCATTTTACAGTAAGTATTTATCTATTTTATAAATTGAATAATATAAAATAGATTTAAAATTATTAACAATAGTTTATATATTATTTGATAATATTAATATTATTTCTAACCACAAATTAAGTTGTGTCAGTAAAATGTGAGTTCCCATATAAAGTTGCACTAGTAGAAAAGTATAAAATTAAAGGAAAACACATAAAATACCAAAAAACACATACCATTAAATAGGTAGTTATAGAGTTTCACAACCATAACCAACCATTTGGAGATAAATTATTATCCTATTTTTTTAAAATTATTATCACCCATAAGTGGTTGGCCATAAAAAAATAACAGTCATTTTTTATACCAATAATCACTACCCTCCTCATGTGTAAACTACCACCCCACCTTATTACTCTCCTATAATAAATTAGATGTTTTATCATTATATAAATAAGATGGAGTATAGTATATTTATCAATCAATATTACTAAAGAATTTTATTGGTTCCAAGGGTCTCATGGAAACATAGAAGCTCTAGATAATAATGTTTCTCCAATCCACATCATTGATTTTCAAGTTCATTACTCATGATATACTTCATTTTTTTAGTTATTTTTTCATATAATATAATGATTTTTATAACATTGTAAAATTTTCAATTTAACATGTTGAAAATAATTTTTATTTATTTCTTATCATAAAATTATTTTCTTATGTCGTTGCTATTAATGAATAAGGGATCCCCATACCTCCTTTCTAATTATGTTTGTGACCCATTTATATTCATTCCTTCGAATGTAAAATATTAGTATGAATAATATTTTTTATTCTACTATTATTTTATTACTGGTATATCTAAATTAACTCTCATTATACATCATTCATAATCCATTAATGTTCGTAAATGTTCATATAGACATAAAATCATCCAACAATTTAAAAATGAATGTTTTTATGAATTTTTTAGATGTGGAATACCTATTTTGAATATAAATGTGGATGTATTCTATAAAATAGATTTACCAAAATGAAATAACCTCAAAAATAAATGTTTTTAAATTAACACGGTCATTATATAGTGTGAAAAAAATATTTGTAATTGAACATTTTATTTGATACTCCTAGAAGATATATTTAAGATCATTCATATGATATCTACGATTCATAATTATGGATTAGAATATATAGATTGATATTCACTTTTAATTGAAAACAATATTTGATGACAGTACCAACTATTACCACATGATGATATTACATTCATATAGGATTTTTCAATAACATTATGAAAATCATATTATTTTTTATGTTCATTGTTCTGTATTCACCTATATCGCCACATTAATCAATTGAAATGGGTTCATTCTATACAATCTTATAAAAAATGATTATTTTCTCTATCACTACCTGTAATTCCCTTGAATTTATTTTTATCCCTCATATACATTTTATATTGTAAATGTAGTGTGAATGTCATGAAATATAAAAATTAAATATTATTCATCTTTGGCTTTTAGTATCCTTATAATAAGCATTAAATATTTATATTTTAATTAAATGTTTTTTCAATGTGAAAACCCCTAAAAGATTATTTTTATTTAATAATGTTCACCTAGACACTTAAACCACAAATTACTAGGGAAATTATTTACATAACTATATACCCTTTATCTATATAGTGTAAATACATTATAATTTAATAATCTTGATTGATGGGTACATACCTAAAAAGATAGGAAATTTTATTGTATATTCAACTAACTTCTAAATTTTTATCATGTTATTATTATTAGTTGATTAATTAATGTGTTTATCATTTAGAGGAATAGATAATTTTACATATATAATTGGTGTTCCCTGAAATCACCACAATTCATTTGTTAAATAATTGTTCTTTAGAGATGAAATTTTTATGATATGGTAGAGTCATTCATTAGTAATGTTTTATGATTCCTTTTTGAAAAAAAGGTAATATTTTTTTCACATGTAAGGGCCTCAATTTCCAAAATCCATCACTTTAGGTTTTTCTAAATATTATAGTTGTTTTATAGGGGATGCTTAATTATTCGGAGTCTTGGAAAACTAAGCGTGTGGTGCATCATGCGCCAAATTATTGAATATGAATTTTTAAGTACATTTTATGGTAATTTCATTGAATAATTCCATTTATGAGAAACATCCATCTTGAAAATTCATAGTGAACAATATGTTATTGACTTTTTTAGTGTTTGGATGTGCCGTGATAAATAAAATTGCATGTATTTCCAATTGGTTGGGTATTTCTTCCTAGAGAACTATTATTGTAAAACAATAATTGTTGGGGTTACCACTCCATGGTATTATCCAGGGTGAGGATAAAATAGTTTTGTTTTCATTTCAACACCATTATGGATGATCCTAGAATACATTATAGTATGCACTGTAGGTTTACCAATGTCTTGGACTAGGTCACGGTGAAAATAAAATTTTGGTTTTAAAATACATTTGAAATGGACATAAATTGAAATAGATGATTCATATCTCCTTTTATAAAGGGGAACCATGCCTTTCTGGGGAATAAAATATCCTTGGTAAGGACTTTATTATTTACCACTATAAATAGGGGCTCATTCTCCCTTGCATCATTTCTCTTCATTGTTCATTGAACATAGGTAAACTATAGGCCCATTGGTTATATCCCAAAGATAACCTTTTTGGAATCTGACCTAATGCGTCATGGTGAATAAAGAGCCCTGGATATAAGGATAATTTTTTCTATTATTTATTTTCAATATTTGTACTTATGTTTTTCTGTGATAATTATGGAAATTCCTAAAATTTTATGTTGAGTTCTAATTATAGTTTTTATTTGGCTTCCATATGTTATATTCATATGAGTTTTACTTTTTTATGGTTGATCCCTGATCATCCATTCCAATAAAGATAATTTTTTCGCATCTATATTAATGCTCAGGATTTGTTTCAACTAATTCATATAATTGTAAATTTTGATGTGATCATGATTTATCTCAAATGTTAAAAATTTAATTACAAATATATAAAATTAAACCGAAATTTAATAATCATTTATTTTATTATAGTGATCAAATGAATTTATATTTAGTTAAGGGTTTTCCATTTTATTTTCTAGAGTATTTTCTATACTTTTTATTATATTGTTTATAATTGTCATTTTTGTTGAAAATAAGACATAGACTATAATGATTGTCATGATTCAATGTCATAAAAACAAATAGGCACATATAAATTGAAATTTTTTATTGTTTTTAATCAGTGAATCTAGAATTTAGGAATAAAAATATTAAAATAACTCTATTATAGTTATAATTGATGAATTATGTTTCATGTCGTTGTAAATTATCATAGATTAATTAGCTAATTTAAAATTTTAAGAAATTTGTTTCTCTCAAATGATAATATTTTGGTGTTTCAGTAGAATGTTTTCTTGTGCAGGTTGGATGGGTTGTTTTAATGTACTTATTACGTATTCACTATTTTTCATTCTTTATTACATTTTCTGACTTCTCTGGGAATTTATACCTATTTATCAATGTGGTGTGAATATTAGATGGAAGATGGTTTGGTAATAACATGGTACAGATGACATTTTTTGTGGCAGTAGTTGATTCAAGAGTTAATGAGATGTATATTTATATGCATAGAGGTGTAAGGGAGGGAATTGGGTATTTTGGGTGGGATAAAGCTCGGATGACCTATTTATTTATATTGTTATGAATGTTGGGACACATACATATTAATTAATCTACTTTATGTATATATGGATGGGTTAATGTTTCATGATTTTCCTTCCCTACTAATTATCCTAGCTAGATAAGGATAGTATATGATTCTTTTAGAGAGGATTGGGATGATAAATAGAGTTAATGGATATATGTATAGGTAATATTAAACAACGTAACACATGGGATTTGAGGTTTGAATAAACCCTAAAATGATTATAAACATTTATTAACATATGAAGAGGTTGTATATTACTTGGAGTGCATCAAATTTTGTTGGTAGTCATTCTAAATAAAAAATATTAACATATGGTTTTAATTAAATTTCTCTTGGAAGGTCTTCATGATTAAAGGATGTCTAGTCTTTTCATTTCATAGCCATGTTACCAAGAGATTATATATATATTTGAGGTTATGGCATGGTATTTTCCATTAGTGTGGTTATAAGATATATTTATATTCATTATGTATAGTGATTTCATATATAAACCCCACACATTTCTATAGGTTGAGAGACACCCATTGGACCCAGGAAGTTGTATTCCCAAATAACATAGTGGGAGAGAAATAGATAGATGACTAACATCTCATTCCCCAATTTCTTATCCTGGTAGTATTATATACCTGTATTCACGGTGGATACCTTTCCCATATATGTCTGTAGTATGGTGTACTGGATTATGATTATTTCAGAGAGATACATATTAATATATAGTATCATAAGGATTAATAAAGGTATGTTTTGTATATCTTGTGAAGGCCTGAGTATACATGAGTTATGGTGGGTTCAATAAAATTAAAAGTTACATTCTATATATGTGGTAGTTGACGAAGAGATGTTGTGATGTACATGGTATATGGTATGTTTTATTTTCCCATTTGTATCCATATAGGCCAATTCATTTGGATATAGATGGATTAGAACATTTGATATTTTGTATGAGTATAAGACCACATGAAAAGTGGTATATGTTTTCCATCATTTGATATTATGTCGGATATTATATTATTACAAGACTGATAAACTTGGTGAGAAATCCATGGCGAGGGTTATAACTTAGAATAGATATTTAGATAATGAGATATCATCACATGTTTTTTCACTTGGATTTTTTATGATTTCTTTTGTTTTACCTGAGAGGATCTAGGGATTATTATTATGGGTATACCTATTCTTGTCACCCTATACATGTACTATCCATATTTTTTTGGTCTTTATGAGCTAGTTTGGGATGGAGTTTTACATTACTAACCATTGAGTTGTTCTATAATTTTATGGTCATTCAGATCACTACCAAGGATATCATTTTTAAAAATTTAGTTTCATTTATATGTGTTTTAGTTTTTATGATATTATTTGAATGTATTAGAATAATTTTTATAACTTGAGTAGAAGTTTGGTTTTCCAATATTTTATATGGTTCCTTGTGTTCTTATTAGAGGATAAGGCCTCCCATTTGTGTGTAAGATGTAACATTTGTTCCTGTAACCGACCTATGGCCTATTGGAAACACCCTTTGGATTTAATGACCTCTTATTACACATTTATAACTATATAGGCAAAACTATTCTTGAAGGTGGTCATAAAAGTGTTATATAAATAGGATTGGGTTGAGTGATAAGATGGTGTTTGTAGGATGTCATTGGTGAGGACATCATGTGTTGGTAGGGAAATAGTTCCACCTATGATTAATTTTCAATGTAAAAATGTTATCATAGTATAAAAATAGGTATCTATCTCACCCTATGATCTGATGTGGGGACCATTATGTTTAATAAGCATAATAATGTTGGTGATGCTGTTTTTTGGTTATAGACCTTGTAAAAGATCATTCATCATTATTTTCAGCATCTTTTCCCAAAATGGGTAGAACATGTGGTTAGGTTGACCCATAATTAAATAAATAGTATTAAATATTAAATATTATGTTTATAAGTTTCAAACCATTTATTATTTTCTTGGAATGGATCCAGTAAATTTCATTCTCAGGTTCATGTTCATTTTGATAATTATAGTGTTACTATAGATTGTAGAAATGTTATGGTCAATAGTGATGACACATGGAATAGGAAAATAAAATAGATTATGTTTTATAGTCTATCATTTTATAATTGCTACATTTCAGGTTTATTAACAGTGGAATAATTGGATGAGGTTGGAATTTCATTCATTTCACTTAGTTCAAAAATAGAGAATTAGGTTTTGATGGCAGTGAAGATACTATATAGGGATGATAAGGAGTGGTTGTTATTTTAAATAGGGAGTTATAATGAGTTTTTAGTTTGATGAGATATTTTATGGGATCATATTATATCAATTTTTTATTCATTCAATGCAATAGAAGCGATGAACCTGGAGATACTTACTGTCGAACAAGGGAGCTCCAGTGTGCAGGACATTTGATCCATTTCTAGAAACATTTAAAATATTCATTAGACCTATTCTAGAGGAGGAGTAGGAATGAAATTTTATTTAAGATTTGTTTCTAGTGATCCACTACTATATTACATTGTTTATGATGCTAAAATATGATGAGGAATGAGAAAGAATAGATGTTCTGTAGAGAACTGTATCTAGAACAAGATTATCTAGATATGGGATCACTCATGATTATCATAATAGTAGAGATATGTGTTTTTTGTTCCAAATTTTTAATATATAAGTGTTTTAAAATAATATGGGGTAGCTCCATGACCACATTATATCATTTTAAAGTGTCTAGAGACCCTTAGGACCCAACCGAGGGAACATATGTCGATTTTATTATGGAGATTATGGTCATCAATTGTGGGAGTGAAAGAATATTATGATCAATACACATGAAACTGGTTTTCAATTGTAGGTTATGTCATTGTATAAATTTTATACAAGGTATTTACGTGAGGTTTCTGTATCCTTTGATTAGAAGAGGGGTGGTTTGATCAGGAGAGGATAACTCTATGATAATCATTTTCTTTAGAGAGAGGTGCACTGTCCTATAGGTTTTCATCATCGGTGTTAGAGATATTTTTTAGTAGGATGAATTCAAATTCATTATTTAGATTCTATAGTTACATGGAAGTCAAATTCCTTCCATGGTACCCATATCTTGTTTTCTTCTTATTCCCTACCTTGTTCTATTTAGGAGCAGTTCACCAATACATTTCCCCACCGTATATCTATGCTTTGGTAAATTAGGTGGAGGTAAATCCATTGCCTTTTTCATTGGATACTCATGTTTTAGGTCCTTATTATCTATGTGAGATATATATAGATTACGAACTAGAGTTTGGGAAGCACCACTCTACGGAATTCTTCTTTTAATTTTGGATATAGCTATACAACATCATCCATGGCATGAACAGGAAATATTCCCTGTAAGATATTTTTGATTAATTTGGTAATGAGATTATGTTATAAGATTCTAATTGAAAGTATATTGTATTAATTAGTCAGTGAGACGCTTTGATAGTATGGTGTCATGCTCGATCCCAATCATTTGTAATGGCTGAGTTAATTTTGAGGTTACAAGTGGTTCACCTGACTGTGTTTCATAGGATTTTGGAAGAGTATCCAAAAGAGTTTCTGAATGAGTTTGTGACATCATGTAAAGACCCGAAAAATTCAAGGAAATTTTTTTCTTAATTTTCTTGGGAATTTTACTAGAATGTAGTTTCTGACGACACCAGATTCTGAGGCCCGGTAGGCCCGGAATCATTTTCCAAAGTTTAGCTTGGGTACGTTCAGTGAACGAACGAGTGGTTTTTTCTAACTTTTAAACCGGTGCTCGGAATCGAATTCTGAGGGCACCAATGGAATCGCAACGCCGGTAATTGCTTAGAAACACCTTTTCCGGAGTTGTGTTTTCTCGGGTGTGGTTTTTAATATTTGGGGTTATGTTAATGAATAAAATAAAGTGGTGTGACAATTTATTTTATTTTACTTAAAGCGGCTTAACCTAAGATAAGAGGATAAGGTGGGACACACAATATCCTACCCACATGGTAGGATATTTGTGAGGTGGGGCCTGCATGAGCCCCACCATTTCTTTCCTTCTATTTAACGCACCCGCACCCCCTTTTTTTTAATGAAGTCAAACCGTACGTTTATTCTGGTTAAGAAACGTCTCATTTAATTGGGCGGTTAAGTCGTTACAATTAATTCATTGAATTAAATGTTTGTTTCTTATCTTTTGAATTTCACATTCTTATGTTATGATAATAAAATAAGGTAAGGACTTATTTTATTATGGTTGGTTTTGTGTTGTGTTAAGACTTTGGGAGAAAAAGAGAGGATTCTTCGTTCTTTGACGAAGAACACGAAAAACGCACCACCGCCAACAAAGAACTCCAACCTCCGACGGAGGACGACGGTGAGAGACGCCTTCCTCGGAGATCACCTAACACCAATGACGTTCCTTCAATGATGCTTCTTCTACATCGATCCTTTTCTTCTACGATGGTCAATTCTGCGATGCATGCTCGTTAGATGATAACGTTGAGGTAGGGGTTATGTGTTTTAATTTGGGAAATCTTCCGCCATCTAACCCCGTTCTTTTGAACAACTCGATATCATTTAACGGGAGGGGGCCGGACCGCACAAACACGTCCGACCCTCCTCCCGGATTATTATTTGTTGTTGCAGTTCGAGGGAAAGTAATGTGGTGTCATCGCATCACGTGGGAACGAGCGGCAAGGAATGTGTGGCGCCGCCGTGCCGCACATTTGAGAATTGGACCAAGCCACGGCGCTGTCGCACCGCGCCAGAAAAAAACCCAAGACACCGCGGCCGGAGCGGGGCCGCGACGAAGGGGAACGGTGCTGTCGCGCTGCCTCGGACGGACCAAGGCCGCAGATTAAGCTGTGGAGGAGTAGAAGAACCGGCAGCCGGAATCGGGCCGCCGGCGTCGAAGCAGGGGGACCGGCCTTGCCGGTCCCATGGCGGGAGAAGCCGGCCGGCCGAAGGGGGCCAGCCGGACCATGGAAGAACCGAGGATTCGAAACCCCCGGATGGCCGGACGTGAGCGGCCCAATTAAGGGGTCATGGTTTCTCCACATGGGGGCAGCTCCCCCCGCATCTGAATGGCTCGTCCGTTCGGCCAAGACCCTGGCAAGAGCACCAGTACGCCGCGCGCCGGGTCGACTGCCCGGGCCGATCCGCCAGACCGGGCCGCCAGGCCGGGCCGCGCCCAGGACAGGTCAGGCCGTGCCCAGGCCGGGTTGGGCCATGACAACCGGGCCGGGCCACACCCAAGCAGGACGGACCCGGACACAGTTTGGGTCGCCCCGGTTCGGGCCGACCCTGGGGGTATCGGGCCGGGTCGGACCGGGCCCGAACCCCTTAAAATCGAACCTCTTTCGGTCCATTGCCCATAACATGAGCTGCGGACCACCGATCGATGCACCATTAGTTTTGTAGTGATCCATGGATTGAGATGGTCATTTTGGTATACTACACTCAGGGTTTCGGAGAACGTTGAGTTCGGCCGGGTTGGTTCTTATACGAAACCAACCGGGCCCTCGGAGCGGAAATGCTCATAACTTGAGTTCCGGACGTCTGATTGACGTCCTGTTGACTCTGATGGATTTCTATAAGTGAGATGGACCTTTTGGTTTACTCCTCTCAAGGTTTGGACACATTTGGAGTACAGTCGGGTTGGTTTAACTTAAAAACCATAAAGGAACCTGGAATGAAAAAGCCAATAACTCTCAGACCGGGCGTCCGATTGACATGCCGTCTGTGACGTTGAGTTCCTGTTGATGTTACAGAACTTTTGGATACGTCAACTCCGAACTATGTTTCAGTTGATCTATCATCCCCTCGGGTCGTGGAGTGGACCATCCCGAACGAGATTGCTCTGTGCGGGAACCCTAGAGCTGGCTGCGACGATGACGACGACGACTGTGAAGAAATCCTCTGTGGATTCGACGGCGACGACTACAACACTCAGCGATCCTACGTGGATCAGTGCTACCGATCCTGTGTGGGTCAGATCCTGTGTGGGGCAGAGCTCAGCGGTCCTTTGTGGGCCAGCGCATACAGATCCTGTGTGGGTCAGATCCTGTGTGGGTCATTGCGGGGGTTAGTACCTATCGATCCTTTATGGGTCTGACGGCTTAGATGAATCAGTGGTTATATCTGATCATCTCTATCGTCATACGAAGAAGTATACCTATGTGAGATGAATCCAGTTTTTCTTTCCTATGTGGATTTTGTTGTGCTATCCTATGTAGATTACATTTTGCTTTCCTGTGTGGACGGGGTTGTGATTTCCTGTGTGGACTGGGTTGCACTTGAGCTTGTATGTTGGAGCCGAACTGGAATTGATGACTTAGGTATATGTATGGACATATACCTAAGTAGTATCGGATGTTACTTCGTGATTGTATCTTTCCATTGTTGATTATCTTTTGTGGATTCTGGGAGACAATCGGGGGTCTCGGGGTCCCTACTGAGTAGCTTATACTCACCCCTGCACGGTCTATGCCCACACTACGCTATGTTGGTTGCAGAGGAAAGACAGCGCCGATCGCGGTTGAGGCTTGCGGAGTAGGTTGGTACCCGGAGGTGGACAACTGGGCGGGACGTACTCGGAGTGGACGGCTGGACCCGAGGAGCTGTGGAGGCTATCTATACTCACCCTTCAGGTGGGACTAACAGTGGATGGCTCGAGGCTGCTGCTTTACTTTCAGTTGCTGTTTTCCCTTTCTAGTTGTACTTTACTTTCATTTTGGGTTTGTATACTGGCCCATTTACTTTTCTACACTTACTTTTGTATCAGTTTTTACTTAGTGTTTACTTCTAATGCTTTCTTTCTCTGTGGTGTTTATTTACTTTACAAAGGAAATGCCTTCCCTTTTTAATGGAATTAAACCTTGGTGCTAATCGCCGGCCCCTGGCCTATGGAAGGCGGGCGTGGAGTAGTCACGACACAGGCCCCGAGGACGGGTCGTGACAAATTGGTATCAGAGAATTTCAGTTCTACCGTAGAACTTCGGACTCTGATCTTTTTCTATGTGATACAATTTTATTAAATGTATTGGGTTTGGTTATCAGTTCAAGGAGTCCACTGTTGGTGCGGCGGCCGACGTATCCGTACACCAGGACCCTGACTTCTGATTTCCGTCTTAATGCACAAAAACAATGATTGCATGTGTGTTTCAAGTTTTATTTGTGATTACTTTGTGCCATCTCACCAAGTATACTGTTCTGACCATTCCGCACCCATTTCTTTTTAGGATGGTCCCACGATGGTATCCAGCTAGGGGACCGAGAGTTGTGCATAATGACAGCCCACTGAGCGACGAGGCCTCGGTATAGGGCCCTTTGACAGCAGAGGCACCGGCAGTACCTCTACCTGCTGATCCACTGATGCTACCAGCCCCAGCCGCTGACAATGCACATCGCCATAGTGAACTGCATGAGTTTTAGCGCCAGCGACCGCCCAGGTTCTGCGGGGAGATGGACCCCCAGGCAGTCGAGGATTCGCTGGAGGCGGTTGTATGGGTTTTCATGTTATTGAGAACACCAGCAGACCTCATGGTGATCCTCGCAGCGAGCCTACTGCACGCGGCAGCAGGCAAATGGTGGAGCTTGATGCTCTAGGTGGATGATGAGGAATCTATTCTCTGGATACACTTTTAGAGCATCTTCCACTCGGAGTTCGTCACTGCCACCCTCTGTGCGGTGTGCATCCAGGAGCTTCTACTGCTGTGGCCGGGTAGCTTGACGGTCGCCCAGTACTCGGTGAGATTTACCGATCTCTAGCGCTACTCGACATACATGGTACGGGACCCATTCTTCCATGTTCGGACCTTTGAGCAGGGATTGAGGAATGAGATTGGGGCATTTCTGATCTCCCTCAGCATTCTGACTCAGGAAGGGGTACTGGAGCGATCCCTTCTCATCGAGAGCTTCCTTGCTGAGCCTACTTCAGCAGCGAGACCTGCCGTAGGGCGGCACATAGCAGAGTCTTCAGCAGTAGGTAGTCGACGGATGACTCATGGGTCCAGGCAGACTAGACACTTAGGAAGACGACCTCAGGACACTAGCTCAGCAATGCGGGGCACACAGCGCAGAGCCAATCTTTCGAGAGGTAGGCAGTGCTACACATGCAGCGGGCATGACCACATGGCTCGTCACTGCCTGAACCGTCGTGCCAAGGAGGAGCAGACGGTTGAGGGACCACCGAGGCAGAGGCAGAGGGTCGACCATGGCAGTCCACAAAGAGAAGGTGGACGATACAGAGGAGATGGCCGAGAAGCAGGTGTTGGGAGACTCTTTGAGGCTCTACCACCACCACCACCAGGAGGTCTACCCCGAACACAGGGAGCTGGCGGGCAGAGACAAGCACAACTCCAGGCAGCGAAGGCCTACGACCACGGCGCGCCCGGGACGATTCGCGGTACTATCTGTGTCTATTCCACCCTTGATGGAGTTCTTATAGACACAGGAGCGAGTCATTCTTTCATAGTCACTGCACTTGTTCGGAGCTCAGAGATTCCGACAGAGCTGTTGGATCGATCCTTACGGCTAGAGACTCCTACGGGAGCAGAATTGACGATTACACACTGGTGCCGGTAGTGTGAGCTTACTCTAGGAGGCGAGAGCTTCGGCTGGGAGATTCTTGTAGCGGTGTCGAGGCCTTACGACGTCATATTGGGCATGGATTGGTTATCTATAGTCCATTCTCATATTGACTATATTAGGCGCAAAGTGCGATGTGTACGCACCGACAGGAGCAGGTTCACCTTCACCAGAGAGAAGAGGGCCTTCGAAGCACCAGATGGACTCTCACAGAGGAGAGGACAACCCATCACTCATCAGTTGGCTAGCCTCATTCTAGGATCAGTTGACGTGCAGAGTCCTAGTTTTCCTGTAGTGGTGGATCAATATGCGGATGTTTTTCCCGATGACGTTCCAGGACTACCTTCTCACAGAGAGAGAGACTTCTATATTGATCTGTACCCTAGGACAGCCCCGATATCCACTCCAGCATATCGGATGGCCCCCGCTGAGCTTCGAGAGCTACAAGTACAGTTGGAGGACTTGCAGGGAAAGGGATTCAACCGACCCAGTGTTTCACCCTGGGCTTCCCGATTTTGTTCACCAAGAAGAAGGATGGGAGCTTGCAACATTGTGTCGACAATCGTCACCTGAACCAGGTGACAGTTTTGAACAAGTATCTTTTACTGAGGATTGATGACCTCTTCGATTAGCTCAAGGGATCATGGTGGTTCTCAAAAATAGACCTCGGTTCAGGCTATCATCAGCTCAGAGTTCGGGACGAGGACGTGCAAAAGACGTCCTTCAAGTGTCTGTATGGCCACTATGAGTTCTTGGTTATGCCCGTCGGCGTAACCAATGCTCCCGAAGTGTTCATGGGCCTCCTGAACAGGATCTTTCAGCCATACCTCGATCGATTTTTCGTGGTCTTCATCAATGACATTTTTATATAATCGACGACGTAGGAGGAGAACGCCTACCACTTTAGGGTTGTAGTAGACACACTCCGAGAGAACCAGATTTATGGAAAGCTCTCGAAGTGTCAGTTCTAGATATGTGAGGTCCACTTCTTGGCACACGTCATCTCTGAGGTGGGAGACGTAGTGGATCCTGCAATGATCGAGGCACTGTTATCTTGGGAGCCACCCAAGAGCGTGACGGAGGTGAGGAGTTTCTTGGGACTAGCTGGCTACTATCAGAGATTTGTGCCAGACTTCTCCAGAGTTGCAGAACCACACTCATCATTGAAAAAGAAGGGGAAGCCCTTTGTGTGGTCAGACAGATGTCAGCAGAGCTTCCAGGAGCTGAGACAGAGATGGACCAGCGCACCTATCTTGAGGTTGCTGGAGGAGGGAGTTGGGTACGTGGTTTACTACGATGCATCAGGGATAGGACTCAGATGTGTCTTGATGCAGGAGCAGGCCGTGATCACCTATGGATCACTCCAATTGAGGCTGCATGATCAGAACTACGCTACTCATGACCTGGAGTTAGGATCAGTGGTCTTCGCTCTAAATATGTGGCGAAACTATCTGATGGGTGAGAGATTTACAGTCTTTTCTAACCATCAGAGTCTCAGGTACATCTTCTCACAGATGGACCTGAACTTGAGACAGTGGAGATGGGTCGAGTTCTTCCAGTACTATGACATAAAGATATTCTATACCCCTGGGAAGGGGAATGTGGTAGCTAAAGCTCTCAGCAGTAGGACGAGCATTCAGCTACTTGGGGAGGCGACAGAGCAGCTAGCAGCTTTGCAGATATCCTTTGTGGATAGATATGGAACAAACTTTCTTCAGTCTCTCGCAGTCACTCCTCTACTACTGCAGCGGGTCACAGAGGCACAGGATAGGGACACTGACTGTGAGACGAGGCGTGCACATATATCCTCAGGACAGGCTCCTGATGGTTTCTCCTTTCGAGCAGATCATGTTGTCATTTTTAGAGGACGTACCTTGGTACAAGTTTCTTTACTAGAGGAGGTTCCGAGAGAGTTTCACACTTCCCCTTTGGTGGTACATCCTGGAGTGGCGAAGATGTACCAGGATCTCAGATGACAGCACTGGTGGCCGGGAATGAAGAAGGATGTGGCAGAGTTCGTTTCTCGATGCCTCACTTGCCAGTAGGTGAAGGAAGAGAATCAGGTACCAGCAGGCTTGGTACAACCCTTGGTGGTCCCAGAGTGGAATTGCGATGGGATATCTATGGACTTCGTGACTGGACTACCACACACTTCCAGAGGTCGCAACTCCATTTGGGTGATTGTTGACCGACTCACCATGTCGGCTCACTTCTTACCCATTAGAGAGCATGGCTCAGTGGAGAGCATGGGAAATCTCTATGTTTAGGAGATTGTATGACTTCACGGTGTTCCATCATCTATCATCTTCGATCGAGATTCTCACTTTACTTCCCGACTTTGGAAGGGGTTGCAGGAGGCGTTCGGGACGCAACTACATCTGAGAACCGCCTTTCACCCTCACATGGATGGTCAGATGGAAAGGACCATACAGATTCTCAAGTACATGCTCCGCGCATGTTTCCTTGACTTTGGTTGTAGCTGGAAGGACCACCTACCCTTCGTGGAGTTCACGTACAACAACAGCTACCACTCCAGCTTCGAGATGGAACCATACGAGGCATCGTACGACCGACCTTGCAGATCTACTTTGTGCTGGACAGATCCTGGGGAGTTGGAACTTGTGGGACTAGATATGGTCCAGGCCACGACAGAGAAGGTCCAGGTCATCCAAGAGTGGATGAGGACAGCTCAGAGCTGGGGGAAGTCTTACGCTAATAGGAGGCGGATGCCACTAGAGTTCGAAGATGGCGACCACGTCTTCTTGCGGGTCTCACCTCGACATGGATTACAGAGATTTGGCCGAGGCGGCAAGTTTTCACTATTCTTCATCGGACCATTGCAGGTCCTCAGCAGGTTTGTCGAGGTGGCTGATCGCCTGGATCTACCACCTCAGTTGCACCGGGTGCACGACATCTTCCACGTATCTCAGCTGAGGAGATACGTGCACGACCTGACGCATATCGTTGACCATGGGGAGCTAGACGTTGATGATGGGTCGAATTTTGTGGATGTCCTGGTGGAGATTGAGTATCGACAGGAGTGGGTCCTAAATGGACATTCGATTCCTCTAGTGCGCATCAGATGGCAGCACGGGAACCTCCAGGAGAGCATTTGGGAGCGGGAGGCTCAGATGCATGCTCAGTACCCACATTTGTTTCCCTATTTTTTGATTTATCTTTATGGGGACGTAAAGTGCTGAGGTGGAAGTGATGTAAAGACCCAAAAAATTCAAGGAAATTTTTTTCTTAATTTTCTTGGGAATTTTACAAGAACACAGTTTATGACTGCACTTGATTTTGAGGCCCGGTGTGCTCGGAATCATTTTCCGAAGTTTTGCTCGGGTACGTTTAGTGAAGGAGCAAGCGAGTTTTTCTAACTTTTGAACCGGTGCTCGGAATCGAATTCTGGGGGCACCAATGGAAGCACAACGTCGATAGTTGCTTAGAAACACCTTTTCTGGAGTTGTGTTTGCTCGGGTGTGGTTTTTAATTTTTGGGGTTATGTTAAAGAATAAAATGAAGTGGTGTGACAATTTATTTTATTTTACTCAAAGCCTCTTAACCTAAGTTAAGCGGATAAGGTGGGATCCACAATATCCTTCCCACACGGTAGGATATTTGTGAGGTGGGGCCCATACGAGCCCCACCATTTCTTTTCTTCTATGTAACGCACCCGCACCCCCCTTTTTATAATGAAGTCAAAGCGTACGTTTATTCTGGTTAAGAAACGCCTCATTAAATTGGGCGGTTAATTCGTTACAATTAATTCATGGAATTAATTATTCGTTTCTTATCTTTTGAATTTCAAATTATTATGTTATGATAATAAAATAATGGAAGGACTTATTTTGTTATGGCTTGGTTTGTGTTGTGTTAAGACATTGGGAGAAAGAGAGAGGATTCTTCGTTCATCGACGAAGAACGCGAAGAACGCACCACCGCCAATGAATAACACCAACCCTCGATGGCGGAGGATGGCGAGAGACGCCTTCCTCATAGATCACCTAACACCAACGACATTCCTTCAGTGACGCTTCTTCCGCGGCGATCCCTCTCTTCCGTGAAGGATAATTCCGCGATGCACGCTAGTTCACAACAACGTTGAGGTAGGGTTTATGTGTTTTAATTTGTGAAATCTTCCATCATCTAACCTCGTTCTTTTGAAACACTTGATATCATTTAATGAGAGGGGGCTGGACCGCACAAACACGGTCGACCCTCCTACCTTATTATTATTTGTTGTTGCAGTTTGAGGGAATGTAAGGCGGTGCCGTCGCATCACTTGGGAATGAGATCCAAGGAATGTGTGGCACCGTCGCGCCACGCATTTGAGAATTGAACCAAGTTTCGGCACCTTTGCGCCGTGTCAGAATGAAACCGAAGACACCACGGCCGGAGCGGGGCCACGGTAAAGGGGCATGGTGCCATCGCGCCGCGCAGGACGGACCAAGGTCGCGGCTTAAGCCGCGGAGGAGCAGTGGAACTGGCGGCTGGAATCGGGCCGCCGGTGTCGGAGTAGGGGGCCGGCCTTACCGGTCCCGTGGCGGCAGAGGCCGGCCGGCCGGAGCAGGCCGGCCAGACCGTGGAAGAACTGGGGGTTCGAAGCCCCCGGCTGGCTGGACATGAGCGGCCCCATTAAGGGCCCGCGGTTTCTCCACACGGGGGCAGCACCCCCCGTATCTGAATGGCTCGGCCGTTTGGCCGAGCCCCTATCCAGCACGCTAGCGCGCCGCAAACCGGGCCGGCTGCCCTGGCCGGTCCCCCAGACCGGGCCGCCAGGCTGGGCCGCGATGACCGGGCCGGGACGTGCCCATGCGGTCTGGACCCAGACCCAGTTCAGGTTGACCCGGTTCGGGCTGACCCTGGGGGTATCGGGGCAGGTCGGACCGGGCCCGAACCCCTTAATAACGAACCTCTTTTGGTCCGTTTACCATAACATGAGTTGCAGACCTCCGATCGATGCACTGTAAGTTTCGTAGTGATCCTTAGATCGAGACGGCCGTTTCAGTATACTACACTCAGGGTTTCAGAGAAATTTGAGTTCGTCCGGTTTGGTTCGTACACGAAACCAACCGGGACCTCAGAGTGGAAACGCTCATAACATGAGTTCCGGACGTCTGATTGACGTGTCGTTGACGTTGATGGATTCATCTATGTGAGATGGACCGTTTGGCTTACTCTGCTCGAGGTTTAGACACATTTGGAGTATGGTAGGGTTGGTTTGTCTTAAAAACCAACCCGGCCCCTGAAACGAAAAAGCCAATAACTCTCAGACCGGGTGTCTGATTGACGGTCCATCTGTGATGTTGAGTTCCTGTTGACGATATGAAACTTTTGGACACATCAACTCCATACAATGTGTTAGTTGATGTATCAGCCCCTCGGCTTGTGGGGCGGACCCTCCCGAATGAGCTTTCTGTGTGCGGGAACCCTAGAGCTGGCTGCGACGACGACAACAACGACTGTGCAGAAATCCTCCATGGATTCGACGGCGATGACTACAACACTCAGAAATCATACGAGGATCAGTGCTACTGATCCTGTGTGGGTCAGATCCTATGTGGGTCAGTGCTCAGCTGTCATGTGTGGGCCAGCGCCTACAGATCCTGTGTGGGTCTGATCCTGTGTGGGTCATTGCAAGGGTTAGTTAACTATCGATCCTGTGTGGGTCAGATCATGTGTGGTTCATTGCAGGGGTTAGTACCTATTGATCCTTTGTGGGTCCGATGGCTTAGATGAATATGTGGCTATATCTGATCATCTCTATCGTCATACGAAGAAATAAACCTGTGTGAGCTGAATCCTGTTTTTATTTCCTATGTAGATTTTGTTGTGCTATCCTGTGTGGATTATGTTTTGCTTTCTTGTGCTGACTGGGTTATGATTTCTTGTGTGGACTGGGTTGTACTTGAGCTTGGATGTTGTAGCCGAACTGGAATTGACGACTTAGGTATATGTATGGTCATATACCTAAGTAGTGTCGGATGTTACTTCGTGATTGTTTATTTCCTTTGTGGATTATTCTTTGTGGATTCTGGGAGATCTTCGGGGGTCTCGGGGTCCCTACTGTGTATCTTATACTCACCCCTGCACGAAATATGCCTGCACTACGTTGTGTAGGTTGCAGATGACGGACAACACTGATCGCGGTTGAGGTTTGCGGAGCAGGTCGGTACCCGTAGGTGGACCACTGGGCGAGACATACTCGGAGCGGACGGCTGGACCTGAGGATCTATGGAGGCTATCTGTACTCACCCTTCAGTTGGGATTTCAAGTGGACAGCTCGAGGTTGTGGCTTTACTTTCAGTTAATGGTTTCCCTTTCCATTTGTACTTTACTTACAGTTTGGGTTTGTATACTGGCCCATTTACTTTTCCGCACGTACTTTTGTATCAGTTTCTACTTAGTGTTTACATCTAATGATTTCATGCTCTGTGGTGTTTGTTTACTTTACAAAGGCAATTCCTTCCCTTTTTAACGGGAATTACGCCTTGGTGCTAGTCGCCAGCCCCTGGCCTATGGAAGGCGGGCTTGGGGTAATCACGGCACGGGCCCCGAGGACGGGTCGTGACACATTACCTCCTCAATTAGAGATATGGTTCTAGTTCGAGCTACACCTATGTGATTATAATGATTTTCCATCCTCTTACAGAATGAATCCTTATGAGAAAAAGTTCCATAGATGAAAACTGATGATATATTATTGGATGGGATTCATTGGATGAACATTTCAAATTGTTGTGATTTAGTTATGTTTGAAAAAAAGGCAGACATAATTCTATGTATATGTATTGATTGTATTTTTTAGAATCATGTGGTAGTTAAAATCTCTCATATTACACGGATTCATTATTTTTTTATCAACTGAAGGGTGATACATAGTTCTAAAAGAATGATATGAAAAAGGGATATCATCATCTTTGGGAAAAGGATGAAGGTATTATGATGATTAAATTTTGATGTTATTATGAACATTTCATGTTTTTTTTGATTCCATTCATTGTGAAGAACACACTATACATATTCATGGTGGTCCTGACTATAGTTTCATATGATATTCTAGACATGTTTATGGTGGTTTTGATTAATAAAATCTTTGTGTGCTCCATATCCATGGTGGAGAATATAGAGAATATGTGAGAATGTTTTGGAGCTCTTCATCATTTGAAAATATTCATGAATATTTTAAATATTTATCTTTGGGATAATGGTGTTGTTTTCATGAAAATTTCGTGTCCTATAATGAATTTTAGATTGATCCTTAAATGATTTATGTGGCTGTTTTTTTTATACCCAATTGTGTTGTAGATGTAGGATAATTGATCACTATTAAAAAATATTATAAAAGATTCTTACTATATATTTCTCATATTGAAACTCTACTAATAGCATTGATCACTATAGAACATATATTATTAAGAAAAAAACTATGGTTTTCATCTTTTGAATTCATTAATCAGAAGTTATTATGTTTCCTAATTCATCATTTTCTAAAAGTGGATAATCAGTTTTAATACTAGCATGACACTTATATCTGTTCATGGGAACTATCAAGATGTATTATGGAATAGTTATTTATTATGTTTTTCAACAATTATTACCCCATTACTATAATTGTTCAACCCATAATATCAGGTAGTTATTGGTTGTGTTTTTTAATATGTTTTGGTGAAACTGTACCATTAATAAATGGTATCTGGTTTTCAACCAGTACATGATCGTTAGGAATTTCCTCTCATTAGAATTGCTAAATTTTCATTGGTGTTATTAGATAAAATTATTATATGAATATGACCATATTATTTTCTATTAAACTATAAATGGTCATGTTGACACTAATGTGAAAAAAAGATTCATGTATTGATGTCATTCATTAGTATGTATATTCTTTTGTATAGATACTGAAGTTATACGTGATGCTTTTGGATATTGGGATGTAGGTGGAATATAATTATTCTTTCATATAATGTTTTAGTAATTCACTATTTGGTAGGTGGAGAAGTACCAAAAGGGGGATTTTGTGGTAGATATTTTTGGAGATAAAGAAGTCTGCAGTGATTCCCCTGATGAATGTTATGAAAATGATCAATATCATGTTTTGTTTTAGCGGAGGATTTTTAATCATTTTCTTATTCTTGAGGTGGTTCTATATTAGTCCCCTATCTCATCTATGGTATTATATCTTATTTTTTCAATGTTTTATCGTGCTTTGAGAATTTTATTTTATAGGCCTATGTTAAATTATTTAGTTTTAGAATCAATGTCTCAATGATATGTCTAATCTAATGTGTTGGTTGGACTCTATGTTTCTGATGGTTTTCTCCAACTATTAGTTATTACATAATATAGGTTGGAGGATATTTATACATAGTTCATCATCAGTCTGACTATATATTATAGATTCATTTAGGATGTATGAAAAAAATTGTAACACATGAAATAAGAATATAACTTATTAGTGATCGTAGTATATATTTACATGGACATTTTATTGATGGATTATCTAGGTGATGGGTTATGGTTTTCGGACTCCTGATTATGATAATATCTATTCATAATCATTGTTAGACCTCTTGGGGATATAGAGGTATTTAAAATTACTATAACTCTCAGATGTACAATAGAACATCAATACATCGATAGATAGAGGGGAGGATAAAGAGATCCCTCTAGAATATTAATAAAATGGGTTTCACTTGTAAAATGTGTTTTAGAATGATGTGGGCGAGGAACCAAAATTTAGTTGCCTGTAAATACAATAATACTTTTATCACCATAATTGGTATGGAATAGTTGAAATATTTTTACAAACAACCATTGTATTATATATTATGGGGAATCCAGTTGGAGAGTCCGTAATTTTCAAGATGAGGCTATTGTATATCATGATAAAGGTGGTTAATGAGAGTCAAGAGAGAAGGAAGGTGGTTCAAGATCAAATTAAATCATATGATGACCATATGATGAGACCTATAATCTTTATTTTTGGAGATCATGATTTCTTATTGGTGAATCCACTTTGTGGGATGGGGTGGATTGGTTGTGAGAGTATGATTTTCCATTTTTTATTGGGAATTCCATGGTATTGGAACTTATTGAAGACATCGAAAAACAGATATCCCTTCCCTAAATGTTGAGTGAGATTCATGATATTTTTTATATTTTGTAGCTTCTCTTTGACCATCATGACGATTCTCATGTCAATAGTTATATCAAGATTGATTTTTTTGATTATCATTCATTTGAGGAGTGGCCCATGGAGATCCTAGAATTATAGGAGAGGAAGTTAAAGAAAAGTTAATCAAATTAGTTCACATATTTTGGAGGAGTGGTGGTGTGGAGTAAAGAACATGGTAAAGTGATTCAATGATACATGGTCGATATCATGAATTGTTTGATACAAAATTACACTTTTCTAAATATTTTTTTGTTGATGTTGACCTTTTTTATGGATTATGAGATTTATCACTATTCTTTCATCCCTTTCTTATGGAATTTATCATGTTTGGGAGGTATCTCACTTGGGAGAGTGTTCATGGTCTAGTTGTTAGTACTGCATAAATTATCACCATATCTATATATATATATCAGATTGTGGGGATCATCCTCCTAATACAGTGGGATTCAGGGGATTTGTCTCACATGGGGTTTTTTGGATAAAACATTTTTCCATTCTTTACATGATGGTTTCTTTTATTTAATTCATGAGTGTAATAATTGTTTGCATGTTATATGATGTAAGGCCATGGATTTCAAAATCGTACCCATTGTTTTTCCCAGTGTTGTAGATGTTCTCAATGTGATTATGGTATTTTGTCAAATTTTTATATACTGGGTGTACAGATTATGTTTCACCAGTTCTTTCCAATATGTTTTCATCGGAATTTCGGTTTTTAGTTCCATATTTAAGAAACAATCATCTTTTAATATCTTAGTGAAGCATTTGGTAATAACTTTTTCGATGTTGGGATGAAAAATAATTAATTAAATTACATGTTGGGATATTATTTTAGATGTTTTATCTTGGAGATCTACTTATATAAAATGGTTAGTGAAAATTCTAGGATGATATGGTCTTATGTTTTGTGAGGGTTGAACAACCATGGTTTCTATAGAATATAATAATAGGTGGTCATGGTTTGGGTTGGAGGAGCCGAAACATCTTGGAAAACACCATAGTTTATGTCGTGGTCATGATTATATTCAATTTTTAAAACAACTGAGAAACGGAAAAACTTTTTCTAGAGATTTAGTTATCACTTCAACAAGGGGGACACAAAAATTTGGGCTATCACAAAACTCTGTTGACATGGTTTAGGTTTAGCTATATAAAAAGATGTCTTATCCACCATCATATTCAATTCCATTTTTATATAATTAATTTGACTGGAATATTGACCCCTTGGTGGCCTATTGATCATAACCTTTCAGGATTATAACCTATTGGATAATGCAGTGTAAATACTTGGATATTCTGTGGAATTTTTTTTCGTAATTACATGGTATTTTTTCGAGTCCGCGAAAATTTTTGGCACTTGATTCCGAGGCCCGATGTGCCTGGAATCAATTTATGAAGTTTTTTCATGTACGTTCAGTAAATGTATGAGTGGGTTTTTATAACTTTTGAACCGGTCCTCGTAATTTAAATCTAAAGGAACCATTGAACTCACATCGACAGTATTCTCTTAAGAATAATTTCACCTCGATGGAAGTTGGTCAAGAAAAAATGATAGTTTTTGGCTTTTTATAAAAAAATAATAAAATAATGTGTGAAAAAACATTATTTTATTTGAGCTGGCTTTGGGTGTGTGGAGGTTAAAACCTCCAAGAAGAGGCTGGAGTTGGGGGCCACCACACCATAACCTCCCATGAGTGGTTAATGTGGTGGGGCCCACCCGAGCACAACCTCTCTTGGGAGGATAATGTTTAGGAGGGGACCACCCCTCACCTTAATGTGGCCCACTCCCCTAGCAATTAATGGTGCCACCTGCACCCCAATTAATTTCCAAATCATCCTTTTTGAATTTTGTTCCATCTACCCTATTTAATTACGCCAATGCATGTGAATTAATTAATGGGAGCCTCTTGATATCATCCAAATTAAATGTGACACCTCTCGTGCAATTAGTTTTGTGGAGCCAGGTTAATTAATTCGCTTTTTGAATTATGTACCAACAATAAAATAATAGACAACCTATTATTTTTATTTTGGTGGCATTCTATTTTGGTGGAATGGAGGAAGTGGAGATCTAGGGAGAACCCTCATCCCAACAAAGAATGTGAAGAATGTTAGCGACGCTTCTTCCTTAGTCTTCTACCCCGGACACTTTCCGATGTAGGGAAACTTCCCTTCTCATCATCGTCAACGAACTGACACATGAGCATGGATTTGGAGTTCATGAAGAACACGGAGAACGAAGAACATCATCATATTTTTTCCCCAACACCATCAACGAATGGCGAATGATGACCAGAAAATCAAAGGTAGGGGGTTTACCTTGTGCTTTATTCCTTTTCTTTTCTCTTCATCGTTTGAAATGAAATCGTTTCATGGCTGCAAAAACGTGTCGTTCATCTTTCCTATTTTGGATAACCAATTGATATCACATTAAACACGGAAGATGTGGGCTGACCAAACATGGCCTGACATCCTCTATTGATTCTTCTCACTTGTGGTGTTCTACGGCAAGGCAATGAGGCGACAACGATGAAGGCGGCAACGACGAAGGCCACACTACCCACGACATCTGTGATTCGATCCTCCACCGTGGTACACTGGTGCTCCCAGTCGAACACCGCTAGCCCAGCAGCGCCGGACCAACCTACCCGCGGCCTCCTGACGCCCTGTCCAGTGCGCACCCCAGCTGAACCTGTGGCCTACCCAGCCCCATCTGCGCCCTACCCGGTGCCGCCAAGTGCTACCCGCGCGCCTGCACATTGCCCCTCGGCCTGCCCGGCTATGCTGGCGCCCTTCATATAATCCATTCCTGCTGCCCGTTCCCCTGTGCGCTGCCCTGCGGCCTGCCCAGCCCCGTCGGTGCCCTGTTCGGCCCCACCAGTGCCCCGCCCGGTTCCCCTGCGCACTGCCCGCTCCTCTGTGCACTGCCCCGCGCACTACGTGGTGCACCTCTGCCCTGCTGTGCCCTACCCTACGCCCCATCCAAACCGGAGGCCTGCCCCACGGCCTAACCGGCGCCCCTGGCACCCTACTGCTACGTTCCTAGTGCCCCAAGCACCCTACCGTGGCCAGCACGGCGCCCTGGTGTGGCCTGCCCGACCCCTGTTGCAGCCTACCCGGCCCCTACTACCGCATTCCCATCACCCCTACGCCCTGCCCGGTTCCCCTGTGGTGCCTCGGCTCCCTCGCGGCCACCCGGCCAAGTCGGTGTCCCTTCCCCTTCATGGATCCATGGACGGTCCGGCCTGCCCGCACCCTCTAGACCGAGCCATGTCGGGCCACGCCCTCACAACGCTCCGGGATGAACTAGCCCTGACCCTGGGCTGAAGAGCCCTCGCAATCCACTGGGTAGGTCCCACCAGACTGGGCCAACATGTAGTAGGCTGAACTACCCAATGGGTTGGGTCGGACCCAACGAGTCAGACCAGGTTGACCAAGATCGGGACGGCCCAGATTGGGTTGGGCCGAGTCGATCCGACCGGGTCAGACCGGACCCGGTCCCATTACCGACCCTCTACCTTCCTAGTCCATATCATTGGTGTCGGACATCCATTTGACGAACCATCAACAGAGCCAGTATTCTTGGAGCGTAGACGTCCCGTCGAGTATATCCCACTAGAGTTCGGGGTATAGTTGAGTTACGGTCAGGTTGGATCGTACACGAATCCAATCGGGCCCCTAAAACTAAAAGTCAAATAACTAACATACTGGGAATCCGATTGACGCACCGTCTATTGTGTTCAGACCCCTATGATGTGGCGGACCTTTTAGATACTTCTTCATTGCAATTCACAATAGTTGGAGTATTTCCCAGTAGCTCGTGGAGCGGATCCTTCTAGTGACGAGCAAACAGAGTGCAGAGACCTAGTTGTAAGTAGAACTGATGATTTCCTGACCGTTTCAACTCAGAGTGATTCCACTAGCCCATTGGGGATCCCCTGGTAGTTTGTGGTAGACCTACGTTAGAGGAACTCCTATTTATTGGTGGCAGACCCGCGATACTCGATAGGAGGAGTAGCTCTGCAGGCTACTAGGGGGAGCGACTGGTAGTTGGCGGTAGACCCACAACGGAGGATCGCCTTGTAGTTGGCAGTAGTCCCGCGGTACTCGACAGGAAGAGTAGTTATCCAGCAGTCATCATTTCAATAATAATTTTTTTTTTGAGTTGAGTCATTGAATTTTGATTTTTCCTCATGATTGAGATGGGTTACTAGATAACCTAGGTATATGTATGGGCATATACCTAAGTAATGGTTATCTATTGATTTCATACTTTGTGCTTTTTCCTTGTTGGATTTCATGAGACCTTGAGGGTCTCAGGGTCCATACTGAGTATCGTCATACTCACCCCTGCACGGGCTATGACTACACCTCATTGTGTTGGTTACAGAGGATAGACAACGCTGACTGAGGTAGAGAGTAGCAGGATTGGAAGGTACCTAGAGGTGGATCACTCAACATGACGGTGCATGGAGGAGACAGATGGACATGGAGTGCTGAGGAGTCCATCTGTACCTACCCTTTAGTTAGTAACCCTAGAAAATGACCTAGTAGCTTCTTTACTTTTCTTTAGTTGTACTTTCTTTCCTTTTTTCTTGTAAATTCAGTTGGGCTTGTATTTTCGGCCCCATTTACTTTCCTGCACTACTTTTGTATACAATTTTACTTAGTGATTTGCATCCAATTGTGTACATTGATTTGTTTTTTTACAGTTATAAAGGAAATGCCTACCCTGTTTTGGGATTTACGCCTTTGGTGCTAGTCGCCAGCCCCTGGCGTATAGAAGGCGGGCTTGGGGTAGTCACGATACAGGCCCCAGGGGACGGGTCGTGAAAAATTGTTATTGGAGGAGTCGGTTCTAACGCAGAACATTGGACTATGATATTTATTTTCTGTGAAGCAATTGTGTTAAGGGTACTAATTGTGGTTTTTAGTTCATGTAGTCCAGTGTTGGTACGGGCGGCCGACGTATCCATACACTAGGACCCTGACTTCTGACATCCAACTTATTTCAAAAAAACCTTGATTGTGTGTGTGTTTTCAAAATTTATTCTTTAAGTCAACTCAACCAGGTCAGCACACCAGGTATAAATTTTTTGACTGTGTCACATATGGTTCTTTCTATATTTATCCCCATAGATGAACAGTTAGAGCCCCGAGAGTCATGTGTTCTGATAGACCACCGAGGGATGAGGCCTCAGTGTAGGGCCATTTACCAGTGGAGGAACCAATGTTACTACTTCCTGTTGGGCCCCTGATGCAACCAGCCCCAGCTGCAAACGATTCATGCCACTTGTGTGCGTTGCATGAGTTCTAGTGCCAGAGGCCACCCAGGTTCAGGGGAGAGATGGACCCACATGTGTCTTAGTATTGGCCAGAGGATGTGGTAAGAGTCGTCAGGCTAGTAGGGACACCGAAAATCTTCATTGTAATCCTTGCTGCCAGCCTCCTCCAGGTAGTAGAATATAGATGGTAGAGCCTGATGCCCGTGGTGCATGGCTATGCGATGCTACTATGGACAGACTTCGAGATCTTTTTTCAGGCGGTTTTTTTCCCAGCAACCCTTCAAGTGGTGCCGATACAGGAGATACTGCATCTAAAGCAGGGTAGCACGATAGTAGCACATTACTCAATGAGGTTCACTGACCTCTCGGGATACTCCACTGATATGGTAAGAAACACTTCCTTCAGATCCTGGAAATTCGAGCAGGGGCTCATGTGAGATATCAGAGATCTGATTATCTAACTCAGCATCCCGACGCAGGCGGGGGTGGTAGAGGGAGCCCTCATAGTTGAGAGTCTCCTTATTGAGTAGTCTCCAGCTGCGAGACCCACCACCAGCCGACACACAACAGAGTCTTTTGCAGATGGCAGTAGACAGATGTCATAGAGGTCCACAAGGACCAGACCTATAGGTGGTCAATCGATTGACTCAGGATCAGTTGTGCAGGGAACCCAGAGTGGAGACAGATCCAGACATGCCAGGAGCTGACAATGTTACTCATGCGGCGAGCTTACTCACATGGCTCGTGACTATCCGACCCATCGTTCTAATGATCAGCAGGTAGTTGAGGGTCCTCCCAGGTAGGTGTAGAGGTTCGATCGAGGTGGTCTGCTGGGTGAAGGCAGACGTTGTAGAGGAGCTAGTCGTGTAACTGGTAGTGGACGACATTTCGAGGTGTTACTGCCACCACCACTAGGAGGTCCAACCCGACTACAGGGAGCAGGTGGACCGGGGAGAGCTCAGTTCTCGGTAGCTAAGGATTACGATCACGACGCTAGGAATATGATTCAAGGAATGATATGTGTCTACTCTACCTTAGCTACAATTCGTATAGACACAGGTGCCAGTGACACATTCTTTTCCACTGCCCTCGTTCAGAGCTCAAATATTCCAACAGATTCATTGTCTTGATCCTTACGGCTAATGACTCCTATGGGAGAAGTCTAAACAATTATGCACTGGTACCAGTAGTGTGAGAATACTCTAGGAGGTGAGAGATTTGGCTAGTATCTCCTTGTAGCAGCATCTAGGCCTTACGAGATCATCTTGGGTATGGACTGGTTATCTACAGTCCATGCTCAGATTGACTGTATTAGGAAAAATGTGATGTGTGTTCGCATGGATGGGACCAGTATTACCTTCACTGGTGATAAGGGAGCCTTTACAACATAGCACGAACATACCGGGAGGAGGGTGCAACCAATCACTCATCAGTTGGCCGGTCTCACCCCTAAAGAATTTGACGTGGAGAGTCTTACATGTCATGTAGTGGTGGACCAGGTACGCGAATGTTTTCCCTGATGATGTTACAGGATTACCTCCTCATAGAGAGTTGGACTTCTACATTGAGATGTACCTCGGGACAAAACTGATATCTACTCCAGCATATCGGATGGCTCCCTTTGAGCGTCATGAGCTAAGGGTACAGCTGGAAGACTTTTTGGGGAAGGGATTCATCTGGCCTAGTGTTTCTCCCAGGGCAGCCCAAATTTTGTTCACCATGAAGGTGGACGAGAGCATGGGGATCTGTGTCGACTACCGTTGCCTAAACTAGGTGACCGTGAAGAACAAGTACCCACTTCCAAGTATTGATGACGTCTTTGATCAATTGAAGGGAGCACAGTGGGTCTCGAAGATAGTCCTCAGATCAGGCTATCACCAGCACAGAGTTTGAGATGAGGATGTACAGAAGACGACATTCAGGTATCAGTATAGACACTAAGAGTTCTTGGTTAGGCCATTTGGCAGAACCAATTCTCCAGCAGTTTTCATGAGTCTCATGAACAGGATCTTCCAGCCTCACCTTGATCGCTTTGTCGTAGACTTCATCGACAACATTCTGATCTACTCGACTACTGAGAAGGAGCATACCTACCATTTGCAGGTAGTACTAGGCACACTCTTAGATCACCAGCTTTATGGTAAGCTCTCGAAGTGCCAGTTTTGGATTCGATAGGTTCACATCATGGGACACGTCATCTTAGAGGCTGGAGTTGTAGTGGATCCAGTGAAGACCGAGGCGATACTTCCTTGCGAGCCTCCCAGGAGTGTGATAGAGGTGCGGAGTTTCCTGTGTTTGGATGGATACTACCAGAGGTTCATTCCAGACTTCTCCATAGTTGCAGCACCACTATCAACCTCTACGAAGAAGTGGAAACCCTTCGTGTGGTCCAAGAGATGCCAGCAGAGCTTTCAGAAGGTGAGACAATGGCTGACTAGTGCCCCCATCTTGGGGCTTCCAGAGGAAGGTGTAGGGTATGTAGTCTACAGTGATGCATCATGGACCGGACTCAGGAGTGTCCGGATGTAGGGGAGAGCAGTGATTGATTATGTTTCTCGGCAGTTGATACATCATTATATGAACTACACTACCCATGACCTGGAGTTAGCAGTAGTGGTTTTCAGCTTGATGATGTGGAAGCACTATCTGATGGGTGAGAATTTTACTATGTACTATGATCACAAGAGTCTCAGGTATATCTTCTCTCAGAAGGACTTGAACCTGAGACAATAGTTATGGCTTGAGTTCCTCCAGGACTATGAAATTGAGATAGTCTATACTCCTGGGAATGGGAATTTTGTTATGGATGTGCTCAGTAGGAGGACTGATATACATCTTCTCGGTGAGGCGACAGAGAAACTTGATTCTTTAAAAATATCATTTATGGATAGAGATGGAGCAGGATTCCTACATTCTCTTATGATCACTTCCCCACTCCTTCAGCGAGTTAGGGATTTGCAACATGGGGATTTTGACAACGAGCCATGACGTGCTTTGATATCTACAGGGCATGCACCTGATTGATTTTTTGAAGGTGGTGAGCTTTTCATCCTCTTCAAAGGATATACCTTGGTACCTGTAACACATAAGGAGGGTGTTTTGAGGTAGTTACACACATTCCCTCTAGCGTTACATCCAGTTGTGGCGATGATGTATCAGGACCTCAAATGACGGCACCGTTGTCCAGGTATGAAGAAGGTGGTAGCAGAGTTTATCTCATGATGCCTCACTTTCCAACAAGTGAAGGCAGAGCACCAGGTACCACCAGTCTTGGTTCCAACTTTAGAGGTCCCAGAGTGGAATTGGGATGGAATATCCATGGAATTAGTTAAGGGTCTTCCACATAAATCCAGGGTCAAGACTTGATTTGGGTGATTGTCGACAGACTCACCAAGTCGGCCCACTTCATACCGATCATAGAGAAGGGTTCAGTAGAGAGCTTGGAAAACCTCTATGTGCAAGAGATTGTGAGACTACATGGTATACCATATTCTATTATCTCTGACCATGATTCACGGTTTACTACCTAGCTATGTAAGGGGTTCTTGTTAGATTTCAGGATACAAAATCACTTCAGCACCACCTTCCATCCTCAGACAGATGGTCAGACCGAGAGGACCATCCAGACCCTCGAGGACATGCTATGTGCATGTGTCCTCAACTTCAGTCACAGCAGGAAGGATCACTTGCCTTTGGAGGAGTTTTATTACAACTATTGGGACCATGTTGGATGGATAAAGAAGTAAGAAGAGTTTTCTATTACAGAGTGTTGGTTATTTTTTTCAAAGTAGCTAAATCAATTCACATTGTAAAAGACTGGAAAACTAGACGATGCTTTGCTGATTTGTATTTCACAAATATCATAAGTTTGGAGAACATGTGATGAAAGCCTTATGATGGAAAGGGAGAGAAAAATATGTGTTTTTGGAAAAGTCATATCACAAATATCAACAGATAAAAAATATGGCAAAAGAAATTAGTAGGAACGCAAGTATGCAGTAGGCGCGCAGGTATGTAGTAGGCGTGCAAGTATGAAGAGGCACGCAAGTATGCAGTAGGCGCGCACGTATGAAGAGGCACACAAGTATGAATTAGGCGAGCAAGTATGAAGAGGTGTGCAATTCATATTTGAAAATAGCATTATTTCAGAAATATGACAAAGGAAAGAATGTGGTGCGCATGTATTGGTGCCCAAATGGTGGCGTGCAGGTGGTGGCACGCAGGTATTGGCACACAGGTCTAGGTCGCGCAAGTCCTCAAAATTCCTATAAATAGAAAACTAGCATCCTAATTTCAAAAGGCTCGAGACTTAGATAAATATTTTGAGCTCTGAGTGCGCAAGTCGAAGAAGTGGCGTGAAAGTGTTGTGCTGTCCAAAAGGTGGAGCGCAAGTAGAAGGTAGGCGCACAGTTATTAGTTAGGCACACATGTAGAGTTTTGCATAATCGAGAATGCACAATAAGAGTGACTTGAAATTAGATGGCATGCAAGCAGAGGCCGCGCATGTTGGGAGGCGCACAAGTAGTAAGGAGGTGCACAAGTGTAAGGAGGTGTCCAAGCTGTTTTCTCTAGGAGGTTTCTACCAGCTTCTGGGTAGGAAAGTGAAGAATTGTTTTGAAAGATTTAATCTGGGAAAGGTCATCAAGAAGAACAGAATTATTTCATTACCCTATTTGTGCTAAGAGGGAGCACACACACTATTGGATTTTTTTCAATGTTCTATATGAGTGTAAGGGTATATCCTACTCGTTTTATTCCACATCAAAGGATTGTTTTCTAGTGGATTGTGTGGTACTGGATTGTTTCTGTACAATACCAAGGACATAGCTAGTCTTGTTGAGTAGTGAACCTTGTAAATATTGTCTTAATGTGGTTGTGTGTGTTCAGCAAGGAATAAACTCTTTAACAGAAGTCAAAGTTTATTTCAAAAAGGGGAAACATAAAAAGATAAAGATATCACTGATTCTCCCCCTCCCCCTCTCAGTGATACTTGGATCCTAATTGGGAACTTCAATTGGTATCAGAGGGACAAGTTCCCTTCGTTTATTCATTGCTGAAGTGTTTGAAGAGAAGTTGTGATGGAGAATCTAAATTGTGTGAATAGTAAGGGTATAACCATTTTTGATGGAAACAACAATCACATCTGGAAGGACAGAATGTTGCCTTATCTTATGTCTCTTGGATATGAAGTTCTCGAAACTACATCAGATGGATTTGCTACTATTGATGACAAGGTTCTTCTTACTCCTGTTGATAAGAAGAATATTCAGAATGATGTAAGAGCTAAAAATGCATTACTTTCATCTCTTTTTGAGGGTGAGTTTTTAAGAGTGAAAGGTGTTGCTACAACCAATGGAATCAGGGACAAACTGAAGAACATTTATGAAGGAAATAGAAAAGTGAATAAGGCTAAACTTCAAATCTGGATACTGAAGTATGAAGACGTGAAAATGGGAGAATATGAATCTGTTGTGGATTTCAGTACAAGGATAAATGATATTATCAGTAAAATCAGATGTCTTGGTGAAACATTGGAGGATTCTACAATTGTTGAAAATATCCTGAGAATTCTACCAGACAAATTTGATGCTAATGTGTCTTCATTGGAAGATAGATACCTTAAGACATTATCTCTTGATGACTTGAATAACACTCTCATTACTTATGAAATGAGAAGGGAGAAGACTATGAAGACCAAAAAAACGTAGATAGAGAAATGTCATTCAAGGCTTCAAAGAGAGAGAAGTAAAAGAAGACTCTTATTGAAGATGATGCTGGTGAATCTGATTCTGAAGATAAGGCATTTAAAAATTTTGATGAAATTTTATCCTTGATTTCTAAAAATGTGAAATGAGGTGCATGGAAATATAAAGGGAAACATCCCTTGAAATGTTTTGAATGTGGAGTTGTTGGTCACTTTGCGGAAAACTGTCCTGAAAAGAATAAAGAAGAAAATAGTGATGATGATGAGAGACAACCAAGAAAGTCATGGAAGAAACAAACTGACAAAGATAAATATTTTTCAAAGGGAAAGGATAAAAAATCTTTCAAATAAAAAAGAAGAAATTTTTTATATATATATGAAGAAGAATATTGGGAAGCTGAATCTGAGAAATCATCTACTGAGAAAGCTAGAGAGAATACCTTTATTGTAGTAGTGGAGAATGAAGATTATGAGAGAAACAGTTCTGAAGAAGAAGAAACTCAACTTGAATATCATCTGAAATAATAATTGAAAGAATGTTTGAGGAAGATCAAAAGGCTTGAGAAGGAAAACAAAAAGTTGATAAATGAAATTTCCACATTAAACAATCAACAAGGTTTTCCTGGGGTGAAAATCAAGATGGAACAGGAGATTGATGACCTGAAGAATTCTCTTGAGAATTAAAAGAATCATAATGATCATCTTAAAGTAATTATTAAAGAAAAAGAAGAAGAGTTTGAACTATTCTAATAGAAACTATCCAAAGCTAAAGAAATGAATGTCAGTTTCAAACATTCTATCTCATAAGTTGTTGAATGTTCCAGTAATAATGAACCAATGAAGGGTCTGCAAAATATACCATCAAAAGTTGAGAGGAAAGATGAAACTGGTTCTAATAGGAACAAAGATGGAAAGACAATGTACGTGGCCAAAGACAGTAATCCTGAAAAATCAAAAGTATATAAAAATACTGTATCTAGAATGATTTCTACTACTTTTGGTACTGATAAGTTTTAACATAAATCTGAGCTGAAAAAGAATGTTATGATTGAAAACAGAAAGGTTGATGGTCAGCAAAGTTCTATTAAGAAGTCTATTGAGAAGCATGATCACAACTTCGGTCAGTATAGAAGTTTCAAAGGAAAATATTCATTCTATGGTTATTGCTGGTATTGTGGTGGATTCAGACACACTGCAAACATGTGTTGGTTTATTCAACAACATTAAAACTATTACACAAGTTTTGAAAGACAAGGATTGAGGGGGAGTCAATCCGTTCAAAATATTAATTCACTGAATAAATTTCATATGATATCTGAGAATACTGGTGTGAAACTTGATAATAGGTTCCAATAACTGGAAACTATTTGTGAAAGATGTGATCGACCTAGACATCTTGTCAAGGGCTGCCTTAGTGTGTTACCAGAGCAACATAAGATTCTTAATAATTCTCAAAAGCCATAGTTTTTAAATGATAAAAGGGACATGTTTTATAAGTCTAAAAAGAAAGAGTGCATGGTTGTCTAGCCCGAAGACATTTACCTGGCTACGAAATTGGATGAAGCACAACAGAAAGTGAAGGAAAAGAAAGAACAAAAATCTCTTGTTGTCGAAACTGCTTTGAAAGCTACAAAGGGAGAACTTCCATGGATTCATGATAGTGGGTGTTCTTCTCATCTTATAGGAGGATTAATGTTGCTGATGAATGTGAAATACTTTAATGAAGGAACCGTTACATGTGGAAACGATGAATCTCTAAGAATCAAAGGTGTTGGATTAGCCATCATCAGAAAAGAAAAAATGAAATCTGAGAAAATATTATATGTTGATGGGTTGAAACATAATATTCTAAGTGTTTCACAACTCTATGATAAGGGCAAAAAAGTTATATTCAGAAAAGATGGATTTGTTGTGAAAAGTGAAAATGATGGAAATATAGTTACAAGGGGCCAACATACAAGATGGAATGTGTTTCACGTTGATGAAGTGCAGAACTCTTGTTACATGGGTGTAATGGATGAAAATAAGTTATGGCATAAAAGGATGGGACATATGTGTTAGAGAAATATGTCAAAGTTATCAATGTGAGAGAGTGTCCGAGACATGCCTGACATATCGAGATGAAGAGATTGGTGCTGCACTATTTGTGAAAAAGGAAAGATTACAAACTCTTTTCATAAGAGAGTTGAAATTCGTTCAAAACAACCCTTGGAACTTATACATTATAATATATGTATACCAATGAGAAAGAAATCAACAAATGGAGATGATTACTTCATTACTTTCATTGATGACTTTACTCGCATTAATTGTGTTATGTACATGAGACATAAGTCAGATGCTTTGAAAATGCATAAGAGTTTCAGGAGGATAGCAGAAAAGGAATGTGAGTATTCAGTGAAGAAGATCAGAAATGATAATAGTGGTGAGTATAAGAATGAATAGTTTGAAATTTACCTTGAGAATCATGGAATTCATCATGATTTCAGTTCACCATACACCCCGCAAAAAAATGGGGTCGCTGAAAGAAAGAATTGAAGTCTGGTGGAAATGGGGAGAACTATATTACCTGAACATGGTCTTTCTCATTATTATTATAGGAAATCCATGAGCACTTCTGTTTATATTCATAACTGATGCTTCTATAGGCCAAACTCAGATATGTCTCCATATGAAATGTTCTATGGAAAAAATCCATGTCTGAAACATTTAAGAGTATTTGGGAGTCCATGCATTATAAAGAAGAAAGGTGGAAACCTTGGAATGTTTGAGAAAAGAGGAGATGGTGAAATTTTTCTTGGCTATGCACCCGAAGGAAGAGGATATAGATGTCTGAACAATGAAATAGGAAGAATTATTGATTCTTTAGATGTACAAGTTGTTGAAAATGTTGAGAAAGAAAATAAGTCATGTGTTGATATGGAGGTTGACCAGGAAGGAGAAGCTTTTGTTAATGATTCTGATAAGGCTAAAGATTGTGTTAATCCTACCATTGAATAGGAATCTGACTTAGAAGTCTCAAGTGATGAGGATGGTGTTGAAACAACTCATCCTAGGTTGAGGAAGAAAGTGGAGGCTCAAAACATTATTGGAGATAAAAATCAGAGGGTCCAAACAAGAAGAACAAGAAATGTTATATCACATATATCTCTTTATTCAGAAGTTGAAATGAATAATGTAAATAAAGAATTTTAGCATCCAAAATGGGTTCATTCTATGACTGAAGAGCATTATAAGATAGAGAAAAATGATACTTGGGAACTTGTACCCAAGCCAGAAAACAAGAACATTATTGGTACAAAGTGGGTTTTCTGGAAGAAGGTGAATGAAGAAGGAAAAGTAATAAGAAAAAAATATAGATTGGTCTACAAAGGTTATTCACAAATTGAAGGCATTGATTTTGATAAAACCTTTTCTCCATAGGCACGATCAGAAACAATCAGAATCATTCTTTCTATTACTGCACACCGAGGTTACAAAATCTTTCAAATGGATGTAAAATCCACATTCTTGAATGGTGAAATTGATGAGGAAGTTTACATTGATCATCCTTGTATATTTGTTATTGGAAAGGATGAAAATTATGTGTGCAGGTCAAAGAATGCTTTATATGGTCTAAAACTGGCTCTGTGAGCATGGTATTCTAAATTAGATACTTTCTTAAAGAAGATGAACTTTCAGAAAGGGAGAGTTGACAACAATCTCTACATCAAGGAATGTCAAGAGTTTTCACTGATCATTATTGTTTATGTCGATGATATTATATTTGCTAGAAATGATGAAAGATCATGTGAAAAATTTGCTGAGGAGATGAAGAATTTATTTGAGATGTCCATGCTGGGAGAAATGAAGTACTTTCTTGGGCTACAAATTTCACAGAAGAAGAATCACGTTTTTTTGTCTCAAGAAACGTATGCTAAGGAAATTCTGAAGAAGTTTGGCATGGAAAATTAAAAACCAGTTTCCACACCAATTTTAGTGGGAACCAAGTTGTCTAAAGATAGAGAAGGCAAGTAATTTGGTTAGAAAGAGTTTCAAAAGCTGATTGGAAGTCTATTGTATTTGACTACCTCAAGACCTGACATCGTCTATGCTGTTACTTTATGTGCAAGATTTCAGAGTGCCCTTAAATAATCACATTTTATTGCTATAAAAAAATTCTCAGATATATCAAAGGAACAACAAATTTTGGAATTCATTATGACGCATCTGAAAATATTGATCTATTCGGGTGTTCTGATTCTGATTGGGCACGAAATGTTGATGATCGAAGATCCACATCCGGTGGAGTTTTCTTTATAGGGAAAAGTTGTGTTAGTTGGCATACCATGAAATAGAATTCAGTAACTCATAGAACATATGAAGCTGAGTATGTTGCTGCTACTCAAGCTCCAACTCAACAAATGTGGATGAAGACTCAGCTGGAAGATCTACTTGTTGAAGTAAAGATACCATTGCTCTTGGGTTGTGATAAACAGAGTCTAATAAATCTTACAAGAAATACATTATAACATTCATGTTCAAAACACATTGATATAAAGTACCACTTCATCATAGAGCAGGTTGAAATGAATGAATTAAGTCTAGAGTATGTTCCTACATCTTAACAAGTTGCTGATATATTCACAAAACGGTTAACGAAGGAACCATTTGCAAAATTGAGGTTGAACATGGGTGTCCAACCTCCTTCCCATCAAGGTTAAGGTACCTATTTATGTCCCCACCATCATCTTGCCTTTGGATAGTGTTGTCAAGGGGGAGACTTGTTTCATAAATCAATCCTTAAAGATGCATGCATAAAGGGGGAGTTGTGGGTAAGCTGTGAATCCAGCATGTATATGTGTGAACTATTCTAACTGTTTGTCAGAGTGGTTGTAGGAAACAGTGTTTTTTCCAGGAAAGTTTATGAAGTGATGAATGCTAAAGTAAAAGCTTAAAAGATTTTCACAAGAAGGATGAGGATATGAAAGCTGAGGAGATACGATCGTTGACTTCATAGTCACTGCTTTTGGACAACATGGTTTTGGTTGTTCATAATTCTTGTTTCCTACAATGAGTTAGCTGACATAGGCTTAGAGATGTTGATAAGTAATCCATTTATTAAAGTTATAGAGATTATTGATTTATCAATCTTGGTTGAAAAAAAATTTCAAAGGGGGAGATTGATGGGACTATGTTGGATAGCTAAGGAAGTAAGAAGAGTTTGCAATTACAGAGTGTTGGTTATTGTTGTCAAAGAAACAAAATAAATTCATTTCGTAAAATATTTAAAAACCAGAACATGCTTTGCTTATTTTTTTATCAAAAATATCATAAGTTTGGGGAACTTTTGTTGCATGCCTTATCAAGGAAAGGGGGAGAAAGAGAAGCGTTTTTGGCAAATTCATATCACAAATATCATCAGATCAAAAATATTGCAAAGGAAAGATGTAGGTGCGCAAGTATGCAGTAGGCGTGAAAGTATGCAGTAGGGGCACAAGTATGAAGAGGCGCACAAGTATGCAGTAGGCACACAAGTATGAAGAGGCGTGCAATTATACAGTGGGCACGCAATTATGAAGAGGTGCACAAGTCATATTTCAAAATAGCATTATATCAAAAATATGATAAAGGAAAGAAAGTGGTGCGCATGTATTGGGGAGAAAATGGTGGTGCACAAGTGGTGGCATGCAGGTATTGGTGGTCAGGTCTAGGTCACTCAAGTCCTCAAAATTCTTATAAATAGACCACTAGCCTCCTCATTTCAAAAGGCTCGAGACTTAGAGAAATATTTTGAGCTCTTAGCGCTCAAGTCGAAGAAGTGGCGCGCAAGTGGTTGAGGCGTGCATGTTGAGCCTCATTTTCAGGTGGTGCAAAAGTGTTTTGTTGTCCAAAAGGTGGAACGTAAGTGTTGTGCTGTCCACAAGGAGTCACGAAAGTACAAGGGAGGTGCAGAGGTATTAGTTAGGCGCACAAGTAGAGTTGTGCATAAAATGGAAGGCACGAGCAGAGTGACCTGAAATTAGACGGCGCACAAGCAGAGGCCGTGCAAGTAGGGAGGAGCAGAAGTGGTAAGGAGGCACGCATGTGTAAGGAGGCGCGCAAGCTATTTTCTCTAGGAGGTTTCTACCAGCTTCTGGGTAGGAAAGTGATGAATTGTTTTGAAATATTTGATCTGTGGAAGGTCATCAAGAAGCACAGAATTATTTCATTACCCTATTTGTGCTAAGAGGGAGCACACACACTATTGGATTGTTTTCAAAGTGATACACGAGTGTAAGGGTATATCCTACTCATTGTATTCCACATAAAAGGATTGTTTTCTAGTCGATTGTGTGGTACTGGATTGTTTCTGTACCATACTGAGGACGTAACTAATCTTGTTGAGTAGTGAACCTTGTAAATCTTGTGTTCTTGTGGTTGTGTGTGTTCACCAGGGAAGAAACTCTTTAACAGGAGGTGAAGGTAGTTTCAAAAAGGGGAAACTTAAAAAAAAAGATATCAATAATTCACCCCTCCCCCTCTCTGTGATACTTGGATCCTAATTGGGAACTTCAACAACAACAGATATCACTACACCATAGGGATGCCACCTTTTGAGGCCTTGTACATGTGACACTACAGATCACCCTTGTGTTGGACAGACCTTGGGGAGTCAGCACTAGTGGGACCGGAGATGGTACGAGCTACCACTGAGAAGGTTCAGATCATCCCAAAGTGGATGAAGACTGCACAGATCAGGAAGAAGTCGTATGATAACAGGAGAGAGAGGCCTCTAGAGTTCGAGGATGGTGACCACATCTTTCTACGGGTCTCACCTCGACGAGGTCTACGAAGAATTTTTAGAGGCTTAAAGTTATCTCTGAGATTAATTGGACCTTTCCAGGTCCTCACCAGAGTAGGCGAGGTGGCTTACCGCTTAGATCTTCCACCTCAGTTGCATCGGGTGCACGACGTCTCCCATGTATCTCAGCTGATGGGATATGTGCACGACCCTTCCCACATCATCGACCATGGAGAGATGGACATAAACGATGGGGAGACTTTTCCGGAGGTTCCAGTAGAGATGGAGGATCGGCAGGAGAGGGTCCTACATGGATGGTCGAGACCTCTGGTGCATGTACGCTGGTAGCACGGGAACCTCCAAAAGAGAACTTGGAGCGGGAGGCTCAGATGCGTGCTCAGTATCCCCATTTGTTCCCATAGTTTAAGTTATAGCTTACAGGGACATAAATTCTTGAGGTGGGGAGAATGTAAAGACCAGGAAATTCCTTGTAATTTTTTTTCATAAACACATTGGATTTTTACGAGTATACTAAAATTTACGGTGCTTGATTATAAGGCTGAGTGTGCCCGTAATCAATTTTTGATGTTTTGTTGGGGTACGTTCAGTGAACATATGACCAGGTTTTTATATCATTTGAACCAGTGCTCAGAATTGAAATCTAATGGAACCATTGAACTCACAGTGCCAATATTTTATTAATAAGACTTTCACCTCAACGACAGTTGGTTGAGAATAAAAGTTAGTTTTTGGCGTTTTATAAAAAAATAATAAAATAAAGTGTGCAACAACTTTATTTTATTTGAGCCAACTTTGAGTGTGTGGTGGTTAAAACCTCCAAGAGGAGGTTGGTGGTGGGGGTCACCACATGTGAACCTCCCGTGAGAGGTTATGGTGGTGGGGTTCACCTGAGCATAACCTCCCTTGGAAGGATATTGTTTTGGTGGGGACCACCCCTAACCTTAATGAATCCCACTCCCCTTGAAATTAATGGTGCCACCACCACCCCAATTAATTTCCAAATCCTCCTTTTTGAATTATGTGCCATCTCCCAAAATTAACTACGCCAACGTGTGTGAATTAATTAAGTGGAGCCTCTTGAATTCCTCCAAATTAAATGTGACACCTCTCGTGCAAATAATTTGGGGGATCCGGGTTAATTAATTCACCTTTTTAAAATACGTTCCAACCATAAAATAATTGAAAACTTTTTATAATTATATTGTTAGCATTCTATTTTTGTGGAACGGAGGAAGATGAGAGATAGGGAGAACACTCCTCCCAACGAAGAATGTAAAGAATGTTGGCAATGCTTCATCCTTGATCTTCTTCCCTGGACACTTTCTGACATAGAGCAACTTCGATCCTTATCATCGTCAACGAACCGACGCACGATCCTGGATTGGGAGTGCATGAAGAACGTGGCGAACGAAGAAATTCATCGTCTTGTTTTTGCAACACCGTCAACGAACGATGAACGATGATCAACGAATCAATGTAGGGGGTTTACCATGTGAATTATTCTTTTTTCTTTTCCCATCATCATTTGAAAATAAATCGTTGCACGGTTTTAAATAATTGTCATTCATCTTTCATATTTTTGATGAACCATTTTCTATCTCTTTAAACGCGGAGGATGTGGGCCGACATAACATGGTCCAACATCCTCCGTCGATTATTCTCTCTTGTGGCATTCAATGGAAAGACGATGAGGCGACAACGACGAAGGCAGAAACGACGATGGTCGCACTACCCGTGGCCTCCTCGAATCACGCGGCCCCAGCGGCGCATCGGTGCTCCCGGCCGAACACCGCCGGCCGAGCGGTGCCTAACCCGCCTACCCACTGCCTCCCGATGCCCTACCCAACATGTGCCCAGACCAAACCCGTGGCCCGCCCCCGCCCCTCCGGCACCCTTCTTGGTGCCCCGGCGTGCTGCCCGCGCACCTGCTCGCTGCCCCGCGGCCAGCCCGACCCCACCGGCACCCTAACAGGTGCCTCTGCGCATCGCTCGTACCCCTGTGCGTTGCCCCGTAGCCGGCCTGGCCCCGCTGATGCCCTACTCACGACCCTGCACGCTGCCCTATGGCCTACTCGGCCCCTCCACCTTCCTGCCCGGTGCCCCCGCGCACTGCCCGCTCCCCTGCGCGCTACCCGGCGCCCCGACACCCTGATGCACCCTACCCGGTGCCCCGGCCGAACCAGCGGCCTTCCCCGCAACATACCCATCACCCCAATCAAACCTGTGACCTGCCCCATGACCTACCTAGAACCCTACCGCGGCCTGCCCGCCCCCTAATGAGGCCTTCCCGGTGCCCTCACGCCCTGCCAAGTGCCACCGTGGCATCCCGATGCCCACGTAGCAACTCGGCCGAGCTGGTATCTCGGGCCCCTCACGGTGCCCTGACTGAACTGCCCTAGTCGTTCCCTCTAGGATGACCCGTGCTGGGCCGCAACCTCGCCATGCTCTGAGCCGAGCTGGCCCCGAGCCCAAGTCGAACCGCCCATGTAGTCTGCTTGGTCAGGCCCATCGGACTGGCCCAAAACATAGAAGGCTGACCCAACCAATGGGCCGGGTCAGACCCAGCGAGTCTAACTGGGTTGACCCAGACTGGGTCAGCCCAGACTGGGTTGGGACGTGTCTGTCCGACTGGGTCGGACCGGACATGGGTCCATTATAGAACCTTGTCCTTCTTAGGCCAAATCATTGGCACTGGATGCCCTTTTGACGAACCATCTGCGGCACTTGTACATTCATGGAGCGTAGATGTCTCTTTGAGTATATACCACTGGTGTTCGGGGAATATTTGAGGTATGATAAGGTTGGATCGTACACGAATCCAACCGGGCCCCCGGGGCGAAAAGACTAATTACTAACAGGCCAGGTGACCGATTGACGTGACGTATGTTGCATTGAGACCCCTATGATTTAGTGGACCATTGAGATACATCTTCGTATAAATTCGTGACTGTTGGAGTATTACCCAGTAGTTCATGGAGCGGATATTTCTTATGACGAGCAAAGAGAGTGCAGAGACATACTAGCTTGCATACCTGATGACTGCTAGATAGTTTTGACACATAGTGATTCCAGTAGCCAATGGGGAGCACCTGGTAGTTGGTGGCATACCCACGGTGGAGGAGCACCTGGTAGTTGGCAGCATGACTGCGGTACTTTACAAGAGAAGTACCTATGCAGGATATTAGAAGGAGATCCTAGTAGTTGGCGGTAGACCCACAATGGAGGAGCGCCTGGTAGTTGGCAGCAAATGCGCGGTACTCGACAAGAGGAGTACCTCAACTGTCCAAGGTTAGTGAGAAGCACCTTGGTGTCGCAACAGGCCCACTTTACATGATGGAGGAGGAGTTCTCCATCATCCGTGGTTTTGATAATGAAAATCCTTGTTTGAGTAGAGTCAATGACTTTTTTTCCCTCTTGATTGAGATGGGTTACTAGATAACTTAGGTATATGTATGTGAATATAACTAATTAATGGTTATCCATTGATTTCATATGTTGTGGTTTATCTTTGTTGGATTTTTTGAGACCTTGAGGGTCTCAGGGTCCTTACTGGGTATCGTTATAATAACCCATGAATGGGTTATGCCCACACCTTGTTGTGTTTGTTGCAGATGAAAGACAACTCTGACTGAGGTAGAGAGTATCTGGACTGGATGATACCCCGCAGGTGGATCACTTTGTGTGATGGTGCATGGAAGAGACAGACGGAAATAGAGTGGTGAGGAGGCCATCTGTACTTACCCTTCAGGTAGGAACATTGGAGGATAACCCTGTAGCTGCTTTACTTTTCTTCAGTTGTACTTGCTTTCTGTTGTACTTGTACATTCCAGTTGGGCTTGTATTTCCAGCCCCTTAAACATTCTATCAATTCTTTTGTATAGAGTTTTACTTAGTTTGTTGCTTCTAGTTGTGTACTCTGATGTGTTTTTTTACAGTTATAATGGCAATGCCTTCCCAGTTTCGGGATTTTCACCTTTGCTGTTAGTCACCAGCCCCTGGCCTATTGAAGGAGGGCTTGGGGTAGTTACGATGCGGGCCCCAAGGGATGGGTCATGACATGCAGAATGAGGTTCCCTGGATTTGAATTACCTTTTTTCCTCTTATTTATTTCCTCCTTACATTAATCTGTTGGTTTGGTTTACCATAATGTAAGTATCATTAATTTTGGGAACAGTTCTTTGAATTATTTATATATGTATTGTAGATGTCTTTTTCTTGTGTGTTTACCTTCAGTGGGGGATGATACTAAATTATTCATTATATCATAGTGAATATTGAATTTCATAATTGATATAATGTATTTTTTCTCTTTTTCTTTTTATGTGAAATAATAATTCTATAAAACTTTAAATCATTGTGTAATGTTTGACTTATGATAATTATGATTATATAATAATTATATAATTAATTTTTTACTTTTTATGGTAGAATATATTTCTTAGTTCATCTATTTTTTTGGTAATTTAATAGATAAAGTGTATTCTTCTCTTTTGTTATGGATCTTTATGTTTTTTTTCTCTATTAAATTATATAAATAATTTAATTCAGGTAATTCATGATGGTTAAAATAATAAAGGGTTATGTTTAAATTTAAATGGTTTATCATTATTTATTGAAAACTAGAAGTTATACATGATCCATGATTAGATAATCGAAATTTTTTTATAATTAATTCCATATAATTCTTGTAGAATTAACCTATGATAAATTAATTAGCTAATTCCAGTTGGTATCAAATTAGTTATTGACTAAATATAATTTTTTCGGGACTAGGGTGGACGGACGACAAGAAAATGTAGATTCTTTTGTTCTATTCCATACTTTCTATATTATCTTTTTATTTTACTTATTTCCTTATTTGAGTTACTTCTATCTATGAGGAGAGTTTTTTTATAATGTGATATGAGAATGATCTATCTAATGGTTTGGAAATAATTTAGTGGGATTTTATAGGCTTGTGGTAGAAGTTAATACATAATGTGGTGGGATGGATAGTGATTTGTATAAATGTATTAGAGAAGACATTGATTATTATGGGTCGACATAAATATGGGATGAACATTTCCCCCCTAAAATTTGGGTTATTTTCATGATAATAAATCTAACATAAGGATGGAAAGATAGATTAAATATTTTAAAATTCCTTTTCTAATTGATTAATGCATCCAGATATACATGGTATTTGTATTTTTAAGGTACATTTAAATTATTCAAATAGTACATTGAATTATATAATAGTAATGTTAAAAAATATCACCCATGGGGTTTGAGGTTTAATGCAATTCCAAAAATTATGATAAATATTGAGGAATATTGGTTGGGGATGAATTAATAATAGAGAAAATTTAATTTAATTAATCTTATTAAATGTGAAATGTAAAAAAATGTTTAAATTGAATTTCTATTGAAATTTTTGTCTTCTTATTAGACATGTAGTTTCTATTGTTGATTAATGGGTGTCTAATTTACTATATATACAGTGGATGTTAAGGTAAGGTGGTTTCCATTGTTGGGGTTGATATATATATATATATATTATGTTTTGGGGTTTCATATACTTCAACATCCATATTTATTGGGAGACCGATAGTGTGTGGAATCTAGAGGGGGTTTTCCCAAACATCCATATTAGAATGTATTGGATCGTTGATTACAACTTTTTTCCACTATATTATCCTAGTAGTATTTTTTTATTGGTATGAAATGTGGTTTCATTTATAATTTATATATATATGGTTATAATGTCTTATCATTAGTTCACAAACATGTATATCTATATATAGTATCTCTTGGATTATCATTGAAATGTTGTGTATGGATTGTGATTCCATCAGTTATAACATACATTGTCTGAACTATATTGGATTCTAAAAATCTATTTATTAAAATCTATAGATGTTGATATTGATAAAGTGATATATTCATTAATGAGGACCCCTTAAATCTACATGAAAAATGGGGGTTCAAAACCCATTGGGCGCAGGTTACTGTAGCAGTACTGTAGCGTACTGTAGCAGCGGCGGCACTGTAGCGGCGGCAGAGCACTGTAGCGGCGGTGGGTACTGTGCAGTACTGTAGCAACGCGGGTACTGTAGCAGTACTATTCACAAAATGGTCTTTGGGCCAAAAAAATGGGCCTACGGGTCATGTAATGGGCTAAATGCCCACTGGGCCTTCGGGCTATGTAATGGGTCTCCCTCTACCCAGTTAAAGAGGTCTTTGCTTTTCTTTAATAAAAAAAATGAGGCTTCGGCCCCAACCTTTAAAAAAAATATATATATATATACAATTTATAACGTGTATACGAAAGACATGTTTATTTTTAGAGGGATGGAATAGGATGTTAAACCTTAGGGCAGAGTGGGAATAAAATGGGAAATTTTTTTTGTGGTAACATCATTTCATATTATGTTTATTATTTTCTATTTACATATATGTAACAGTTGGAGATAAATCCAAGGCATTCCTAGAATCATGGAATACCTATTGAGGGGTTGAGTTTTCATTACTTATTTATTCACCAAGATTTGTTATACCTTATTTTTCATTTTCATATGAAATTTCAGGGAGGATCATACTCATTATACCCATTATCCAATCCCTACCTCTATATTATAAATTTTTCCATTCCACATGATTTAGTTGGTGGGATAAATAGAAATTAGTAGTTCAATGAGTCTTCCAGAATGGTTTGGTCTTCATGGTCATTACTGAGGATTTCCATTTAGAATTTGTAGTTTCTTTTATAGTTTTATAAATTTTAATGAAATTATATTCCTGTATTTGATTATTTAATTTATCTTAAAAATGATTTTTCGGTTTTATTATCTAATCTAATAGTCCTAATGTTATTCATAGTGTGTAATTCATCCCATTTACTTTTCTGATATATCATCTATGATTTTCTCTAAATTGTGGCATAATGGTGGTTGGATTTGGAAGTCATTATCATCCATCACTCATTTCTAGATTAGGATGACATATATTTAGGTGATGATGTTGTGAAATGACACCTTGTTGACGAACCTAGGTGGTATTCTTGTGAATGTCTAATGATTATATTGTTGAAAAATTCTTATGACGTGATGTTTTATGATATCATTATTGTTTTTTCATTCTACCATGTGATGGTATATGATCCTTCATATTTATGTAATAATGTAAGGCCTTATGACAAAAACGTTAAACAGAAGCACTCATGAAAAATAATATCAATATTTTATGGCTCAAAAATTTATTATTTATCCCATAAAAACATTTGATCTCCCCCATTTTTCTATTTCTATTCATTTCCGTATGAATTAAAATATTAGGGAAACTTATAAGAGATATACATCAATAAATAAATATTATAGAAGAAATATATTTCATATTGGGATTCAAATATTTAATTATACCTAGTTCCCAAATACAATGAACTTCTTATCATATGAGTTGGATTTATATATTAATATTATTGTGAAAGAATATATGTTTAACACCAGATATGAGATTTTGTGTTTGGGGTTTCATAATTAGTATCAACAGATATTTTGGTTATATTTTTAAATTATGATACTGAATAATTGGGTATATAAACATAGATAGATATCCATTTCTATAGGAAAATATTTTAAACTAGTACGATTCTTATGGATTGTCATTTCCTAGGTTTTATAATTATATTTTGTATAAATGACCTTTATGTGGACATTTGTTTTTAATTACTTCTTATAATTATGTAAAATTAAAGGGAAAATTTTATTTATGGGGTTGAATATAAAACATAAAATATCAAGAAACATTTTTGTTATTTATTTTTTTCTTAAATATATATTTTAATATTAATTAATGAATAATTAATTGGTATTCATATTTTAATGTATGTTTTTCTTTAAATATAATATTTATATTTTTATGTGATGTATTTGATAATAAAAATAATTTACGAAAATATATCCATATTATTAATTAATTAAAAGTTTATTATCATAAAACAAGTTTATTATGTATTTATAGCATAATATATAGAATTGTGAAATGTTTATTGGAATATCATTATAATTTTGAAGTATAATGGAAGTTACATTAAAAATAGTTTTATCGTTTACATTTCTAATAGATAAATTCAACTTAATTGGAATAATTTTTTTCCACATTGTTGAAATTATTTCATAGTAATATAATTTATAAAAAAATCAATGTTATTTTAGATACAAAACTTTCTATTAATTATATTTTATTATATGAAAGTAGAGTTTTTTTAGATTACACAATTAATAATAAATTTTTTTGTATAATTTTATAAACAAATTCACATAGTTATAAATTAATATTGATGAAAATTATTTTTAAAACTATCAGATCAAAAATATATTCTTCTTTATTTATTTATTTTTCAAACAATGGTTTTTTGTAAATAACTAATAATAAATTTTTTATAAAAATATTTTTTCTTATTCATTTACATTTATTCCAATTGATATAAACATATCCTTCATTGGTGGATACATACATATTTAGCCGAGACCTCATCAAATAGAACTCCTTTCATTGAGTTGATTATTGAGAACATGTTTGAAAAACAGAACCTCTTCTCATAATAATCTCATCCATTTTTTGTTGTTGTAAAAACACATATTATACCTTGGTTGATGATATATGCTCCCCTATTATGAAAATAAATGAAAAGGGTATGCTCACCCATCTTTTACAAACATGGTAAGATTCTCTTCCACATTTTAACATAATAGAGTTATACTTTAACCTTTCTTCACCCATTATTGTCTAATAACAATTGAGATTGATACACCATGAAATTAGCAATGAAATACCATCCAATAAGAATTGAAGTAAAGGGGGTGATTTTATAATGATTCCCCTCACTTATAGGATAAAACCAAGAGGAAATTCACTAACACTGCTTCTAACCACATGATTTATATCCCCCATTGAGAGAACCAATCAATAACCACTTGAGAGGAGGAATTTGGAGTGAATCATTGGTTACTAGTACCATGTGATTTTAAGAATTATAGAAGTTCATAATATCATTTTATATAACTCAACATCTCATTTCGGATCAATATTTACCATTATAAAATCATCCCTTTGTCTATGTATGATAATAATTTATGGAAAACAAGATTTAAATTTTGAATCAATAAATATAACCATAATTTCCAATTTGACACGAGTTTCGTCATTCTCATTTTTGGAGTAGTGCATAAAATTCTTAGGAAATTTCTAGATCTTTTTCTAACAAGGGGAAAGTATTTCAAAATATTTATAGTTATAGGTCTTCTCCATTGGATACATAATCAAGTAATTTATAAAAAAAATTGGTTAAAAATTTCATGAGATAATGAAATCATACCTAATTATTCATATTTTTAAAGGGACTTCAATTATTTTATAATAAATAGAAAATAAAAACATTTTGTAGAATGAAAAATATATGAAATATACACCTCAAGGGATACTATCCACCCTTCATCATATTATTTTTCCCTTAATTTAATATCATCAAATCATATTTGGGGAGTTAGTGGATCTTCAAACAACTGTTTAATTTGAGTAAAATGTCTGAGATAGATTTATCAATATTACAATATCTTTTCTCATATGTCTGAATTACCAAAAAAATAATCCTGATTATATCATAATTTAATTATTAGGTTTTTATACTTTTTGATTCATAGTTTTATTTGATTAAAACATTTTTTATTATTTACGGAGGGTTTATTGACTTGTGAAAATAGTTCACTTTATTTATATTCAATATTCTATACATTTTAGCTAAAAAATTGATTTAACCATATATCAAAACTAACATTAGTCCCCTTCTTAACATTATCGTTGAATTTGTTTTATTTCATTGAAGAAATTTTTTTACAATTCTATCCCATAAGGTCTTACCTTTTTTGTTTCATCTCTAATGGTGGAAAAATCATATATATATTAGCAATGTTTGATGTATGGTTACACATCCCATGCACCACTACATGGTTTTCTCTTTTTACCTAGGAATATAAAAATATTTTGCTGCCACATATCTAATAGAGCTGTAATTATGTGAATTAATGAACATATTTTAATAGAATACATTCTAAACACAATTTATATTTAATTTTAAAGAGAATTATAGAAAGACATTAACTATCAAATCTAATTTCTTTATAAAAAAAATGGAAATATTCCCATTTTATAAAAAACTACACAATCCATTAAATACATAACCATTAGCAACAAAATATTATATTAAGATACACTTATAGGAACATATTTTCAAATACATTTATTTATAACACGGGGCAATTGAAACATAAGAAATGGGTGCTATTAGATGCTCACTATGAGTAATATTAATTTATAACAATCAAATATCACAAGTGATTATAAGATATGCATATGGTATAATCCAGATACATAAGGAAGTAAACCCCTAAAAAATATTGTATTACAAATCATGGCATAATACTAAGAATGACAAAAGTATTAAAATGAAAGTAAATACTTAGGAAGAATAAAATATGATCCATGGAACATACAAAATAATGAGGCACAATGATCAATATAAGATTTCATATAATTTTCAACCTGTAATATCGCCTACCCATTTACTCGTAAAATTACATTTATAGCCAAATGTTATAACATTAATATATATTAAGCACCATACAATTTAACCCATTCAAATAATATATCTAAAACATGATTTATAATCCCTAACCAAATAAATTAGTAGGGAATAAAGGTCCCAAGCGTCTCATACATCATATATTTTAATGATATAAGATACAAATAAATCCTAATATAATAAAGAACCCATGGAATGAAAATATGATTCATTAAATACATCATAAAGAACACATGTAATAAAAATGTGTTTAATGTGTCTTGATATAAATAAATAGTTAGTAATAAGAATAATAATCATCAAAAGATACACCAATTAGAAAAAATGGTCATCCAATAACATCTTATGTCATTATAGGTAAATAATATGCAATCTAAATGATAAAGAATATGAAATTTACACCATATAGAAAAATGTTTTATTGTTAAGAAAATAATTTTTTCAACTAAATTGATGCATGGAATCTAGGTGAAAACCCATCAATAAAAAATCTAGAATAAGATACTCATTAAGGAATGTAATTAGTAGAAATATTACGGTTATATACTATGAAAAATTCTTCAAGTTAATGGAATTTATGTGTCATTCATTCCATGTTGGAGATCAATACATTACCAATCGAGGCTAATGTTCTAGATGGAATCATTTGATGAATATCATTTGTTAAGAAGAAGATATAATAAGGTATGTCGATATAGTTTGAAAAAAAATTTAAGAGTTTAATGAATAAACTAACATTAGAAGTAATAAATACCCTTGATCCATTGAAATTCTTCCAAAATAAATATATTATATTGATATAGAAAAAATATAATCATTTATAATAATAAAAAACATATAGTGGATGTTTTATATTAGTTTATAAAGACATAAGAAATACATGTTTACTCGAAAACATTAAAAGATATTTTTTTTTAAAAAATTATCCATATTGAAAATGTTGTTTAATGTTACATAAAAAGATCAATTTTTTTAAAAAAATATTAAATTAGGTTGAAAATTATATCTATCAATGTTTGAAATATATATAAAAATTCCCTAAAAATGTGTTTCTAATTTCAAAAATAGAATATCAATTTTTTAAAAAATTAGTTTTATTTAAAACCACAACACATTAATAAAATATAAATCCTCATATTTAAAAACAAAAGAAAAGAGAAAAATACCTCCCCAATTTAAAAATGGAAGAATTAAATTATTGTTTTCATATAATGATTATTTATAAAAATTCCATAAATAGGATTTCAAATTTTAGTGGTATAATTATAAAATACATTTCAAAATAGAAAGACTAAGTATTAATTGTAATTCAAATAAAAAACATTTAAGGAGATAGAGAATTACATTATGTTTACAACATAATGAGTTAGAATAAAACATGAAATTAAAAATAGAATTTGTTGTATATATAATATTTAATTGAAATTAACTGAATATGATATCATTTTATTCCAGGAAATAGGTTTTGAGATGAAAATCATACTTGTGTCCGAAATAATACTGAACAACCACTTGAAATATTACACAGTTAATTTAATTTAATTAGATATCTTACATGGAACCTTATTCGTATTTAATGAATTTTATATGATGAATTTATTATCTTTTGTTTATTTTTTTAAAATTTTATGCTTACATTGGTCACCTGATGTTGTTCAATTAATTTCATCACAATAATTTTATATTAACGATAGTGGTAAAGGGTGCTATAAAATAGTTTCATAATCTACCAAATATAATATTATTATTTCATTTATTATTATATTTGGATATAATTTATACAGTCAAATATCTTCTCCATGAATAAACATAATTTATAAAATATACATTATTATGTCTTTTTTAGTGGTTGAATTAACTATAACCATTTATTAAAAATAATATATATTGAATATATGATATTATAATTCTATAATGTTAATGGTTTATTATATAAAACAATTCATACAACAAATAAATTTTTATGTTCGTTCATGTAATTTTATGGAGAAACTGGTGAGAAATGTCATCTCATGGAGGGGGTCGTCTGTAAATGCACACAAATGATACTCTTGTATACCTAGAATTTAATGAAAATAGATAAAAAATATAGTATCCTTTAAAAATAATTAAAACCATATAAATATTATATTATTTTATTAAATATTTTCGATAATCTTTCCAATAAGATGGTTTCTGAAAAAACTGCATGTCTCGCTCTATGGAGGTAGTCATATGCCCAAACCCACTAAAGATGATTTCTTTTTTTCATAGTATATACAATAGAAAAAAAATTTTCTTATATTATTATATTAACAACTCAATACACTCTTCATTATGAGTTTATTATTATATTTTGGTTATGGTTGGTTTAAAATTGAAATAAAAATATTGAAACCTTATGAATGATTGTTCCCTACTATGTGACCATGAACATCATCTTTATGTAGAAAATAGATATGAGGGAGGAATGAAAAATTTTGTAACTAGGTAATTATGTAGAGTAATGGAATTAAAAGAGAGGAAGGTTTTGTAAGTCTTCATGTAAAGTTTATAATTGAAGTGGACAACTAGCATAGAGGATGTGATCTCCTTTTTATAAGAAAATGGGATGGAGTTTTAAATGCAATAAAATGGAAACTACGGTGTAAGAATAGAATGAAAAAAAATATATGTTAGTTAGAAGATGGAAGGTTGTTAAGACATTTAGATAAAACATTAAAATCAAAAAAAATATTTATCGAAGGAATAATTTCATTATAATTTAAGAAAATTCAAGACACCTAAGATTAGTCATTTAAACAATTATTACTCTTAAATAAATATTAACAAAGTTAGATAATTTTTTATTATAAATAAAAGAAGACACTTATTTTCAAAAATTTATGTTCAAAATTCTAATTTGGGCTATATTTAATATAATTAAATTTTAAAATATGCAGAAATTTACTTTCATCTCAAAACTTATACATTATTAAAATACCATTTTCAAATAAATATTTTATTTAAATCATTAATTATACATAAGGTTATATAATATTGATTAAATTTTAAATTAGTTTTAATTAATTTATATATATTTTTCAACATCTTATATGAGTATGGATTTAAATCTGATTCAATTAATTTTAAATATACAAAATATTTTGATGATTTTTATTTTTGACCAATCATTTTTTTACTAAAATAAAAAATTTATACCCAATAAAATATACTATTTATTATTAATAGTTAATTTCCACCATTTAGGAAACTTGGACCCAATATATTACAATTTTAAATATATTTAATTATTTTTATTTTAAAAGAACTAATTTAAAAATTATGATGTATAATGTATTAAAAACCTTTTAAAGAGTTTATTATTGATGCTCTAAAATATCTAATACCTAATTAAGATTAAAAATGATAGTATAAAATATATAATTTTAATGAAATTAAATATTTTTTTTATGAGAAATGGTTCAAAAGTTTTAGGTTATGATTATATTTATGTCATGTATTAAAGTCCATGGTACTTTAAAAAATGTTATTGTTCACATTTCATTTACATATTATTTATTGTAAAATAATCACAAAAAATCAACTAATTCTAATATTAAAATGTCTTCACAAAAAAATATGAATTTTTTAAATTAATATTTTTTGAATGAAAAAAAAAATTAATAAAATAAAATTTTATTAAAAAAGGCTCTTTAAAATTTTATCATGTTTAGTCTTAATTCATATAATATTTATAAATAATTAGATATTGAAAAATTATTTTATAAATATAAATATTACCTATAATGAAATTGTTTTATCTATGATGAATTATGATTCATATGGTTAATATTCAATACCATTTTTTAATGGTTCTTCAAAATTCATTAATTCATTTGAAATATTAATATATTAAAAATAATAACATATAGATATTTTAATTAATTACTATCATTTCATGTAATTATTATTATTTTATTCTTGTAATTTTTAAATGGGTTGGCATTGTTTGTGCCACAATGTACTAAATATAATATTAAAGATCCATAATCTCTAGTCATTACATTCCACCGCCTTAATGAATTAAGATCTTTAAATTTTAATTATTAACGTTTGTATATGATTGGAAATCAGATTCATAAGATATTTATTATTATATATACAACTTTTCATAGGAAATATAATTATTATCTAATATTATATCAATATACAAATAAATCATAAAAAATATACATCAATTATATATTCTCCTTAGTTCAAAAAAACTACCTAAAGTCACTAAGTCTTAAAAACATTGGTAAATCATATATTCTTTTAAAAACTAATTTTATATTGAATCCTAAAATTGAATTAACATTTGGTAAATTAAATATATTAATAAAAAATACAAACTAAAATCCTGAAAATTTGATAATCATAACCCAAAATATCATGATTTAGAACCAATCCTACTAATATCAATATTCTATATCTTACATTTCAAAAACTGCCAAACCATATATCATCCATAAAAAAAATTATATATTATTATTAAGACATACAGATCCCATAATAATTATTGCATCAATATTTAACTCAAAAAATATAGCATCTAAATAAAATCAGATATCATGGTTGTTGGAACCACTTAATAAATGATTTCATAACATTAATTAAAACCCACAAAATAATGATCATTAAATATTTCAAATATTCAACAATAGATTATAGAACATCAAATTATCCATGAAAAATATCAAAACACATATTAAAATTGATATTATAATCAATATTAAATTTTTATTATAATGTAATCTTCATTATCTAAGGTCTGGCTACAAAAATCAATTTACATTCACAAAAAAAACATAGCATGATTAATATATAAATCTGTATTAATCATTATTTTTTTATAAGACATAATGTGTCTAGATAAATTTCATTCTCATATTTTTTGTTGTAATCATGTTTCACCAAATACTATAATTCAAATTGATATGATAATATCCAAAAGATTTACATTAGATGAATTTGAAATATCGATCAAAAATTATCATCCCCAATGAATACATTATTTAAATAAACGATATTTTCATTCCAAAAATTTCATACTATATTAGCCCATCAATAATACTAGTTCATCTTAGGTAACATGATGTTGGGTTGTCTCATACGTATTAAACCAAACCCTTATTTTTATAACTAAATAAATCATTCATAATGGTTCATTGTGAGTATGAAATCAACAAAATCATATCCAATGGGATTGTCATACCAGGTGTGTAGGTAGTCAACTTTTTTCATGCAATTTGTATAGACCGAGTAAACAACCAATCCACCCTTTCTTGGTTATTACACATAGGATAAATTATTTTAGAGCCTAGATCGACATATAGAATCCCAATAGTGATGTTCTTTCAATAAGAACATCACACTCACTACTTTACCAATACTACAGAAGACTATACTATATATAGGCTTCTCCTATAGGCTTATTCCTTGAGTTTTCAATAAATTAATATTATATGAATTTCATATATATTATATATTACCTAAACAAAACTATTGGGATATCAATCTCTTTAATGTTATGGTAGACCTTAACATATCAGATTTGACGAGATTTCAAAAAACCAAATTTTTCTCAAATGATAACATCCAAATATCCAATGGTTTATAAACAATTATATGATAATAACTATGATGTGCTGATAATAATTGACTAGAAATTAAATACAATAAATTTTAAAAAATAATACAATATATTAATAAGATCATTTAGTTAATTTGTTTTACATAATTTGGGAAAAAGAATACAAAAAACTCATGTTATTTTCAACATATAGATTTTTTTCTATTATATAAGAAACTTCCTAATCCATGGAATGCCTCTAATATCTCTCAAAAAAATTACACATAAGATATTTTGTGAGCAAAAACTGACAAAATTCATTTATTCACCCCTTAGGGAAAAGAGAATAAAAGAAAGTAATGATCTTAGATATTCCAAATGGATAATAAAAAATGATAATAATCGAATATCATAAGTGATAAAAAGATGACCGTATGGGTGTTATAAAGATACATAAGGGAAAACAATATGAATAAATCATAAAACATGTATCATAGAATATTCCTTGGCAATATAGTTTTGTAGAAATAAAAGTCATCATACATGAATCATAGAAAAATCCAATCTAACATAGGAAAGAAAGTGCACTGAATGTATATATAGGATTTATTATCATTGGGAATCTGGATAAATTCACACCCATTCACTAATAAATTTTTTTAAGGATAAATAAATTTCACTTACTGTAGAGACCCGTAGATTGATGTACATGGACATTACATTACTTTTGTGGAATAATTAATACAAAACAAAAACAGACACACAAGGACCTTAATAGTTTAGTGTCTTTGGAAACTCAGAATATAAACATCTAATCATGTTGAAAGATCTTCAATATCTCCAATAACGATCTTACCCTTTTTGTTTCCTTACCTAAAACCTTTCATTATTTCCTGGAAAAAAAACATAAAAAGGGTGAGCTCAAATTCTCAGTAAGGGTTGACATAGAGAACATAAAACAATCCATCAACATTTGAAAGAAAAAACGTAAACATGAAATCTAAACATTAAAACCTTGAGAAAAGACATAAATCTTGGAAGTACGTATGGCATATATCATAAAGGAACATCAATAAAGATAAAATAGCATGGGAATAAAACATGTAATTGTGGCAACCATTTAGAACTTGTTATGATTTTCATAGTACCCAAGGCATTGGTGCCAAGACCATCTTAGTGGACAAAGTCCCTTTCTGAATCAAGTTCACTCCTCGTTTCAGTCCTGCAACACTAAACCTGATTAACTTACCATTCCAGCCATGTTTATCTCATGAGATATAATTCCTTACCCAATGAATTGGAGGGAGATATTGGTTCCACCCATCTCATAATTAAATCATTCTTACTTGTGCCACAAAATAAACATACATCATTCATGATAACCCAATGAATAAAATGGGTTTCATAAACATCATCCCATCATCACATAATACATATAAAATAAATGTATATCATTTCATAACAAGAAAAGTGAAACCATTTAAATCATAGAGACATTATACTTGAAACATACACATATGAAATAATGTCATCATAGATGGAAAATGGTTTTGATAAAACACTAGAAATGAATTCTTGAGGAAAATATCCTTTCTTCTTAAAAATCATTTTCTTTTCAAAAAATGTAATGCAAGTTTAAAAGAAAATTATTTTGTTGAAAATATTCATGAATTATTTTTGAGTAATCTTCATGAAAATAAGACTTTATAAAACCACAAAAATCATTTCATTCCATATATGTTAAAAAAATGTATTTCTCGTACTTTTGTAGGAAAAGTTAAAAAAGTACCTCATAACATAAACAAAAGAAAGATTCCTTACATACCATGTAGTGAAAGTAAATAATGGTTTAGAAAGTACTTTAAACATACATGAAACCATTTTTAGAAAATAGAGACATGGATGATAGATATAACCCCAGTGAATACTTACGAATAAACAATCTCAGATAAAAATGAGATTGGAAAAGTTATCCCTTACCTTAGGTCTGATATGCTTTGTATGTATCTGAACCTCCTGTATAATGATCTAAATAATGTAATTGACTTATTACAGAATCATATTCATTATTATGATATCATATATGGTTCACTTATGACTTTATATTACCCGTTCTTTTGTAAGTTCCATGTTAAAGAAGCGTTTTGGGTAAAATCGTTTTAATTTTCGTACATGTGTGGACTTGTTGTTCTTGATATTATTACTTATATCATGATTTACTTAATTAAAAAGTTTAAAAAATTATTTATATGTAATATATATTCAGTATATACATATATATATGATATATCGATAAATGGAATGAAATACACCGTTCATGGAGACGGTAGGCCGTACATACGCATGAACTTTGTTTTCGTTTTCTTATTGAATTAAATGGAATTAAGTAGATGAAATATATATATATACACACATAAATCCAGTATCATTATTATTTCATAAATTTCATGATTACATATTACATATACTTTATAATCATTCATGAATGGTTAACATGGAGAATGAATCTCAACGCGTCATGGAGACAGTAGTCCGTACGTACGCACGAGCGATGATATCATTCCCATGATCATAGAATTGTATTGAAGTGTATGTATAATATTTAAGAATAAATATCAATTTAAAATAATCATATTTAGTTATTTATTTTCACCATTATACACATCCAAGTAAGGTGGTGGTCGGAAACAGATTACACCACGGTGTGGAGACGATATTCCGTATGTACGCACGCGCGGTGATTTCGTTTTCCGTAGGATGGATAGAAGGTGAAATGTAATTGTTTCATATTTATAAAAACATATAATTATATTAGTGATATTTATGTTATTACTTTATAATGAAACAACTAAAGAAGAATAATTTTAAGAAGAAAGAAGCGTGAAAGAATTGGTTGAAGAAATTACCTCTTCTTCGACGCACCTCCTTTAATATTCTTCTTAGGGCACTAGGGATGGTCTTTTGAGAATACCAGTACCTCTATAAGGTTTCTAGGGAAGTGGGGAAGTGAAATGTGCAGAGTGTTTCCAATCATCGAGGCTCAAAATGGTGTGAGAAAGAGAGGGAGGAGGTTCCCTTTTATAAGGGAGGAGAGGGGTACCTTTGGAATAACTAAAAATATTATTTTATTTTAAAGTCATATTCGGTTTTTAATAGCTCCAAATTGAGTTATTTCGAATCTAAGGTGGTGATGGGTCGATATACTCTAATCCAATAGAATTTTTAGAAGTTTAGGTTTCTATTTTAACGTTATCATTTAGATTTAACTTTAAGTTTAATATTTTTTCTTTTACCGTGTCTTCTTCTTTTCTTACACTATAAGGTTAATAAACTAAATATAACAAGACAAAAGAACCCCAAGTTGATTATTATTAATATTTATAACCTTATCTATGTAATTTGGACGAACCTTATATTTTTAGTATTAAAATAACAATTAATAATATAATATTTGGTTTAATAACTATTTTATGTGAATTTTGACATGATTTGGTAATTGATTTTTGTGAAATTAATAATAGAATGATTAGTTAGAAAAAAGTTAACTAAATCAATAATAACATTTCATATTAACCAATAAAATTATTGGAATTCATAAAAAGTCTCAATTTACATTTATTTGGGTATTTATAACATCAATTATGTCAATATTTCATTAATTAGATAATTACTGCATCATCATTGTGTCATATATAAATTAACTTATTTAATGTCTAAAAATTATAAATAAAACAAAATTATGTAGGAAATCTTTTTAGATTTCTAATGAATATTTATAGTCGAATTTATCTTTTTCATAACCCTATATTAAAAATGCTTTAGTTATTAAACATTGATTTTAACTATTTTAACCCTTCTTTAAATAAATTAATAATAAATTTCATAATCTTATCCAAGTAGGCCTAAATGGTCATATATTATTCATAAGGTTTTTTTTGGTCTAATTACACTTATACAATAGAATTATGACATGTGTTAGGGTAATAATAATATCATTTTTACCCATAATTACCCTATTTACTTTTAACCGTGGTAAATAAAAGTAAAAAGTTACTACTCACCAAAAATTATTTTCATCTCATTGAACCACATTGTAGTCCTCGATATTAACTAGGTCTCTAAGATTTTTGAAATTACACTCACAGAAGCGGTAAAATTATGTTTTATGTGAATTTCCAAATTCTCCAAGGAGGTCGGTAAAAGACGGTGAAAAGTTCAATAAAATTTTTATATATCTAAAATTATTATAAAATGACTCCAATTAATTACATTGAACTTATATAGGTATTATGTATCAATTTTTACCTAAAATAAATTTAAATAAATGAAATTCTTATTTAAATAAAAAGTCGGTTTTTTAATAGTAACCCAGTGTTTTCACTATTCATCAAAAATTGAATGTTTTCAGAAAAATACCAAAATTTTACCCTAGGATAATTTCGATATTCAAAATCAAAAAATGAAGTCCACTTTCAAAAATAAAATATCAAAAAGTGGGTATTACTATTCATAACGGCTAATTTATATAACTTATTGTTGTTTAGCGAAACTTGGTATTGCATACAACACATGCTATCATGGAAGGTCATGATTGCGTGTATTGCAAGCCAGGTCAGGGATGCGTGTTGTGGAAGATCCTTTTGATGTAGCGTACAACACAAGACAATAATGAAATTAAAAATAATATTTTTCATAAAATCTCGGGGTGTTACATTCTACCCCCTTTAAAAATAATTTCACCCTCGAAATTTGTCGGGGTTATAAATGGTTTAATACTCGAATGTTTCTTTAATAGAAACCCACATCGTAAAAAAGAGTACCAAAACTTGGCTTTAAAAACTAATTTATGAAATGTAACGGTTACCCAAATAAACTAATAACTGGGTTTCCACATAGGAGAACATAGGTGAAAATATGGATATGGAAGAGAAATCTAACCATCATGTTCTGATGGAGGGTGGTAGAGAACATGGCTATGAAAAAGACATCAATCACAAAGCCATAAATTTTTGATGATCTAAGGTACCATCTGATTAATCGGATATAAGAGCACTAGGACAACATTTTTGGTTTTCAATATCATTTCCCTAAAGTTAAAAATTTTGAATTAGAAGAAATACATTCTTTATTTTGTTACAATCTCACTATTGTTCGTGCTTTGAATAATTTCCACTTCATCTCTTAAAGAAATAAAGTTGAATTTGTTATTCGTGAAGTCTAATAGATCATGTGATAGAATGATGGGTCATTCCATCTCTTTCAAACAAAAGGTTATCAAAAGTTATCAAATATATATAAGTCCATCTATTGTGAGGTCAATCATATACGATTCCAAAAATGAACTTATAGTTCATATATCATACTGCATAATTAAATAAAACTAGTTTCTACTAACCAGGGACTTCCTGTAGGCCAGTGGTAGGTGATAAAGGCCAGTCGCACTTCGGTTGTGGGTTCGATTCCCCCATCCTTGTCCGACGCGATGGGCTATCGCCCGTCCTGCAGGTTGTCCTTTTTCAAAAACTGCATTACTATAAATTCACATCAATAATATCGAAAAAAGTTATATTCTTAAACAATACTAACTTATGTCCAACACAATCTATTCCAATCCTTAGGTTTTTATAAAATACTTCATTCAAAGCTCATAGTATAAAGAAAATGATTACTTGAAATTTCATATAACAATCACATGAATGACATCATTTATCTGCCATATATAATAAGATATATCTTGTTGGTCAAATTACAAACACGTGAATACCTTAATCATTTATTCTCATGACGAATGAATACCCATTGAACCTTAGTGAAAACATTAATGTTGTTAAATTTTATCACTATCCACATACCAAAATCCCCCAAATTCTATATACTCAAACCATAATACCACTTAGTCCTTATATCAGTCATGAGCTCATGAATACAATCAAACATCTCATTATCTTCTTATCCCTTCATTATGCACATATCATCTACTTTCCAAAAATATCTGAATAACCTTTCATGGTTACCGGTACCATTCAACATATACATTCAAATACTTTAGGAAAAACAACAGTGTAACAGTCCTTAGATGATTCTTTATGCCATAGTACCATTAACTATACAACATAACTCTTGATAAACAGACAATCATTCCACTACCTTCTTAAACAACTGACTGAGCTTGAACACTTCTTTCATCTCATATATCATTTGTAGTATCCTCATCATCATTCACATAAATACTACCCATATGACCATGCTGATTCTCTTCATGATATTTTCCCTTAGGGAATTGGTTTGCATAATGCTCGTACATTCCACATTTAAAACATTTAACCGTTGTTGATGTCTTAGAAATACCATTATCCTTGTCCATGGTGTTAACTAAACCTTTTCCATTGCACTTACTGGCTTTGTGTCCTTCTTTTCCACACCCAAAGCATCTTCCAGTTTCTTTGAAACATTCTCCATGATGCCTCTTCCCACATGATTTACATGAGGGGAATTGAACTTTCTTTCCTCTATGATCATCATGAAACTCCATATTTCCCTTATTTGATTAGTCAAGAAACTTACCATAGTTGAGATTATTGATCATATTATGATATTTCTGATTAGGCATAATAACTATACGTGGACCTCCAGAACCAATTTCATTTGGTTTCTCATGAATAATATCATTCAATTGTCCATCATATCCTCCATTATCGTAAATCTTCCTGTTTCCAGCAATTTTCTAAAACCCAAAAAAAATAGTGTGAGAGGCAAGAATCATGCTAGGGAAAACAACATAATAAAGGGGGAGTACCTTTAATATCTAACATCTTAGGTTTAATTATAAGATCGTTACCATAATTCTAGGACTATAACCTATACTTATACTTAACCTTAGGGACATCCCTAGAAATACTTTAGAAATATCTATAGGGATCTCACTAAAGTTCTCGCATCCTAGTTTCCAAAGGTTAACTAAAAATTTCCTCTAATACCAACTGTATAGACCCGTATCTTGACATACATGGAAAATATATTACTTTTTCGGAATACTTAATACATAACAAAAATAGACACACAAGGACCGTAATAGTTTAGTGTCTTTGGAAACTTAGAATATAAAAATCTAATCACGTTAAAAGATCTTCAACATCTCCCATAACGATCTTCCCCTTTTTTCCGTACCTAAAACCATTCTTTATTTCCTGGGAAAAATAAAAAATAAAAAGGGTGTGCTCAAATGCTCAGTAAGGGAAAACATAGAGAACATAAAACAATCCATAAAAATTTGAAAGAAATAACTTGAACATGAAATCTAAACATTAAAACCTTGAGAAAAGACATAAATCTTGGATGTACGTAAGGCATATATCATAAAGGAACATCAATCACGATAAAATATCAAAGGAATAAAACATGTAATTGTGAAACCATTCAGCACTTGTTATGATTTCCATAGTAGCCAAGGCATTGCTGCCAAGACTATCTTAGTGGACAAAGTCCCTTTCTGAATCGAGTTCACTCCTTGTTTCAGTCCTGTAACACTGAACCAGATTAACTTACCATTCGAGCCATGTCTATCTCATGAGATATATATCTTTACCCAATGCATTGGAGGGAGATATAGGTCCTAAACATTTCATAATGAAATCATTATTATTTTTCCCACAAAATAAACATACATCATTCATAATAACCCAAAGAATAAAATGGGTTTCATAAACATCATCACATCATCACATAATCCATATAAACTAAATGGATATAATTTCATAATAAAAATGTGAAACCATGTAAATCATAGAGACATTATACTTGAAACATACAAATATGAAATAATTTAATCATATATGGAAAATGGTTTTGATAAAACACTTGAAATGAATTCTTGAGGAAAATATCATTTCTTCTTAAAAATCATTTTCTTTTAACAAAATGTCATGAAATTTTAAAAGGTAAGGAATTTGTTGAAAATATTCAGGAAATATTTTGTAGGAAGATTCATGAAAATAAGGCCTTATAAAACGGCAAAAATCCTTTCATTCTGTATAAGTTAAAAAAACATTCTTCTTTTACTTTTTCTAGAAAAGTCAAAAATGTACCTCGTAACATAAAAAAAGAAATATTCCTTACATACCATGTTGTAAAATTCAAAAATTGGTAAAATGGACATTAAACATACATGAATCCATTTTTATAAAATAGGGACATGGATGATATATATAACCCTAGTGAATACTTACGAGTAAACAATCTCGGATAAAAATGAGATTGGAAAAGTTATCCCTTACCTTAGGTCTGAAATGCTTCATATGTATCTGAACCTCCAGTATAATGATTTAAATAATGTCATGGAATTATTACAGAATCATATTAACTGTTATTATATCATATATGGTTCACTTATGACTTTATATTACCTGTTCGTTTGTATGTTCCATGTTAAAGCAGCGTTTTGGGTAAAATCGTTTTATTTATCGTACATGTTTGGACTTGTTGTTCTTGATATTATTACTTATATCCTGATTTAAATAATCCCTAAGTGTAAAACATGATTTATATGTAATATATATTCAGCATATACATATATATATGATAGATCGATAAGTGGAATGAAATACACCGTTCATGGAGACGTTAGGCCGTATGTACGCATGAATGATGTTTTCGTTTCCTTAATGAATTGAATGAATTAAGTAGATTTCATACATATATATACACATAAATCCAGAATCATTATTATATCATATATTTCATAATTACTTATTATATATACTTTATGATCATTCATGAATGGTTAACATGGAGAATGAATCTCATCGCGTCGTGGAGACTGTTGTTTATACATACGCACAAGCGATGATATCATTCCCATGATCTTAGAATTGTATTGAAGTGTATGTATATTATTTAAGAATCAATATAACTTTACAATAATCATATATAGTTATTTATTTACACCATTATACACATCCATGTAAGGTGGTGGTCGAAAACAGATTACACCACGACGTGAAGACGGTATTTCGTACGTACGCACATGCAGTGATTTCATTTTCCGTAGGATGGATAGAAGGTGAAATGAGGTTGGTTCATATTTATAATAACATTTAATTATATTATTGATACTTTTGTTATTACTTTATATTGAAAAAACTAAAAAAGAAGAAGTTGAAGAAGAATGAAGCTTGAAAGAATCGATAGAAGAAATTACCTCTTCCTCGACGCACCTCCTTTAAACTTCTTCATAAGGCACTAGGGTTGGTCTTTTGAGAAGAACAGTACCTCTATAAGGTTTCTAGGGAAGTGGGGAAGTGGAATGGGCAGAGTTTGGTAGAGAATCAAGGCTCTAAATGGTGTGAGGAAGATAGGGAGGAGGTGCCCTTTTATAAGGGAGGAGAGGGGCACCTTTGGAAAAACTAAAAATATTATTTTATTATAAAGTCATATTCGGTTTTTAATAGATCCAAATTGAGTTATTTAGAAGATAAGGTGGGAATGGTTAGAAATAATCTCATACAATGGAATTTAGACATGTTTAGGTTTCTATTTAACCCTATCCTTTAGATTTAACTTTAAGTTAAATAATTTTTCTTTTACCGTGTCTTCATGTTTTCTTACAATATAAGTTTAATAAACATAATATAACAAGCCAAACGAACCCTAAGTTGATTATTATTAATATATATAGCTTTAAATATTTACTTTTTCTGAACCATAGTTTTTTAGGAATAAAAAAACAATTAATAATATAATTTTTTTTCAAAACTACTTTTTGTCAATTTTGACACTATTTGGTAATTGATTTTTGTTAAAATCATAACAGAATGATTTGTTCTAAAAAAGTTAACTTAATAAATACTAACATGTCATGTTAACCTACACAATTATTGTAATTCATAAAAAGTCCCAAATTACATTTATTTGGGTATTTATAACATCAATTATGTCAATATTTCATTAATAAGATAATTACTGCATCATCATTGTTTCATAAATAAATTAAATTATTTAATGTATAAAAATTATACATAAAAACCCATTATGTAGGAAATATTTTTATATTTATAATAAATATTTATAATCGAATTTATCTTATGTATAACCCTATATTAAAAATGATTTAGTTATTAAACATTGATTTTAACTATTTTAACCTTTCTTTAAATAAATTAATAATAAATGTCCTAATCTAATCCAACTGGGCCTAAATGGTCATATTTTATTACAATGGTTGTTTTTGGTCAAATTACACTTATCCAATAGAATTAGTACATGTGTTAGGGTAATAATAATATCAATTTTCCCTTAATTACCTAATTTACTTTTAACCGTGGTAAATAAATGTAAAAAGTTACTATTCACCAAAAATTATTTTCATCTCATTGAACCACATTTTAGTCCTTGATATTAACCGCGTCTCTAGGATATTTGAAATTCCACTCACAGAAGTGGTAAAATTATGTTTTATGTGAATTTCTAAATTCTCCTAGAAGGTGGGTAAAAGATGGTGAAAAGTTCGATAAAATTTTTATATATCTAAAATTATTATAAAATGACTCGAATGAGTTACATTGATCTTATATAGGTTTTATGTATCAATTTTGACCTAAAATAAATTTAAATAAATGAAATAATTATTTAAATAAGAAGTCGGTTTTTAAATACTAACCCAGTTTTCACTATTCATCAAAAATTGAATGTTTTCAGAAAAATTCCAAAATTTCACCCTAGGAAAATTTCGATATTCAGAATCCAAAAATGAAGTCCTTTTTGGAAAATAAAATTTAAAAAAGTGGGTATTACTATTCATAATGGCTTGTTTATATAACATGTCATTGTTTAGAAAAACTCGGTATTGCGTACAACACACGCTATCATGGAAGGTCGTGATTGCGTGTAATGAAAGCCAAGTCAGGGATGCGTGTTGTGCAAGCTCCTTTTGGTGTAGCGTACAACACAAGACATTAATGAAATTAAAAATAATATTTTTCATAAAATCTCGGGGTGTTAAACTCAACCTGTATGAATGTAGAAACATTCTAATAAATTTACATATAAATTCTAACTCATGATTTGTAAGACTATAACCAATGCATTAGACGGGGAAATCAGTCCAACCCATCTCATACTACATTTATTTGCATGCCACATGTAATCAATCACATATCACATTATATAGAACCCATGGATAAAAATTTATTTTAGAAAAATTCCAAAATAAATATAATTTACTATTATTTCAAAAATATCACATAAAAAGTAAATGGAATTAATTCAACATATTAAACTAAACTCATGAAGAAAATGGGTTTCATAGAGATTCCCTTGTGGAAATCATTACTAATACATTAAATAATAATAACATGATAAATCCTTGTTAAATAAATGGGTATCTAATGAAATAAAATAACATTCAATTTAAATAAAATTCAATAAAAATAAAACATCATATTGTACTTTCACCATATAAATAAAGGATAAATGGGTAGGAAAATAATTTACACCCATTTAATTGATGTCAAGACTCTCTATGATATCCCATTAATCAAATGGATCATTAAAATGGTATTAATATTGGAAATGTATTGGAAAAATTATTATAACTATACATTGATATAAATTAATCATTATAATTACTATGATTGATCAATACATCTATAGAGGACATCAATACACAAGGCATCATGATAAATGTTTTTATTGAATCATTTGATGAAGTTCTTAGATCTAGAATAATATTTATCAAGGGAAGTTTCCTTAGATGATTTTTTTTAATATCATTCACAATAAACTCACATTGAATTATTAATGAACCTTGATTAATATATATAATTTAAAAATAAATATATTAAATTTATAGGAAAAATTAAATTTATTTACTATATATGAAACCATATAAATAATGCTTCATATATTATGACAGTGAGGAAGGAATCATATGTTTATAAATTAACATTAAAATATGTTTTTTTATAAAAACTATCCCATATCGAAAATATTATGTGATTTAAAAACAAAACATTTGAACGTTTTTTTTATGATATTTAAAAATCACCTTTGTAAATTTCTAATAGTAATAGAAATATATCCTTAAAAAATGAAGAGTTTAGATAGATGAAAATTCCATTTTAAAAATACTTCTGTTGAGAACCACATAAAATTAAAATATTATCAAACATATGATTTAAAATAAGAAAGGAGAAGAAAAATATCATGAAGGATAAAAAGAATAGAATGAAATGAATTATGATCTTATATTTAATTTCATTACAAATTCACCAGATGGGTTATAATATTTTAGAGGTGTCAATATTATAATTTGGTTTGAAATTGAAACCTATATACTTTAGTGATATTCAAATAAAACCCCTTAAAGGATATAGAGAAATATATTGAAGTTAAAATAATATATTTGATAAAAATACATGAAATTTAATATCAAATTATTAGAATAAATATAATATATAATAAAGTCGGTGTATATAAGATTATGTCCCTCATAGAAGGATGTTTTTAGACAAAACACTTACATGTGTCTAAAATCATGCCTCACATACACTTAACAACCAAAATAATAATTTTAATATCATTAAATATAATTAAAAAAGATTGAATATTTACTTAATTTTATAATTAAAATTTATTATCATTTGGTTATTGGTTTTCATATAGTTCTCTCTTATTTCAGTCCCTTTGGTCTATTCGAATAATTTATAATTAGTCCGCACTTGCACAGAATGGATGATACCATTTTCATAAAATATAATAATGTAAAAACATAAAATATAATTAAATTTTATAATCCTTAAATTATTATAAATTTTATATTATATTCTGATATAAAATTTTTTAACTATCCATGAATGGCAGTGATGAAAAAATAAAAGCATAGCTTCATGGAAGCAAGGATCCTCACACATCCACTAATAGCAAATCTTATTTATCTAAGTAAATATAAAAAAATAAATAATTATTGAAACATTATTATAATAATTTCTAATATCCGTAATGATGTTGTGGTTAATATTATTCGAGGTTTAATATTTATTTTTGTATGGATAGAATAAGAATGAATTTTTAGTAAATATGTGTTTTCATTATTGAGAACTTTATCATCATCTTGATAGAGGCATTATATTTGATGGGCATACGCAATTGTTTAATGAGTAAGAGAAATATGGAGTGTTAAAGACATCAATTAGATGGTTTTTTGTTAAATTTTCATGTTTATTTCAAAATTTTGTTGGTTTATTAAAATATTGGATGTAATACAACATTTATAATTGATGGGGACAAAAGTTTACATGGGATAGAATGTTATTTGAGGAGTAAAAATGGAATCAGATGAATGTTAGGTAATTTAGGTGATGGAAGGTTAGTAATTCAAGTTGGTAATTATTTAAATACTAAATAAATATCTCTATAAGGTTTAATGGACATGTTAATTTAGGAAAATGTCATGAAAAATCCTCGACCAGCATGTGCCATGACTACCCCAAGCCCACCTCTAATAAACCATGGGCTGGTGACTAGCACCGAGTAGTGATATCCCCCAAATGAGAGGCATTTCCCAAAGTAAATAAACAAACGTACACATCTACATGTCCAAGATGTTGAAATATAAAACTCTAAGTATGCTAGCAAGCATACCACTGTGATATAGAAAATATAGTGTGACAATAGGAAACATATGGTAAACAAGACCAAAATATAAGACCATAAAAATTATGGGTCTACAAAAAGGGAACAAACATTTTCCTAAAACTCATCCGTATAAAACCCTTCATGAAGGGTACATACAAGAACAACTACCTGAAGTCGCATGTATACACCTTGACTATTTGGTCTCTCTATGAACCACCTGGTCCTAGCCTATATAGGACCCCATCAAAGCAACAATTCTCTGCATGAAACATGACACATGTGGGAAATGCTTGAGTTAGTGTGAGTAAAACAATACTAAGTAGGACACCCTGAGACCATATATTAATACCACTAAGGAAATACACGAACTATACAATAAATTAATACAATTTTACCACAATGAAATGCAAAATGTATAGTCAACTCACATATGAATGTGTCTACACCATATATTCTATCAAAGTCCCTATATACTGATTCCAAAGAGAAACACAATCTCTAGGAAGGACACAGTCTCCATGAAACAAATAGACTCCATAAGACACCAGGTTTCTATAAGACACACATCCATTATAAGGCAAACAGTCTTTCTGAGACACATAGTATCTATGTAAGGATACATATTTTCTCTATCACACTACTTCAAGGATTGATAGATTCTAGGTCACAGTTATTCAGGGTCACATCTCGGAACAAGATACCTCTCGTAGAATGATCTTTTTGGGAGATTATACTACTCAAGATATTAGGTTGTATGCCAATATCCCTAAAAGACACATAGATTATCTGAAAATTACATTCCTGTTGCAAGGGCCCCAACATTACAAAAGACCCATCGAAAGGTCACACAATTTGAATGTTAAGGATATATTTATAAAATAGTCTAACCCTGATCCAGTCCAGGTCCAAACCATCCCTACCCAATCTGGTCTGGTCTGCTCCAAAACAGATCATCTCATGGGGAAAATTAGTAATGCGTGCTGGACCACTGGAGCAGCCAGGCTCCCCCTTGGTTCGGCCCGTGTTGTGGGATGTATTGTTGCGCCATACATGGTATTCCCAAACTGTGTTCCTCCGAGATCCATGAAGTGTCTCCCCACTTCAAGACAGTTGGAAAACCTTCTACCCTCCCCAATGACTCACCGACATTGTGTTACCCCTACGGCCCTCCTAGTCGTGTACAAAACCTCATCACAGTGCCCATGATCTATGTCATGACCACCTTCTAGGTCCCCCTATATAATTCCATCTCCACTGGCCAGACCACATGCGTCCTTTCCATGTTGGTTCACTATCCTAATAGACCAACCCACCTCGACCACATCATCACTCTCCAAGACAGAATGAATCTTCTGCCATAGGATTCCACAATTCATTGCTTCTTCACATATTCATGCATTATTTCCCTAAACAAGGGTTTAAAGACCAGGGAGGAGATGAAGAACACATGAATAACACGAGATATTGATAAAATATAATATATGAAAATGAATTCTTAATGAATGGGTCATGGACTTTATTTGTGTTGGCATTGATTTTTTCTTGATAGATGAAAGAACAATGATGGATAATTAAAAGGATGTATCACCCATCAATCCCGACAACTTCACCATCCTGTAAGAGAAACTGAAAAGAAGATCAACCTATTCATATGTTGGTCAGTTTCTATAATTGAATCTAAAAAAGGATAATAAATCATAAAGAGATCAAATTCCCTACCTATATTTGGATCTCTAGCTGATGAATACCGATTATCATGTCGTCGTTGTTGGTGAGATCCTTTGTACCTAATGTGAGATTCTGATAGTCAGTCCAAGTTCAAATATTTGATCTGTCATTCCCATCAAGAGAACTTCTTTTTCCTTTCTTAGGAGAAATCCAGGGTTATGGTTATAATCCTGGAATCCTGAAAAATACTTTTTAAAATAAAAAGAGTCATTGCATTGAAATAAAATATTTTTATTAAATATTTTATTACTAATACGTCCAAAAACTAACATTTACGGTCGGCCTATGTCAGTCTTTGTTAGGACATACATAATGTAAATTCACTAATCTAAACACAATGGTGATCTTGGATTTCTGATTATGGAAATAGTTTAGATGTTCTTCCACTTTTCAGAAAAACTACGTGTGCATGTAAGTTAATATTCTTTATGATATTGTTCCGATTATACCAGGCCTTAGAATCACATGTTGTTTCAGTGTCTAGTCGTGTAATATATCATGTAATATATGAAACTAATACACAGAAATTCAGAAAAATTAAATTCTTCCTACCTTAGGGATTTACATCCCTGAAATCCAAAACAAAGTCAATACAAAAAAAGGGGTTACTGAGCATGAATCTGAGCCTCCTGGTACCATTATCTCTCCTATAGATATATATACTCCCACATAACTTGGACCAGAGGATTCATCCACCCAAGAAGGATCATCTCATATTGTTCCTCGATATCTACCATTTAATCCATGAAAATCACCCCTTTTCAATGTCCTGCTCTCCCGGGTAAATGACGTGTGATGAATCATTCACGTATCTCCCTAGTTGAGACATGTGGTAGATGTTTCTCACCCACTTCATGTTGGGAGATAGATCCTAGTGTTACACCAACATTCTAACATTATGGAGTATCAGTATAGGGCTGAGGATCTTCATATATAGCTTCTTTCCCTGGTCAAATCTCTATATCCTTTGTCGATGAGACACCCGAAGGAACACCTGGTCTCCCTCATATAATTTTAATGGATTCTATATCATTTCAGAAAATACTTCTTATTTCTCTATCCAGTCATCATCTTCTCTGGGATAATCTTCACCCTTTCAGTGGTATCCCACAATAACTTTGGACCCATGGGTGCTGACTCTCCTGGGACAGTCCAACAATTTGGTGATGTGCATTGTCACTCATACAATACCTCAAATGGTTTTATACCAATGGGAAAGTGGGTGTTTCTATTTTATGCAAACTCCACCAATGGTATTTAATCATCCTAGATCTGACTAATGTCTAATATGTAGTCCCCAATAATATCCTCTAGAACAGAAATTGCCATCTTTGACTGGACATCCGTTAGAGGATGAAACGTTATGCTCAAGCGCAGTTGAGTCCATAATGCCTCCACCAATCCCTTCCACAGCCAGAATGTAAATTGAGCATCATGATATGAGACTATGTCCAATTGAACTCCATGAAGTCGATAAATCTTCTTCACATAGAGGCATCCCAATATCTCTATTAAACCCTACTCTTGGATATGTTGGAAGTAATCCAACATGGTGAGTCTGTCAATGGTCACCTAGATAGAACTATGTCCCATGTACTTGAATGGTATGCTTGTCATGATGTCCATTGAAATTTCATCCCACATCATAAATGGAACCTCAAGTGGTTGGGTCAATCCCACTAGAACATGGTTCCCAACCTTTACATTCTGAAAAATGAGGCATATAGAGATGAATTCTTCCAATAAATTCTCTATCCCTAACAACCAGAAATGAGGTTGGAGGCCTTGGTACAAATTCGCCCCACCCAAATGTACCACCAAATGGGTTGCATGGAAATTACCAAACACCACATCCCATAACTCCACTAGAACCACTTGGCATTCTAAAAAATGGTCACCATGCTTCACACCATTCAAATATCCATTAGGGGAAAACCATGTGTACATAGGAGTAGTTATGGTCTTGTAGTCAGCATCCCCAAGTTGTGTCTCCTTGAATAGTTTTGAGAGTGTAGGGGGGGGGACCATTGATTAGAGTTAAGTTTCTCCATCCCCATGAACAAAGGATATGTGAAATGGGGATAACTACTCTGATTCCTCGTTAAGTAGATGAAAACCTGTTATCTTACTCGGAGTATATTCTACTACATTCCCCTTCCTGGGAGCATAGAGAATCTCAAAGTCATGGTTTAGTGTAACCCTAGCCATCACACCTATCTCAAGATTAAATTATTCTATAAGAATATATACTTGAGACTCTAGAGGTTTGACATGATGACAATATTTTCCCCATAAAAATAGTTTCTTCACATCTTCAATGTGAAGACTACGACTACCGACTCATGGTCTGGGGGAGCTTAGTTCTTCTCACATTGTCGAAACTATTTTGTACCATTGGTAATCAATGATTTTAACTACATTAGTATAAAACCATTCCCAGATCTTGATGTACCATAGAACACAACATAATTGATACCCTCCACTTGAAATCTCAAGATAAGAGTTCTCATCAGTCCCATCCTCATATACTAAAAAGACTAATAGAAATTTTATTTCCACATGGTAGGATGTCCCATTCATGTCAAAGCCACTACGGGCGATTATAAAAAATAAAATCAAGGTAAAAATTTTTGATAGTACATATACAAACCCATGAAACTCCACATCTCAGTAATACTCTTGGGTGTCTCCTTAAAAAGAACTACCTCAATCATAACTGGATCTACCACAACTTCAGCCTCTAAAATGATGTTTCCTGGAAACTCGACCTCTCAAATCCGGAACTAACACAGTGAGAGCTTTCTATAATATAATTCTATCAGTTTGTGTCCAAGACCTGCCTAATGTGTATCACATGATCCTCCTAAGGCACTGAGCACAATAGGATTTCATCTATGAAGACCACCACAATGTGGTCTTTGTAAGGCTGGAAGATCATATTGATGAACCTGAAGAAAACTACTGGGGAGTTTGTCACACCAAACGATGTCACTGTGTACTCATATTGGTTGTAATGACATTTGACATTCATCTTTAGGATGTCCTTATCCCACACTCATATTTGGTGATAGCTAGATCTGAGGTCAATCATTGAGAACCACCATAGCCATTTCAACTGATTTAAGAGGTCATTGATCCTCGGTAGTTGATACATATTCTTCATGGTCACCTAGTTTAGGTTCCTAAATTCCACACATAACATCAAGAATCAATATTACTTATTGGAAAACTAATTTTGGGCTACCTATGGTGAAACACCAGTTCTCACGAAGCACTTCCTCTACAAATCCTCTAACTGCAACATCAGATCATGAAGCTCTATGGGAGGAAACTAATATGTAGTTTTATATATCAGTGTTGTCTTAGGGTAAAGATCAATGCATAAATCTACCTCTGTGTGAGGAGGTAATCCTTTAATATCCTTAGTAAATGAATCCTTATACTCATCGACCACTTTAGAAAACTGAGGACTCATATCATCCACTCCACTGAGGGTTTGGCTAGCCAACTGATCTGTAGTTGGCTACACCCTCATATGCATGAATCCATAGAGTGCTACTTGGGATTAATTTTAACTGAATAAGTAAATCTTAGTCCCATCACAACAAACACACTGCACTTAGCACTAAAAATAGTTAATATGTTCATGAATTATAGATAACTAGTCCATACCATGAATGACATCGTAAGGCCTCGACACTACCACCAAGAGATCCCAACTTAACCTCTCAACCCCATGAGTAAGTGATCACTTTTGGAACTAGTGTGTGATCATTGAATTTCCTATTATATTCTTCTCTATGAATAGTGATCGAGTCGATAGTTTTACTCAAATCATGGAATCTCCACTAAGGGTCATGGAAAGAATAGAATGACTAGAACCTACATCTATCAAAACCATGGGTATGGTAAAAAAGACATAGATCATACCTCTAATCATCACTGGAGCTTCAGGGTTATAATCCTCCATCGCCTAAAGTGATCCTCTTCCATTTCCACTAGCTCCCTTGGCCCATAGTGGACCACGTTGGGGTGGTAGTGGTAAAAACTCAAACCTTCTACCACCTCCTACTTCTTAGCCTGATCCTCCTCCATGATTGACACCTTGTAGACCACACTGGTCTGGCCTCTTCCCTTATCTTAGTTTTCCCTCAACCATATTCTTTTTTGTTATACAATGGGTCATGAAATCTCATTCCAAATGTCCCTAACTTCCGCATGAGTAACATAGCTTATCCTTCAGCTGAATAACACTTATTTATGTTCCCCTAACCACTGATACTATGTCCCGTGGTCCTCCCTAGGTGTTCCTGACCCTTTTTTGTAACAACCCAAAATTTCATTAATGAAAATTCTTCTTGGTCAATTTAATTTTCATATTATGGTAATGTAAAATGTATTCCCTTATTTGGTTTTATGTTTTGGATTTTAAAATGTTTTTATGAATCGTTACTGTTGCTAATATATCCTTTGAACAGTAATCACATGATTAGTATGAATGTTGGGATTTAAAAAACCCAATTTACTGAGACAATGGAAGCGAAGGCCTCATAAAGTAGGATTTCCCTACATGAATTTTAGTTGTCGGAGCTCTTAAAAGAGGTGGCGTCAATGGGCTTCGCTCTTGATCAAGCCCCAGCTGAGCTTGAACATTTTAATATTGAGTGAAATCAACTAGAGGAGAAGTGGAAGTCAAGAGTGATTACCACCCGAGCGATGTCAACCGAGCTACTCCAATAATATTTCACCATCGCACACCTCACCCTTCATTCATATATGGGTGTTATAAGGGGTTATGTAATTAGGCCATATCATTATGACTATGTACATTATTCTTGTATAGGGAATATACATTCTTATTCTTATTACTTTGTAAATAGTTTAAAATGAACAAATAGTATTTTTAGAAATATATTTTGATTAATTATTGGATCATTGAATTAAATAATATTTTAATAATATATTATTATTAAATTAATTTTTATTAAATATAAATAATCATATAATTTATTGAATGTAATTGTAATTTTTATTATGGTTTGAAAGTTGTTTTTGTCAAAACCCATAAATTTTTGATAAATATCGGTTTTTATTTTATAAGTAAAAATTCACATATTTAGAAAATTATTTTGATAAAATTAATATTATTTTTTTAATCCAGACATCGAAATTATCCAATGGTGAATTTCTCAAAATTTTCTGAGATAGTCGAATATTATGCTAAAAATTAAATATCGTTTAAATTTATAATGTGTTTTATGAGATCATAATGACCCAATAGTAAGGTAAAAAAGACTATAAACATTATGTTCTGCCTATATATGATTTACCATTAAGTAAATGTGATTTTGGGTTTGTTTGATTTATTTTACCATGCTTTAGTGGACCCCTCAAGGCATATAAAACATTTTTAATTTTTAAACTACATTCCTTGAGAGTGTGACTCACCTTCATATAAAAACCCATATTATTTTAAGAGGTTCAGCCATTGTCCTTATAAAATATTTTTTCCACTCTCCTTGGGAGAAAACCATGGGAAAAAACCATGGGCTGCTTTGCTATTTTGATTAGTTTAATATGAGGTGTCCCAAACATATATAATACAGAATTCCCTCTCCTTTCTCATATAAACAATCCAAAGCTCCGATTTCCTCTTCACTAAAATCCTTGGAGATCGACCAACCCCTTCCCTCCTCTATATAGAATCCTCCCAACATTCCCCATGCTCCCAAGAAGCCTCTCTCAAGCCTCTTCCAATATTTTGGGATCACACATTCAAGTAGGGGATTTCTTCTTTTCTCATTTTTCTCCAATTTTCAATAAGTTATTATTCCCTTTTTTAAATTAAAAATGTTGGGGTATGATTTCAACCCTCTCTTATACTGCTCTCTTATTGTTCATATGATGGTAGAACCATTTTTCTCTCATTAATTCTTCCCATGTACACCTGTTACCGTTCCAAAATTCTGTGAGAGATTTCTCTCTCATCTTTTACATCCATGTAATTATTTTTTATTGTGCATCTAAATTCCATTACATTTTATTGGACAAGTGTCTATATGATTCAATTACTTTTAATTTCATGTATATAATATGAGACACCCATTTCTCTCCCATCGACCATTTTCATGAATCCTTATGTCACACTGTTATGCTACCGAAATTGCACCGCGTTTTTCCAATCCAAGTTCATTATCTAGTGAATACTGTAACCATGTTTATATCAAGGGTATTCACCTTTATGAACATATATATATATTTAATGGTACTTTAATATATTTATTCCACATTACAAAATCGTAGAATAAGATATTATTTTGATTAATTCCATGTTATATGATTCTTGTGGCACACTTATGCATGAAATAAATTGTTTAAGAAGGGTGTTCCCTGATAGCACACCAATGCATTGGGTAAAGTATAGTGTCATGATACATCATGTGAAATGAGTGTTTAATCATGTAAATTCCAGTGAAATGAGGGTTTACTCTTGGTTCATGTGCAATTAGGGTTTACTCTTGCTCTATGTGCAATGAGCTTTGGCTCATACTAATTCCATGTTAAGTGTTGTCGCCACATTTCCTTGTCATGATTATCATTATTTATCATGACTTTATGTTCATTTATCTCTTGTGATCCTTTAATATTCCAATTTTCTAACATGTATTATATTACTCATGTTATTCTATGTTTATTCCCTTACTGGGATTTATAGCTCACCCTTTTCTTATTCTTGTCCTTAGGTTATCCCTTGCAAATCTTAGTATGAGTGGATTTAGTGGTCTTGTAAAGGATGTTTTCAATAGAGTTTTAATATTTCATGTTTTATGTTTTCATGTAATGATCCTAAGCCCCAAATATAGTATACCTCTCAATCTTATTTCTTATATCAAGTGACGTTTATTTAATAAATCATGTTTTAGTGTGTAATAAAGAATAGGGTTCTCATAGTTGGTGTCGGAGGATAGGTTTAGTTATTTTTTTGGATTAGGATTAGAAACCCATGTGAAGCCTAGGGATAAGAATATGTACAATAAAAACATCCCTACATTTTGGTGAGTATTGAGTTAGTATTTTATCAAAAATATACATCCCTGTCTGGATATGAGCAGGTAGAGGCGGCTTTGGCACAGATGTACCAAGGGATGAAAACCCCGATAAGGAGTTTCGGGCTTGACCCTGGGTATCCTGGTACATAACAATAGGGATTTCTACACTCTTAGTTATGGCACTCTTGATAGATATGCATTGGTATATTCACAACCATAGTGTGAACCATTATTAATGGAACAAAAAAATCCCCTAAGAATATATCTTAGAATGATGATCATGGATAACATAGATTGAATCCTAGAGATTCATATGTTAAGGAAATAAAAGATATTTATATGTCATCTGTTTTTGGATTACCCTTTATGTGTTACCCCTAATGTTCCTTTTATTCCAGCCAATGGCCGGTAATAGGAGGACTCTAGATTACAACGGATGCGAAGACCAATGTTGTGAATGTTCTAATGAGATTCCCAATCTGATGGGAGGGGGAATCTCGAACATTTTCATAGTACCCTCTCAGAAAACTCATGAATTAAATAGATACATGGGTCAAGAAGAAATTTCACCCCCCCCACCCCTCGAAGAAAGAACAAGTCACTATCGACTTCTCCATAATTTAATGTTCTGAACAAGAGAAGGTTCTTCTGGAAGCTTATCATATGGAGGGTGAAGCATATCAATGGTGGGAATTGATCAAAAATATGATGCTTGAGTAGGAGATTAGGGCAATGGAAAGGAATGATTTCCAGAAGATGTTTTTTGATAAATATTTTCCTTGCACCCTCCGTCATAAGATGGAAATGGACTTCCTTGCCCTCATGAAAAAATATGATGAATCTGTTGGAGTGTACAAGGAAAACATCACAGGGCTTTCATGATATGCATCCGGATATGTCATCACACATGAATGAAAGTTACGCAACTTCTTTGGTGGGATGAAACCTATCCTGTAGAATGACCTTGCAATCCGCGACTTCGACAACAATGAGGATATTGCCTGATGTGTCCTCAATGTTGAAATAGAGATCAGCATACCTTAGGGGTTTCATGGGGATAAAGAAGAGTAAGGTGGAATTCAATTATAGTGGTCAAAAGGCTAAATACAATGGTGATATGAAAATACAGTACCCCACATGCCATAGGTATGGAAAAAAACACCTTAGAAATTACTTGAAGGGGACGAGGAAATGCATTAGGTGTGGAGGAGAAGGGAACATAGCAATTAACTGCTAACTTGAAAAACCCACGGTTGCAACAGAGGAGAGGAACAATCCATTCCACTCTCACCATGTTGTTCATTGCATTAACTGCAAAGAACCATGGCATCTTTCAAATCAGTTCCCTAGGACAAGGGTTTTCAGAGGCAACTAGTAACCTCCAAGACATCAAGGGAAATATTTTTCCATCATTACTACTGAATTGAACCTCAACAGTGATGTGGTGACAGGTATGCTAGTTATTCATTCATGAATGGAAAAAAAACTATTTGATTCTCGTTCTAAGAATTATTTTATATCTATAAATTTCAGTAGAACAATCCCAACACCACCACAAATCATGGAAGTAAAGATGTCAGTGAGTAGGACAAATGGGGAAATCATTGCATCTCATGAATATAACTCCTCCCCTGTAATAATTAGTTGAATGAACATCCCGGAAAACATAATCATACTCCCTCTAGTGGAATTATATGTAATTCATGTCTTGTAATGAAATTTTATATAGATCCAACATAAATTTCCTGGAGAGGAAAATCACTCTCCATGTGGAGAATCAACCCGCGATTCGGTACAAGTGCAAGGAGGAAAATGAATCTTCTTTAGTTCCATAATCTCTAGCGTGGATATTAATTCCCTATGGGCATGCGTATCTAGCTACGATAATTGAGTCTAAGGAGGCAACAATCTTTGAATACATGCCTATTATGAGGGAATTCGCGGAAGTTATTCCCAAGTAATTGTATGGTCTTCTTCTTTGAAGAGATGTGTAATTCTCAATTGTTCTTATACCTGGGGAATTTCCAATATCAAATAGTCTATATAGAATGGCTATTTTGGAGCTTGAGGTGAAGAAGAAACAACTGTAGGAGAATTTGGATAAAGGGTTTATACGCCCATGTTCTTCAACATGGGGTACACCATTCATCTTCATCAATAAGAAGGATGGGTCAATGCACCTTTTCATCGATTATCGTGATCTTAACAAAATCATGATAAAGAAGAAGTATCCTGTCCCATGAATTGATGACTTTTCGATCAGTTGCGTGGAGGAAAATACTTCTCCCAGGATTATTTGGGTTCATGATATTATAAAGTAAGAATGATGAAGGAATAAATCCCCAATATTGCTTTTCGTACAAGATACAGGAACTATGAATTCATAATAACACATTTCGGTCTCACAAATGCTCCAACAATCTTTATGGACATGACGAATATAGTCCTTATATATTACCAAGAAATTTCATTGGTAGTCATAATAGATGATATTTTAATATACTCCAATACCAAGGAGGATGAGGAGGAGCATCATAGAACTACACTAGAGACCTTGCAAAAGGAGATGATCTATGCAATGTACAACAAGTATGAGTTATGGTTGAAGGTGGTATCCTTCGTGGTCCATATCATCACAAGAAATGAGATTTTAGTGGATCCCTCCAAGATAGATACAATTAAGTGAGGGCCTAGGACAACATTGGTAATGGATATCTGTAGCTTCTTGGGGTTAGATATATATTATTGATGATTTGTGAGAAATTTCTCACGATTGTACAACCCTCTTTCCAAGCTAACTCAGAAGGGAGTAATGATTTAATGGAGTGATAAATTCAAAGAAAGCTTCATGTAGTTGAAAAGGAGGCTTATCAATGTGCCCGTGATCGCATTACCCATAAGTGTAGAACATTTTGTGGTATTCAGTAATGCTTCGAAGAAGGGAATGGGATGTGTGTTGACGAAAAATGACAATGTCATTGCCCATGATTCACAGCAACTAAAAGTTCATGAGAAGAATTATACAACAGATGATCTGAAGCCGGATGTGGTGATCATCGCTTTAAAAATATTGCATCATTATCTCATTAGGTAGAAGTGTGAAATATATATGGACCACAAAATCCTCAAGTATATATTCACACAGAAAGAGTTGAACAAGCACCAACAATGATGGTTAGATATGATCAATGACTATGACTGCTCAATCAATTAACACCATGAGAAAGAGAACAAGGTGGAGGAAGCTCTAAGTAGAAAGGACCCATAGTTTCTATCATTGATGATAATTGAGAAGGATCCAATCTTCTTAGATTTGATGAAGATGGACATAGGAATAATAAAGAAGGGAATATAATCAATCCATTCAAAAATGATTGCTCGACCGTCTCTTTTTGAAAGGCTAAAGGATGATCAAAAGGGTCATATGGAAATTCTGAATAAAGTGGAAGCTATAAGTAATGGGAAATACTCAAATTTCAATGTTAATGAATAAGTAATTGTGAGATTTGGGAAAATACTATGTGTTACATCAAGTCTGGAGCTGAAGATGGAGCTTTTGGATTATGCACATAGTTCGAATTTCTCTATTCACCCAGAAAACACATTGATGTAGTGAGATCTCCAAGATAATTATTGGTGTGATAATATGAAGAAGGAGATCATTGAGAATACATTAAAGTGCCTGGTGTGTCAGCAAGTGAAGGAATAGAGGAAATAGTCTATGGGGATAATGCAACCATTGTCCACAATAGCAAGGAAATGGGAGAATATAACCATAGACGTTGTCACCATACATTCGATGACATCCAAAGGAAAAATTTAAATCTGGCTTGTTGTATATAGTCTTATATAGTCAACACACTTCATTGCAATTTGGGAGGATTTATCATTGGATAAAATCGCACAGATATAAATCAGGGAAGTGGTAAGGATGCATGGAGTACCACTATCTATTATATCCGATTGAGAAACAAGATTCACCTCTATGTTTTGGAATAGTTTTCAAAATGCTCTGGATACTAAACTGAACTTCAGTACGACCTATCATCCCCCTTATAATGTCCAATCCGAGTGAACTATTCAGACACTAGAAGAAATGTTAGGATCATTTTCAATAGAATTTAAATAGGGCTGGGATCAACATCTTCCTCTAGTTGAATTCTCCTGTAATAACAGTTTCCACATGAGAATCTGAATAGCACCTTATGAAGCCCTATATGGGAAGAGGTGCAGAACAACAACATGTTGGAATGAAGTCATTGGGCGTAATCTAGTAGGACCAAAAATGGTGGATGAAATGGTGGAGAGGGTGAAGTCCAATCAGCATCATATCATGGCAGCCCAGAGTCGGTAGAAGTGTTATGCAGATAACATTGGATGAGACCATGAGCTTAAAGTTTGAGACATGGAATTTCTATGCATATCTCCATGGAAGAAGGTCTTGAGGTTTGGAATGAAATGGAAGTTAAGTCCTAGGTAAATCGACCCCTTCGAGATTCTTGATCATGTTGGGGTTGTGTCCTATCGAATAGCACTTCCACCTATCATAGACAAATTACATGATATATTTCATGTATACCTCTTAAAAAAGAATATACAATACCATTAACACATACTCTATTCAGAGGTAGTAAAACTATATGATGATCTTTCTTACGAGGAGAAACCAATGAAGATCATAGATCACAGAGAAAATGTTCTATGAAATAAGACAGTTCCCCTTGTCAAGTTGTTGGGGAAAAACCACATGTTTGAAGAAGCGATGTTGGAATCGAAGGAATTGATGAAGCAAAGATACGCACATCTGTTTTAGTGTGGGAAGAAGAAATTTTGAGGAAAAAACTTCTTTAGGGGGGAAGATTGTAATGATTCAAAAATTCATTAATGAAAATTCCTCTTGGTTTATTTTAATGTCTTATTATAGTTATGTAAAATGTACGCACTTACTTGGTTTTATGTTTTGGATTTTAAAATTCCGTTATGAAATGTGACTATTGCTAATATTGTCGTTGATTAGTTATCACATTATTAATATAATTGTAAGGAATTAACAAATCCAATTTACTCAGACAAAGTAAGTGAATGCCTCAGCTAGTAGACTTTCCAGGTACGATTCCAATTTTTCCGAGATTGGGAAGGAGGTGGAAACATTGGGCTTCTCTCTTAACCAAGACCAAGCCGAGAATGGACACGTTACACTTGATCAGAACCAACTACGGGATAAGTGGAAGTTAATAGATATTCCCACCCAAGTGATGTTATCCGAGCCACCCCAAGATTCTGTCACTGTTGCACACCTTACCCTTCAGTCTTATGCGGGTGTTATAATGACTTATGTAATGAGACCCTAGCACTATGACTATGTACATTATTCTGATATAGAGAATGCACATTCATTTTATTGTTACAATGTAAATAGTTATTAAAGAAAAAATATTATTTTTAGAAATATATTTTGATGAATTAATGGATTTTTTAATTTAATAAAATTTTAATAAAATATTATTATTAAATTACCTTTTATTATTTATAAATTATCATATAATTTTATGAATGCAATTGTAATTTTTTAAGGTTTGAAAGCTATTTTTGTCAAAACCCATGAATTTTGGATAAATGTTGGTTTTTATTTTAAAAGTAAAAATTCACATATTTATAAAATTATTTAGATAAAATGAATATTATTTTTGGAATCAGGATGTCAAAATTATCCAACGGTTAATTTTTCACAATTTTCTGAGACTGTCTAATTTTCGGGTAAATATTAAAAATTGTTTAAATATATAATGTGTTTTATGACAACATAATAACCCAATAGTGATGTAATAAAATACGATAAAAAAAATGTATGGCCAATATATGTTTTAACATTAAAATAATGTGATTTTCGGTTTGTTTTATTTATTTTACAAAGCTTTAGTGGAACCTTGAAGGTTTAGAAAACATTTTGTCTTTTTAAATTGTTTTCCTTGAGAGTGTGACTCAACTCCACATTAGAAAACCTATTATTATAATAATTTAGGCCATTGGCCTTATAAAATATTTTTTTCCACTCCCTTTTGGCAAAAAACATCGGCAAAAACCATGGGATGGTTTGTGGTTTTGATTAGTTTAATATGAGGTGTCCCAATCCTAAATAATAAATAATTACCTCTCCTTTCCTATTTAAACCCAACCATGCTCCCACTTCCACTTCATTATAATCCTAGGAGTTCTACCAACCCATGCCCTCCTCTCTCTATAATCCTACCATGGTGATCAAATATCCTAAAAATCCTCTCTCAAGCCTCTCCCATGCTTTTGGGATCACACTTCCAAGTAAGGGATTTCTTTTTTTCTCATTTTTGTCAAATTTCATTTAAGTAGTTATGACATTTTGTTTTCTATTAAAAATGTTGGGGTTTATTTTTGGAACCTCCCCCATACTTCACTATTTATTTTTGGATTATGGGAGACCCATTTCTCTCTCATTAATGCCTCCCATGTACACTTTTTACCATGCTGAAATTCTGTTAGGGATTTCTCTATCCTCTTTTACATCCAAGTAATTCTTCTGTATTGTGCATCTAAATTCCATTATGTTTGTTAGGGCATGTATCTATGTGAACCCCTTACAGTCCATTTCATTTACATATGATTAGACACCCATTTCTCTAACATCAACCATTTTCATGAATCCTTATGTTGTGCCATTATGTTGTAGAAATTGCACCGCCTTTTTTCAAGCCAAGAACATTGTGTAGTGAATACCATACCCCTGTCTCTATGAAGGGTATTCCCATTTATTCAAATATACATATTTAGTTCTACTTTCAAGTAATTATTTCAAATTAATTTATCATGGAATAACATATGATGTTGATTGATTCCATGTTATATGATCCATGTGGCACAATTATGTATGAAATAAAATGTTTAAGAATGGTGCACCCTGATAGCTCTCTAATGTATTGGGTAAAGTATAGAATCATGGTGCGTAATGTTCAATGAGTGCTGACTCATGATAATTCAGGTTCAATGAGGGTTTACTCATGCTTCATGTGCAATGAGGGTTTACTCATGATCCATGTGGAATGACCGTTGGCTCATGCTAATTCCATGTTAAGTGTTGTTTCCACATTTCCATGTTATGATTATCATGATTTAAAAATCATTTATGTTAATGTTTCTATTTTGATCCATTGATAGGAATATTTTCAAACATTTTTTTTATTCCTAATGTTATTCAATATTAATTCCCTTACTAGGCTTTATAGCTCACCCTTTTCTTGTGTATGTCCACAGGTTATCCCATGCAATGCAAATTATGAGGGCATGTAGTGGTCAGGTAAAGTAAGATTTCAATAAAGATGTTGTGTTTCATTTTTTAATTTGTTATATAACTATCTTAAGCCCCAAATATACTAGAAATCTCGATTTTCTATGTTTTATGAAGTAAATTTTATGTAAAAAAACATGTTTTACTGTGTAATAAAGAGCAAGGTTGTCATATTTTGGGTCCCTTCGGCTGCTATAAGCAACCAACTTCTGTAGTCTTACCTACCTAGTGTATAGTGGTACCTCCCACTACTGGATTCTTCTCACCTAGAAATATATTCACTAAAATATCTTGCTCTAATAATGTAGCATATTTAGGAATGAAAATAGATATCATGGATTCCTTGATCTCCCAACAGAATCCCTGATCGAAGGTTCGAGCCCTGAAGGATGGCTCTCCTACCATTTCTTTGGAATGATAAGAAAGATTATTATTCCTCTTTGATTACTCATCCATATTCTGACTACCCTACTACAGATGTAGAAGCTCATGTATGTGCAATGACTGTAACATAGCTATAATTAACTCCTCCCTAAATAGGCAATCGAATTTAGAATATAAATTGAATGTATCACATAGATAATGATTTACATACATAAAAAATATAAAATCTGATTTATATATCATATATATTCAAAATATTAATATCTATAATTGATTTATATATAAAATTGAAACACAGTTCAGGGGGATGGTAGTCTGTTTGTACGCATGAATATTGGATCCTTTTTCTTATCGTATTGTATGGAAGTTACGAAACGACATATATTTATCTTCATTAATATATTATATTCTATTATGAATATTATTTCATATATCCTATACATAATAAATATATATATATGTATAATTATAAAATCTGGAATGATGATTGTTGAAGATGAATCTCATCACGTCGTGGAGACGGTAATCCGTACGTATGTACGAGAAACAATATCATTATATTGATGGTTAATCGGTGGTTAATTGGATGGTATATTATATATGAAGATTTATTAACATGTTATATTTTTTTTCCATGAATTTTACTCTTATTATACCCATCCAAATAATGATGTTTTGAATAATAAACTACACCCCCAATGTGGAAACTTTAAGTTATACATACGCATGTATGGTGACATTATCATTCATAGGATGGATATAATAATGAATATGGTTGTAATTACCTATAATAACATCATAGAGTGTATAAGGTACTGGAGGTATTATTTTTTTAATGGAATAATAAAGAAAGAGAATGTGGAAGAACAAATGAACTTTGGAGGAGGTGATAAAAAAATTATCACTTCTTTAGGTTCTTCAGTTTGATTTGAAAAATAGGGCTCCATAGTTTGGATTTGTGATCACATTAAGGACACATGGATGATGTTAGGGTATTTTGGAATATATTTGGGTGGGGTTTGGCCGTGAAAAATTCCATTAGAGATGTGAATTTAAGGGAAAGGGGAAGTACACCTTATAAGAGAGGTCAGAGGCAATTTCAGAAATGTTTGAAATATTATAAAATTATTTTTGATTTTTAATTGATAAAAATGGATTTATTTTGAGGATATGGTGGGGATGGGTCTAAATAATCTCAAAAAATAAGTTTTAGATATGTTTACATCACCATATTAACCTTAGATTACTGATTTTACTATAAGTTAAATACTTTAACTTTTACAATGTCTTCTTTTATTTTTATACTACATGGTTAATATTTACTATAAAATTCCAATAAAATATAAATTTTTTAATTAATGATGTATCTAATATTATCTATGTTGATTGGCCGAACATTATATTTTTAGGAATAATATATCATTTAATAAAATAGTATTTTTTTAAAACTCATTTATGTCAATTTTTACACTATTTAGTATTTGTTTCTTCAAAAAGTCATAACAACGTTATTTTATTGAAAAAAATACATTGAATCAACTATAAAATAAAATATTCACCTATAATTTTTTTGGATTGCATAAAAAGTTTCAATTTTCATTTATTTTAATATTTATTATTTCAATTATTTTAATCATTCTTTAATAAGGTTATTACAACATCATCATTCTCACATAAGTAAAATTCATTATTTGATGTCTAAAATTATAAATAGAATACCAAGATGTAGGGAATACTTTTATATTTATAATCAATAATTTTAGTTGAATGTTTCTTATGTATAACTCTATATTAAAAATGGTTTAGTTAATAAAATATGAATTTAACACTTTTAACACCTCTTTGAATAAAATATAATAAATATAATTATCTAATCCAAGTGTATCAAAAAGGGGAATATTTTTGTCCTATGGTTGATTTTTTTGTAAATAAACTTATCAAATAGAATTTGGACATGTGGTTGGGTAATTTTATATTATTATAATAATATTTTTACCATTAATTACCCTATTTACTTTTAATGGTGGTAAATAAAATTTAAATGTTACTATTCACACAAAATTATTTGTATCCTAATGAATCACATTTTACTTAATGGTGACAACTGTGTCTGTCATATTTCTGAAATTCAATTCCCAAAAGTGGTAAAATTATGTTTTATGCAGATTTGCAAATCTCCCTAGAAGGTGCCTAAAAGACGTTAAACATTTCATTGAAATTTTATATATCTAATCTTATAATAAAATTACTCAAATGAATTAAATTTAACTGATTTATGTATTATGTATCTATTTTGAATTTAAAAAAATTAATTAAAATTAATTATTAAAATGAAAATGTTTGTTTTTATGTACTATGAAATATTTTTTACAATTCATCAAAAATTTTAAGTTTTCAGAAAAATACCAATAATTCACCCTAAGATAATTTTGATATTCCGAATTCAAAAATGAATTCTATTTTACAAAATTATATTATTAAGATTTTCTAAAATTAATTTTATTATTGTTCACAAAAGGATATAAATAGTTTTCTTAAATATATAACTATTTTACAAATATGTATACATTTCAATATAAATATGTTTTATTTATAAAAAAATTAAAAAATAAATTTAATATTTATTTTTTACTTTTTATATTACAATAATTAATTGAGAACTAAATATATCATTTAAATATTTATATTACTAATGTGTTGTGTCCCAGAAACTCAATCCCATGTATAATGTAAGTCAAGTATGTGTTGTATGCAATATAAGATATTAAATTACTTTAAATAGATAACATATTATGAATTCTTGGATTGTTACATTCTCTCCTCCTTCAATAAATTGTTTCCTTGCAATTTGAAAATATTCTTCGAAAATAAAATGTTAAAAATAGAAAATACCATCATGGAAAACCCACATTGGAAATAGAGTTAAAAAAATCTAGTCATAAAAAGATGGAAAGGGAAATGAAAAATTCACCACCAAATTAAGATTTCAAATAGAAGAATGTCGATCCAAATTATAGAAACATAATTAAAGAAAAGTGTAAATATTTATAGGGAGTTAATGAAGTCATAAATCAAAAACAAGGGAACAATAAATGGAAAATTGAGGGCCTCGAAGCCATAAATCTATGAGGATTTAAAATATCAAATGTTCAGCTAAACATTAGGGATTCAGATAATTCATTTTTTTAGAAATTTGTTTTTGGAAGAGGTGGGATTAATTTAATATCAGGATAATAACACAAGAAAACATACTTGATTTCATTACCTATCATAATCATAATCTCATAATTTTGTTGTGCTTTGAAGTAGATTCACTTAATCTATTACACTAGTAAATGAACATGAATTTTTCATTCCTAAAATGATGTTAAATAATGTGATCCTTAAATATAATGATAGGTCATTCTAATTGTCTCACAAAAACATTTAGAACAGGTTATCACATATACATAAGTACAACTAGTGGAAAATAAAACATTAATCTAAAAAATTTAAACTGGAGAATAAATTATACTATCCAATAATGGATAACCTTACAATCATTCCAAAAAATAAAAATCCAAAAATTTAGAAAAGGGTGAACAAAATGGGATTAGTCTTTATCTCCCATATCTCATAGGGTAGTTCTTGGTTGTCACATTACAAACATGTGAAGACCTTCATCTTGTATTATCTTGAGTCATGGTAAAAACCTTAATTATCATATATCCTTATTAAAAACATGAATGGTTCCTTGTTCTAAAAAATAGTGGATTATTCCTTTTGTCCCAAAATGTTGTACACTTTATCCATGCTAGCATAACCCTCTTGTTGATAAATTCAAAATCAGTTCTCATTAATGTTGCATCATCCTGTTTACTTGTTCAAACATAACATTACTATCTTAACATAAGGAAAATATTAAGGGTTATCTTTATATTAATCATTTGTTCTCCAAATATAATCCTACCCTTAAATAAGTTTTATTGAACTTTATAACAATTCAACATATTCTTGAAAATCCTTAGTGAAAAACATATACTGAATACTCCATATATGATTCTTTTATTCATAATTCTTGGATCCAAATACATAAATACTTCAATCCATCGAATTTAATGGTTGTAATGGACCAGTTCCTTCCTTAGTTTAGAGGCAGATTCTTATTTTTAGGCATTGAGTTGGGTAATTCTTATTATATCCATAGATGAGACATTAAACACCATAAAAATTTGTCACAATATGACCCTTTTCCTACAGAGATAACACGTTCCACTCTATTTGAGGTATTCCTCATGTTTCTTCTTCCCATCCTCTTGACATGTAGGAAACCAAATTTTCATTCCTCTACATTTCATAAAACTTGAAATTTTAAAAACATTCATCATCCTCTTACACAATGATTTATGAATGTCATAAATGATCACATTGGTAATAATATATCATGATAACTATTTCGACATGATCATAATATCTTTCTCTCCAGTCATTTTCTGATTTAGTGGCTCAGAATCACCATATTTTCCATCAAACTCAATGTTAATCCATTTCCATCTGGTTTCCTCCATTAAATAAGACTATACATTATAGGGTGTGAAACAAATCTCATTTATGAAAACCTCATAATAAATGGAAGGTATTTTCAATATATAACAACTTAGGATTAATCCTAGGTTATCCATTATTGTTACCAAAAGTATAAGGGGTTCTTCTAAAAAAATTCTCAAAATAAATTGTAGGGTTATGATACCTAACCAATGTTTTCCAAATCTATTTACATGTTTGTTTCTAAACTTCTTATAATAACAACTATAGTGCCCAAACCCTAGAATTCTGGAGCCAGTGCATTATTTTAATACATTGGCATGATTACAAGAAATCAAGTCCCGAATGACTGATCAGTTTAGATGTCTTGGAAAATAGTTTACATACATGAATGATACATTACACATTCTAACATAAAATACAGCATAAATATTTCTTTTTATAATTCCATTATTCCACTTTCTTAACCCTGCATATCAAACATAATACGCTTCTTGGAATCATGGGAAAATAAAACATAAGAAAGGGTTGAGCTCAGATGCTCACTAAAGGTAAATAATTCTAGAGAAGATATAATCCTTTATGGAAAGAGGTATAATAAAAAAATATCCTTTTAAACATAAAACATGAACATAATGTGGAAAATAAAAGTCAAATATTACCATATAAACATGAATATAAATATTCCACTACTCAAATAATCACATGTAATAACTAATTTCATAAATAAGGAATGAAAAATCAAAAACATAATAATTACTACATCAAGGCCATGTTCCATGACCATTCCCTAATATTCTATCTAGGCCTTGTTCCAAGACAATATTTTCTCTCATGGAACCTATAGATGCATCAAGGAAATATAGTGGGCCCCACCTGTCACTTACTAAGTCTAATGCATTCCTCATATTAAAAGGGTGAATCATAACAAAAACATTCATATTAAAACTCACATATGAAATGCCAATACATTAACCATAAACCATGAATGGAATAAAAATATCACATCCATAGTCAAACATATCGTAATTCATTTCCTGTTGTATGGTATGTAGTGAAAATAGATTGAAGCACAATCAAATGATGAAATTATGATTATAACAGGTAATGAAATCAAGTATGTTTTCCTATGTTCTTATCTAGATAGTAAATCAATCCCTCCTCTTTAGTAAAAAATCTATAAAGTGTGTTCTTATAATACCTTATATTTAGATGAACTGATGATATTTTAAATTATTATATATTTATGTCTTTGAGGCCCTCCGTTTTCCATTTATTGTTCACTTGTTTGTGATTGATGATCTCAATCACTCCCAATAAATATTTAGGGTTTCCCTTAATTATGTTTCCCTAATTACCACCAATATTCTACTATTCAAAAACCTAATTTTTTTTGTTACTTTTTCATTTTCATTCCCTTCTTATTTAGACTAAATTTTATTAAACATATTTTTAATGTGGGATTTTCAAAAAGGTATTTTCAATTTTAAATATTTTCTTTTCAAAGAACAATTTCAAATTGTGAGGAATAAATTTATTAAAGGGGGGTATAATGCAACACACCATGAATTCATATTATATTATCTATGTAATTTAAATAGATTATATTTCACACAATACCAACTTGGCTAGCGTTATATGGAAGATTGAGTTTCTACGAAACAACACATTAGATACTTAAATGTTGTATTTATTTATCAATTAAATATTGTAATATGAAGAGTAACAAATAAATTTTAAATTTAATTTACATTGTTTTCACATATATAAAATATATTTAAAATGAAAATTATATGTTTTTTAAAAATAGTGATATATTTCGAAAAAACTATTTTATTAAAAGAACTACTTTTTATGTCCTTTTGTAAACAATAATAAAATTCATTTTAGACACTCATAAAAATTGATTTTTTTTTAAATAGACTTCATTTTGGAATTCACAATATCCAAATTATCTTAGGGTGATTTTTGGTTTTTTTATGAAAACATTAAATTATTGATTAATAGTGAAAAACAATGCGCAGTACATAACAACAAAATTATTGATTTAAAAAATTATTTTTAATTATAATATTAATTCAAATTAAATTAGATAAATAATACATATTTTATTCCAATATATGTTATTTGACTCATTTTATAATAATATTAGATATATGAAATTTTATTGAACATTTTAACGTATTTTAATCACCTTCTATGCACATTTGCAAATTTTCATAAAAAGTAATTTTACCACTTATGTGAATATAATTTAAAAAATCCAATAGACATGGTTGTCATCAATAATTAAAATGTGGTTCAATATGTTGAAAACATTTTTTTAATGAATATTAAATTTTGAATTTTATTTACCCCAATTAAAAACAAATAGTGTAATTAAGGGTAAAAATAACATTATAATAATATAAAATTAACACATCACAATTGGAAATTCTATTGGATAAGTGTATTTTGACCAAAATTAACCTTAGGACAGAAATAAGATCATTTTTATCCACATTAATTAGATTATGATATTTATTATATTTTTGTAAATATGAGTTAAAAATGTAAATTTTAAATTTTAATAACTAGACCATTTTTAATATAGGGTGATACATAAGGTAAATTAGTTAATAAATATTATTTAGAAATAGAAATGTTTTTTCTTCCATTATGGTATGTTATTTATAATTTTTAGGCATTAACTAATTAATTTGTTTATGAAACAATTATGATGCAATAATTACCTTATTAATGAAAGATTAAAATAATTTATATTATAAATATTAAAATTAATGTAAATTGAAACTTTTGATGCCACAAAAGAATTTTATTAGTGAATATGACATGTTAGGCTATATTCAATGTAATCTTTATCTAAGGAATCAACTTGTTTAACTCTCACAAAAACCAAATACTAAATAGTGTCAAAATCTTCATTACTGAGTTTTTAAAACAAATAAAATTTTATTAAATTATATAATAGTCCTAAAATCTAGGATTCATCCAAATTACTTATATAATTTTAGATATTTCATTAATTAACTACATTACTTTCTATGGGAATTTTATTGTAACTATATTAACCGTGTAGTATAAAAATACTATAAGACATGGTAAAAGTTAAACTATTTAACTAAGGGTTATGTCTATAAGATAACATTATTATAGTGACCCAAACATGACTAAATAATATTAGTTTTGAGGAAATAGACCCATCCCAACCATATCCTAGAAATAAATTTATTTTGAGCTATTGGAAACCGAAAATAATTTTAAAATAAATTAATATTTCAAACTTTTCCTAATGTTCCCCTCACATCTCTTATAAAAGGTAACCTCTCTATCTTTTAATTCACACCTCCACATCCATTCGGATGGGACACCCCATCTCAAATATCCTCCCAAATACCCTCAATTCATCCTAGATTCCTTAAATTGATCATTAATTCAACCTAAGGTCCCTTCTTCTTCAAATCAAAAGATATAACCCAAGGAAGAGGAGGTTAAACGTACTGTCGACTAATAAAAATTACCGGGTAAGAGTTAATTATTGAATCTTATTATTATCCGATAATATTTATGTGCAAGTATTTGTTGGAAAATTTTTATCATCCATTTCCATGTTTCATAAAAATGTTTTCAAAAATAATCTTTCAAGGTTTGAGGGAAGGGTATCTTTAACTAGATATTCTATTTAAATGTTTGAATGACTTATTTTTTTGTAATTCTATTTATTTAATGTTTATGTTTTCAAAATAATTTTAAGGATTTAATTATATGGATGTGATATTTTTTAAATAGATAAATCTTTTGAAATGTTTCAAATTTCTATGGGACACTATTATTCAAAAAATCTATTTTAATTTACATCATTTATAATTTTTTGGATTTAAAATAATTTCATAAAAAAGGTATATTTCTCTCAGAGAGTTTTATTGATCAATTTGAACTATGTCAACATCCTTTACTAGGTCTTATTGTTGATTGAGGTTTATTTATTATAATACAATCTTCCATATTTTATAGAATGATTTATGATATGTTTGACTATGGATGCACTATTTTTATACCATCCATAGTTTATGGTTAATGTATTGACATTTCATATGCTAGTTTTAATATGAATTATTATGTTATGTTTCACCCTTTTCATATGAGGAATGAAATGGACATAGTATGTCTTGGTCATGGCCCGCTATGGCCCCATGATTAATTGATAGGTATCATGAGACAAACTAGTGTCCTGGAACAAGGAATTGGCAGAATATACATGAATGGTCTTGGCACAAGGCCTTGACATAGTAGTTATTATGTCCAACATTTTTCATTCCCTCGTTATTAAATTAGTTATTATATGTGATTATTAATCTAGTAGAATATCCTTGTGCATGTTTATATTTTAATTTTGAATTATTGTTTCCATATTATGCTCGATTTTTATGTTTAAAAGGTTATTTTTTCTATTATTCACCTTTCCTTAATGGTTTATAGCTTCCAGTGAATTATTTTCCCTCACTAAGCATTCGAGATCACCCATTTCTTTTGTTTTATTTTCCTTGGATGCCAATAAGTTCCTTATTATTGATATACATGGATAATCAAGGGGAATAATGGTGTTCTAAAAAGATTATTTATGTTGTGTTTTATGTTAGAAAGTGTAATGTATCATTCATGTATGTAATATATTTTCCAAGACTGTTAAACTGATCATTCATTCCGGACTTAATTCCTTGTAATCACGCCCTAACCCCAGAAGCCTGAAGATGGTGTGTTATTTTAAACAATTTCCATGCTTACAAAGAAACAAGTCCCGAAGGACTGATCAGTTTATAAGTCTTGGTAAATAGATTACATACAAGAACATTTAATTACAATTTCTAACATAAAATACAACATAGAAAATCCTTTTAGGATGAAATTATTTCCCTAGTATAACTCTGAATATCAATCATAATTCACTTCATGGAATCCTCATAAAATAAAATAATAGAAAGGGGTGATCACAAATGCTCAGTAAGGGTAAATAATATAGTAGAATCTATAAACATTTAAGGCATGATGTTTAATAAAATCAGAGGCCTTTTAAAAATAAAACATGAACATAATATGTTAAAAATAAGTCAAACATTATAATATAAACATTCACATGGATATTATACTAGTATAATAATAAAATCTAATAACTAATTTCATAACAAGGGAATAAAAAATGGAAGAAATAATAACTACTACGTCAAGGCCTTGTTCCCTGACAATTCACAAATATTCTGTCAAGGCCTTGGGCCAAGACACTAGTATTTCTTATTAGACATATCGATTCATCAAGGGGCTATATCAGGCCCCACCCATCACTTACTACATCCAATACATTCCACACATTAAAAGGTTGAAACATAACATAAACTTTCATATTAAACAAGCATTCAAAATGTTAATACAATAACCATATATTGTGAATGACATAAAAATATCACATCCACTTATATATATATCATAAAACTATCTATAAAATATGGAATATTTTATCATAATATATCAATTTAAATTAAGAATAAAATCCTACAAAATATGCTGACATATATGAAATCAATACAAAAACAATTTCAGAGAAATATCCATATATACTTTGAAATCATTTAAAAGTCACATAATTATAAAATAAAACATTTATTTGAAAAAAAAAATCATATAAGCATTTAAGGGAAGCTTTAAAGATTTTATAATGGATGAAATTAGTGGAACCTACCGTATAACTAATAAACTATTCTTTCCTTAATTTTTTGAAAATTTCATAAAGTACCTTATTTGAAAATTGACGAAAAGAATCCTTTAAAAACAGTTTATAAATATTAAAATGAGGGTATAAATGACTTTATCCCATAGTCTATGAAATAGAAAAAATGCTTTTAAATACATTTTTAAGAAACATGTATGTGCGTTATAATGAATTCCCAGAGGATATATACCTTTACCAACCTCAAATAATAATGATATTGTAAAATTAAACTTTGCCTTGTACTTTGATTTAGTTGAGGGTATGTTTAACATCTAGTATAATGACCATTGTATGTTATTAAACTATACCAAAACCATATTCTTATTTATGATATCATAAGTGATTCATTTATGTCTTTATACTACCTATTTAATAACAATTTCAATGTTAAAGTATCATTTTGGGTAATAATCACTTTCTTTATCGTACATGTTTTAACTTTTTATTCTTGATCATATCACATAGATCATGATTTACATAATACCAAAAAATAATACATGATTTATATCTAATATATATTCAGAATATAAATATGTATAATAGATAGATATATGAAATGGAACCACCATTCATGGAAACAGTATTCCCTATGTATGCATGAATGTTGTTTCTGTTTTCTTATCATATTTTATGAAATTAAGTAAAAAACAAAATTTATCTAAATAAATTTATATTATTCTGGTAGCAATAATATTTCTTATATCTCATACTTAATCAGTATATATATATATTTAAAAATTATTAAATGATGATAGTTGAAGATGAATCTCATCGCGTCATGGAGACGGTAAATAATTTTTTTTAAACATTACATAAATTTCCAGATGTGCCTAAAAGGTGGGTAAATGGCGTTATAAAGAACAATGAACTTTTATATATCTAATATTATTATAAAATGACTCAAATGACTTACATTTTACTAATATATGTATTATGTATCTATTTTGACATTAAGATAAATTTTAATTTAAAAAAATTTTAATGAAAAAGTCAGGTTTTTGACTATGCAGTATTTCTCACTATTCATAAAAAAATTAATGTATTCAGAAAAATACCAAAAATTCACTCTATGATAATTTTTATATTCCAAATTAAAAAATTATTTCAATGTTACCAAATTATATTTTTAGGAGTGTCTCAAATTAATTTTATTATTGTTCACAAAATGATGTAAATAGTTTTACAAAATATATAACTATTTTAACAAAACTTATACATTTCGTTATAAATATGTTTTATTTCTAAAAAAAATTAAAATAAAATTTAAAATTTATTTGTTACTATTAATAGTAAAATATTTAATTGATAAATAAATATCTCGTTCAACTAATTATAATACTAATGTGTTGTTTCGTAGAAACTCAATCTTGTATATAACGTAAGCCAAGACAGTGTTGCGTGTAATATAAGTTATTAAATTACATTAATGAGATAATGTACTAGGAAATCATGGGGCGTTACACAACGAGTTGTCCTGGTAGTAACTACTAATCAAAGGGTGGTGGTATTATTAGAAAACCACACATATTTGTAATCTCCAGTACATGACCATGTACTGACACCTCGTCGCAAGGTGTATCATCCTCATGATCATGAAATAGAATCCTAGATGCCTATATATATGGAGGGATCCTAAAATATAGCAAGATGTACCATGTTTAATAGAGTATACCTCGGGTGCTAGCTAAAGGACATGATAACACACCCAGATCTGAAATGATCCATGTAAAATTATTTTACTTACAACTAGTGTCTTTATTTACCTAGTGGGAAAGAAAAATTCAGACTCCTAGTGTATTAATATGTCGTTTTCCTCATCCACACCAGATTCCCTGGACTGAAGGCTGAACTCAAAACACTAAACACTATTTCCCCTAACCAATCTCATATACTCTTGATATTTAGGTAGAACTGACAAACTCAAATAACATTCTGTCATGACTGGTTTGAGAGGTCCTCATACCATGACTACCCAAGGGTTTGGTGACTAGAACGGAGTAGGAATATCCCACAAAAGGGAGACATTTTAATATGTACATGTACACATTCACACATCTCCAAGCCAAAAAATGTTGACATTTAAAACACTAAGTAAATAAGTACGCATATCACTAAGATACTAAAACATGACTATGAAATTGAGAAACTAAAAGTAAAGAGATCCATAATACAAGCCCCTCAAAAGTAAGAGTATGTAAAAAGGGAATAGACATGTTCCTGAAACTCATCTGTTGATAACCATACCTAGAGGATGGATAATAGAACAACTATATAAGTTCGTAGGAGCTCACCTTGACTTTCTAGTATCTCTATGAACTATCAGGTCAGGGTCCTCCTAGGAATCCATCATTATGTTGATTTTCTTCACAAGACATGACATCTGTTGGAAAATCATGTTGACTGTTCAATAAACATTACACAATAGGACACCCTGAGAACACAATAGAATACCACTATAAAAATACTCAAAGTGTACTATAAATAAATACCAAATGTAAATCAGAATGGAAAATATTATTTACACTCAACTCACACAAGTATATGTCTACAACATATTCTCTATGAATGTCCTGATATACTCAATCCAATGAGACACATAGTCTCCATGAGGCACACATTCTATAGGAGACACATAGTCTCTAATAAAACATACAATCTCCATAAGACCCATAGTTTCAGTAAAGGACATAGTATTTGTTTGAAACACGCTCTCTAAGAGACACATAGTCTCTAAGTAAATACACACAGATTCTAGGCCACAAAGCTTCTTGGTCACATAGCTTCGTGGTCACATAGAAAATAGGTCATAGCCAGCCAGAAGATTTGACTCGTAGTGTGGTCGTTTTGGGAGAACATACAACTCAAGTCATTAGGTCATATGAAATCTTCCACAAAAACTCACTTATAGAATCACAAAAGAAAATTATCCAAAAACGGGTCCCAACATTGTAAATTCCTTGTAAAATAATCACACGTTTAGAATTTTAAGCCTATTATTATAAAATGGTCTAACTCGGGTCTGGTCCGAGTCTGACCCCACCGGTCCCATATCGGTCCGATCTAGTCTGGTGTAGTCTGAATCAGCCCCTCCCACTAGTACTATTGTAATGTGGATGGCTAGGGTTCTTAGTCTATCCCACTAGGTCAGTAGATCATCAGGTCCTCCCTTTGTCTTGACCCACGTTGCGGACCGGCTTGGTGGGCTGTATGCAGTCCGCCTTGACCGCATGCCTCCCGGATCTAGGCGGTGTCGCCCCACATCCATGTGGTCATCCTACCATTAGATTTCCCCATAGACTCACCACCATTATTTTATCCATAGTTCTAACCCTCATCGAGCCCCCATTCAATGCTCCAACACGCCCCCTGTAGCGTTCTATCTCCACTAGTCACCCCACTGGCCGCCCCGCCACCTGCCTCACCCTTCCGACTAAACGTCTTACATGAATGTTTTTCCAAAACTATGCATCTTCTCTCTAATTCCATCCATATATTCCTCCTCTTGATATAAATGTGAACTACTATCCCATCCAAATATCACCACTCTTTCATCATTTCACCTTTATTATGCCATCACGGGGTTGAATCTTCAATCTCGAATCATTTCACCAAGAATCAAGGGTGCAACGATCAATCGCTATCATATTGGTTTCAATGAGTAGGGAGGATATGATGTATACATGACGAATGTGAAAGATTTAGGGGATAGAATAAATTCACATGAATTCCATAAGAATGGACTTTATCCTTTGTTCATGTCAGCCTCAATTCATTCATATTGGAAGAAAGAGTGAACAATGATATTCACCAAGATGTATCACCCGTCAGACACCAAAATTTAACCATCCATCAAGAGTGACTAAACCACAGATCATCCTTTTTATTGGTATGTTTGAAATAGTTATTGAATCAATAAGGGTAATGGAATCCACAATTAGATTAAACACCCATCCAAGATTTGGATCACTCACTGATGAAGATCAGTTATTGGGTCGTCGTCATTGGCGATTTCCTTCGAATCTGAGGCACTTAATAATCATTTAAACACATTATTATCTTTGATATTTGTTCTACGTTGAGAGAACAGACTTCTCCCTATCTCATTGGAATTCTAGGGTTATTGTGATAACACAAGATTCCGAATAAACCCTTATTACATTAAAAAGAGCCATTGCGTCGAAATAAAATATTTTTTTCAAATATTTTATTATCAATACATCCAAAAAATAGATTTCTATGTTGACCCGTACTGGTCAATGTTAGGCCCCGCATAATATTAAGTCACTTCTTTGAATGCAACAGTTCCCTCATTTTTTAGATCTGGGCACTCTTTTTGATGTTATTCCACTTTTTTGGAATATAGCATGCATGTGCCATTTGATATTTTTATAATATTTTTGTTTTTTATGGGCACAAAGGGCCTCAGAATCACACTTCTTCTCATATCCTAGTCTTCTAATATTCCCATATAATATAGAAAAATAATACCTAGAAATTCTAACACATTATAGAAAATATTAAACACTATATATTATACATTTAAACAATTGGCACTCTTCATTTATTATTAATCACATCATTAATATTATAACTAAAATATATAATGACACTTATTAAAAAATTATTATGTTAAAACACCTAATCTTGTCTCAGTTTAACCTAATTTACATTATAAATATGCTAAAATTTGTATTTAAAAAAATATTGAGAAATTTGTTTTCTAAAATAAATTCACATTAATCATTGAGTGTTATTAATCTTATTTAGCAATGATTAAAAAGTAAATTCTATTTTTTAAATATTTTTAAATATCATATAATATATTTTTTTAATATTTATTCCATTAATTTTAAAATTTATCAATATTTAGTAAATTACTTCGCTTTGGAACATAATCATTATACCTGGGTAATAAATATATACCTAATCCAACTTAATCATTATTCAAAAATTTAATGTTTTTTATATTATATAATTTTTACTCAATGATTTTAAATTTTAAACCAATTTTCATTGATTGAATTGTTAAAAATTAATTTTTAAATACTATTGTATAATTTTTTAAAAAACTAGTTCTTTGCAAATATGAATTTTGTTATAAAATATCAACTATATATTTATAATTTAAACATGATATTTTAAAAAATTTAGTATTACATGAAATAAAAATATTATGTTAATTTAAAAGTGTTATTTTTTTAAGGAAGTGATTATATCCACATGATTTATTAAAATCCATGATATTCACAAAAATAGTATATTTAATTATTTGTTTGAAAATCAATTACATTTGACAAATACAAAAAATTCATCTTATGATAATATTTAATTGTTTATCCCAAAAAATAATATATATTTAAAAGACTAAAATTATATAATTTATAAATATAAATTAAATTAAAATAAAAAATATGGATAAATATTAATTTTATTTATAAATACATTTTTAAAAATAACATAATTATAATATTATTTCAAATAATATTAATATATATTTTTCTATTGATACACCCAATTAGAAATTTAACTATTTACATTTAGGATAAATTTTTAAATATGACCAATATTAATTTATTAATGTAAAATAAAGCACAATTTTTTAAATTTGATATTTAAAAATAATTCCATATTTTAAAATATGAATCAAATAAAAATCATAACATGTTACTCTATTAATAGATTATAATCCTTATATATACAAATTAATATTTTGGTCATGTAGATTTAATATGTCATGTGTTTTTTTAATCAAGTGTTTTTATAGATTGGTGTTATGTGTGAAACAATATATTGTATATAATATTAATTTAAAGGATCAGAAAGCTAATTTTGTTACCCAAAATCTTTATAAGGGGTGTTGACAACCATTCTAATTCCACTATCACTTCCTGTAATTAGTTTATTTATTTATTTTCGCTTGCACCCTTTGATTTTAAAAATTATATTCACCAGGAAATGGTCAACGGAGTGGAATACCTCACCAATATTGAATCATTTATTTTTGGTTGGTCGAACCTCATTGTTTCTTTTCTTAAGTAACCTATTGAAACTATTTTTGGTCATTTATTTTCTCTAATTAAAATACAAAGAATAAACAATCTATTTTTTCAACCATTTCACTGATATTTTTGGTTTAACATTCACTTGAATAATTCATGGATACATCAATGGGTGGTACTATCATTCACAATATTTATGACATCCTATGATGTATATTTCATAGATATTTCATAGTGATTAAATTTTGGTTTCTTATAGATTGATTATTTTAAATATATACTACCATCATCACTATAGTATCATTTCTTATCTCATTAAAATTTCTATTAAAATATTTACTAAATTTTTTATATCCTTATATGAACATATTTTTCTAGTTACTTATATCCCCTATCCAAAAACACTAGAAGAACTGACACTTTCAAATAATCAATCTTTTCTTTTGTTTTAGGTGAAGTCTATGCATAATGACATTCTTTTTGTATTTTTTCTATAAACCCAACCATTTCATTTAATCTTTTTGGATATTTATTCTTGGATATTGTGCATATTTCCATGACATAGTATGTTGTATCCTAGTATTTTTACCCCTCCATATTTGTAATTTTTTGTAAAATTATCTAGAATATTACAACACGAGAGATTCAGTGAATTCAGATATCACTGAGACATTAGATACCTATTTCAATGATATTTAATTGGTGAATTCTATAGCTTATCTATATCTCTTTGATAAAATATTTTCAGACAACTTATATATAAGTATATATTATTAAAAATATTCTACATATTTACTCTTAATATATTTAAAAGTTAGAGGAATTTCTTCTTCAAATTTTTTCATAAAACATCATTCTAATGAAAGTTCATGTTTTTTATGTTACTCTCAGATTCCAATGAACATTGAAATCCTTCTAAATGATTCTTAACATTCTATATTTCATAATCATGTACCATATTTTCCACTATAAGATATTTATCCAAATCATTCTAAATAATTGTTTTAATTTCTAGTGATGAAAACATGACATCCACAATAAAATTGTGTATGTTCTTGTATTTATGGAATACTTCATTGATAATATTTTTTCAAATATTATTATTAAAGTAGTATAATTTTAATTGATCGTCTTTTTGAAATTACCAATCAGGAAAATGTAGGGAAGTTTCTTCATTGTATTTTACAAGAACTATGAGAGTGTTGTAGATTATCATTTTTATTCCTAATTCTTCATCAACTATGTCATCCACTTCTTCTAACTATGACTTCTCATAAATTACTCCTATGATATATAAGAAAATATATCAAAATAAAACAATCTGTGTAATCTTTTCATGTAATACTTAACTTTAGAATATAAATATCTAATTGAATCATCAAATTAATATTCCCCACAACTTTGTAATGTGTAACTAGGGGAACATCCCTAAATTGATTAAAAATAAAAATTACCACTATGGGTAGCATAAATTATTGGTTGTTCATATTTCTTATTAATTTATTTATTAATTTATTCCTTATATCTTATTTTCTTTTCTCAAAGTATTTATCATGAAATCCAAATTAGTCTAGGATGGAGTGGAAATAGATCCTTCCAAATGAGGCACTTTATTAAGAATCTGAAAATTTCACTTCATGTATTTAAAAATACTAAAATATTATCCAGGGTAACCAATTTTCTGATACAATTAAATTACATTCAAAAAGATTCAAATATGTTCTAGGATTAAGACCTAGATTAGATACAAATTGAGATGATCTATAGACCATGAATATAAAACTAGGGTGTGAATTAGGTGTGTGTGAAAATTTCCAATGATCAATTATTATTTTATATTCAAAAACAAATTTCTATAATGATTTCACCTTTTATGGTTTTAATTAATATTTTTCAATTTTACCATTTCAAATATATATATGATGTTGAAATGATGACATTAAAAATAATATAGAAATTTTTATAAGGTCTATACCCAAATTGGGTAACCCACCCCTTAGCATTACATCTCATTTTGAGTGACATATTTTAAAATATAACCAAATAATTAATTAAAATTGGTATAAAAGGATAGTCATGAATCATTACCCTAATGATAAATAACATTTGTGATAACAATATTTTTTTGGTGACAAGATTTTACTATATTTGGTAGGTAAATGTTTCATTATACTAATTACATTCTATAAAAATCCCATATGGTCTCTTCTTCCCTCTTCAATATGAATTATATATACACTATGAATTGGGTGTACCTAAAATAATATAGGTATAATTACTTCCTCAACATAGAGATAATTGACTATAAAAAACAACTCAATCTAATCTCGATGAACTCTATCTCTGAGACTATCTACAACATCTAGTAATTATTTAGTATCTATAAATATACACTCAATGCAAATTACATCTTATTTTTATTCTCTATTGCATGTTTTTACTTTTTCTAATTCTTCTTGTAGAGATACGACTCTCTCGGATAGCCGATTCACACCCTAATATGTTGCCACAATACAATGCCTGCATCTTTTTCTTCTTTCTACTCGATATTCTCATAAAATCACATACACCAAATCTATATTGAATTAAATATTCATATTCAAAATATCCTAAATAGTATGTTGATATTGAAACACATATTTTAATTAAACTTTACTATAATAAAATTTCAATTTTTGGTTTTAGTGAACTCTTATTCACTTGTTTTTAATCTAAAATTTTAAACAATAAATACCCATAAGAAATGATTCAATTTTTTTAAATGTAGAAAAATAAAATTTTCATTATTCTTCACCAGGAGAAAAATATTCTCTAAACCATCCATAGAATCTAAACATCAAATATTGAATATTATATGAAGACAATATAAGAAATCAAATATGTTGAATGGAACTCAAAATTCTCTTTCAGATTCTGAAATCTATAATTCTTCTAATTTCTCAGGTCTTTGGAAAATTTATAAAACGTCTTATAAATTATTTTATATCCATTTTTGAATAATTTATAATAGTAAACTCAAAAATCTCTCTTGGTTCCCAATTAATTATGAAATTTTTAAAAATACAAATCTTTATTTGGGATTTATTTTCACTATTCACGAAAACCTTATAATTCTATTTTGACATCTTGGAATACATGTAGTGAAACAGTCATTTGGATAATAAAAAAACATCAATTATGGACTTACTATGAGACATGATATTTAATACACAAAAGGATTATAAATGAATATTAATAATTTTTTTACCTCAAATTTAAATAATTTTAGAGAATCAATTTTCAATATTCTTTAATCATCCCTTTATATGGAAGATTATAAGCTAGTCAATATTTCAAGTATAGATGATAACCAAGTAAAAAAAATTTGAGGATTAATTCATTAAAAAACAATGTCATCATTATAATTTATTTGATCTTCATCTGTTTCATATTATGAAAATTTGATTTTTCATCCAAAAGGAAATTAATTATTTCTCTAAGTGTTGAAATATAATGTTGGGGACTTCAAAGAATTATTTCTGAAAATAATTATGATGATGTTTCATATTATTCCCTCTTTAAATATTTTATTCCAATATATTTTTGAAAACGGTTCTTGACGGTGATGATTTGTGCTCATATAAAGATTTATCTCAGGTACATCCAAGGCATACACTCAAAAGAAAAAATCAGATGATCAATGTTATTAAAAAATATCAAACGAAATAAGACCTTTAAGATATTATCTTATGATAGGTAATATGGTATGTTTATATCTAGAAGTATTACAATTATATTGAAGTCATTTCTTCTAGTAGTCAAAAGCATAAAGATAGGATATAGTAAGTTTTCATGAACTCCAAAATTCTAATGTTTGAATATAGATTGAAAACATTATATAATTGACTTTAGGTATTGTACATCTTCTTCAAATAAAATAAAATCCTCTTCAGATGATCTTTTTATTTATTATAATAATTCCAAAACCATTTATCAATGTTATAAATAGTTATATCGTATAAAATAGACTCTTTAGTGTATTTCAATTGATTTATCTTCTAGCTCAGGTGAAACTCTTCTTCTGTCCATCATGAGCCATCTCTATTCAGTTTTAACATTTATCTAGTAGTGTATAAAAACATATTTATGAATCCAACATATATTATTCTTCTTATATGTGTTCAATAAATTTTTGTACCATTAAATCATTCCATATATTTATACCACAGACCAAGGGTCATCTTAATTACCATTTAGTCTTCATGGAAGAAACTTCTCTATCTTGGATGGATACTTAATTTTTTTATTAGAACACATAACATTGAACTCATATCATTTAATTTATCTTCGATAGTAAAACTAATAGAGGCAAACTATTTTGAAAACAATTTGAACTCATATTTCGCATGAAAATAAATGATTTTTTTCAAAACCCCTTAAATAATCATGACTCAATAATATAACTATGATTATTAAAAAATGATCTAAACAAAATTTTAAATGGAAATTCACTACAAAACCATTATTTATTTTACAAGAACATTAAAAAATATTATATGATTATCTACCATTATAACGAAATATCATAGAAACTAATATTAGATGAGAATTCAAGAATATGATTAATAAGAAACCATGGATTTTAGAAATATATATGGTCTATCATGGGAATGTATCAATTTTTACGGAATCATTTCAATGAAAAAAAATCAATATGATAATGTATCTAATTATAAGTCAACCAAATAATATATAAATTAATTATAAAAAATAAATAATATATTGCGATTCAATTAGCTAATATCACATGTCAAATTAAACTTCTAGTGGAATATTTTAATCAAACAATTAAGAAATATAAAAACAATACCTAGATAGGCCGGAATGGTTGTTAATATTATAAGGGTATGATTAATTAATGTTAAAATGGATATATGGAAATTATGAAATAACCAAAATATGTTAAATATTTAAGTCTTCATTTTGGAAAATGTAATATATAAATATTTATCATTGTTGATGGAGTATCTAAACTAAAATATTATATTATATCATAATTAAGTTACATGTTTGTTAAACTATGAACCTTAACTATGTATATATTCTATACCAAACTCATAAACGTATATGTTTGTCACAATAAGCATTCTAAATTGTTCATATAAATCATTAATTATAGAACATATATTTTCAATATTAAATTTTAAACCTAAAATCACATAAAACTAAAATAGTGCATTACTTGTATGAATGCGGGTTTTATAACTATCATCAACATAGGACATTCCCCCACTACATTCTCAATGACCTCCTTATACAATAAAAATATCCAACTATTGATGTCAGATTTGAAAATAACTCTTGTATATTTAATTATTGAATCAACCATGTACCCATAACATGAAAAAAAATGTTAATAATTTCCCTCTTAATATATTCAGTTACTAATAAATAGTTAATAATAGTCTTTAAGTAATGATATCATTAGGTACTAAATAAATAATATCCAAAAATATCATTTGAAAAGTGTTCCAATGAAAATTTATTAACATAAAAATATGAAATAAATTGTAAATTACAATATATTGAGTTGATAATAACAACTTTTATGCATCTTTTATAATACAGTTAGTGCTTTCATAAGGATCAAAGTGAAATCATCAATGATGGATGTTCAATCTTTTAGAAATATCTAAGAGATTAAATTTTTCCAAAATAATAAATGAAATTATCGTAAACTCAAACATTAACCAAGAAAAATATACTTGAATAATAAGTGGTTTTGCATCATATAATTAATGTAGTTATTTATATAATTTTTTAATAATAAAATTACACCGACATTGCTTACATAATATTGATAAAATAATTTATAGTTAGTTAAAATATAACATTTTTTTAATTGTAATATGAGTATCTCGAAATTGGTAATATATTTTTCATTATGAATTTGAAATTAGGATAGGGTTAAGTTATGTAATTAATCATAAATAAATAAAGTATTATACAGAACGAGAAATATAGTATAAAATGGTAAAATAAGAGAATACATATGTAATAATTATGAAGATATATTAAACATAGATCTTTGATTCAATCATTAAGTACAATTTTGGGACATTAAGGTTGGTAGTGAATCATTATGAAGTTAGTTGACGAAACTGAGATAATGGTATAAAATTAATCAAATAATTTTTTAGTGAAATTTCACTAAAGAACAAGTAAATATAAACCATTTAATTCATTTCACTAGACATTAATATTGGACTAACTCTACATATTTTACATATGGAGTGATACCAATACAGATTTCATCAATTTTTAAGTGTTTGGGATGTTCTATGGGATATTTATTTTCTTCGAATCAAATGATATATAAGTCTTCATATTTGAATCTAGAAATTTACCATTTTAAATATGATTTTAAAATATATTATAACCTTAAATTTTCCAGAATGTAATACATAAGTTTTAATTATATTGGGATAAATTTATATTCTTATAAATGAAATGCTACCCATTATCTATTAATATATCTTCTATCATAAGTTGTTTTTGGCCTAAAAAATTAGTCTATTATAAATTATTACAATGTATAATGATCTAAATACCATTCTTTGTGGCTTGTGTACTATTATTATTAGAGTGTATCTATCTATTAATGGATTTTTCATTCCATATTCTAATCCATTTATAATTTATACCAATTCATGATGATAAAAGTTATACCAATAAATTTCCACAAACTCAGTTCATAAGAAAAAAATTAATATTTTTTGTATCTTCCTATATAGAAAGACAAGATATTGGTTGGGAATTTGAAATCAAGGATCGAAAGGGGTCACTAATACTTTATGAATTTCTAACCAAATATATCGTGTTCATTATTTTACATCAGGCCTCTTTCTAAGTGGACACAATGGAATTCACATAAATAGAGAGGCGTTTGTTTTTAATATTAATAATTTATATATCCATTTTATGCTAATATTTACCTAAATAGTTATTATTAAAATATACCACACATAATGAATGGAATATAATTTTATATAATTATTTAATGTTTTCAACTAGATACCATAATTTATCATTAATGTGGTTATTTCTATCTTATCACAAATATTAATATTTTTTATCCTTTATTAAATAAAAAAAAATTATTTTTTATTTTTTCAACAACGTATTTATATATACGAATAAAAAAACCTGTTATGAGATTTGTTGTCTAAAAATTTTATATGTATCAATTAATTTTTTAATGTTACATATCTAAATATGGTAATGACATTCCATGATTATGATATCATTTTATTTGTAGGAAAAAATTTCAAATAATCAATTAAGATACATTGACATTGAATAGGGACCTTATAATATATGTTATATTATTCATATGTTTATTATGTTCTCGTTATCATGAATTTACATAATTTTTTTTTTCATTTTTTCTTTTCTCTTTACCATGTATAATTATAAAGTCATGATTTATATCATGTCATATGGATGTATATTCTTCATTCTGATACCATTACAATTTAAACACTTTCTAAATAATTTTTCTCTACATTTTATTTTAATATAAAAAATATAGTAAATGAATTATATAAAATAGGATAAATGATTTTTTGATTAATGGTTTTTCAAAAATGAGGTGTTAAATAATTATAGACACATATTTCCTTGTCTATTATATATTTGTTCTAAAAGACAACACATAAAATGATTTTAATAATTGTTTATATATAATAATATTTCATGAAACATGTTTAATTTAATAATAATATATTATTTTATCATCTCAGAATTTCAATGCAATTTTCATTTTATATGGAATTATTTAGAGACCTAGAAATTTTATAGCACGCTATTATGAGGTTCAGAGAGCTCGAAACAGAATTATGAAAATTTATAAGGTACGTTTAGTAATCGTGCGAGATGGATTTTCTATATTTTGAACCATTTCTCGTTTCAAAATCCGAGGGTACCATTGAATTCAAAACACTAGAAATCATGAAGAAACGACTTATCTTGAGCTGTAAAGGGTTGAGGGGAAAATTTATTTTTCAGATTTTTCAAGAACAATTAATAAAATAATTTAAATAAATTATTTTATTTTCCATGTCACTTTTGAGTGGATGACGGCGACGCTATAGGGAAGAGGCAGGGTGGTGACAATGCATGTCAATGAGTTTCATTAATAGCTTGTTAAACTTGTAGTGCAACGACGCTTTAATGAGTCGTAACATCGACACTATTTATTAAATAAATAGTGGAACGATGTGACGTCGCATCCAAATGGGAACATTGTGACGTGCTCGTATTTATAATTCGACATGTTGCGAAAATATGTATTAATGAAATTTGAGGATTCTCGGGAGAAACTCTAACGGACTCCCACCCCAACAATGAACAAAGAATGCTGGCAAAACATTTTATTCTCTGACGCTTTTTGAATATCAGAACTTGGAAGATACATCGACGTCTTAATCCCCTCGATGAAGAACGTGTGGAAAAAACTTCAATGTTGTAGGGTTTTTTAAATTTAAAAAGTTCTTACCTGTTCATTTTTTAAAAAATGATGAACGCGGATCAACCCATGAATAGGTTGATCCACAGATCGTTCATTATAATGGGAGGGTGGATTTTCTTTGTGGTCATTATTTTGGATTAATCCATAGCATAAATAATTGAATTCAAACCTCCCCGAGCCTCCGACTTGTTAAAACCTCTAATGTGGAGGGAACATGTGGACATTAACAAGGACCAAGCATCTTTGATCATGTGTTCTTGGTGGCTGAATTCCCAAAGCTATGGTAATGAAGGTTTGAAGGCTCTGCAGTAAAGACATCATTTCCCGGAGACCGTTGATACAAGCGGCACAAGGAACAGACCACTGAAGCACTTCTGGTGGCCCTTCGAACATTCTAGCAGCATTCTAGCGCTGGCTATAGTAGCAGTGGCGGTCGTCCTTTCCGGTTGCATGGATGCGGCTGCCCGCAACGACGGGCCACATTGACCAAGAGGTTGTGGCCTGTTAGCCGTGATAGCACGTTGGAGGACGTAGAGCCAGGTGGGTGCTGCATAGAGGGCTGGCCCATGTCCAGCCCACCCAGCAAGCCTATGGCACCACATCCAGTCAGACGAGGCAAGTCCAAGGCACCGCCATGATGGCGTCACGCAGGAGGTGTCAACCGCATTCATACCGGGGGGCTGCGGATGGCTGCTGCGTCCAAGGGGATCACACCATATTCACTACGAAGTCGGTCCCCTTCCTAGTGGGCTAATCCCTTAGTTGGTAGGGATAGTCCCACTACCTAGTGGCATGAACATGAGACTACAAGCTAGACCCGAGCTGGCGGGTCGGGCCGGACAAGACCGGTTTGTCGGGCGATCCGATGGGCTGGACTCTATCCAAACATGGTCAGTTCTAGCAAGGCATATAGGGCCTAGAAAACTAGCCATGCCCAACTAGACTGACCCATACCCACAATATGATTGTTTAGGTTCTTCAGAATGATACAGGTTATGTGGAACCCCCGACCTGGGTTTGTCGGGTCGGTCCAACCGTGTCAGACCGGGCCCCCTCGCTACTGGCCCCCTAGTTACTAAAACTATTATATCATGCAAATCGTGTATCCGATTGATGGTTATTTTTCATCGTTGGGACCCCCTCAAGGAGGTAGATGTTTCAGCATGACTTTTGGTGACTTTAATTTTTGACAATAAGTGATGAATGAATTGGGAAGTGGTTATCCCAATTGTGCAATGTATGGAATCCTACGGTTAGCAGAGACCTGAAGACTTCATGACGATGGACTAGTGGGAAGAGGCTCTGTTTGACCCAGCATGCCCAATTTGGGGAGCATCTCTATGTGACCTGGAAGAACCATGGTACTTTATAAGAGGAGTACCTCTATTTGGCCAAGATTGTAAGCGGCTCTGTGTGACCCGGTGAGCCCACGGTGGGGAGCGGTTCTGTGTGACCAAGCATTCAAATAGTAGTCATCAGGGACGAGTACCACATTAGTTCATGTTTAATGGGAATCATATTTTTTTGACCTAGTACACCCACAATACTTGATAGGGAAGTTCCCCAATGGCCGAGGAGTTTGACGTTTGTGACTGACGATGCTATAGTTACTACCATACAATATACCTGGTGTGAGCTACATTTTGATTCATGCATTACTTTGAGGAATTGTTGTTTATTATTTCTTTTTTTTTCTGGGGGTACCTATTGAGTATTGTGTTACTCACTCTTGTATGGGATCCACCCGCATATATTGTTTCTCGTGTAGATGACTGATCTTTCGAAATGGGTGGTCAGGGAGACGGGATGAACAGACGCTATGATGGTGGACGTGGTGTCCTAGGGCCCGGAAGGGCCCAGTAGGACGGGTCAGATAGGATGTCCATTTTTTTCATCCAATATCTTCACTTCTCTCATGATCAGGTGTGTTTACAGTATATTTCCATCATAAAACATTTCGTACATTACAGATTTCAATTCATTTGCATGGGTTTGTATTCTGTCCCACATTATTTCAACTATACTTGCACATAGTTTATTCATTGGTATGTTGTATCCATTTTTTGAATTGGGGCATTGGTAGGAATGTGTGTGCATACAATTATCTAGTATAATGCCTATCACTTGCAGTTTAATTCCTTTGTCGATAATCGCCAGTCCCTGGCCTTTGGGCGGCGGCATGGGGGTAGTCACGTCATGTGCCTCAAGAGAAGGGTCATGACAAAGTGGTATCAGAGGGAGGTTGGTTCCCCCTCAATGATCGGGAGTCTGATGTTCTATTTTGGGGAGCTAGTTTAATGTGTTAGATGTTCTACTTTCAGATTCGGGCAGTCCAGTGTGGGTGCAGCGGCCAACATATCCATACACCAAGACCATGAATCCTATTTTAGGATCAATACATGAACACACTATTTTCCAATCTTTCTCCTTATTTTTTAAAAGTAGTAATATAAATCGATATAACCTTCTAACCATGATACATATTGATATATCATAGGATGCCTCCACATGGATGATCTTCCAGGATCCAGGTACGATATCATGAGGACAGCCCGCCTAGCGACAATGCGTCCGTTTAGGGACTAGTTCTAGTGATGGCCCCACTTGGTGGTGCAGCACTGCTACCCCCACCTAATTTCCATCATCTACTATGGGTGGTTTTTGTATAGGGCCTCTATAGGCTTAGTCCCCTACATGGGTTTCAATGATAGAGACCTCCCTGGTTCACAAGAGAGATGGATCCTCAGGTCGCGGAAGAGTGGCTGGAGGATGTGATGCGGGTCTTCCTCTTAACGATGATACCACCTAATCAGAAATATATCTTTTCGGATATACTTTTATAGGCCTCAATAGGGAGATGGTGGAGCTTTAACATCTAGAATCACGATGAGGAATCCCTCACTAGGGATGACTTCTAAAGGCTCTTCTGAGAGGATTTTTTTCCCAAGAACATATTCTATGGGCACATACAAAAGATACTTTACATACAATAGGAAAACATGATGGTGGAAGAGTACTCGGTGAGGTTCACGAAGCACTCCCACTACACTAATGATATTGTGAGAGATCCTTTATTCTGGGCGTGAGCCTTTGAGGAGGGACTCAGGTAGGACATTAGGGCTTCGGTGGTGTCTCCCAGCATCACTACCCAGGATAAGGTGTTGGAGCGAGCCCTTATATTGAAGAGTTTCATGGCAGAGCAGGATCCCATTGCTAGAGCTACCAGTAGACACCAGGTGGTGGAGTCTTTGGAAGGAAGAAGACAATAGACGTGTGGGACCAAGTGGTCCAATTCATTTAGATGACGACCCCAGAACTCAGGGACGGTGGTACGGGGATCTCGGTTCGTAGGGAGTCAGTAGGAAACCAGGTAGTGCTACACATGCGGCAGGTAGGGACATGGGGATCATGACTACCTGAACCACCATAAATATTACTGATAGACATTCAAGGATCCTCTGACGAAGTGGAAATGGTTCATGTGCGGAAGTCTGCAGGGCGGCAGACATGGCAGGGGAGATGGACAAGTGGTAGGAAGTGGGTGACGGTATGAGATGTTACCACCACTACCATAGGTGGTCCACCATGACCTCATTAAGTATGTGTGTAGGGGAATTCATATATCCAAGAAATAGAGGCTTATGATCATTGTGCTCCAGAGATGATTCGAGGTATGGTCTTTGACTTCTCCACCCTAGTTGTCGTACTTATAGACACAGGTTCTAGTTACTCCTTACTTTCCATGAATCAAATTTGGTTCTCGGAGATTCTAGTGGAGCCTTTGTCTTGATACTTACATCAAGAGACTCTTTCGGTAAGAGATTCTATGATTACACACTGGTACAGGTAGTGTGAGATTACTCTAGGAGGCGAGTGCTTCGGCTGGTATCCCCTAGTAGTAAGATTGATTCCTTACGACATCATATCTAGTATGGACTGGTTATCCAAATTCCATGCATATATCTATTATTTTAGGCGCACAGTGTGGTGTGTCCATGGAGATGGGACCAGGTTTTACTTCACCAATGAGAAAGAAACCCTTGCGGTGTAGGACATACTCTCTCAATGAATGGTACAACTGATCACTCACCTATTGTCTAGCCTCACCCTTAGTGAAGTGGAGGAGAGGAGTCCAAGTATTCCTGTAGTGGTGGATGAGTACGAATATATTATTAATGTTGAGGTTCCATGGCTACATTCTCATAGAGAGTTAGACTTCTATATCAACATGTACCCCGGGAAGACACCGATATGAAAACCAGCATATCTAGTGTCTCCCACAGAGCTTTACGAGTAGAGGGTACAACTGGAGGACTTATCAGAGAAGGGGTTAGTATAGCCCAACATTTCACCATGGGCAGCCCCACTACTTTTTTAGAAAAAGGAAGATGGGAGTTTGAAGTTGTGTATTGACATCCAGTGCTTGAACCAGGAGACTGTGAATAATAAGTACCCATGAGAGAGAATTGGCTACATCATCGACCAGCTGAAGGGATAAAAGTGGTTCTAAAATATGGACATCAGATCAAGCTATCACAAGATTTGGTTACATGACAAGGATAAACCAAAGATAGCCTTCAGGTGCCGATATGGTCACTATGAGTTCCCTGTGATGCCTTTCAGTGAGACCAATTCCCTAGTAGTGTTCATGGTCCTCATGAAGAATATCTTCCAGACCTACCTTGACCATTTCATCGTGGTCTTCATCGATGACATATTTTTGTATTCAGTATCAGAGGAGAATCATGATACGCACCTGTGGATAATACTAGATACACTCCAAGAGCACCAACTTTATGATAAGCTCTCCATGTGTTAGTTCTGGATATGGATTGTCCACTTTATGGGACACGTAATCTCAATGGTTGGAGTTGCAGAAGATCTGGTGAATATAGAGGCAGTGCTTACCTGGGAGCCGCTCAGGAATGTGACTGATGTGTGGAGCTTCTTGGAGATGGCTGGTTACTATAGGAAGTTCCTGCCCAAATTCTCCAGAGTAGCTACACCCTTGTCACCTTTTACAGGGAAGGGACAACCTTTCGTGTGGATGAGAAATTACAGTAGGGTTTCCCAGAGCTAAGGAAGATAATGACGAGTGCTTCAATCTTGATACAATCCAAGGAGGTCATGGGTTATGTAGTTTACGACAATGCTTCTGGAACTAGACTGTGATGTGTCCTTATGTAGGATCAAGTAGTGATCGCCTATGGCTCACGAATGTTGGGGAAACATGATATGAAAAATGCAACCCATGACCTGGAGTTGGTAGTAGTGGTCTTTGCATTGATGATGTGGTGGCACTACATGATGGGTGAGCAATTTATAGTTTACCCCAACCACAAGAGTCTCAGGTATATCTTATCCAAGTAGGACCTAAACCTGGGACAGTGTCGATGGATGTAGATCCTCTAGGACTATGTTTTTGTGATATTATATACTCTTGGAAAAGGGAATGTGGTGGAAGACATGCTTAGTAGGAGGATCGGTTGGAAGCTACTGAGTGAGGCGATAGAGCAGTTAGCCGCAATGCAGATATCCCTCATAAATGATAGTAGATTTTTTTAACTCTAGTCTATGGTTGTTACTCCCCCAATTTTACAATGAATCATGGTGTCACAACTGGGGAATGCTGACTGTGAGGCCCGATGTGCTAAGATACCATCAGGATAGGATCATGATGGATTTTTGATAGGTGGGGAGAACACCATCCTTTTCCTAGAGGACACCTTAGTACCAGTGGAATTGCTGGAAGAGGTCTGGAGGGAATTCTATACTTCCCTTATGCTGGTAAATCCGTGAGTGGGAAAGATGTATCAGGACCTCCGACGTCAGTACTTTTGTCCAGGGATGAAGAAAGCAATACCTGAGTTCGTTTCATGATCCCTCATTTTTCAGCAAGTGAAGTCCAAGAACTAGGTTCCAACATGCTGGAATTACACACTCGATCTACTAGAGTATAAATGGGATGATATCTTGATGGACATCATGATAGGGTTTCCACATACTTCTAGAAGTAATGACTTTATTTGGGTGATCATTGACCGACACACCAAGTCGGCTCACTCCCCAACTATTAAGGCGAAGGGAATGGTAGAGGGTTTGGGACACCTTTACGTATCAGAGACAATGAAACTTCATGGGGGACCTTTGATTATTGTCTCAGATCATGAAGCCCTCTTTATACCACAATTGTGGAAGGGATTAGAGGATCATTTTGGTATGAAGCTACGCTTGAGGACAACTTGTTATCCCCAAATGGATGTTCAGAAGGATAGGACCATACATACCTTGGGGGAAAATTTTTGTGCTTTCATCCTTTAAATTGGTCATGGTTCAGAGGACCACATGCCCTAGGTTGAGTTTCCATATAACAACAGTTATCAATCCACAATTTCCATGGCACTGTTTGAGGCCTTGTATGGGTGGCCTTGAAGATCACCCATATGTTGGACAGACCTAGGGGAGTCGACACTCGTGTGTCTAGAGTTGGTACAGACATCCAATGAGAAGGTTTAGATCATCCATGATCATATGGGGACTTCGAAATGTGGGAAGAAGTCTTATTCCGACGTGATAGGAGAACCATGGAGTTCAATGAGGGAGATCATGTGTTACTTTGGGTCTCAGCCTCATGAGGATTTTAGAGATTTGGATGGGGAATTAAGAAATCTCCAAGGATCACAGGTTATTTTCATATCCTTAGTAGAGTTGGCGAGGTGGCATATCACTTGGCTCTTCCCCCACAGATTCACCGGGTGCATGATGTTTTCCTTGTATCGCAACTAATGAGGTACATACATGATCTATCGCACGTCATCGACTGGGGGGAGAGGGACATCAATGATGGGGTGAAGTTTGAAGAGTTACCAAGGCAGATATATTATTGACAGAAGCCGGTCCTACACTGATAGAGGATCCCTCTAGTTCACGTCTAATGGTAGATTGAGAATCTCCAGGAGAAAACCTAAAAGCGAGAGGCTCAGATTCATGCTCAGTGCCCCCATCTTTTTGTTTAGTTGGTGTTTTGGCTTTCCAAAACATAATGAACTAATGTGGATAGAATGTAACAACTTAGAATTTCCATGTATTTTTTATATGGAATTATTTTGAGACCGCGAAATTGAATAGCCTTTAATTCCGAGGTCCAAAGATCCCGAAATGGAATTTTGAACATTTGTTAATGTACATTTAGTAAACATTAGAGAAGGATTTTTAATCTATTGAATAGTCACTCAAATAAAAAATATGAGGGATCCATTTATTTCAGAACACATTGATTTTCATAGAAATGATTTAACTTTGGCTGGAAAGGGCCAATAGGAAAAGTTATTTTTCATACATTTCAAGAAGAATAATAAAATAATTTAAATGAATTATTTTATTTTCCTTCTCAAATTGTATTGGTAGATGGCGACATTATGGGGAAGCGACAGTGTGGCGATGATGCATATCAATGAGTATCATTAATGACTTGTTAAACATGCATCGTAATAACACTATAATTTTGTCTAACAACGATGCTATTTCTAAAAAAAACAGCGTAACCAAACAATGTTGCATCATAATGGAAACACAACGATGTGCTCCTATTTATAAATAAACGTGCTGGAAAAAATGGATTAATGAAATTGGAAGATTCTCTAGAGAACCTCTAATGGACTTCCACCCCATATAAGAACAAATAATGCCTACAAAACATCTTCTTCTTTGACGCATTTGGAATATTAGATCTAGGAAGTGACGTCAACGTCTTAAAACCCTCTAGGAAGAATGTGTGGCAATGAAATTCAAAGAGGTAGGGGTTTTTAAATATTAAAATTTCTTACCCATTACTTTTTTTAAAAACGACGAACGAAAATCAACCCACAAATATTTTGATTCGAGGATTACACATTTTAATGGGTGGGTGACTTTTCTATTGGGGTGACTATTCAAGATTAACCAATGGCATGAATGATTGAACATATAAATCCCTGAGAATCCCCCTTGTTAAAACCTCTAACATGGAGGGCTCGGGCCAATTCGAATAAGGCTCGAGCACCTCCGCTCATGTGTTCTCGGGGGCTTCATTCTCAAAGATATGGTAAGGCTGGATTGAGGGATTTGTGGTAATTAAATCCTCGCTTGGATACTGTTGGCGCATGTAGAGCAAGGAATGGACCACTGAAGCGTGTCTGATGGACTGTTGAAGATTATGTCGGCATGCCGGTGCTAGTAGTAGCCGCAGCGGCGGCCGGCCTTGCTAGTTGTGTGTATGTAGAAAGGCACACTGGCAGTCTACGTTGACGGGGAGGCCACGAATCATCCACCGCGATGGTGCGTGTGAGGACGCAGTGCTGGGTGGGTGACACGTAGAGAGGTGTCCCTTGTTTGGGCCACCAGGTCAGCCAGAGGCACCACGACCCGTCAGCAGCGGCATGAGTCTGACGTGGTGCCAGGAGGGCGCCGTGTTTGGACCGGAGGGGATGCAGCTGGCTGCCACCTCTTAGGGGTTCACACCGGCCACACTGCACTGCATGTCCCCTTACTAGAGGGATTAGCCCCAGCGGGCCGGACCCCATGATGGTGGGCCGGACTAGACCGTGTTTCTAGGAGACCTGGCAGGCTGGACCCTCTACAAACTAGGTTGGGTCCAGCGATGCCTATTGGGCTGAGCCCACTAGTCTGGCCAGACCATACCAACCCCGACCCACACCAGGTCAAGTTGGGTCCATCAGAATGTACTGGGGTATGTGGACCCCCTGAGCCAGGTTGGTCGGGTCAGTCCGACAAGTTCTTACCAGGGACCATCGCAACTAGTCCCCTGGTTACTAAAATGCATTTACCATGCAAACAACATGTCTGATTGAAGGACAATTTGCGGTGTAGGTACCCACTTAAGAAGGTATAGATTTTTTTCATGACTTTTGGTGACTTTCATGGACAACGAGAAGCGATGAAGGACTAGATGAGTGGTACTCCCAAGCACGCTAACTACAGAACCCTATGCTTGGTTGAAACATGAAGTCTAATCGATGATGGCCAAGTGGGAGGAGGCTCTGTGTGACCCAACATGCCCATAGTGGGGAGAGGATCCAAGTGACCCAAAATACCCATGGTACTTGATAGGATAAGTAGATCTGTTCAGCCATGGTGGGAAGCAGCTCTATGTGACCCGTCACACCCACAATGGGGAGCGACTCTATATGACCCAATATACCCATGGTACTCATCATAGATTAGTACCACAACACTTCATGGTTAGTGAGATGTGGATCTGTGTGACCTAACAAGACCACTATAATCGATAGCAGAAGAGTTCTCTAGAGGCCGAGGAGTCCAACTTTTATGACTAACGATGCTACTGTTACTACCCTAGAATATGGCTATTGTGAGCTGCCTTGTGTTTCATGCTTCACTATAGAGAAATTTTATGTGTTCATTATTTTTGTTTTGGGGTCCCTAGTGAGTATTGTGTTAATCACCCCTACAAGGGCTCCACCTGCACTTGTTGTGTCTGGTAAAGACGACTGACGTTTCAACATGGGTGCTCTGGGAGACGTTTCAACTAGTTGTGTATGGTGGGGCCCAGTAGGACTGAGCAGACAAGACATACTACTTCGGCCAGTAGCTTCACGAATCTCAAAATTAGGTGTGGGTTGATGTATATGGGCATTGGATCACATTTCGTACTTTACAATTTTCAGTACATCTTCTTAGGTTTGTATTCTACCCCAATTACATCCAATCGTACTTACAAAAATTTATTTAGTTGTATGTTGCAATCCTTTTTTGAGTTGGGGCTTGGTTGGGCATGTGTGTGCGTACAGGTATCTAGGATAATTCCTCCCAGTTGTAGGATGACTTCTTCGTCGCTAGTCTCTAGCCCATGGACTTCAGGAGGTGGGCTTGGGGTAGTCATGACACGGGCCCTGGGGGATGGGTTGTGACACTCATCAGATTATTAAGTGTTGGTTTGTGTAATTATAATAACTATTCCTATAAGATCATCAAGTAACATTGGATTTAAGCCTCATTCACTATTTGAGTTGTATATTTACAACATAAATCAACTACAAACATTTTTATGTACCTAGTCGGTACGATATTTTAAAATTGAAAAATTAGCAATATATAACCCAACTTATTGTCCTTATATTTAAATCATTCATTGAGTCTTTGTATTATCTAATTTTTTCTCAATATAATGAAATTTTTTTCAATAAATATATCTTGTATCAATATATTCATAATTATATATGATATAATTTCTTATGAAGTCATGTGTTTGTAAATTTTAATATATGGTCTAAATTTCCTCAGTATATAGGCTACCATTTATTTATTTCATTAGAAAAAAATCCAAAAGATACACTATATGTACCACAATACACTTAATATCCTTCATAATGGAATAAAAATATAAACATTGTAGTTATCATAGGAATTATCAATAACTTATCAGTTATTTATTCATATTTTTTATTCAATCCAGAAATTAGCATTTCCCTAATTATTTTTTCATAGGAAAATTAATTTTTTTAATTATTTAGTACAATGTTAAAGTTTACAGACTAATCCAATAAAAAAATTTATTATGAATATTTTTCTTCATATTTTTTCCAATCACCCCCACCTTGAATTTTTTCAGATCAATAAAAATATTTCATTGAGAAATAGTCACCCAAAAAGTTTACATCATAGAATAATAAATATTATTAATAGAAAATAGTTTTACCATTATTCTATATATGAATAATAAAAAATCATCATAATGTTCACATAGTAATGATGAATGAGTTAATATTTCATCAACAATACCATGAAAAATGTCTCAATATAATTCTTTAATTAATTATTTTATAAGTGCATGACTACTATTAGTTATGAGGTTTCCCAAAATGGTTACAATATGTATTTATGATTATATCATCATTTTTCAAGTGTGTTTTTTTCAAATAAAGTCCCCAATATCTCTCAATTAGTGAAATGGTGATCGTAGTTTAATATTTGATCAACATACGTTACCCTTAATTGTATTGATTAACTGCATAATATGATGTATATTGAATTTATTATTGATTGTTATGTATTTCAACTTTTATTAATGAATATTGAAGAATAATATATTATTTTCTTCCATGGAAAATATAAATCATGTCACCTATGGTTGAATAGTCCACCAATTAAATACTTTATCTTCAATGTAACATCCTATGTAAAAAAAGGAAATAATATGTTATTAAATGAACTACTAAATACTATGGGACCTTTATAAACAAACCATTTAACATAATTTATCTGCTTATATGTTTTGAATTTCAAAAAATGGACAAACATGGTTGCGATCAGTATGTTTTTTGGAGTCTGATAGAAGAAACATTATGTTTGGTGAATAGTTACCTATCCTTATGAATAGTAACATTCCCTTATAAAAAATTATATACCCTTGTGAATACAAACATTCCCCTTATGAATTATAATGTACCTTATGAATAATAACTTTCCCTAATGAATGTAATGTTCTATTATGAATAGTAACATGGTCATTATGAATAGAAAATTCACCAATGAAATTATGAATAAAATTTAACCACCTTATACGTGTCAATATGATATAATTATGTCATAATATATGTAAATAAATATTTCAAAATTATTAAATAATTTTTGGTATTTTTGTATGTCATATTTTTTCCATTACAAATATATCATTAATTTGATAATTTAAAAGAAATTGTATTTTCATAAAATGTATTCATAAATAAATATTTTTATGATTTATGATTGTAAGAAAATTTCAAGAGACATTAAGTAATTTTCAATGTTTTAGAAAAGCATTTTTAATGTTAAAATTTTATTTTTGATGTAAATAATTGTTTTATTGAAAAATTATACTTATAATGTGTATAACATTATTTTCAAATATTTGAGTTCATTTTTGAATAATATTTGTCGAAAAATGGTTGGGGGGAATTTTTGGTTATTTTCTGAAATACTTGAATTATTGAAAAGTAGTTTTATATGATACATTTAAAAATAAGCTAAATACTTGATTTAAGGGTTCATGGATGATGTTTTGAAAATGTAAGAACAATTATCTCATACTAACATTCCCTTATTACTATTTTTCGTCTTATAATCATAACTATTTATTGTCTTGTGGAAAAATATTAAAATAAGGGAAAACTCATCCTCTCATACACTATAAATACACCCATTACCCGTATATTCCTCGCACACCTCTCAATCCTTGATCCATGCCAATTTTCATATAAATACTCCTCTAAATCCCCTTACCCATGCCAAGACCTGTAGGTATCCCAAAAAGGCCAATAGCAAGGTCCTTAAGAAATATCTCAAGGAGAATAGATCAAGAGGTAAACAACTCTTTGTTTTTTTTATTTTCATTTAATTTGTTATATTATCCTTAATTATGCACCACCCCTTATCCAAGTAGAATTAATGATATGATTTAAAAAATATATTGTATTTCATCTTTTTTATGGATTATTAACCATTATAGTTCTTCTCCTCTCCCACTTATTTTAGAAAACAAAATACTGTTCGTGATGTGTCAACTTACTGACATTGTGGATGATCTAATTTCAATTTCATTTAATTATATAAAGAAAAGTATAGAAAACATTATTATAGTTTTGAAAGATAATAATTTAGGTTTTATATCTTATGTATGGTTCTATAATCATTTCTTGCACATGATATTAATTTACTAAACAAAATGAGGTTGATATTATCATTGAACCACCAAAATGATATAAACAAATATCGTTAATTTTTTACCTAATGACTCATCATCATATATGATAAAAAATGATTTATGATATAATTTAATATTCTAAAAACATATTAATACCATTTCATGCCACTTATGGAATTTCATTTCCATATGACAAGAAAATCAATTACAAACCATCCATGGAAATCAAGTAAAGAATGCACCCAAAATAATGTAAGGAACAAAATACTAAGAATTAAAGGGTGAAATGATGTAAGTAAATCGTCATATAATGTTTTATATACATGAATATGTTTCTTTAAAATAAATATAACACGCCTTTAACAAATATAGAGAATGTTCAATCATGTTTGAATTATGAAAAACCCAAGGTAAGTGAATTATTAACCCAATTTCAATTCTTTGGGATAACCATCTACATCACTATTTATGTGGTATTAAAATTATTTTTTCGGTGAATGTTTATTTATGTTATGTTGTATTATGTTTACTTACAATGTATTCACATATCCATTACATTCTATTAATTCTCAATCCAATTATATTTTCGAGGGAATTTTCAATTTTGAATCCTTTTAAAATCTCTTTAATCAAATTCAAAAAGATAGTTTATATATCATGAGTAGTTATACTGATTATATGATTCTTTATTACTATCATATTTTCATTATATGATGACATGGTAATTTTTGATGAATATGGTATCATTATTATTTTCACAGTTTTTATATGTGATTTGTTTTAAGAAAAAAGAATTTTAAAATCATTAATTTGTTTTGCTCAAGGGTTCAAATGAGTTATCATGTGTTTTATTCATGACATGTTCCTTGGAGATAGTTATGTTTGGTTGATCCCATTACAGCTCATGGTATGTTGGTTTCAACCGATTATAGCTCCTGATATGTTTGGTTGACCCAAATTGCTCATGATCTGTTTAGCTGAACCCATTATAGCTCATGCCATAACTGGTGAGCCCCATTATATCTCTCAAATGAATTGGGTACTCTATAGATTGAAGTTGAACCGACTATTATTCCATTTTTAAGGGTGATTGTAAAAGTGATATGGAAAATATCCCCATGAAATCAACATGATTTTTCTATTCATGCTTCTCAGTTTTAAAGAAAATGTGATTTAATGGGTTTTCATGTTTCAACTGGACTAACGGTTTTTCATTATTTATATACCTTATTATGCTTTATTTTGAACATAACATGTTTTTAAAATATATTTCACGAGATTCCTTATATGTTCTATGATAGTTAAGGTTCTATTGTAGATGAATCAAATTAGTTATATTCTAAATATTTTTTTATGTTTTGATTCAATATATGTACGTTGTTGTCGAATTCTCCAGAACCTGGAATGGAAAAGGACTTCATTTGTATAATGTTCTGTGTATTTTTTAGTTATCTATTTTAGAAATAAAATACACAACATTTTATAGTTTTGAATCTAAAAGAGTGGGTCTAGGGATTTTAAATTGGTATTAGAGAAATGGTCTAGACAACTTTAGATATTAGATGTTGTCATATTTTTTAGAAAAATTTAAGTGACAATGTTTACTTATAAACATATAGTTAGTTATGTACTCATAATAAAATTTTCATTCTTAATTATCGATATAAAAATTAATAAATATAAGTAAAATGAATGAATTGTGAGGGAGTAATTAATTTAAGAGTGGGATAATGTAACATCCCAATATTTTAAAAGGAAATAATATGTTCTTAAAAAAATAATTAATATTATGTGACTTTATTAACTAACCATTAAACATAATTTTTCTACTTCAGTGTTTTGAATCTCAAAAAACAGGCTTACATTTTTTTGAGAAGTACTTTTTTGGGAGTTTGATAGAACAAAATTTATTTTTGGTGAAATTTAAAATACCTATATTAATAGTAACATACACCTATGAATAGTAATGTATCATTATGAATAGTAATATGACCCTTATCGATAGTAATGTACCATTATGAATAGTAACATGGCCCTAGTTAATAAAATGTTCCATAATGAATAATAACATGATCCTTATGAATAGTAATGCACCTTTATGAATAGTATATTCACCAATGAAATTATAAATAAAATTATCCATTCTATAAGTGTCAATAATGATATAATTATGTCAAAATAGAAGTAAATAAATATCATGACAATTATTGAATCTGGTTTGGTATTTTTGTAAGACATATATATTTAATTACAAACTTATGATTAAATAAATAATTTAAATGATTTTTTTTTAAATAATATGTATTCATAAAAAATTATCTTTATGACTTATGATTAAATGATAATATTAGTAGACCTTAAGTAATTTTCAATGTGTTAGAAAAGTAGTTTTAATTTTTAAATTGTGTTTTTAAAGTAAATTATAATTTTATTTAAAAATTAAATTTAACATGAATATAAAATTATTTACCCAAAATGGTGTTAATTTTTGAAATCTACATATCTAAAAATGGTTTCAGTGATTTTTGGGTAATTTGTTGAAATACTTGAATTTTTTATGAATATTAAAATATGATAATTTTAACATTAAGATAAATACATGATTTCTAGTGTCATAGAAGATGTTTTGTTGACGTAAACAAACATACCAATAAATCACATGAACTTATTACTATTTTGGTCTTGTAATTATTGTCTTATGGAAAAATAATATAATAATAATTAAAATAATTGAAAACTCCTCCACTATAAATACCACCCATTTACCCCCTCTTCCCCCCCACACCTCTCGAGACTTGGGTCTTGCCTATGTTCTTCTAAATACTAATCTAAAAACCTTTAGCTAAGCCCAAGACCATCTATTCTCAACAAAATTCCAAAACCAAGGTCCTTAAGAAGAATCTCAAAGAGAAAATATCAAGAGGTAAACATCCTCTTCTTTTCTTTACTTTCTTTTCATTTTCTTTTCTATTCTTATTCATTCGAAAACACCCCTTATCCAAGAGGAATGAATGATCTAATATCATACATATTATTTATTTAATCATGTTTATGTCAGATTCATCATTATAATTCTTCTCCTATCCCAGCTATTTTATAAATTAAAACACCGTCTGTGGTTGGTCGATTTACCGACATCTTGGATGATGTGATTTCAATAACTTTTGTATCCTTAAAGACTGGTCATGAAACCATTTTTTTGGTTGAAGCATATTATTATTTAGGTATAAATTTTTATGGAAGGTTCTATAATCATTTTTTACTCATGATATTAATTTACAAAACAAAATTAGTTTGTTAATATCAAAGAACCACAAAAAATAATCTGAACAAATATTATTAATGTATTATTTAAGGATTCATCATCAAATATGATAAAAAAATATTTATGGTATCATTTAATAATCTGGAAACATATGAATGCCATTTCATTCCACTTCTATAATTTCATTTTCTTATGAAAATAAAATCAATTACAAATCTACCATGGAAATCATGTAAATAACACAACCAATTCAATAGAAGGAACAAAATACTAACTTTTAGAGAGTAAAATGATGTATTGAAATGATCAAATAAGGTGTTATAAATGTGAATATGTTTATATAAAAACATATAACTCCCTTTTACCAATTATTGTGTATGTTTAAATAGGTTTTAAGTAAGACATACCAGAGGTAAGGGAATTCTTAACCCAACTTCCATTCTTTTGGTAAACCATCTACATCATTATTTATGTGGTATTAAAATTATTTTTGGGATGAAAGTTTATTTATATTAGGTTTTATAACGTGTTTTTATAGTGTATACACATATCCATTACATTCAATTAATTATTTCTACAATTATATTTTCATGGGACTTTCCATTAAAAATCCTTTTAAAATCATGTGTAATGAAATTTAAAAATACTTTATATATGGCATGAACGTTTATACATGTTTCATGATTCTTTATAACTATGATGTTTCCATTAAAATTTTAAATGTTTTTTATGAATATTATATCATTATTATGATCATGGTTTCTATAAGTGATTTTTTTTATAAAAAAGTGAATATAGAAATCATTTATTTGTTTTTCTCAATGGTTCTAATAAGTTATCATGTGTTTTATTCATGATTTGTTTCTTGGACATAGTTATGTTCGGTCGAGCCCATTATACCTCAAAATATTTTGCATTGTGCCTATTATAGATCAATAAATCTTTCATTGATCCCATTATATATCATGATAAGTTGGGATGATCCCATTATTTCTCACGATATGACAGGTGAGCCCCAGTATAGCATTCCTAGGAATTGGGTAATCTATAGATATAAGTTTACTGAATTGTTATTCCATGTGTAAGGGTGATTTTAAGAGTGATATAGTAAATATTTCCAATGTAAACTAAATTATGTTTCTATGCATGATTTTGAGTTTTCATAAAAAGGGTTTTTAAATGATTTTCATGTATCAACTAGACTAATATTTGTTTATTCATTATGTACCTTTATGAGATTCTTGTTCTCATCTAATGTTTTCAAAATTGTTTTCACAGGATTCCTTATATTTTCAATGATATTTTAAGGTGCTACTATAGATGAATCCAATTTTCTATATTATAAATTTTTTTGTAAACTCTGATTCAATATGTGTATGTTGTTGTCAAATTATCTAGAACCAAGACTAGAAAATGTCCTCGTTTGTATAATGTTCTATGTATTTTTTTATCATCTATTATCCAAAAAAACACAACATGTTTTAGTACTGAATCTATAAGTGAAGCTTTAGGGCATTATAGTTGTTATTAGAGGAACGACCTATACAACTTTGGAGATTAGACATTGTTATCATTTTTAGAAATATTTAAGTGATAATTTTTTATTTAAAACATCTAGTTAATTAAGTACACATAAGAAAATATTTTTTCTTCATTATCGATATGTAAATTATGAAATATAAGTATAATGAAATAATTGTGAGAGATCCATTCATTTAAATTGGGGGAAATATAACATCATGAGATTTTAAAATGAATTAATATGTGATTAAAAGAACTATTAAATATTATGTGACCTTTATAAATTAAACATTAGACACAATTTTTTTTCTTATGAGTTTTGAATTTTGAAAAACAGATATACACGGTTGTGATTAGTATGTTTTTTGGAGTCTGATATAAAAACATTATTTTCATGAATAGTAACCTAACCTTATATATAGTAACATACCCTAATGAATAGTAATATACCCTTAAAAATAGTAACATGATCCTTATTTATAGTGATGTACCCTTATGAATAGTAACCTGTCCATAATCAATAGTAATGTTCCATTACAAATACAAACTTGAACCTTATGAATAGTAATGTACCCTTATGAATAGTAAATGTACCAATGAAATTATAAATAAAATGTATCCATCTTTTAAGTGTTAATATGTTATCATTTTTTCATAATATAAGTAAATATATATTTTAAAAATTAGTTTATATGTTCTCTTATTTTTGTAATTCATATATATTTAATTACAAATTTATATTAATTTAATCATTTTTATGAAAATTTATTTCATAAAATGTTTTAATAAATAATTATTTTTATGAATTATTATTATAAGATAATTTTAATATACCTTAAGTAAATTTTTCATGTGTTAGAAAAACAGTTTTAATATTAAAATTGTATTTTTTATGTAAATTATGATTTTAATTAAAAATAAAATTAATCATTTCTAGAAAATTATTTTCAATAAATGGAGTTTATTTTTGAATTCTACACTTCAAAAAATTATTATGGTGAATTTTTGGCACTTTTTGAAATACTTGAATTTTTTATGAATAGTGAAATACTATAATTAAAAAATTAAGCTAAATATATGCATTATGGTGTCATGAAAGATATTTTGCTGATTTAATCACACTTATATCATACTCACATGCACTTATTTCTATATTTGGTATTGTTATTCTTTTCTTGTGGAAAAATAATAAAATAATAATTAATATAAGGGAAAACTCTTCCTCTCCTCTACAATAAATACCACCCATTTCACCCCTCTTCATCTCACACTACTCAAGACTTGATCCTTGCCTATGTTCTAACAAAAAATCCTCTGAAGCCCCTTCCCCACTCCCAAGTCCACCTAGTCTCACCAAGATGCCAAAAACAAGAGCCTTAAGAAGGATATCAATGAGAAGAGATCAAGAGGTAAACATCCACTTTTTTTTCATTGTTCTGTTATCATTTTATTTTCTCTTATTCTTCTTTCCTCAACACCCCTTATCCAAGAGTCATGAATGATCCAAAATAAAAAATATTCTATATTTAATCAATTTTATGTAACATTCACCATTATACTTACTCTCCACTGCCACTTATTTTAGAAATTAAAACACAGTCTGTCATGTGTCGATTTACCAACATCGTGGATGATGTGATTTAATTATATTACTTCTACAAAGACTGATCATGAAAGAATTTTTATTGTTTAACTAGATTATAATTTATTTATTATATCTTCTGTAGGGTTCTATAGTTATTTTGTACACATTATATTAATTTTCAAAACAAAATGAGTTTGTTATTATCAAAAAACCACAAAAATGAGTTAAACAAATTTCATTAATGTTTTATCTAATGACTCCTCATAATATATGATAAAAATGATTTATGGAATGATATAATATTCTAGAAAAATATTAATACCATTTCATTCACCTTCTTGAATTACTTTTCCATACTCCATGAAAATTAATTACAAACACACCTAGGAAATCATGTAGAGAACGCAACCAAAAAAAGGAAGACACAAAATACTAACAATTAATGGGTGAAATTGTGTATTGAAATGATCATATAAGTTGTTATAAACATGAATATGTTTCATTAAAATAATTATAACACCCTTTTAGCCATTATTCATGAGGATCAAAAATGTTTGACGTAACACAAACCCGAGGTGAGGGAATTCTTAACCCAATTATCATTCTTTGGGTTAACATTCTAAATCATTATTTATTTGGTGTTAGAATTATTTGTGTGATGACTGATTGTTTATATTATGTTGTATTTTATTGTATTTACAGTTTATACACATATCCATTCCATTTTATTAAAATTTCTTTGAAAATATTCCATAAATGGCCAAAGGATTGTTAATGTGAAGCTGGAGATGAATCTTATTACATATATTGTAAATATTTTTGTAATCTTTGATTCAATATATGTATGTTGTTGTCTAATTATTCTGAACCTAGATTAGAAAAGGGACTCATTTGTATAATTTTATGTGTATTTTTTAGTTATCTATTATATGAAAATATATACAACATGTATTAGTATTTAATCTGGAAGTGCGGGTTCATGGATTTACGCTCTATGTCACAAAGTTATACGTTAAATTCAATATATTTTACTATTTTTGTACTATTGGATTATAATGGAATCAAATTAATTACCCATAAAATTTCATTATAGAACTATATTTCCCATTTCTATGGTAATCCTATATTTTATTTGGTAACTAAATCATGATACTTATCTAACACGATAGGGAACCATTGTTTGAATTGTTGTCAAACTATTAAAAAAATCAAAACATATAATTGGAAAAAACATTATAACTGTTTCTTACTATTTAATTCAAGATGATACTTATATCACATCCACCAATCTATACCAATAATATTTTTAGATGTTTTCATATCTAAAAATAGTAAGTACTATAATAATTATTTATTTCTATAATGAAATAAAATGATTGATATTTAAATCTATTTTGTTCTTTTGACTTAGAGATATGTTTATAATTATAATGTAGTGACTTAAATCTAATATAAATATAGTATATATATTAATCACATATAAATGGATATAGGATATGTGCCATCATTAATCAATATAGATATTAATGTAGAATCATCAATAAGCCACCTTAGAAATAAACATATTATTGTTATAATGAAATTTACATATTATTGTTATATTTGAACAATAATATAGTATTTTATCTCCATGATGATGGAATGATATTGTCAGATCAATTCCCTTGTACAAAAAATGGTCCTTATCTTCCTCAATTTGAAAAAAATTTAAAGGATTCTGGGAAATCTGGTAGAATCAATAATATTATAATATTATAGGAGAGCCTATAAAATTATCCTTCAGCTTGAATTTGATTAAATTTAGTTAAGGATAAAATATCCTCTCCTTTTTTCAGTTTTAGTTCATAATAATGGGTTATTTATATAAAATTAGAACATTTGTGTCATCAAAATCATTAAATTAATAAATTAATGAATTGTTCGGTTTTATTTTTTTAATCAATTAAAATATTATGTAATTTATTTATGTGGTGGGTCTCTATTTTAATCCTGTTTTCTTTGACATAAAAAACTTATATATTTTTATTTTATTGTTGGATGTAGTAATTTTCCTTCTCTTTATTAATTTTTATACTAATTGCACAAAATAGATATTTTACATTCCATTTACATAATATTTGGAAAATAGCACATCCTAATTCCATGACCATTAATTCAAATATATTTATCATACACATTCCTAAACTACCATATTCAACCATTAAGAAATATCACCACTATTATAAAACATTATTATCTTCATAACTCTTATATTAAATTGTATTTATGGAATAAAACCACGAATTCATGATTTCAATGTATAAAATAGTCACAATGGCTCATTATTTATTGAAACATAGATCTTATGTATAGTTTCATTCAAATTACTCCTAACATTCTAAGTGTGAATGACACTTATGAAGATCTCACTACCTTTTCAAAAATATTGTCTTTTTTTATTCATTCATCTTTTCAATCATTTGATTGAATCATATTGAATCATGATAAATCATGGGTCATCATGAAATTTTTTCATGATGAGAGTATTTTATCATTGTCATGTGTGATTATATGTGGGAAATATTATCTTAAAAAATTTTATGAGATTTTGATGTTAATAAATTTTCATTAACATTTGAGTCTAATGTTGTTTTGAAAATGAATCAAGGAACATAAAACGATGCATACATCAATATAAAATGATTCATAATCATCCATAAAATGACTCAAGAACACCTCATAATTTTTTTATTATGAACATGTTGATCATTACAAAAATTAATTCATCCCTAATTTTTTTTATCTTTTTAGATGTCTTATTGTGTTATTAATCTTTAGTACAATATTACATAAATTTGAAATATTCTCTGAACACTACTCACATTATCAGTCTGAAATCCAAAATAATGTCTATGAACCTATAATGATCCTTCTAAATAACCACTTGAATCATGGAATTATAGCCCAATGTTCCTATAACATTTATGGTAGGGCACTACATGAGAATTATATTCTCAGCATGTATTTAGCCACCAAGGAATAATATGAAGCTCTCACTTCATTTTTTTCCTAATTCCACATGTAGTTTATGTGATGAAAAATATCCTATTTAACAAAATCCAAAAAAATCAAATAGGATAATTATTTTATTTCATCATGGTCATACATCAATGGAATAATCAAATCCCTTAGTTCCTTACTAGCCCAATTCCCATTATACCTCTAGAAATGGTAGTTTTATCCCTTTCACATCACTTTCTTATGAAAACCCACACATGATCTATCAATCCATCCTGATTCTCGTAGTTCAATCCCTCCTTTTATCATGTCCAACCCTCTTGTATTTATCATGTGAATCAAGTCATTGAGCTACTTTAGTGTTGCAACTTTTTAACTTAATATATTTTCTTTTTCTTTTTCAAATAAAAATATCATACTCAAAATTATAATATGACTACCAATATCCATTTTTATTTTCAAAATTAAGAGAAAAAATTAATTAATCTTTCACACATCATAATTTTATGTGAATTTAGGGAATGAGAACTCTCCCAGAAAATGAAACTTAGGAAGTACCTCAACCACTTCAACCATTTGTGTATTCATCATAGAATATCAATAAGGGTTAAAAATTTAGGAAGAACAAAATCCAGTATCCAAGATGTGTCTCTAAAAATGTGTTCAAATAATTTACTGTCAAAACATTTTTATGAACCTCCAACACATAATAACAAGATTTAGAGGACATAAAATACTTATATTCCATTATATGTTATCATTTAAAATTCCATAACTTTTTAAAAGGCTATTAAATTGTTCTTATGATTAAGCTATATGATTCGAATTGTTGATGGTGTCTTTATTGGATTTATATCTTGAGATCCTAATCAATGGAACCTTTCTATGAACCATCTATAATTTCTTGTTTGTATGAAATATACACTCTTAAATTCTTCTATAGAAAAACAAATTCACCTCAAGGGATAATCTGCATGTTTACTTAATCATGGGAGATATTTTTTCATATTTTATTAATATTATCAATAAATATTCCATAGAATGATATAAATTCTCATAATAATATTGATTAATTATTCCATCATATTTTTTTCATTAGTTCTTTAAATGAGCCATATATGAACCATTTATTCCACGAAATGAAAGCACTTAAATACCACAAAAATTTATTATTGAATAAGCTAGAACTATTTTATCCTAAATGTGAGAATATTTTTTGAGAATTTCTTCTCAACTAGTTTTACCTTTCATAATTTAATTCAGGTCCATATAGACAAATTACGTAGAGTATATACTTTTTAAGCATATAAACTGTGGTATCATGGATATATTTTCTATATCTAGAATTTATTTTCATGGAATCTTTGACTTTTAAAATTCAAAAATGGGAATGTAGTACTTTTTAGCCCTTATTTTTAGAGTACATATTTATTTTATGTTATTAATATGAGGAATTCAATATAATTGAGTCCACCCAACCAACCCATCCCACATATCTCTTTTAAAATGATAATTTTTTTAAAACCTCTCATGAAAGTCATATTATTCTCATAGAATAATTTATTAAATTTTATACTATATCATTCTAGTGTTTAATCTAGTTTTTTACTTCTTCTAATGCATATATCAAAATAATTCAATGTTATGCAGGATATTTCTCAACATTCCTTTTTTATAAATGGAATATTTTTAGATATCTTCACTAATTTTGTTGTGTTTTTATATTTTGATTTGTTTTCCATTATAATTATTCATTATTCCATCAATTTTAACTTCCATATCCTTATACAATATATCTATGTATTCTCATATTTTCATACAATAAAAGAAACTCCACTTATTTGGTATTTCTCACATTCAAAACTACATGGTATTATGTTGAACAATATTTTCATATTATTTGTTATAAAAATAATGATTGTTATGCATTATACATTATATTATTTAGAAAACTATGGATACGAACATTATTTATCCTCTTTAAATACTGTTTGAAATCTCCCTCTCTGTAGATTTTTCATTCTCATTTTCATATGCTGTATTAATCTTATAATGATCAAAAATTGTTATCCCATTCATTAGGGACGTTTCAAGAGAAATTGGTCATATTTTGAAGCACATGAGTATATGCATGATTGGTTTATGGTGGGAGAAAACCATGTGGTTTTCCCCAAAAAACATTGCACCCCATTTGTGATCCACCAAAGGTGGCGCTTGGGTTGAAAATTCTATTAATCCTACCTTCCCAAATTATGCATGAGGATTTCATAGTTGGGAAAAAATTGGTTAATAATGCCATAAACAAGGATTAACTAAGTACCCAATGGGTAGGGGTGCACTATTAAGGTATAGAGTTTGGAAAATGGGGCACCGGGCCTTTAAAATATTGTTTTTGTGGCAAATTAATCAACAAATATTTTATTTTAATAATCTCAAACCCCTATTTATTATCATTAAAACCTATTATTAACCATAAAAAAATTTATTAGATTTTGGAGGCTTGAGATACAGTTCAAGGGATCTTCTGACCCCTGTATTGTATAATCAGTGATCTAGTGGATGAATTTTGGGTCTCTGAAAAGATATTATCTTCCTTGTTTTAGATTCCACACTCTCCCTTATTTCTTCACCATTTTCGTAGAAAATTTTCATCCATTGAATTTTGGATTAGATATAGATTTTGATAAATCTATTATCATTGAATCTAGGTCCAGTTATTTTTTATGTGATCTCCTCCAACACAATAATTTTCAGTCCTTCTAAATCAAGATGCTGGTTATGGTTTAGAAATTATTTGTCAATAATCTCGAGGTAAATTGTATAATTTACAAATCCTATAGTCTCGGTTTTGATTGTTTTTATTTAGCTGTGAAATTTAATTTCTCTATTATTAAAAAGTATTTAAATTGGAAATAAATAATTTAACTCCATGTGATTATGAGACCATTCATAGATTCCATTAGACCTATTAGGTTTTTGAGAATGGACATGATGCAATCCCATGGGGGATGATAATATATTTGAAATGATGGTTTATGAATTATGAAAAGTGGAATAATGGGTTTATGGAATTTAGTAATATCCTAGATGTTGGGAAAATGAATGGGAGTTTCAAAATGGTAGATAAAAGCTTCATGAAAATGGTTCATAATTCGATTAAGAATGTGGAACAAAGAAGTGTGATATATTTGAATGATGTGAACTACAGGTTTTGGGTCTGAGACTACTACTCAAATAAACAATAATTTCAAGACTATATCTCGAGGGAACCAATATATATATATATATATATTCATGTGATCATTGAGTTGTTGTTCAGGGGCTGCTGATCTAAATTCACACGAGGTTCTATAAAACTAAAATAGGACCCCCAATGCATGATTATGAATTTTGAAAAAAATGATTATTTAAATCCCATGAATGAATGAACTATTTTGTTCCTGTGATGTATGGTTTGGACTCTTGAACTTCCCAAAGAATATATGATTGGTTCATCTTTAAACATGCACCTATGAGTCTATGTGGTTAATTAAGTAATATTTAAATATGAATTGAGTTTACTTTCCCATTTATTTATTATTTTTCTATAACTACATATACTATTATATAAAGGTTATAAAATTTGTTGTTTTTTTTGTGACCAACTGAGTTGTGATCACACCCTACTCATGCTTCTGGATTGGTACTTGAATATACATCATGTTTTCAAGACATTATAAAGGGAAAAACCTAAATGAGATGGATAAGTTGGGATTTGGGATGCAACATGAATGATTAGACCAAACATGATTCTAGGAACCACATTTTAATTTTATGTGTGTCTTTATTTTCGGTAATCGTTTGGCACATGACACCTATATAGAATGAAATATTTACTACTTTGGTTTTGGTCATTTTCCTTGGTTTTTATCTATTATTGTGATGTTGGTTGATTATTTTTATTATCATATTGAATTTTTTATTTATTCAATTTTCTATGTATATATATTAAAGACGATACAAACATACTATGTTACATATTAGATCATCAGTCTATGTTGGAATCCTTTGTATTATGGGGAGGTGCGGCTAAGGTCACACAACAATTTGGCTAGGGGGACCATTATGTGCAACCTGGGTTGGGACATTACATATTAGTTTTAATTGAGTTTTCATTTTTTATATTGTTTTTTAGTATTACTTGGGAAGGTGGATAGAAGATTAGAATGAGTTCTACATTGGTAATGGGCTCATGTGTGGGAGTATCTAACCCATATGTGGGGGAAAACCCAAGTACCAGGGGTGGGAATTTTTATTCTTGATTTTTCTATAATAGTTACATGTAATTTCACTTTGCGTAATGTAATTATTACATAATGTTATTGTCTTTTGAAGTTTTACTAAAATACTAGAGTAAAATTACAATTGAGTATACATGAAACATCTTAGGAACTGGAGATTTGTTTTGGTATTCATCACTTTAGGCATGCATGGAAAGGTATGTTATGGGTGAGTTTCTGAAATGGAAATGTTTTTTTGTTATTTTCTATAATTTAAAATTAAATTGTTCATAATAAAATAATTATAATTTTAAATTATGATATATGGTTAAAATTGAAATGGTTAAAATCTGTGTATAATGAAAAATGTATGGTTTCAATGTGTTATACTATATGTTATACATAAACTAGGTGATGAATGGTTGAAGATAGTGATAATGTCTCTGTTTTGAAAATTTGATGATGTAAAGGGGAAGAATTGTTATTAATTTATATGAATACCTCACAGAAATGTGTTAATGCTATTTTATATGTTCTAATATGTGTGTTTCTTATTTTAGATACATTCCTCCATGAAAAAAATTTATAAAAGGGTTATAAGAGGATGTGGCAAGAAATTTTCCTATAGCAACATGACAAGGGGATATGCTATATTAGGGTGAAGGGACAAAAGAATATCTTCATATGAACAGTTCTTATTTTTTGTAGATTATGGAAGGATACTCAGGGTTGGTTCTGTGGAATTGGTCAGATATGACATGGGAGTTATATTTGCAGCACACTCCAACTTTCAGTATATAGGGTGGACCTGAGGTAGTTGAGTTCTGGATTAAGTCTATATAAATGATAAATGAACATTTATATAGTCTTACTAATTTGAGGTTTTGGTTCTGTACTTATAGATTTCGTGTTCAAGAGATAAATTTTTGGGATATTCAAGCTCGAGATGAGCTATTGGAGGGCATGGTATTGAAGAAAATACATGATAAGTTCTTGGGGGAAATTTTTCTAGACATGATGAGACAATAGAGGGAAGTAGAGTTTATGGGTTTGAACTGGGTGAGAAAGTAAATGACATACTATGTTGGCCACTTTTCTAACTTGAAACACCTTGTTATGTAATTGATAGTGATGAGGACACAATATTAATTTGAATTTCATATGGTCTTAAATGTGATATTAAGTTCCAAGTTAATATTTTCCTTGAAGAAGTTTTATATGGTGATGAATCTGGGTAACATTTAATATGGGGAACCTGAAGAGGAATTCTAGAGGAATGTGGGTAGTTTTTATGGATGACCAGGATGTACATATTCTTAGATTAGGAAATAAAAAAAATGAAATTTTCCTCCTTGGAAATGGGAAATAGTGTGTTCAGAGGGAAGGATCAATAACTCAGAGAGGGAACAAACTATAACGCCACCAGTTTGGTAGGATATGTCAAATTTACAGAAAGTTCTATAAAAACTAGATGATTTCAGATCCTACTAAATTATTGTTCACTTATTGTGGTATTTAACAATCTATCTATTGAGGGGTAGTGATCATGGTGTAAGGGAAAATCATATTACCTGAAAGGTGTATTATACCCATTTTCAATCAACTAGTTTGAGTTCTTATGGCCATGTAATTTTAGGTGGTGTATGTGGTACATCATGAAAAGTGTGACCATATCAAAATATTAGTATAGCATTGAGAACATAGATAGTGGAATAGGGTATAGTAGTAGGACAGTTGCATGATGTTCATGTTGCAGTTGTGGGTAACGAGGCTGAGCCATCGATAGTTAGTGGTACTACACTTTTCTCTTCTAAAATTTATTTATTTTAGATGATATATGTGGTTCATATTATTTAATATCCATACTTATTGGGAATGGTTTTAGTCTGATAGTGGAGTTCTTCAGTGGGGTTACGACAATCGAAACACTTCTGGTTGAACTATCAAGTGGAATCTACTTATTCATGGGATGTGCTATTGTATTTGTTGAGTATTATATTCTTTGAGATGTTTCCATACATGATATATGACGTTTCGAATTTAATTTTTATATTGAAGTACTGGTATCATACATACCCCACATCAATTTTTACCAATGGATAATAACATGTACATCTCATGTGGGTAACCGATATGTCTCTCATAGAGAATGGGATATATTGGCCGGTTATAAAGGACCCCATCATTAGATTCTGGTTGAGATCATTGCCTAGGTTTTATGAAATTTTCTGGATAATAGTTGTGTCAAAACATATTTATTTCAACATATAGTTGGTAGGTTTTTGGATTTGATTCCTAAGGACTAATCATGGTTTCCACCTAAGAAATATGTTGAGTTTAAAAATAATATAATTATTTGAGATTAACTAGTTACATTCCACCTTACTGAATTGAAATGAATAGGATTAAATATCTTAATACTTTTCTAGAATATTTTATGGATAAGGTATTTATCCACATGAGAACATCACATTGGAGTTCTCTAGTTTTTTTCCAATAAGTCTAACATGATGTTGTTTTTGAGTGTTGATGACTGAAAGAATAACTAGATGTCTATCAATAACCACTATCCACTTACGTATGATGATATTATCATTGACTATTTGAGATGTTCTTGTGTATTATCAAAACCTAACATGGGTTTGGGGTAATTTCACATGATTTTTATAACTCCAGATATGTGGTGGGCTGCATTCAAAATTAGGTATGGCCTATATAAGTTTTAAGAGATGTTTTTTGGGATGATGAATGGTCCTATTATGTTCATATACATAATTAATAGAATACTTACCCTATATTTTAAAACACTAAAATATTTTTATATAATATTTCTCCTTAAATTTTTTGATTTTTTTATAGCATATATTGCATGAAACACCAAATTTAAACAAATAGTGATATAATAATAAACATTTATCATGAAAATTATGACCTAACAACTATATAGGTGGGTAATAATATGAATAATAATATTATGAAATATATTTATGATTTCTTAGGTAATAAACACTTAAATTTTTTAATTTTAGGTAATTAACACTTAAATTCATTGCTTTATTGAAAATAATAGAGAAGTAAAAAATCTTTTCACAAAATTATTTTTAAATGAATTCATAAAATATAATTTATAATAACATATTCAATTATTTAATTATATTGCATTTATCATATATAAGTGCTTTTGAAATGATTTCATACTGCTAGAAAAGTCAAATTAACAAATAAAATGTGTTTTCTTGATATGAATATGATTAAATATATATAATGTAAAAATATAAAGGATTTTCTTGATCCTAATTAAATTATTTTCATTATATTAATTTCGTCTAAATATATATGTGAAATAATTTAATTCAGTTATTATGCAATGCCAATGCTGTTCTTGTGGAAGAATAAAAACCCATAAATTGATGTTAATAAAGTTCATAAGAACCATTATCAAACCAAGTAATTTGACAGAATCGAAGAGGATGAGAAAAATTATACGAAAATGCACAATGGTTTTAATTTAGGCCCTTCTGGAGAAACATAGTTTACATTAACTCTATTGTATTATTTTAATCAAATGAATGGAAAACATCTCATAGTATGGTTTTTAATAAGTATATAATTTTAAATATATGATGTTCCAGAAGATATGTTCAACCAAAAGGTGTATCTTGAAATATAATAGATTTTTCTTATTCTTGGATATTTATTTTCAATTTGGAGTGATGAAGTAAAAATATTAAATTCTTCAAATATGATGATGCAATAATTGTTAAATTAATGGGAAAATAAATAAATTATATTAAAATATTAAAATAAATATAATTGGAGATAATTGTGAATGAGCCTATAGCCACCTGGTAAAGAATACTTCTTGGAATACAGAAGGCCTAGGATTTAATCTGGTAAGAGACAAATTTTCAGGAACTATTGTAGAATAGTAGCAGAACACAAAATCAGTACTATTACCATGGAATAACTATTACAGTGATGGAACTATAGTGGCATAGGGATGACAACTGGGACTATAGTAGTGGTGGTACTGTATCACGTAATATATAATCCTAGAACTTATTTAGGTTCTAGGAATAATATATTAAAATAGGTTTAATCAAAACTATAAAATTTCATTATGGTCAAAAAACTGCCAAAATAAACTAAATATTTATCATTAATGTTTTATCAAACAAAACACCCTCATGCCTGAATAAATGATATGTGGAATTATTTAAATATATTAATTTTCCTGAAACCAATTTCATTTAACCGCTAGAGTTTTATTTCCCTTTCACATTACCTTCCATAATTATACACAAATGAACAGGACATAAATCCCTGAAACGTACACTACTTGAAAGAAAAAATATATTCTAGTAACTAGTAGAAATGGTTGTAAATTAAGATAATGAAATTTTAAAAAATCATATAAAAGTTCTGACATGACCCATCCTCAGGGCCCATGCCGTGACTACCCCAAGTCTACCTTCCACAGGCCAGGGGCTGGCGATTAGTAACAAACGCGTAACTCCCTAACAACTGGGAAGTCATTGCCTTTATAAAGCATAAACACACAAAACCAGAGTATAAGAGGAAGAAAACAATAAGTAAGCAATATAACAAGGGTGCTGAAAGTACAAAGGGGTCGAAAATACAATACCAATAGAAAAGTAAAACAATAACTAAATGAATGTACAACTGAAAAGACAAACAGTTGAATGGTGAAGCATCTCTGGGATCGTCCTTCGGGTTCCTACCAAAGGGTAAGTACATAAGTCCTCCTCAGCACTCCGCGTCTATCGGTCTGCTCCATGTGCCATCACGCCGAGTGTCTACCTCCGGGTACCGTCCAGTCCTCATACACTCTGTTGTGGTAAGTGTTGTCCGTCGTTTGCATCCAACACAACGAGATGCGGACCTAACCCGTGCAGGGGTGAGAATAACGATACTCAATATGGACATTGAGACCCTCAAGGTCTCACTAAATCGAAAAAGGATAAACCATAAAGAATGATCTCAACCAATAACCTTTACATAGGTATATGCCCATATATATACCTATGTTATCAAGTAACCCATCTCAATCAAGAGGAAAACACAATGGTCATTGACTCAGCTCGAACCATGTTTTTCATTATCGAAACCACAAATTCTGGAGAACACCTCCACTGTTGAGTACAGTGGCCCTGTCATGACTCTTAGGCACTACTCACTAACCTTAGACTGCTAAGGTACTCCTCCTGTCGAGTACTTCCGTCTTCTGCCAAACCGGGCACTACTCCTCTGTGGGTCTGCCACAAAACCGGGCCCTCCCCCTAATAGCCGTTAGAGGTACTCCTCCTATCGTGTACCATTGGTCTGGTACCAAACCAGGTGCTCCGTCCTCCATGGATCTACCGCTAAACTGGGCACTCCATCCACTGGGCTAGTCGAATCACTCCGAGTCGAATCAGTCAAGTAGTCGTCAGGTCTACATCTACTAGGTCTCTGCACTTTGTCAGCTCGTCTCCTATAGGATCCGCTCCACAATCTACTATTCGATACTCCAAGTGTCATGAGTCTCACGTAGAAGTATCAAAAAGGACCACCACGTCAAATGGGTCTCAACGCAACAGTGGGTGCGTCAATCGGATGCCCGGTCAGTGAGTTATTAGCCTTTTTTGTCCCAGGGGCCCGGTTGGTTTTGTGTTTTAACCAACCGGACTGTATCTCAACTGAACCCCGAAATACCATATGGTATATTCAAAGGAACCGTTTCTCAACGAGATTACCAATGCCACTAACGGTTTGTCAAACGGATGTCCGGTCTGAGAGTTATTGGCTTTTCCATTCCAGGGGCCCGGTTGGTTTCTAAGCTAAACCAACCCGACCATACTCCAACTGTATCAAAACATCAAGTGGAGTTTTCCAAAATATCTTTCTCATCATAAGGAACCCAACGTAATTTAATTTACGTAAATCGGACGTCTGGTCCATAAATTATAAGCGTTTCTGCTCCGAGGGCCCGGCTGGTTTCGGGTTCGAACCAACCGGGATGTACACAAACATCGCCAAAATCATGATTATAATATACCAAAATGACAGTCTTGATCCTAGGATTCCTATGTAGCTTACGGTGTGTCTTTTGGAGGTCCTTAGCTCATGTTATGGGCAAATGACCAAAAATGGTCTGAAGAGGGGGTCAGGGCCCAGTCTGACCCGGCACAACAAACCCTGGGTCGGCACAAACTGGGGCATCCCGACCCGGGTCCGGTTCCAGCCCAATAGGGAGCGGCCCGACCCGACGGCTGTGGCCCAACCAGAGGAGGGGCTGGCCGGCCCGTGCGCATGTGGCACGACCCGATGCCAGCTGCCCAGCCCGGTGCTGGCAGCCCAGCCTGGCGCTGGCGGCCCGGCCCGGAGGCCAGTTGGGGCTCGCCCATGTGGAAAAAAGTGTTGCGCGGAGCATGGGGGATGGTGGGGCGTTAATTGAAACCGGTGATGCCAGCTGGCACCGCCCCTCCCTGTCGGCAGGCCGAATCTGGCCGGTTCCGTTCAGCATGACCGGCCCTTTCGGGTGGGCTGTTGATCTCCCACACAGTGCTACAACTTCTTCCGTCAGGCCTGTTGGTTCGCCCGGTGAAGCGGCCCGCCCAGCGCGGGCCGCAGTCATCCTGTTCGGCCGGCTGTAGCCGGCCGGCGCATCTAGTAAGCAGCCCGCATATCGGGCCCCGGTCTTCTCACACCACGGTGCCAAGGTGGTGCTGAGGTTTCTCTTGCCCGGTAGGCTTCGGCCAGCCGGTTTGCTTCATCCTAACAGCCTACACCACGGGCCGCAGTTTCCTTCATGCGGTCAGTGTGATGGTGTGGGTCTTCCTCCGGCACGGCCCGGCATGGCTGCAGCCTTCGGTCGCCACCACCTTATGGACGTGGTCTCTTTCTCCGGGGTGGTGTGATGACACCACACCCTTCCGACTGTGCCTCTGTCATCAAATAAACCAACAAGAAAAGGAGGAATGCTAGGTCGTTTTGGTTCGGCTCGCGTCCTCTGAATTGGATGATAACAATTGGCTAATTACATGACATGGAAAATCAACGAAGAACAAGGTAATTTTATTCCACTCAAATTAAAAAAACCCTACCCCAATTCATGGGTGTTGTCGAAGTTGTGGAAGATGGTGTTGCGGAATTCGGATGTCATTCCATCAACGTTGGAGAAAAATACATTGTCATTGGCGACGGTGGCATCTTCTCCCATGACGTGGAGGAAGAGGAAAGATGATGGTGTTCCTTGACGCGTCACCTCAAGTTCATTCCCTAGTTGAAGAAGTTAGAAGAATACGTTGCATCGTTCTTCGGTGGAATCAGCATCCTTCGTCGAAGAGGACGTCATTCCACGTGTTCTTCATTGGAGAAGGTGAATTCTCTCAAACCTTTCTCCACAAAAATAATAGCCAACCCCAAAAGAAATAATAGGCTCTCTAAAAATAAAATGATGCCATGAAAATTCAAAATGATTTCATGACACCACATATATTTAATAAATTGAAGAGTTCAACTCATTAATTAGAAGTTTTGTCATATTAAAAGAGAGGGAGGAAGGTGGAAGGTTTAACCATAATGAGGGGAGGTGTTAAGAATTAAACAAGGGGGTTTGAGGGGAGTTATGGGGAGATGAAAGGTTGGGGATCGTGTGGGCCCCACCTCAAAAATATCCACACATGGAAAGTTATGAGGGTGTTGGACCCACCAATAACTTCTCCATGTAGGATTAAACTGCAAAAGATAAATAAAATTGTTCACAAAAATTTTATTTAACTTTTTTCTATTAAACATCAAAAATTAACATTCAATCTACATAAAACGCAACTACGGTAAAGGTCCCCTTAAGAAAATACCGGTGCTACAAGTTCATTAGAGTCCAAAAATTTTTATTCCAAGCACCAGCTCAAAAGATAGAAAAACCCACATGCTCGTTTACTAAATGTACCTGAACAAAACATTATAAATTGATTCTAGGAACACCGGGACTCAAAATCAGGCAACGTTAGAAACTGAGGACTCGTAAAATTCCAATGAATTTAAGAACAAAATTTCCTATAAATATCCAGGTCATTACATTACTCCCACCTCAGGGATTTACATCCCCATAAAGCTACAACACATAATAGGAAAACAAAAGGGGTACTGAGCACGCATCTGAGCCTCCCGCTTCCATGTGCTTTCTTGGAGGTTACCGTGCTGCCAGAGAATACGCACCAGAGGAATCGACCATCCTTGTAGGACCCGCTCCTATCGATCATCACTATCTACTAGAAACTCTGTGAAAGTCACCACGTCATCGATATCTAGCTTCACGTGGTCAATTATGTGTGAAGGGTCGTGCACATATCTCCTCAGCTGAGATATGTGAAAGATTCCATGCACCCGGTGCAACTAAGGTGGAAGGGCCAAGTGGTAAGCCACCTAACCTATCCTGCTGAGGACCTGGAAGGGTCCAATTAACCTCGAATATAACTTGCCACCTCAGCTAAATCTCCGTAGACCTGGTCGAGGTGAGACCCGTAGGATGACGTGGTCGCCATCCTCGAACTCTAGAGGTCTCCGTCTATTATCAGCATAAGACTTTTGACTGCTCTATGTAGTCTCCATCCGATCCTGGATGATCTGTACCATCTCTATAGAAGCTCGTACAATCTATGGTCGGTAGGAAGTTGGACAACATGGTAAGTCGGTCGACATTCTCCCTTCTTCGCCTACGATCTGTAAAAGCGGCAAATATTTCTCCTTTTCCTAATAGAGAAATCAGGTCTCATCCCCTGGATGAACCACATCTTTTTCTTAATATTGTCTATCGTTACATGAACAATACTAATTCATGTCATAGACGACGTCGTAAGGCCTCAACGCTGCTACCAAGAGATCAAACCGTTAATATCACCTCCAAGGGTTGAGTGACACTGTTGGCATTAGTGTGTTGTCACTAGTTCTCCTCCATTAGGAATATCTAATGTGAGGGTCATGTCAATGGTTCTAACCGGAACCTCTTTGTATTAACCACACAAACAGGCAGAAAAGAAAAGGTCACAAGGACTAGTGTCTTTTATTTATGCATCTCAACGTACAAAGACACAATGCAACCACAACAACAACATTAACAAAGATAGAAGAATCATGAACAAAGGCCTCTATGCCTGGAACTAGTCCCTCTCTTTTCCACCTACTTCTAGTGCTCGAGGTGAACCGCCTCGGGGAGGGATTAGTTGTGCTTGATGACTCTGACCACCATCTGCTGAAGGACCAGCTCCACTGCCTTGTCCACTGCTCGGCTGATGCTCAAGCTCCCGCCACTGCCTCTGTCTTGGTGTCTCCTCCATCGCCTACTGATCAACAATGCGGGAATTCAGACAATCATGCACTCTGTGACCCAATTACCTATAGGAATAACAGACTCTTCTCCGTTCAGGTCTCCCTCAGCGTCGGGTTCCCCGCACCCCCGTTGCCACATCATGGGGTCATCTATTAGTAGGTCTAACCCACTCGTGACCCTGTGTTTTCTGTCTACTACCAACAAGAGATGACTCGCCAACTAATAGAAAGCCATATGGCAAGAGCAGAAGCTCCTGAGCACACAAAGAGTGTAGAGTCGCTGGTATAAACTCCACCCTGAAAAGTCCCTAGAAGTTTCCCCAGGTGAGGGTAACCTCATCGTAAAACTAGAGCACCAGGTTCCACCACCTCTCAGTTTCTCCCTGAAAGAGACTTACTGGTAGGTACACCATCAAGTCTTCATGTGTCCCAAATGTGTGGAAAACTCATGCTACCAACCCCATCCAGTACACAACCATATGTAATTATATCTTGCCTCGAATCCTCGGAGGCCTCTGTCGCAAGAACTCGTGCAACACATTCAAGTAGTGTGCACCCTCTGAAGCTAGGGCTGGTGGTAACGGTATCCTATCAGGTAATGGTACCACTGGTTCCTATGCTTTAATGGGGCCCTGCACCGTGGCCTCGCTGCACGGTGGGCTACCATCGCACTCTCCACTCAAAACCCGTGCTGATCGACTAGATAGAGACATCCTGAAATGAAATAGGTGCAGCATGGCCAAAAGACTATACCTGGTGAGATGACCTCGTTTGAGTTGACTTAAAGAAAACTTTTGAAAACACACACGCAATTAGTGTTTTCTTGCCCTGAGTCAGAAATCAGAAGTCAGGGTCCTCGTGTATGGATACATCAATCACTGCACCAACATTGGACTCCCTGAACTGAAAACCACATTCAGTATGATTAACACTATTGATTCACAGAAAAGAAAATATCAGAGTCCTAAGTTCTATAGTAGATCTGAATCCTCTGATACCAATTTGTCACGACCCATCCTCGGGGCATGTGCGGTGACTACCCCAGGACCGCCTTCCATAGGCCAGGGGCTGGCAACTAGAACCACAGGTGTAACACTCTAAAAACTGGGAAGGAATTGCCTTTATAAAACGTTAACACACACAACCTGAGTACATGTGAAAGAAAACACTATGTAAACAGTATAACATGGGTGCTGAATGTACATTGGGGCCGGAAATACAAGCCCAATAGAATGGTTCAACTATAACTGAAAGGAAGTACCACTGAAAAGACAAACAACTGAATGGTGAAGAAGCTCCTGGATCGTCCATTGGGTTCCTACCAGAAGGGTAGGTAAAGATGTTCTCCTCAGCACTCAGTGTATATCGGTCTGCTCTCTGGGTCGTCACGCCGAGTGTCCACCTCCAGGTACCATCCAGTCCTCATACACTCTACCTTGGTCATCATTGTACATCTTCTGCACCCATCACAACGAGGTGAGGGCATATCCCATGCAGGGCTGAGTATAACGATACTCAGTAGGGACCCCGAGACCATCACGGTCTCACTAAATCGAACTTGGAAAAATCTCAAAGAATGATCTCTACAGATAACCTTTATTTAGGTATACGCCCATACATAAACCAAAGTTATCAAGTAACTCATCTCAATCATGCGGAAAACATAAAGGTCATTGACTTAGCTTGACCAGGATTTTCATTATCGAAACCACAACTACTAGAGAACTCCTACTTTGTCAAGTACAGTGGCCCTATAGCGACTCTGTGGCACTAATCACTATCCTTATACTGCTGAGTTACTCCTCCTGTCGAGTACCATTGGTCCACTGCCAAATGAGGCGCTCCTCCACTGCGGGTCTGCCGCCAAACCGGGCTCTCCCCCTAATAGTCATCCAAGGTACTCCACCTGTATAGTACCACGGGTCTGCTAACAAACCAGGCGCTCCGTCTGCCATGGGTCTGCTGCCAAACTGGGTGCTCCGTCCACTCGGCTAGTCGAATCAATTCGAGTCGAATCGGTTAAGTAGTCATCCGGACTACACCTACTTGGTCTCTGGACTCTGGCTGCTCTTCTCTTGGAGGATCCACTCCATGAGATAATGTTCGATACTTTATGTGTCACGATTCTCAGGTAGATGTATCACAATGAACCACCATGTCAAAGAGGTCTCAAAGCAACAGATGACGCATCAATCGGACGCATGGTCTGTGAGTTATTAGCCTTTTGTCCCAGGGGCCCGGTTGGTTTCTTATACCAACCAACCCAAAATTATATCAAATGAACCTTGAACACCCATAGGGTATACTCAACGGAACCGTTTCTTAGTGAGATTATCAACGCTGCTAATGGTTCGTCAAACAGACGTCCGGTCTAAGAGTTATTGGCTTTTCGTTCTAGGGCCCCGGTTGGTTTCTAAGCTAAACCAACCCGACCAAACTACCATTGAATCCAAACCTCAAATAGATTATAATAATTGAATTGTTGCATCATAAGGAACCCAACGTAATTGAAGGCATGTCAATCGGTTGTTCGGTCCTTAAGTTATAAGTGTTTCTGCTCTGAGGGCCCGGTTGGATTCAAGATCGAACCAGCCCGACCATACAAAAACTTTGCCAAAACATTTAGTGTATCATACCAAAACGACCATCTAGATCCAAGGATTCATATGAAACTGATGGTGCATCGATCAGAGGTCTGTAGCTCCTGTTATGGGCGAATGACCGAAAACGGTCCGAAGAGGGGGTCTGGGTCTGGTCTGACCTGGCACCACCCACACTGGTTCGGCCCGAACTTGGTCGACCCGACCCATGTTCGGGTCTGGCCTGGTAGGGCGCGGCCCGACCCAGCGCTGGAGGCCCGGTTCGGCCCTGCGCGTGTGGCCTGGATAGTCACGAATCAGCCATGTGGCCGAGCACATTACGTGGAGCTAGGGGCATTAATTGAAACTGGTGGCGCCGGCTGTAGCTGCCCCTCTCTGTCATCTGGCCAAATCCCGCTGGATCCATACGGCACGAGTGGCCCGCACTGGTAGGCCGCTAATCCCCCACATGGTGCCATGCAGCGCCACAGCTTCATCTATCCGGCCGTCTGGCGAGACAGCTGGTTTGCCCGCCGAAGTGGGCTGTAGTCCTCTACAGCGCGGTGCCTCAAGGCGTCGCGGTTCTCATGTCAAGCCGACTTAAGCCAGTCGGCTCTTCCACCAAGCAGCACCCATGGTGGGCCGCAGTCTTCTCACAGTCGGGCTCCATGGTTGCGCCACGTTTTCTCCTGCCTGGCCGGCGTCGGCCGACCGGTTTCCTTCATCCGAGCGGCCTGCACCGCGGGCCACTGTTTCTTTCACGCGGTCGGTGTGACGATGTCGGTCCTCTACCGCTGGGTCCTAGCTTGGCTGTGGCCTTCGGTCATCACCGCCTTATGGAAGTGGTCTTTTTGTCTAGTGTGGTGTGACGACACCGCACCCTTCCGACTCCGCCTCCATCATCAAATACACCAACAAGCAACGGAGGAACGTCGGGCAGTGTTGGTGTGGCCCGCGTCCTCTGAATTGGATGATAAAATTTGTTCAATGAGGAACCATGGAAAATAATTGACGAAATATGTTATTTTATTCTACTAAAATTAATCAAAAACCCCTACCTCGATTCAAGGTTGTTTTCAAAGTTGCGAAAGACGGCCTCACGGATGTCGGACGTCTTTCCGTCAATGTTGGAGAAAAAGATGTTGTTGTTGGTGATGACAGAATCATCTCCCATGACGTGGAGGAATAGGAAAGATGACCGTGTTCCTTGAGGCTTTGCCTCATGTTCTTTCCCCAGTTGAAGAAGGTAGGCGAAGATGTGTCATCGTTCTTCGGTGGAATCAGCGTCCTTCGTCGAAGAGGACGCTGTTCCTCGTGTTCTTCGTTGGAGAAAGTGAATTCTCCCAAGCCTTTCTCCACAAAAATAATAGAAAAACCCAAAAGAAATAATGAGATCTCAAAAAATATAATGATGCCATGCAAATTCAAAATGAATTCATGACACCACATATAATTAATTAATTGAGGAGCTCAACACATCAATTAAAAGTATTGACATATTAAAAGAGAGAGAGGAAGGTGGAAGGTTTAACCTTAATGATGGAAGGTTGTTAAGAATTAAACAAGGGGGTTGAGGGGAGTTTTGGGGAGATGAAAGGTTATGGCTCGTGTGGGACCCACCTCACAAATATCCACACATGGGAATTTATGTGGGTGTGGGACCTACCAATAACTTCACCATATAGGATTAAACAACCAATGATAAATAAAATTGTTCACAAATATTTTATTTTACTTTTTTTTATTAAACCTCAATAATTAACTTTCAACCCGCATAAAACAGAATTGTGGTAAAGGTCCCCTTAAGTTAATATCAGCACTACGAGTTAATCGATATCCTAGTATTTCAATTCTGAGTACCGGTTCAAAATATAAAAAAACCCACACGTACGTTTACTGAACGTACCCAAACCAAATGTCAGAAATTGATTCCGGGCACACCAGGCCTTGAAATCAGGTGCCGTCATAAACTGCAAACTTGTAAAATTCCAAAAAATTTAAGAAAAAAATTTCATTGAAATTTATCAGTCATTACAAGTTCAATAGTTTATTAATTATGTAATTAATGGAACTAATTTTATTATCCAAGAAATTAAGTTAATGTGATGAACACATTCATACTTACGCTAGTAGATCTATATAGACATTTGTCCTTCCACTATGTAATGATTTCTCTCTCATTAACTATATCTATCTCTTAATTATTCATTTATAAATCTCTTGTATTCGGTTTTTTTATAAAACATATATTTATTTAGATCAATTCTTCTTTATTTAATGGCAAATTTCATTTTTTAAAAGGTTACCCTCATAATTAATCTTGATAAGGAAACCCAATGAAAGGGAACTTCTCAATTTTGTACCCATATTCAAATAAACATCATAAATTTTTTAAGAAACCAATATTTTAATATAATAAATAATTTTATCATGAAAAACTATCTTATCTCATTTTCGGTTTTATACAAAAAACTATTCCTTTATCCACTAAAAATGATATTTATTCTATTACCATAAATCCCACGAAAGTGGCTCATTTTTAATGTTTCATAATAAATAATTTACATGTATTCAATTCAATTGAATATCATTTTTCATGATCTATTATTTTTTTACCATAATATTTTACAGAAATGACTTCATTTCTTATTTCATGGATACCATTTTTACTCCCTAATTCATTATACCTTATGAAATGCATACAAATCCTTTTTATTTCAATGTATAACCCTTATGAAAATTCATTATGTTCTATTTATTCAAGCAAAACATGTATGAATGAACATGGTATGATGGGTGTTCCTAGATATCATTCCAATTCATTGGGTAATTTTTTGTATCATGATGCGTTATTCATGGTATTAGGGAGTAAACTTAATCCATTAATGGACACTATCCATCATGTGATATAGTATTTCTAATTGGAATTGGATCATGGTTATGTCATGTTTTGTGAAGTTTCCACATTTCAATGAAACCATGATCATATGATTCTATGTTCTCTATGTTATAATTCCATATGTTAATTCATGATAAATTCCTTTTATGTTATCATTTCATTCTTTCTAACACATTTTATATTCATTATTACCATGTTAATTATTGTAATTCCAAATAAATCATCGGTTGATATAGATTGAAATAATAAATTATTAGTTCTAGAGTGCATGGAATGTGTACATTTCACCACATCATTATAAAGATCTGCAAAAGAAATATTGATCGACCATAATTTTTTTTAGATGATAATACCTAAAGATTACCTTACATGGCTTGTATTGTTTTCTTTATTAGTACCATCAGATTAATTATCCTTTTTCATTATCTCTTTAAAATCCTAATACATCATTATACAAAGAGTACGGGTAATGTATATATAAAAAAAGTTATGTTCTTAAATTCATCCTTTTATGCGGAATCAATTTCATCATGTTCCATTATATTCTTTACGAGAGTCCATCAGTTATCTTCTTCACCTTCCAACTAAGATAGGTCCAAAAAGAAATTTCATGTTATAAACACTTGAGAATGGAAAATAACATTACAATTATATTTGTACAATTAATAAATACTAGTTTTTTAGTGGTTATTGTGAAGGAATGTGGATGTTTCCCTATTGAAGAATCAAATGAATTGTATTCCCTCCTTTCATCATTTAAAATTTGCGCATGATTCATGGATTGATAAACTATCATGATGATATCAATTATATTTTCATTCCATATCCTATAACATTTGGAAACTCTTGACGATATTAATTTAATTTTCTATAACACATAACACTAATATGGTTCCTTTAAGTTCTATCCATTAATAAAAATAACGAAAATAATTTGTAGGAATCAATAATAATATTCGGTAACCACATAATCATGGAAAATAACTTATATGATGACTAAATCATGACACCGTAATTTTAATATATTACACCATAGGATTTGTTCGAGGTTATTCAAATTAATCGTCAATGTCAATCCTTCTTGAATGATCATAATGACTTTTTAATTTATAATGCATCTCCCCCTGGAGTGTCAAATCAATTGTGGAGTAAGAGTAATTATGGTGAACTAGGTGATGATTGATTCAAGCTAAATGTTCCCATTTTAGTGTTTTTACACCTAGGTTACATTGTTCCAAAGTCACATACACTTGTGAAATCCACATAGATATTTAATTTCATGGAAACCACTAGCCCTATACTTTAGTGAAATTATTAGACATTTCATATACATTTAATCATTCTAATACTTATACCTATATATGTACTTAGTGATATCACTGAATTCCTTTCATTTTGATTACTAAAGGATAAATAAACATATCCTGTAATAAAAACAATATCAAATGATGATTCTGATACATATATATTTCATCATTTTTTATAATAATTAAATAAATTGGAAAAAATACATTCTTGATGACCATAAATTCATAGTGCCTTTGGAAACATTAAAACATAAACAACTTGTTCTAATGTGAAAAAAATCATGTCCCACTTTTTTCTTAATATATGGAACCCATTTTAAGTCCTAGATAATACATTTCTAGATAACCAATGGAAAGGGAACATTAGAAATGGTGAGTTAAAATGTTGAGTATGGTTAAACATGGGAGATAACTGATTATAACATGAGAATATGTAAAATTGAACATGGGTAGAACTTTTGAAAACCATTCCCTGTATATCAAAAATACTAATCACAATTCATGGATTAAATATTTGACATTGGTAAGCTATGAATCACAAGTAATTAAACAAACATTATTCTTGAAAGTATTACATTGGAAGAAGACATATAATGTTGGAATATACATAAGCATAGAAAATCATTTCCATTTTAGACAAATATTTCTTACAAGGTAATAAAAGTCTAGTGGATTCACTCTACAAACCATAATAGTTGTAAAGGCTCACTCGAAATACAACTATAGTGTAATAACTCACATTCTAAACTAGGTTCTATCCTATTTAGAGTCATATTTATCTCATGAGATGTAAATATTTACCCAATGCATTTGTGGGATATATAAGTCCCACAAATTAGATAATGAAAATCATACATATGTGGGAAACAAGATCATAAAACATTCATCATATCAAAACCAATGAAATATAATGGATCACATAAAAATTTTATCACATAATAACTTGTGGAAAATAGATTGGTTTCAAAATCATTTCATAATTTCATTATAGCATAACTGGTGAAAATAAGTTGGTTTTGTAAATCTCATTACATTGTAAACATAATACATTCAGAGAAAGAATAAGAATGGTATCACTGGTTCTTGTCTTAAGTAATGAATAGGTAATATATAATATGAAATATTAGATGGAAAATGATTTTTAAAATAATCGTTTAACATTACTTGTGGAAAATGGATTTCCATTAAAACCCATATTTAAAAAAATTCGGAAATCATTTTTTAATTAATTTATTTGAATACAAACCTTGAAAACATATAAAGGATTATTTGAAAATAATTTAATACATTTCTTGAGGAAGGTGTCCTCTCTTATTTGTAAAACACTTTTTAGAATAGAAAGGATATTTAAATTCATTTTCCATGAATATATCCTTGAAAACCTAAAAATTATGATTTATAAATCATTTGAAATGTTTAATGAGGAAAGCATCTACTATTCTTTAAAAAACATTTTAAAACACAAATATTTTTTAAATCATTTAAGTTTAAATAAAAATCATAAATTTAAAAAGAATTAGTCAATAGAAATAATGATCATGATGATGAACAATTCTGTTCGTTCTGTAAATTTTAAAACAATGATTTCTTTCCGATTATTTTATAAAATACTAGTTTGAATTGATTGGAAAAATAAATGAAGATTCCACTAAATTTTATTGTGAAAAATGAATTTTGGATATATTATTATATAAATAATTTGGATAATGTAAGATATAATCGGATAAAACTTCTAGAAAACATTATTTTGGTAAAAAATGGGTTTTCAAACAATCATAGAAATAAATATTTTTTTATACAGAATATTTTTTTGAGATCTTGATTATATAAATAGATCTAAATAATGGGATAACATTTACTCTCCTAACATAACTATTGGAGAAAAAAATTAATGCATTTATATAGATATATATGTATAATATAATTTCATCATTATAAGTATAATCATGATAAATATCAATAAATTATAATATTTTTTCAAATAAACATCACCACTTTGGTAACTGTATTTTTATCCCCATAAAATAGTAACATAAAATAAATCATAGAATATAATTATTATAAATAAATTAATAATATTTAATTTTAAATTGGTTGTATATACATCTTATAAAAGAATAATGTTGACTAATATATGTAACAACTAGGTCCACTGATAGCATTGGAACCACGACATGACATGGTTGGAAGGTCATAACCCACCAGGCACCACTAATTTTCCCATATACATGTGATCCCCTACCTATTTGAACCCACGTGTGTGAATAGTTCATCAAACTAATGAGTGTCCCCATAGGCCAACCCATTTTCATTCATCTGTTCATTTTTACTCACTCACACACACACTGATAATGTTCCCAGAAGATCACTGATCTTAATCACTATTCCATGATAAGCCTGTAAAACTATGCAGCACTGATTAGGTAGGCTCTCAAAAAGAAAGGTACACCTTATTAACACGATTAATATAATTTAGTCATTTAACCCATTATTATTCTTGGATGTTACAGTCAAACTCCATTTAGAAAATAATGTACTCATTATGGACCCAACATATCATCCTAGTCAGTTCAACCACACAGATGGTTGGGTTCATGTTCTGATACCGATGTTATATCTTGGTCACAATAACAATGGAGGTATCCCTTTTTAACATGGATGTCAAGTCCTAGCCCTCCAAAACCCTCCAATATCACACAGTAGAAATTTTTGAAAAGGAACTTTTGTACACCTGTTTTTAACCTATAGAGTCCCATAAACATGGACCATTCATGATAACTTATCACATTTGACTTAGATATGATTATGAAAAAGATTTTGTATATTTTTGTGTTATTTTTACCCCTTATCTTTATAGATTAACACACTAGTAAACCTATCAATACGTTAACTAATGTAAATATTGTTTACTGGTTTTGATATTTATAGTGGTCAAAAAATATATCGAAATTATTACAAAATATAAATTATTATAATTAAAAACATTGAATGAATTTATTTAATATCTAATCATATATTAGAAAAAATACATTTAAAATAAATTTATCATATGTGACTAGAAAAAGGGGTTTTCAAAAAGGATATGGTTCAAATGTTTTAAAATATATTTTTCAAAAATATTAAATAAAAAATCATTAATATGAACAAATTTTGATAAATTTTAATGTAACATAAATAATATTACATTCTACCTAATTTAAAAAATCCCCTTATAAATTATATAAATGAACAGTAAAAATTTAGAAAAATCTAATATTTGTAACTATTTATTGAAAAATAATTCTTTTAAGAAAAATGGAAACAATACACCATTAGATAATTTTGAAAATATAATTTTTTGAAATTTATTTATTTCATAAAAATATTATCATTAAATTATAGAAAATAAATTATATAATTGATCAATAAATTAATGAAAAAGATTTATTTTAAGAAATTATTATTTTCAAAACATATAAAGGCATTTCTAAAAATAATTAATTTTTTATAAATATGTTTTCCTAATTAAAACTCATTTTAAATAATTCCATAAATTTATTTATTAATATTTATATTTATATGTCTAACATCTTGCTTATAATGGAGATGTTTAGGTAATAATGGTAATAATAATATATTATTGTTTTTGAAAACATAGGGTTGTATGTAAGAGAATATAAGGAATTGTAAAATATTTGAAATGTATAAGAAATCATAAAAAACACTATGTGTGGCATATAAAAAATATATAATTGATTAATTTTATGAATTTAGATGTAACTAGAGGTATAGAGAGATAACATTCACTTAAAAGTTAATAGGGTGGTTGGGAGCTCTTGTAAAATATGGCATGGATCACTTGGTACTTATGTCTGACATCAGAAAGAAACAAAGTAATATTTTTATATATATTATTAAGACAAAAAATTCATATATATTTGATTTATAATAATTATTATTTTTTATTTAATTTATAATCATTTTTTTATGATATGAAGTTCTTATTCTCTTCTCAAGGATGTTTGTTTTAGGGTTCCATTGGGTCATTGGATTACTGATAATGGAGTAATTTCACATCAAATGAGCCTATAACCGTAAAATTTTGATAATTTTATTTGTATATCATTACATAAGATTAAAATTTTTATGTATCCACAATTTTTATAACATAATTACAATATAACAATTATTGACATTATCATTTAATGGGTTGTTTAGTTATTTGGTTTTACCGAGCTTTATCATCATATTTTTTATAAATTTAATTATCATTTACCTATTAAAGAATTTTCATCAAATGATATTAGAATTTTAATTTTCAAATTTAACAATATAATGGAATATTATAAAAATTAATGAATGAAAGAATGGATTTTTCTAACATTATCTATAAAGGATTTTAGAACAAGTTCTATTGGGATAAGTGTTATAAAAACTGTAAAAATATATTTTTTGAATTATGTATTAATAAAATAGTCATTATTGTAGAATTATATTACTAGATATACTATTAAATTAATGATTATGATATTTTTAGAGTGTATGTGGAATAAATAAGGAAAATAAATACAATTGTAAATAGAAAACATACTATATAAAATTGACAAGTTACAATTACAATCATATTAAATCATTCATATATTTGACTTTTGGTGAAATTTAAACATCTAGGGAATGGGTAAAATATTTTTAGAGGTATTTAAGTATGTATTTTTAGAGGAATTCTCTTTTTATGGGAAGATAAATGAATTCATAACGATGTTATTTATATGGAGAGGAGAGTGGTGTTTTCATATGAAATATTAGAATTAAAATTATATATTTAATATAGTTATAATACTTGTGATTAAATAGTAATTGGATTATGATTGAATAGTAAAATGGATGTTAGAATATTTATCCAACATTAAAAAAATATCAAAAAAACATATAATCAATGAAAATATGTTGTACTTATAAATTAATATACTATTTTCCCCCATTTTTATTATTTTCAAAAAACACCAAACCAATAACCAAACAAAATATTAATGTTATAATTAGATAAATGGAATCCATTTTATCAAAATAATATTCCAAATAAAAAAAGTCATTTTTAAAATTAAAAATTATTTATCAAAGAAAATAATTTTTATAAAATGCTAAAAAACATGAACCAAAGATAAATTACAGATGACTTTATAATATTATATTATCGTTAATATAAAAATAAATATTATTTTACAATTGTATATTTTATAATTTATCCTCATTGATCTTTTTGATAATGTTAAAACTTATATTTTTTTCCCAAAAATGAAATTATGGTTACTTTGGGTGAAATTTTTATTTTCATATATTTAATAACATTCTTTATTTCTCATATAACATAAATTATTTTTATTTTTTATTTTATGATTTTTCAAAATATTATTTTGTTAAAACAATAATGGGGTTATTATTCTATTGGTGAGTTTATTATTCCTTACATATATATTAATATTCCATTGGTCATAGTAGTCTTATAATTCCTAAAAATACCTCATGTTTTTCCCATTCATCATTCAAATGGAATTATTCCCAAGTGGATATTCTTTAATTTCAAAATTATTTCTTACATTATAATGGTTTTTTCATTACTATAGTATTGTTTGTGGGAGTGATTTTTTGGGGTTGCCAAATTGTTCTATAAATTTCTATACTAGTTAATATCCTTTATGTTTATTATTCCATTATAATATAGTCAATTTTGTTTAGAATATTTATTCTAGATATATTATTTTAAAATTTATTTTAATAAACAGTTTTTGGTTTTTCTTACATGGTAAATGAGTTTTTATAGTATTAATAAATGTTATATCGATTCAATAGTTAAATTCAAAATATAGAAGTATGGGACTTTAAATTCATTTTTCGTTAAGAAATTTCATTTCATATAGTATGATGAAAATCGATGAGGGTTATTTTGATTCATTACTTCCTCAAGAAGCCATGTTTCATATTCATACATATGGTTTCTCTAAATAACTTTTACATGGTTATTTATCTAGATTCTATTATTTTTCCCTATGGTCCATGTTATTCAATGTAAAATCCTTAAAATATATTTTTTGATTTAACTAAAAAACTATTGATTTAGTACATGTAATATTAAGGCATGTAACTCATTAAAAGGGATACATGAAACATGATATTCACTTGAGATATATTCTGTGGGAGTTTTTTTCAATAGGCCAACTCTATAATGTGATCAAGAATATCAAAGTGGAAAATTTATCTGGGTCATAGGATTCCCATTTTCTAAAAACTCATGAATATCATTCCAGGATATATGTGAGGGAAAATATTATACCCATTTTAAATAATTAGGTCTCATCCATGATTGTTATTCTATCTTCTAAATCTACTCTATTCTACCTTTATGTGTTTCTGAATTGATTTAACATTCCTCAAATTTATTGATCTAGATTAAAATAAAATTTCACATGTTATAAAACTTCATCTTAACAATATGGATTTCTACATCTCTTCTCATATAGGGATTTATAAAAATGCATATGAATGATGATGTGGAAGCTATTGTTTTATGAGAACATTAATAAATTGATATATTAATCTTATTCTTCACTGAAGCCCATAAAGTGGGGTTATAGAATCTCATCATTTATCAGAATGTTCTGTTAATATTGGCCATTGTTATGGGGAAGGGAGGTCAAAATAAAGTTCAAATGTATGTTTATGTCATGTTAGTGACATTTTAATAAGATTTAGGTTAAAATAAGATCATAACTGGATACAATTGATTGTGTTATTCAATGTATACACACCACACATCTAATTATATTTTTGAATGTTGATTGAGTGAGAAGTGATATAAAATATTTATAATTTGATCTGTCTTTATATGATTATCCATATACACTTATCGATTTATTTCCCATATATTTCTGTAGAAGACCCAATAAAAATAAATGGTGATGTTCTAACATCCCCTTCAATGTAAGGGAAATAATTATAAGTTCCACTATGTATTTTACCATTTCTTCAATCACATATTGTAATAAAAAAAACATTAATTAACATATAATACTTTAAATATTTATATTATAACCCTCTAAATTATCTTAAATATATTTATACATTATTATTTTCTAAGGATGGATAAAAAATTCTAATCTACTAGAATAATCTAATAGATATTATTCTATTTTAAATGTATATTGTATAACAAATCATGCAGAATATCTCCAAACTCATTCATTGTTAATGGTATGATCTATTCATTACCATGTCCATACTGTATACAAAATAATATTTTCTCCACATACTCAATAAAAGAGTTTTTAAAAAGTTACAAAAAGTATGGCTTGGAAATAATTTATGGAAGGTTGGATATTTTTAAATAATTTATGATTCCAATAGTCATACCTTATGTTTCTCAAAACAGTGTATATAAATCAACCCTCATCATAGATAATATTACAAGATTTTTTATACTTAGAGAATCCACTACTTAATTTAAATTCCTAATATTGTAAGGGATTGAGTATTCCAAGTCATTGTTCATCTCAAACCATCTTCATTTGATCTTTTTTTCTCATTCTACATGATTATATACTTTAATCTCTTTTAATAAATAGATATATAAAACATATATCTAGAGAGATAATGCCAGTAAATCATTAATTTTATTATAATTAAGTCTAACATTTGATAATTTTTTGGAGACTTCTTCTCATGATAATTCTATTATTTTAAGGAATATGTAATTTCAATATTATTTTATATGAATACACATCTGAAACCATCTTGGATGTATACATGTATATAATAAGTCCGTTATTTTATAGTGGTAAATTGAATATAGGTAGATCAATTAACCTCTTAATTAAAACCATAAATTGAACCTAAATTTTTTCAATCTAAAAAACATTAATACCTTTAGAGATATATTTTTTTAGTATCCAAATTATTAGAAGATCCTCATGAAAAATTATTATAATAAGATATTCATAGTAAAATATGGATATATTTTTATTGATTTTATCCTATTCCATTCATAAATTTCCTTTTTCTTTGATTGATCTATATGTTTCCCCTTATCTATGATGAAATTTCCCAAAAATATAAATCTATGTACCAAATATTCATATTTACTTTACATTAAAAATAACTTATCATTTCTCGAATAATCTACAAGTTTACTAAAATTGACCTCATGTTACTTTGTCATTTTAGATTATATTATAATATCATATATTAATATCATTCCAAATTTTTATAGTTAATATATAAACACTCAATTAATTATTATTTTGAGTTTTACTGGAGCATTATAGGTTTTCAATATAATTACTATACATTTATACTATCCATACATTATAAGAATGATTATCATGGGAATGTCCTCTTTCACCATCAATAGATGTCATCTCTACAAAAGATCAATTTTAGAGAACCACTAATCCCCTCATAGTTAAAATAAATTGTTACATATTCATGGAATGAGATACTTATTCATTACCATGATATTATCAAATATAGTATAATCAATGAAGAGAAACATTGTCCCATTATTATTTTTAACAAATAAAACTATCAAAACCTATATTATAGAAGTTGGATACAGAAATCCATTTATATATTCCATTTTAGTATCTATTTTATCTCCCCTGTTATAATGGTATACAATTTATATGAATTCCTAAATAGGGGAAGATATTTTGGTATAATTTCTATAGTGAAATCAACCTCTTGAACAGAAGGAAGACTATAAAACTTTATGGGAATGAAAATAACATATTTTTAATAATTGGAATATATTCAAGGATCATCTTATCTATTTTACTAATAATTTAAACATTATTTTATTTCTCATAGGGAAATAATATCTATGTTGAATAATGAATTTCTAAATATGATTCATAATTCTACATGCAATTCTTTAGAATAAAGTGACGATTTTTGATATGGATTGTGATTTTACTATACCATAAGATTACACTGAATATATATAAAGGAAACCAATCCATTCCATGTACATCGTCACATTATAAAAAACAAGTGTAATAATGTATTTTTTGGATATTCCTCTATTAAATGTTATTTTTTTTATTAATAAAATTGTGATGTAACAAATCCCACACATGGTGTTTTCATATTTAACTCAGTCTATGTGAGTTGAGGTGGTTTTTGAATATTTATAATAAATATGAATGATATAAAATAATTCATAGAACCTAAATCATATAGGTTAATGGATATTTATGAATGAATAAAAAGTATATCTATCATAACTATATATTAATTATCCACTATAATAGTAGTGATAAAAAATTTATCCATTATCTCATAGACAATGTTTACTGTGATTACATTTATCAAATATTACACTTTTCTTAGTGATCAAACATTCATAACATCCATGTTACTTTTAGTTGAGATGCTGATACAAATTTAGAGAATTTATCAACTCCATCCTTTTTTCAATGTAATTTGTAAGATTCTTTATCTACCATTAAAAAATATCTTCATGACTACCCTCGATTCAACAAATTATGAATATCATTTTCCTAAATATATTTTTTACTAGATACTTACATCCACATAAATAAAATATGGAAAATTTGATTTCCATACATGTATGATGATTATCCTCTGATAATCGAAAATTAAACTATATTCTCGTGTTTTTCCTCCAGCCCCAAAAGACCATTGAGAATTTCTAATCACCATATAAATATTAAGGAAACAAAAATTATATGATCATTTATATATAAGTATAGAAAATTTAGATATGTTTCAATGCATGTCTTTAGTCCACATATGAAGTAGTCATCTATACGTCAACAACCTATTATAAACCAAAGGGTTTAACATTAAAGGAATTTGAATTTTTCATTATTATACTTGATTGATTCTACAACCCTATACTTGAGTATAATAATCTCCTCAATTTTATGATTTTTAGTTCAAGGAAAATAATTTTGAAAATAATTTACTTGATTTCAACAACATTAATTTATTCTTAATAAAAGCTAATTGATTAATCATCCCTATAAAAAATTTCAATAAAATCAATCTCTTATGTATACTCTGATGGTCGTTTTATTTTTATATATGATCTTATGTTTATTTCCTTTATATTACATAGTCTTATATAGGGATCTAGTTTCCCAATTATAACACATTATACCTCCAATACCAGTCAATAACCAATTTCTTATTGGGAGTCATGAATAAAGTCAAGTGGACACCACCATTTTAGGAACTTTATATTCATTAAGGTTAGAGATATGTCACATCATTAATGAATATTAATATAGACCAGTTATTAAAATTTTACTAATTTAATATGATACTAAATAGTTATAATAGTAGTTGTCATTTCCTATGTATGTTCTACTACTAATATTGTTTTATATATAATATTTTTTAAACCTTGAATATTTATTATTATATTCCAAAACAATGTCATATTTTATGTCATTAAAATTCATGGTTAGAAATTATTTTTATTATTACTGAACTCGAAGAATATATAAACACTAACCTCATACAAATGATATTACTAATAATATAAATTTGTCTTCCATAGATTGAATTGTCCATTAGAATGGACTATTAGTTAATTTATTTGATGTACTATGAAATTCATGTTCAATATTAAATTTATAATGAGAACACAATGGGATCATTTATGTGAGACATGGATCATCATTATGTAAACATTAATGTGGATCTATTTAAATCTTTACTACTTTATTTATGTATATCTTGTTTTTGGATAAACTAAAGAATCCACTCACATAGAAATTAAGTGTCTTCACATTATATGTTGATTAACCATAACATAAATGAAATTGATTCCATTATAGGTCTTATGAAGTCCAATGATGAAATATATGGTGAAATAATCTTACTACTATATAGGTATGGGTATTGATTCTTCATCCCCTAATAATTTCATTAGTTTTCCTTTATATGGAAACAATCCAAAATCATGATATATAATTTTTAATATTTCTATTGATTTTATCTTACCAAAATATTAGTATGTGTTCTACATATACTTTTTACATATGGTTAAAAATATAATGTTGATATTTTGAATAATTTAAAATCTCCATCTATAGTTTCAGTATTAATGGTTTACATTTTTATTTTACAAATACATTCAATATGACTTTTTCAAGGATAAAATCTCTAATATATGTGACTATCTATTATAACTTAATATCAACCTTCTATTCCTCTATATTCATTGCATGGAATGATAGTAGGGTAATAATTTTTCAAATGTAGTAATTCAACCAACTACATATGATTTATATTCCCATAATTTTCAAATCAAAAATTAATTGGGTCTCTTTAAAGACACATCATATATGAGGTTCAAATATCAATTAATTGAATATAATCATTCACCTTGTTTTCTTCAAAAGATGTTAATTTATTGATAAGTCATAATCATTGATAACCTCTTATAGTCTCTATTGGGACATTTTTATCTACTTTTGTGTGCATTCTTAATTTATTTTCTTATGGAAAAAATATATATATCATTACTGAGTAAATATTTAATAAAGTTGCAACACACTAAAATAAAAACTACCAAAGATAGATAAATATCGTGTTTTTGTTAATTTATATCATTGAATATTAATTTACACATGTCTTCATATGCCACCTTGATAATTTTAATAATTTCTCACCTTAATAAAATCAATTATTTATCCTTATATATCCAAAATTATTCTCCACATAAATGATAGTGTGAGTACAAGTGTAGTGTCCAACTTTATCAGAAAATCATTGAATTTTTATTCCGAGTTTTCTATCCAAATTAAAATTACAACCTTATATGTTAACATAGATCTTGTATTTTAGAAACCATGAGAAATTTCTCAATATGATTCTATAATATCCATTTAATACATTGAAACTATAGTTCATTTTTAAAGAGTTGGTCAATGCAATTTTTCAATCACCAATATATTTTAATGATACAAAATTTATCCATATTTTTTTATATCCATATATTACTTATATCTATAATTGATATTTTTTTTATTTTTGTCCGAAATTTTCTCAATTTATAATGTTTTCCTCAAAATTTTAATATTCTATTCATTTTTTTAATTTTTAATGGAATTTATGTTAAATTAGTCTATAAGGACTGCCATAAATTTATCACGGTGATCTCTAAATATTATATTCACTATATCGATATAGATAAAACAATTATTCACAAGTCTATAAGGTGTCACTATGAATTTATAGTCACTATATCAACTACAGAGATCTTCATAACTTATATACTCTTCTATCACCATTAGATGATGATATCTAGATTAGAAATATACCATTGAGAATTAGTGATCCCATGATTTGTATAAAGAAATTCATCAATTATTGGAAAAAGATACTCATTCTTGATTATGATTTTGTTATTGTCTTGATAGTAAATAAAAATATTCAATGATTGATCTTTTTTCATAAAAAATTATAGTTCTCCCCATGGTGAGGAACATAGGTGTATAAAACCCTTTAAAAAATTATCTTGTCATTTCTTCATTAATTATTTCAATTCAATAGTTGTAATTATATATTGACTAATTTAAGTAGTCATATATCTAGGTATGAGTTCTAATTAAAATTAAATATCCCAATATAGGGGGAGATTATGGAAGTATTTATAAAATATATCAATATATTACCACATAATAATTATACATTCAATGCTTATTTTCTCCCAATCAATTTGATAGAAGTATCCCCCATCATCAAATTTAAAATTAATACTAAATAATTTATATCATTTTTATTTTAATAATATTCCATGCATCAATATATGATCTTGGAATATTATGTAATGTAAAATTAGATTTACCTATCCTTGAAATTTAATATGAAATATATGTTAGGAGAATAAATCCATGAAAAACATCACATCAATTATAGTTCAATGATGGTGTAGACACTGATAAAGTCTGTAACTCCTAGAGGAAGTTTCCAAATAATGAAAATAATCCATATTCAGACTTAGAGGCCCAGTTCGGAGGGCCCAGGAGAGGTGTGCGGAATCGAAGGGTACTCACATGAAACAGTGGTGTTTTCGCTAAGGATTCCCAAGATTCGTGAAATAGAACCGGCGGGGCGTGAAATTTAGTGCGCCTGATTCTGCATAGGGAGGACCAGCGCACTGACTGGTCTGGGCGTGGAAGATTCTGCGTGCCACCCTGATTCCACAACGGCGGGGGACTATAAATTGAAGGTGACCCCAACCGTTTCGGGGTTGAGGATTTCAGACCAGCTCTTGTGCGTGCAATTCAGACTCCTGCACGTGGAATATGACTTCCACGTAATAACCTTTTTCGTGCAACATTGCACTGGGGTTCACCTTTCCGTGAAATCCCACTGTCTTAATTAAATTTTCTAATTCCTCAGGGTTCCTCCTTTCCGTGAAATCCCTTCCAATTGCGCGCAATACCATCCAAATTGTCTGTAATCCCTTCCAAATTGCACACTATCCCTTCATAGGTTTTAACATTCCTTAGGGATTGGTTGTTTCCCCATGTGCGCAATTGCCTAGCCGCACGCAATCCCCCTGGCCCAATTGCGCGCTATCCCAGTGTTTTGCGTGCAAACCTCCTCTTTGAGCGCAAAACTCAGGATCCCACACCTTGACTCCCCCATGTGTCTCTTTGCCCCGGAGCCTGATGTCTTCCATACCGGGCACGCACGACATTCGTTGTTTTCCTGTACGGCCTTCCAGGCTCGTATGAAGTAACCTCAAGGTCCCTTGGGTGGTGTTTTCCATTGCGTTTCTTTGCCTCATTCATTTTCGCATAGGCATGCTACCGGATATTGCTTCATTGCATAGCCCAACTAATGTGGACCCCTCGATGGTTCACCCTGCGACCCCCTTTCACCATAGCCTTTCCGATGCCTTCCCTCCCACAAGGGGTAGAGGGTGTTGGTCATGTAATCCCTATGGGTGTGGAGCGAACCCACCTCGTCCGAGCTGCAGGACATTAAACTTCCGAGCACCTCATCCTCAACACATGACGTTAAACTGTGATCTGAGCCCGTGCCTCGCGCGTAGGGACCCCCCGTCTCAGACATTCATTACACTGCTCATCTCCACGGGAATGGTATCTTCCTCACATGGAATGATATCCTACATTTGTATTGGCATTTTTTCCATGAGGGAAGGGCTGCCTCAGAGCGTAATCCCCTTGCCACTCTCACGGAAGGTTTCACCCATGCACCTCTGTACTTCTCCACTGCCAAGGCCAGTGGAGGGCGTGATAGGGAATGAGGCATCTCCTTTGTTCGGTCCCAAATCACTCTCCCTTTGTGCTTTTTCGCACCATGGGCCACCATCCTGGAGTATGCCCTGGCACTAAGGGCCGCTAACCACGCGTAAGCCCCTGTTTCCTCTTTGGGCTGCTAAATGCGTAGTCCCCTCTCCGCTTCTCACGAACGCACCCTTTACGACGTGATCGTATGGTCCCTGTTGTCTCTTGTTTCTCACACATAGCATGACTCACGTGGGCATAGAGTGAGCATCGACCATGAAATCCTCTTATGGTCCACCTCAGAGTGAAATCCCTTTTCCAGCGAACTACGGGGACTTTGATCCGTCCTAACACATGGAATGTAGGAAGCCTCCACGAGGTTCAAGACCACCACCTGGTCATTCCGAATTCTTCACATCGGTTCGCCAACCCTTTGGGACGCCTTTTAGTGTAATCCCCAAAATACCCAACCCGTATGACGTTAAACTGTATGCCCCGAACGACGTGGAGTTTGATCCGTGCCAACGCATGGTACGTAGGAATCCTCCACGATGTTCAAGCCCAGTACTCAATTGTTCCGACCCCCCTTTGCATCGGTTCACCAACACTATCATTGGATGCCTTAGAGCGTAAGCCCCATACCCATCATTATGGGCCGCCTCATAGTGTAAGCCCCATATTCCCCATTGTGGGCCGCCTAAGAGCGTAAGCCCCATATTCCCCATTATGGGCTGCCTCAGAGCATAAGACCCATATTCCGTATTGTGGGCTACCTCAGAGTGTAAGTCCCATATCCAAACACCCATGTCCCTTCCTGACCTCTCCCTCGATCCCATGTTACTTGGGATGCTCATGCCATAGCCCGGAGGTCTTACTTCCTCCAGGCTCCAATCCATGCATTCATTTTCACAGGTCGCCCCTTCTAGTGTCCCACCATATCACCGAACTACGTGGACTTTGATTCCCTGCCATGGGGATATGTAAGATGCCTCCATGAGGTTCTAGCCCCCTCTTCACTCCATCCCCCATCCTAATTCCTACCCGGGCTACGACATCCCGGTGGGATAATGCCACCTCATTCCACTCCATGGTATCCAGGAAGCCGCCTACGTGTTGGCCCCAATATCGGTGTTCCCCTTAGTGGGGTCCTTTTATCTGATCCACTTTCAATGTTCTGATCAGTCTGATCCATCTCTGCCAGACGTTAAACTCACGGAATACCCCGTGTTAAACATGGGATGCTGAGGAAAACCTCAGATGACACACAATTCTCTGTGTTCTATGTGGGATGAATCGGTCTTCCACACCCTCGAGAAGCCCTATAATAAGGGATAGAAGTTAGACATAGCAATCCCCCAGAGTCAAGACATTCCAACAACACCCCAGAGTGATCATTATCATCACTGAAGGTTGCTTCCCCGACCAGACCCCTTGGAGTGTCTCGACGAAAGCAGCATAATTAACTGGTGTCCAGGAAAATATGGCACCGGGAATGGGGTTCATGAATACGTCTTAAATCTATGAGGGAGACCCGGACTAGGTGACGAACTCCGAGGAGGAATCCATGGATGGAAGAACCGACATCCCATCATCCCAGTTTTGATCAAGGAGCAGATGTCCCCGAATAAGGAACGAGTGTCGCCTGCCTTTGGAAAGCGGGAATGTGGGGGCCTTAAGCCGCACATCCTCCCATGCGTGAAGGATTTTCACGTGCCCCAGCAAAATCATTGGAAACAGAAAATGGTGAACCCAACGTGACTATTTTCTCCTCAACACAGAGACTGGTAGTGTTCGGGGTGTCGGAATATTAGCATGTCACCAGGTCCTGGCACTTAGCACCTGGACGTGAAACCCGCCAGGGGTTGAGGCAGTTACGACGTTGGGCATTCTGTTCCGCGACGTCGTCAGTGTGGATCCCTCTTACCAACCATAGAAGACGGAGTGGCACAGGGCTATTGGTTGTCGATTTATTTTTTCTTTTAGTGATAATGCGTTCACCTCCCTGCTTCCAGGAATCTGATCGCTGCATCTGGAGCTAGATCACCACCTGCCCACCGGCACCTGGGCAAGGTTAGTACCGACGAGGCCACCCCGCATGGCCCCACTTTTTCCACAGCTGCTCCGACTCCAACTGCCCCAACTTCCGGGCGCTCATGCCCCCTCTCCCTGTCAGAGATCATCCAACTAATGGTGATCAACGACTAGGTTTGTAGGTACGAAGAGGAAGGAGTCATCCCCACCAGGGGCATGACCCGTTTGGATCTAGAGGCAGCTGCACCCCACCACTGTTGCTGCCCCCCGGGGGCCGTGCCGGGAGCCACTACTTCCCACACCGACGTTCAACCGTTTCGGGAGTTTATCCTCGGAGATCCTTGACACCTCCCTTCCCTATACAGATGAGGTACGGGATGTCTGGGTTTGCCCGATCAGAGACCCGTTCTAGGGGTTCATGGTAAGGGACTCCTCCAGGCTGCGTCGATGCCACTGCCCAACTTCTCGGGCCAAGGAGTAGAAAATCTCTATGCCCGCACCACCGGCTTCAACCCATTTGACCCGACGCCAGCGTCGGGCATGAGCGGAAGATAATGACCGCCCTGGGGAACCAACATCAACAACCACTATGGCCCGAGCCACTACTGACCCCTGTTGTCAGACTCCTACACACAATGAGAAGGGGAAGTTACATCCCCGACCCGGATTGAGGCCCCGACCGCCCCACAGGCAGGTTGGGTCGACTCTCTCGGTCGCTGGCACATGCAATGGCCACCGTGGACCAATTCGCAGTAGATCTATCCACCATGTAGGCTTACTTTGTGCCACCATTTTGGAAAGCAGCAGGCTTTCCCGTGACAGCTACGCTCCAGGTATGGCTCTCTCTAGTGCTCACTACACAGGGTATGAGGTCACTCCCCCAACCACTGGCCGCAAATATGGAGCTGTTGCATGTCCAGTCGCTCACCCACATGGAGGTCCTCCCCATGTCCCATTCGACATCTGTCCCGGTGCTTCTCGCACCATAGCCTTCAGTCCTCTCTTCCCCAGCCCTATTGCAGCCAGAGGACTCCATGGCGGTGATCAACCCTACCCCGGGGAGCCACCCAAGGGCAAGAAGGCGGGACGCCGTCGCCGTAAGAGGAATGTCAGGTAAGTGCAGATGGAAATAAAACCAGTCCGTTTCTCGGACTCCGAGGCGGAGTACAACTCGGCGATGGAGCCCTCCCCCTAGTTCTATGAGTCAAGGGTGAGAGTGGGGACATGGTGTGTCATCCTCGTACTCCCCGAATGCGAGATCCATATGATCCCCGCCTCCATCCAATGATAATTACAGGAGGATGAGGACTTTGCGTACCAACATGGGTCAAACATGCAGTTACCACTGGCCTCCCCAAAAGCACCTACCACCTCGGTCCGAGAGGGGGGAGAACTTTTCTGGGGACTGAAAGAAGAGTCGCGACATGGAACACACTCGGAAATCAACGACACTATCACAGGACACCCATTCGCTGGACCATCCTATCGTGATGTGACAGCCAGGACACTGCAACCCTTGGAGGAGGACTTAGGATTCGGCGGCCAATCGGCCTGCTAACCGTATTCTCCGCCATCCATCCCACTGTCCTGATGGCCTGCTTTGGAACCATTTCTAGTTCCCCAGCCATTGTCTGTTAATGAGCAGGGGCGGCAAGGGCCGGATCCCAAACCAGAGTCATGTAGCTTCTGGACCGTCCTCACAGAGGCCACTTCCCCAAGATTTTTTGGTTGGTCACTACATCAGATTTTGATATATGAGAATCGCTCACCCCGGGAGAGTTTGAATGTTTCTGCCTGACTCTAGGGGTGACTCACTCCCGTCTTCACCATCATCGAGAACCTTATCCCGAGAGTCAGGCACATCTCGAGGATATCGGTGAGCATTGTCATCAGGTCGACCTGGTCGCGCTCCTCGCAGTTCGGCACCACGAGTCATTCGGCCACCACATGGCCCTCCAGCCAGAATGCGTCCAGAGTTTTCAAATAATCCTCAAGGTTATTGAAGAGGCCATCCCCCACACGCACGTCCGTGGATGGGGGATGTACGCTACCCTTATTTTCAGTGCGATTCGCCGACATCCTGAATCACTGGGCAGATCTGAGGGAATGCTGCCAAGGGCAGTGGCGGTCAACATGGCTGACCTTTCAGTTGAGGGAAATGGTGTAGACATTCCTGATGGTGACTCACCCCCCGAGGACAGGCCACTACTTGATTCGTCATGGATAATTACTTTCTAGTAGAGAAACCTCCTCGTCCACCCCACGCCCACTAAAGCCTTAACACTAAGCCGAAACGTCGGAAAGGGTAAAGAGACCGTCGGGGCTGTCAAGATCGCTGACCCATAAGCCTCAGTACAGAAGGAAGAGGAAGATCCCGAGAAGGCCACGCTACACCAACATCTTACTGAGCCAAAGAGGCTGGTTGATGAGCTCCGAGCCGAGCGAATTTCAGAGCGGTGACCTAACTACGGTGATCCTAGGAAAGGATAGCAGGGGTAGGAGAAACTAACCCTTGATGAGATTCTCCCGAGCAACCGCAATCATGCCGTATTCTTCAACAGAGGAGAGTCCATGGATCATGGAAATATGGTGCAATACGTTTCGCCAAACCCTTTTGATGGGTGTGATCACCCATGGTACCCCGCTATGTTCCCTCCCACTGCCCCGAGAGTCGATCCACCAGCCAAACCGCGAGCTGCTAAGCTTGACTACCGGATTGAAGAGCCCAAAAATGCGCTTGTGGTTAAGGATCCCCGTCAGGACAGGAATCCACATCTAGACGATCTAATGGAAGCACTCATCGCCCACTTAGAGGGTCTGGAAAATCGGCAGGTGGCTATCCCACCGGATGGTAATCCATACCCAGGATGGGTGGATGATATTTCGGCCCCACCAATATTTGGGATCCCCACTTTCGCCCCCTTTAACGGGACTGGGGACCCGCCATAGCACATGGCCCACTTAAAATCAAGGTGTGGGCCTATGTTATGAACTCAGGCACAGCAAGAGGCCACCAAGCTTCGTTGATGCGTTCAAACACTAGAAGGACCAGCATTCGTCTGGTACAGCCAGCTCCCTGTCAGATCTGTGACTAGATGAGAGGACCTTCATAGGAAATTTCTCTACCGGTTCAGTTCCACTACCCGAAAGATGAAAATCGTAGACCTCATCAGGTGAAAACAAAGGCCTGGCGAGCGAGTCGCGGACATAGTCGCTCGGTGGAAGGGGATCACATACTCCATTGACATGACATTAACTCAGAAGAAATCATGGAAAATCTGCATAGGGAACATCAATACAGAGTTGGATCCTTCCTCGATCACTTAAAATTACCCTAGAGGGTTCCAGGACTTCTCAGACAAGGCTCAGCGCCTCAAAGAAGCCCTGCAACAGGTCAGTCAGGCCCGCCCGCTGCCTCCTGTAATACCTCCAAGGAGAGTCTCTAGAGCCAAGCCCACTGCTGTGGCCCAGATAGAGGCCCCCAGGCTGCTAGAGTTTCTACCGGTGAGGCTATCTCCGCAGCCCAATAGGGGTCCGCCCCCACAGGCATAGCCTCCGGCCCAGCAGAGACCACCTCAAAATCGGCAAGCGCCTCCGCGCAATGCACCAACACCACCTAGGAGAAATGATCAAGTTCTACCTCCTCGGCATACTCCTCCGGCCACACATCAGGTCCAGCATCCAAGATCCCCCTTTCCAGACAGATGGAATTGGACTTACTCGTTCGACGAGGCCGAGGTCCACGGTTATTTCTGTAGTGACTTAGAGCAGATAATCGTGCGGCTGCCCGAGTGCCGGAAGCTAGAAGAGGAGCGTCTCACTGATCACCCTAACTATTTCCCATATCACCAGACCCTGGGAAACACTATCCAGCGATGCTACGTGTTCAAGGACTGGCTCCAAGACCTTATTGACAACAACATAGTCAGGTTGGCCCCAGCCACTGCGCAAGTAGCAGGTGTCTTTGGGAGATCAGAGGGCAATAGCGGAAACGAGGATGAATGGCAGCGGGTTTCTGACCGTGAGTCCCGAAATTATATTGACTAGATGGCCCACAATACGGTCTCCCGCACCCATGGCATAATTTGTGCCCGCCTAAGTCCGCCGGGGCCCTCAGAATCTACGAGTGCTACCTTTGCATCGCCGTCCCAGCCTACCTCTTCCCAGAAGAGCAAGCGGTGGCGGAAGAAGAAAGAACGCGCCCTGCCAATGTCGTCATCATCACTCAATCATGGAGATTTTATGCCCCCAGAAATGAGGATCCCTCCATGACTCCGTCTGGTAGTGAATGACTCCTCGAGTTACGGTTCAGGGTATGATTCGGTTAACACCATAGAGTTGGTAAATCCCTTTTTGACTCCCGATGATGAGGAACGCTAGGTGGACCTTCCCAAGGTCCCCAGCCGTCGCCAATGTCGGTGGAGCTGCAGCTTCGTGAATTGCTGGGGAACGACAGTTGGAACCTCTAGCCAGGACATGCACACCAATGAGACTAGGCAGCAGGCCCAATACCGAGATCAGATCACGTGGACCCTTCATCCAGTGTCAACAGGTTCGCCTATACCACCATTTGTGTTGCTGGATCAGGAAGAACCACCTCGGCCATGCAGCGACCAGCTCTGCCCTGCCACCAGCCAACCGCAGCCTTTCGGTCCTAATTCTAAATCCACTCTCCGGGCTTCGACTAGTGAACAACAAGACATGCCTAGTGCCAGTCAGCCACCGGTCCCACCGATATGGCCCATCATGCCAACAATCGCAGAGCGGCCTCCTATGAGTAGAAGCTATCGTTTGGACCAAAAGTATGATGTCCTCAAGCACCTATCCGACATTACAGCAAGGCCCTCTATCCTTGAGGCTCTTCTACTGTCTTCTGAAATGCGTGAGGCACTCGCCAAGGTCCTATGGATCCCCCATCAGTTTCAGTAGGAGGTAGCGGCTGCAGATTTCTTCCACGCCAAGGTGAATGGGAACGCCGAATGTCAGGCGGTTATCTCGTTCTCTTGTGAAGATGAAGACCCCCCCATACAGGGGCACATTCTCGCACTGTACATCACCGGCAAGTTCAATGGAGTGGATGTCTGACCCTATCTTGTTGACACAGGTTATGGGATTAACCTAATCCCAAATCGGACACTACGGAAGCTGGCATTGTTTGAGGATGATTTAACTCCCTCTGACCTCAGGATCCAAGGGTATGACAAGACTGAGAAAACTCCACGTGGCATGGTTTGCTTGAAGACCCAGTTCGGTGGCCTAATTTCCATCACCGAATTCATGGTTGTCTCTCAGGACACGGCCAACAATGCATTGATGGGCAGGCCATGCCTCCACCTTCACGCAGCGGTCCCCACATCGTATCACCAATAGCTTAAATAATCCCTTAATGGTCGATTAGGCGTGATCCAAGGAGGTGAATCTCCTTTTTCTTCTTGCGAAGCCCGTTATCTGAATGCCAACTATTACAAGGGCAAGGACAAGCAGATCCTGGCTGGTGAGGTCGAGCCCGCCACTATTACAAGTGATCTTTGGGCAGGTTTGGATGACGCTTATGTCTTCCCAATCCATCGGTTGGAGGCCACAACCCCCGACATGGGGTAGTGCATTGTTGTTTCGGGTACCAGAGGAAGGCATATTTTTGGGTCCAAGCGACAGCGGAAAGTCACCTCGTACTCCTACACCAACCAGGCCCATGTAATTCTCGAACCTCCTACCCCTGTACGATATCATGAAATCAGGCTCATGGAAATGACGGTACGTCATACGTGTCTCTTTCGCTGGGCTGGAATCGACCGGATCAAGCTGACGCTCCACTACTACTTTGATGTCATAAAGTTTGTCCCTTTGGGCTGATGACCATATGGGATTGGATCAACCTCCATTGTCTCCATGGTCTCCGTAGTGAGTAATTTTCTTGATATGATGACCACTACCACCCATGCCGACACCAGGTTCCCATCAGTTTCTGGTAGCCAAGAAGCATCTCCCCCCGCGGATGATCCCTCCAAATGCGGATAGGACATGGAATATGCTCCCCCTTCCATTGAGGAAGGCGTCTGCACCATGGTCGACGAGTTAGTGCAGGTGACCCTCGATAGCGAGGCGGACCCAATACCCACATTGGTCAGCACCGCTATGCCCCCCCCCCCCCCCCGACGAGCAGAAACGTTACGTAGACTTTCTTAGACAACATCGTGATGTGTTCTATTGATGTTATAATTAGATTCCAATATTAGATCCTCAGGTAGCCGTCCAACGCCTAGGCCTTCCGGAAAACCATCACGGGATCAAACAGCCTCCTAGAAAGATACACCCCTCTCATGATGCCTTGGTTGAGGCTGAAGTTGATAAGCTCATCAAAGACAACATTGTCAAAGAAGTTCAATACCCCCGGTGGCTAGCCAACATTGTGCCTGTCAGAAAAATGAATGGTCAGATCAGGGTCTGTATCGACTTCCGCGATCTCAATAGCCACTGTCTGAAGGTTGATTTTCCCCATCCAGTGACAGATTTTTTGATCGATTCCATGGCCGGGTTCCAAGCCCTCTTATTCATGGATGGGTATTTCAGGTACAACAAGATCCAGATGGCCCCTGAGGATGATGAGTTCACTGCCTTCAAGGCCCCCCAAGGTACTTTCTGTTACCAGGTTATGCCCTTTGGCCTGAAAAATGCAGGTGGCACCTATCAAATGGCCATGCATCGCATATTCAAGCCAATTCATGGGACACTGGTGGAGTGCTATGTGGATGATCTGGTGGTTAAATCTCACAAGCACTAGGACCATCTCAAATACCTTGAGAAAGTGTTCGGATTTCTCTTTTCTCGCCACATGAAGATGAACCCATTGAAGTGTGCCTTCGGGGTCACCTACGGAAAGATTCTTGGCTTCGTTGTCAGATACCGAGGCATTGAGATCGACCCGGACAAGATCAAGGCCCTCATCCAGATGCCTCCCCCAAGTAATATTCGGGAGCTTAGAGGCCTTCGAGGCCACTTAGCCTATATACGCTGATTCATTGCGAATCTGGCCAGCAAGTGTAAGCCATTTTTTCAGATCATGAAGAAAGGCGCCACCTACAAGTGGGATGAAGATTGTCATATCACCTTTGAGGAAATCAAGCAGTATCTACTCCATCTTCTGGTCTTTATGCCACCCGTTTCTGGAAAGCCGTTGGTCCTTTACATGACCGCCTTGGAACGGTCCCTCAGTGCACTTCTCGCCCAGAAGATGTAACACCCGAGACTTTTATGTTATATAAATCATCAAAGGAATCATTTTCTACACAACACTTTCTTGTATTTCATTACACGAAATCGCGACCTTCCTCGATAGCTTGCCTCGTACGCAATACCGAGTTTCACTAAACAACGATATGCTATTAAAATATTATTAAAACTAGCTGTTATGAATAGTAATAAACACTTTTTGAAATTTTATAAATTTTATTTTTCAAAATTGACTTCATTTTTGGATTCGGAATATCGAAATTAGCCTAGGGTAAAATTTTTGTTTTTTTCTAAAAACATTCAATTTTTGACGAATAGTGAAACCACTAAGTGGTGGATAAAAAACTGAATTTTTCATAAAATGTAAATTTACGGCTTCTGTGAGTGGAATTTAAAAAATCCGAGAGACACGGTTGATGTCAGTAAGTAAAATGTGGTTCAATGAGATGAAAATAATTTTTTGGTGAATAGTAACTTTTTACTTTTTTTAACCACGGTTTAAAGTAAATAGGGTAATTAAGGGTAAAGATGATGATATTATTACCCTAAAACATGTCCTAATTCTATTGGAAAAGTTTAATTCAACCAATAACAAACTTAGGAATAAAATATGACCATTTAGGCCCACTTGGATTAGATTAGGACATTTATTATTAATTTATTTAAAGAAGGGTTAAAATAGTTAAAATCAAAGTTTAATAAGTAAATAATTTTTAATATGGGGTTATATATAAGATAAATTCGATTATAAATATTAATTAGAAAGCTAAAAAGATTTCCTAGATAATTTTATTTTATTTGTAATTTTTAGACATTAAATAATTTAATTTATTTATGACACAATGATGATGCAGTAATTATCTTATTAATGAAATATTGACATAATTAATGTTATAAACACCAAAATAAATGTAATTTGAGACTTTTTATAAATTACACTAATTTTATAGGTTAATATGACATGTTAGTATTGATTTAGTTAATTGTGTTCGAACTAATCATTCTGTTATGAGTTTCACAAAAACCAATTACTAAATAGTGTCAAAATTGACATAAAATAGTTTTTAAAACAAATATTATATTCGTAATTGTTATTTTATTCCTAAAAAGCTAAGGTTAGGCCAAATGACATAGATAAGGTTATATATATCAATAATAAACAACTTGGGGTTTGTTTGACTGCTTATAGTAAGTTTACTAACCTTATAGTATAAGAACCCAAGAAGACACGGTAAAAGTAAAATTATTTAACTTAATGTTAAATCTAAATGATAAGGTTAAAATAGGAACATAAACTTGTCTAAATTCTACTGGATGAGAATATTTCGACCCATCCCCACCTTATCTTCTGAATATATCAATTTAGAGCTGTTTAAAACCGAACATGACTTTATAATAAAATAATATTTTTAGTTTTCCCAAAGGTGTCCCTCTCCTCCCTTATAAAAGGGCACATCCTCCCCCTCTTCCTCACACCACTTTGAGCCTTCAATCTCAGCCAACCCCTGGCAATTCCTCCTCTCCACTTCACTAGAGACATCTTAGAGGTCCTGGTCTTCTTCAAAGACGAATTTTTAGTGCCCTAAAAGAAGGTCTCAAAGAAGCACTTCAAAGAAGAGGTAATGTTCGTTACAGATTCTTTCATCTTTATTTCTTATTCCACTTCATCTTATTTAGTTGTTTCATTATGAAGTAATAACATCAGTATAACTAATATACTGATATGTTATTATAAGTATGAAACATCCCTACTTCACCATCTATCCATCCTACGGAAAAAGAAATCATCCCGCGTGCGTACGTACGGAATACCGTCTCCACGCCGTGGTGTAATCTATTTTCCACCACCACCATACTTGGATGGATATAATGGTGTAAATAATGACTATATGTGACTATTATAAAGTAATACTGATTCTGAAACAGTATACATACACTCCAATACAATTCCTCGATCATAGGAACGATATCATCACTCGTGCGTACGTACGGAATACCGTCTCCACGATGTGATGCGACTCATTCTACATGATCTTCATTTCATAATGATTATATAAATGAACTGAATGAATTAATATGATATATATTACACTAATACTATTATGGAAATGAGTTATCTATAACCTAAATAGAAGAATAAAAAATTATTTGACAAGACACGCATAAGAAAAAAAAGTTATAAACACCTGAATAACAAGTAGCAATGAAATATTACTACTAAGAAGCTAAGAATATGACCATATATGATATCATAAAAATAAGTATGATTCTGGAATAAGTCAATAACATTATTTAAATCATTATACAGGAGGTTCGGACACTTACGAAGAAAAACGGACCTAAGGTAAGAGAAAATATCACAATCTCATTTTATCCGAGATTGTTTATACTTTGGTATTTACTGGCGTGTATTTTATCATTCACATCCCTGTTTCCTTAATATGTAATATTATTTCCATCAACCTGAAATTGTTTAAAACCTATTTTACCCTTTGGTAAGTTTTTAGTAAAAGATATCAAAGGAATCTTTTGTCATTTTTCGTAGGATGTACTTTTTGACTTTTCCGACAAAAGTACGAGAAGAATGTTTTGTTTTAACTTATACGGCATGAATGGATTTTTAAAACATTATTTCCAAGAATCTTCCTTTACAATTTTTCAATTTTATTTTTAATAAACTTCTTTTAGTATAGAATTTTACAACACGTTATGAAAGGGAAAGTGTTTTTGAAGAAGAAAGGATATTTTCCTCATGAATGGAGTTCAAGTGTTTTATCGAAATTATCTTCCATCTAAGACAATAAATGGTTTTGTTTCTATCCCTATTATTAAATTGATTTGATAATATTGTGATGGAATTATATTTATGAATTCCTTTATCTTATATGAATTGTTTTATGATGTCACGATGTTTAAGATTCCCATTTGTATTACATGGGTTATGCAATGATGCATGACTTATGATTTTGTGGCACACATAAGAATGGTATCATTATGAGATGGGTGGGACCTATATCTCCCTCCAATGAATTGGGTAATGATTTTATATCTCATGAGATAGACATGGCTGGAACGGTCGGTTATACCAGTTCAGTGAAACAGGACTGAAACGAGGAGTGAACTCAGTTCAGAAAGGGAATTTTTCCACTAAGATAATCTTGTCAATGAGACTTGACTAATAAGAAATGATTCTCTATGATTATGTGTGTATGCCACAAAGTTTCATGTTTTAATTTATGATTATTGTGATTACATTTCACTGCCATGATTTATCCCATGTAATTAAATTATGATCTCTTTTGCAGGTTAAGATTTCCAAAAGTTATGTGCTTATGTATATGATGTGATTAATATTTCTTTTGTTTACCCTTACTGAGCATTTGAGCTCACCCTTTTGTATGTTTTCTTTCCCCAGGCCAGGAAGAAGGTTATTAAGTAGGATATGCCAAAGCAGACTATAGATATGATGAAATAAATGGGAGATAGTGTAGACACTTTATGAACCAGTTGTTTATGTTTCCCAGTTTCTAAAGACAATATACCTATACGGTCCTTTTTTGGTTTTGTTATATGTTGTAATAAGTATGCTTAAATTTTGAAGTATTAACAATGTATGTAAAGTATGGGTCGTTATAGTTGGTATCAGAGGAAAGGTATAGTAAACCTTTGGAAACTAGGATGTGAAAGCCTTAGTAAGAACCCTAAGGATAAGTCTAAGCATAGAACACAATCTTAGTGTTTTAGAAATGGCCATGAATAACCTAGGATAAGACCTTAAGTGTGAAATTTTATTCTTGATTATGTGGTTTTCCTATTATAATTAGTGTTCCTCACAATATTCTTCTTGGTTTTAGTCAATGGCTGGAACCCGAAGGAACCGTGTTAATGAGGAATGCGACGGGCAATGCAATGATTGTACCCATGAGAAACCAAACGTTATGGGAGCTGGAATGCAAAATCTTGTATCCATGCTCACACAACATTCTCAAGGTATGAATCATGCAGGACTTCCAAACGAGAAAAGGAAGGAGAAACATTTTGTTGAATCCTTCGTGAGGCAGTGTCCACCTTCTTTCAGCGGGTCTACTGATCCATTAGTTGCTGAACAATGGATTAGTACTACTGAAAAGATATTTTCATTTCTTCAATGTTCTGAACATGATAAAGTCATCCTAGAAATGTATCGTTTGGAAGGAGATGCTGATCAATGGTGGAATCTTATTAAGAATACGAGGCAAAGGGATGAAATTGAGTCCATGGAATGGGATGAGTTCAAGAACTTATTTTTCAATAAGTACTTCCCTCGTATTCTCCGAACAAAGATGGATAAAGTGTTTCTTTAACTGAAGCAAAAGGATGATGAATCTGTTGGTACCTATGAAGCAAATTTTACAAGACTTGCAAGGTACGCTTCTGGTATTATTATCCAAACTGAGAGTAAGATCGATCGATTCTTTAGTGGCTTAAAACCAAGTCTTCGAAGGGCGTTAGCCATAAAGGACTTCAATAGCTACGAGGAAATCGTTCGATGTGCTCTCAAAGTCGACATGGAGATTGGATTAACCCATCAGTCATATGGGTTTGATAAGAAGTGGAAAATGGAATTCAGAGGAAAATCTAAAGAGCACACTGAAAAGAAGATGAGCTTTCCCTTATGCTCAATGTGTGGAAATAAACATGGAGGGAGTTGTCTTAAAGGGACAAGTAAATGTTTCAAATGTGTAAAGGAAGGTCATCGGGCATTTTAATGCCGCAATGATGGGAAGAAGATGTGTAATGATGCAAACAACGGAAGGGATACACAGAATGAACCTACTACACATCAATGTTTCAAGTGCAAGGAGATGGGACATTATTCCAATAAATGCCCTAATCCAAGGGTTGATTATGATGGTCGACGTCAACAAACTCTTAAGGCTAACGAAAAAGGAAAGTCACATGCAATTTCTATCAGCGATGTGGAGTACGATAATGATGTGGTGAAAGGTAAACTTACTATCCAATCTAAAGTAGCAAATGTTTTATTTGATTCTGGATCCACCCACTCTTTTATTTCTGAAGAATTTTATAAGGGTATCACCATATTACCTCAACAATTAGATGTTGAGTTAGCTGTGGCAACACCTAATGGCACAACAGTCACATCAAATGTTTATAATTATTCTCCAATCGAAGTTTGTGGGAAAGTGCTTTCGGAAAATCTAGTGATCCTTCCTATAGTGGAATTTGATGTGATTCTTGGCATGGATTGGCTTTCTTTATATGGATCTCATATCAATTGCCAAATAAGGGAAGTCACATTTCATATTCCAGATAAATCTATGATCGTCTATCAGTGCAAGGATGAACATAACCTTCCAGTGGAAATTTCTTCCATTTTATGGGTATTGATTCCACTAAATAAAGGTTTTTTATCTCAAATGGTTGGTGAGAAACTCACGATTAAGAATATTCCCATTTTATGGGAGTTTGATGATGTCTTTCCAGAGGAATTACTGTGTCTTCCACCGAATCGTGAAGTTGAGTTTTCAATAGAACTCTTACTGGGTGCTTTTCCTATTTCAAAGACACCTTATAGAATGGCCCCTATTGAGTTGCAGGAATTGAAGAAGCAACTCCTAGAGAATCTTGAAAAAGGATTCATACGCCCTAGTGCGTCACCATGGGGAGCACCTGTTCTATTTGTTAAGAAGAAAGATGGATCAATGAGACTCTTCATTGATTATCGAGAACTTAACAAGATCACTATCAAGAACAAATATCCTCTCCCGCGCATTGATGACCTATTTGATCAACTACGCAGAGCTCAATACTTTTCCAAGATTGATCTCCATTCAGGGTATCATCAATTACGGGTCAAAAGGGAGGATATACAAAAGAAGGAATTCCGTACAAGGTATAGAAACTATGAATTTATAGTGATGCCATTTGGTCTTACTAATGCCCCTGCTATCTTCATGGATCTGATGAATAGAGTCTTTAGAGACTATCATGACCAATTTGTGGTAGTCTTTATAGAGAATATTCTTGTCTATTCAAATAGCAAGGAAGAACATCAAGATCACTTGAGAATTATATTGAAGACCCTAATAAAGGAGAATCCTTATGCCAAATTTACCAAGTGTGAATTTTGGCTTCAAAAAGTTTCATTTTTGGGTCACATAATCTCAAAAGAGGGGATATCTGTGGATCCAGCAAAAATAGAGGTTATCGAAAGATGGTCGAGACCAACAACAGTAACTAAGATCTGAAGTTTTCTTGGTTTGGCTGGATATTATCGACGTTTTGTGAAATATTTTTCATGATTATCTAATCCACTCACCAAGTTGACTCGGAAAGGAGTTAAGTTTGTCTGGACGGAAGAATGTGAAGAGAATTTCAAGGAGTTGAAAAGAAGGTTATCCAGTGCACCTGTGCTCACACTGCCTTGTAGTGGAGAAAGGTTTGTGATCTATAGTGATGCATCCATGAAGGGATCGGGGTGTGTTCTTCTGAAAAATGATATGGTGATAGCTTATTCCTCACAACAGTTGAAAATCCATGAGAAAAGTTACCCAACACATGATTTGGAGTTAGCTGTGGTAATCATTACATTAAAGATTTGGAGGCATTACCTTTATGGTGAAAGGTGTGATATTTATACTGATCATAAATGTTAAAAGTATATTTTCACATAAATGGAGCTGAATATGTGTCAAAGAAGATGGTTGGAGCTGATTAAGGATTACGACTGCTCAATCCATTACCACCCTGGGAAAGAAAACAAGGTGGCAGATGCATTAAGTCAGTAAGACCATGCTAGTTTATCCATGATGAGGATCACAAAAGATCCAATATTTATGGATTTACAAAAGATGGATCTTGGAATTATAATGTAAGGGGAAAAATCTTATCTTTCTCAAATGAATGTTCAACCATCTATAAATGTGAAGATTAAAGAGGCACAGAAAGAAGATGTCGAGTTACAAAAGAAGGTGACAAATGTTCCTGAATTCAACATTGATTGTGATGGGATAATAAAGTTCAGGAATCTGGTTTGTGTTCCTCCCATCCCCGAATTAAAGAAGGAGTTGTTGGATAAAGCTCATAGTTCTTCATTCTCTATTCATCCTGGAAGCACGAAGATGTATAGGGACCTGAATGAGTACTTCTGGTGGGATGGCATGAAAAGAGATGTTTCTGAATATGTCTCTCGATGCTTGGTTTGTCAACAAGTTAAAGATGAGAGAAATAAGTCTAAGGGGATGTTACAAGCATTACCCATACCCGAATGTAAATGGGAAAACATCACTGTGGAATTTGTCAGAGGACTTCCTAAAACATCCAAAGGCAATAATGCTATCTGGGCCATAGTTGATCGTCTTACAAAGTCTGCACACTTCATTGCTATTAGAGAGGATTTCTCTCTGGATCATCTTGCCAGGATATATGTAAAGGAAGTGGTAAGATTGCATTGAGTACCACTTTCTATTATATCTGATCGGGATCTGAGATTTACCTCGAAGTTCTGGCGAAGTCTTCAGCATACACTAGATACAGAGTTGAGTTTCAGCACTGCTTATCATCCTCAGACAGACGGTCGGTCTGAGAGAACAATTCAAACCCTAGAAGATATGTTGAGAGCTTGCTCTATGGATTTCAAAGGTGGTTGGGATCAACACCAACCTTTGGTGGAATTTTCTTATAATAATAGCTTTCACTCCAGTATTCAGATGGCTCCGTATGAAGCTCTCTATTGAAAGAAATGCAGGACTCCAACTTTCTGGGATGAAGTTGGGGAAAGAAAGCTATTAGGACCTGATCTCGTTGATGAAATGGCAGAAAAGGTCAGATCTATTCAAAAACACATAAGAGCAGCTCAGAGTCGACAAAAAAGTTATACCGACAATCTAAGAAAAGACCTAGAGTTTGAAGTGGGTGATAATGTGTTCTTACGAATATCTCCCTGGAAGAGGGTTATGAGATTTGGAAAGAAGGGGAAGTTGAGCCCTAGATATATAGGTCCTTTCGAAATACTGGATCGTGTTGGGAAGGTAGCTTACCGATTGGTGCTTCCACCGAATCGCTCTCAAGTTCATGATGTGTTCCATGTATCTCTCCTGAGAAAGTACATACCTGATCCTTCACATGTACGCAGCTCAGAAGTTGTACCGTTGGAGCAAGATCTTTCATATGAAGAACAACCGATAGAGATTCTAGATCGTAGAGAAAAAGTCCTACGAAACAAGACCACTCGATTGGTGAATGTTTTATGGAGGAACCACCAATTAGAAGAAGCTACATGGGAGCTTGAGGATATGATGAGGGAGAGGTATCCTCATCTGTTTGTTACAAAGTGACGAATTTCAAGGGAAAAATTCATTTTAAGAGGGGTTGAATGTAACACCCGAGACTTTTCTGTTATATAAATCATCAAAGGAATCTTTTTCTACACAACACTTGCTTGGCTTGCTTTACACGAAATCACAACCTTCCTCGATAGCTTGCGTCGTACGCAATACCGAGTTTCACTAAACAACGATATAAAATTAAAATATTATTAAAACTAGCCGTTATGAATAGTAATAACCAATTTTTTAAATTTTTTAAATTTTATTTTTCAAAATGGACTTCATTTTTGGATTCGGAATATCGAAATTAGCCTCGGGTGAAATTTTGGTATTTTTCTGAAAACTTTCCATTTTTGATGAATAGTGAAACCACTAAGTGGTAGTTAAAAAACTGAATTTTTCATAAAACTTAATTTTACCGCTTCTATGAGTGGAATTTCAAAAATCCTAGAGACACGGTTGATGTTAGTAAGTAAAATGTGGTTCAATGAGATGAAAATAATTTTTTGGTGAATAGTAACTTTTTACTCTTTTTTACCACGGTTAAAAGTAAATAGGGTAATTAAGGGTAAAGATGATATTATTATTACCCTAAAACATGTCCCAATTCTATTGGAAAAGTGTAATTCGACCAAAAACAAACTTAGGAATAAAATATGACCATTTAGGCCCACTTGGATTAGATTAGGACATTTAGTATTAATTTATTTAAAAAAGGGTTAAAATAGTTAAAATCAAAGATTAATAAGTAAATAATTTTTAATATGGGGTTATACATAAGATAAATTAGAATATAAATATTCATTAGAAAGCTAAATAGATTTTCTACATAATGTTATTTTATTTGTAATTTTTAGACATTAAATAATTTAATTTATTTATGACACAAAGTTGATGCAATAATTATCTTATTAATGAAATATTGACATAATTAATGTTATAAACACCCAAATAAATGTAATTTGAGACTTTTTATGAATTCCACTAATTTTATAGGTTAATATGACATGTTATTATTGATATAATTAACTATTTTTGAACTAATAATTCTGTTATGAGTTTCACAAAAATCAATTACTAAATAGTGTCAAAATTGACATAAAATAGTTTTTAAAACAAATATTATATTAGTAATTGTTATTTTATTCCTAAAAATATAAGGTTCGGACAAATAACTTAGATAATGTTATATATATTAATAATAAACAACTTGGGGTTCGTTTGTATGCTTATAGTAAGTTTATTAACCTTATAGTATAAGAACCCAAGAAGACACGGTACAAGTTAAATTATTTAACTTAATGTTAAATCTAAATGATAAGGTTAAAATAGGAACCTAAACTTGTCTAAATTATATTGGATGATAGTATTTTGACCCATACACACCTTATCTTCGAAATATATCAATTTTGAGCTATTTAAAACCGAACTTGACTTTATAATAAAATAATTATTTTAGTTTTCCCAAAGGTGCCCCTCTCCTCCCTTATAAAAGGGCACCTCATCCCCCTCTTCCTCACACCACTTTGAGCCTTCAAGCTCGAACAACCCATTCCAATTAATCCTCTCCACTTCCCTAGAGACATCCTAGAGGTCCTGGTCTTCTTCAAAGACCAATGTTTAGGGCCCTAAAAGAAGGTCTCAAAGAAGCACTTCAAAGAAGAGGTAATGTCTGTTACCGATTCTTTCATCTTTATTTCTTCATCCATTTCATCTTCTTTAGTTGTTTCATTATGAATTAATAACATCAGTATCACTAATATACTGATATTTTATTATAAGTATGAAACAACCCTACTACACCATCTATCCATCCTACGGAAAAAGAAATCACCGCGCGTGCGTACGTACAGAATACCGTCTCCACGCCGTGGTGTAATCTATTTTCCACCACCACCTTACTTGGATGGGTATAATGGAGTAAATAATGACTATATATGACTATTATAAAGTAATACTGATTCTAAAATAGTATACATACACTCCAATACAATTCCACGATCATAAGAACGATATCATCACTCGTGCATACGTACGGAATACCGTCTCCACGATGTGATGCGACTCGTTCTGCATGATCTTCATTTAATAATGATTATATAAATGAATTGAATTAATTAATATGATATATATTACACTAATACCATTCTATAAATGAGGTATCTATAACCTAAAGAGAAGAATAAGAATTTATTCGACAAGACATGCATAAGAACAAAAAGTTATAAACACGCGAATAACAAGTAGCAATGAAATATTACTATTAAGAAGATAAGAATATTACCATATATGATATCAGAAAAATAATTATGATTCTGGAATAAGTAAATAACATTATTTAAATCATTATACAGGAGGTTCAGACACTTACGAAGAAAAACAGACGTAAGGTAAGGGAAAATATCACAATCTCATTTTATCCGAGATTGTTTATACTTTGGTATTTACTGGGGTGTATTTTATCATCCACATCCATGTTTCCTCAATATGTAATATTATTTCCATCCACCTACAATTGTTTAAAACCTATTTTACCCTTCGGTAAGTTTTTAGGAAAATATATCAAAGGAATCTTTTGTCATTTTTCGTACGAGGTAATTTTTGACTTTTCCGACAAAAGTACGAGAAGAATGTTTTGTTTTAACTTATACGGCATGAATGGATTTTTAAAACATTATTTCCAAGAAGATTACTTTACAAGTTTTCAAGATTATTTTTCATCAACTTCTTTTAGTTTAGAATTTTACTACATGTTAAGAAAGGAAATGTGTTTTTGAAGCAGAAAGGATATTTTCCTCAAGAATGGAGTTCAAGTGTTTTATCAAATTTATCTTCCATCTAAGATAATAAAGGGTTCTGTTTCTATCCCTATTATTACATTGATTTGATTATGTTGTGATGGAATTATATTTATGAATTCCTTTATCTTATATGAATTGTTTTATGATGTCACGATGTTTAAGATTCCCATTTTTATTACATGGGTTATGCAATGATGTATGATTTATGATTTTGTGGCACACATAAGAATGGTATCGTTATGAGATGGGTGGGACCTATATCTACATCCAATGCATTGGGTAAAGATTTTATATCTCATGAGATAGACATGGCTAGAATGGTAGGTTATACCGGTTCAGTGAAATAGGACTGAAACGAGGAGTGAACTCGGTTCAGAAAGGGACTTTGTCCACTAAGATAGTCTTGGCAATCAGCCTTGACTAATAAGAAATGATTCTCTATGATTATGTGTGTATTCCACAAAGTTTCTTGTTTTATGTTATGATTATTGTGATTACATTTCACTGCCATGATTTATCCCATGTTATGAAATTATAATCTCTTTTCCAGGTTAAGATTTCCAAAAGTTATGTGCATATGTATATGATGTGATTGATATTACTTTTGTTTAACCTTACTGAGAATTTGAGCTCACCCTTTTGTATGTTTTCTTTCCCCAGGTTAGGAAGAAGGTTATTAAGTAAGATATGCCAAAACAGACTATAGATATGATGAAATAAATGGGAGACAGTGAAGACGCTTTATGAACCTGTTATTTATGTTCTCCAGTTTCTAAAGACACTATACCTATACGGTCCTTTCGTGGTTTTGTTATATGTTGTAATAAGTATGCTTCAATTTTGAAGTATTAACAATGTATGTAAAGTATGGGTTGTTATAGAAGAACAATAAGGGAACAGAGAAAAAACTCTACTACCTCAACCGCATGCTCCTGGATATTGAAGTTTGGTATTCTCCCATCGATAAGAGATGTCTGTCGCACTTATTTTCTGTAAAGAAATTGCGGTACTAATTTCATCACCATGAGGTGTAACTGGTCTCTCGGGTAGACCCGTTGAAATACCTCCTGAACCGACCTATGTTGACTAGCCGACTAGAGTAGTGGGTAGTGATCCTCCTACAATTCGACATCAGGTTCGTACCTCATAAGGGTATCAAAGGACTGGCGTTGGCAGACATCTTAGATGCTCATCCAACCTCTGCAGATCAGCCACTGGATCTAGTCATTCATGATGAGGTAATTCCCTAAGTCGATCATGTCGTCCCATGCAGGCAGATGCACTTTGATGGTGCCTCCCGGATCCCCACCGGTAGAAGGCTCAACGATCCTAGGATTAACAGAGTGGGATTGGGTTTCATCTCCATCACCCTGGAGCAAGCCGCTTTGTCGTATTCATTCCAGTTGTCAGAAGGCTGCACCAATAATGAGGCAGAATATCACTCCCTCATCACTGGCCTCGAGCTGGCTCTCGAGATTGACGCACCCCATCTGCATGTGAAAGGGGACTCCGAGCTTGTCATCAATCATGTCAATGGTGACTATGTTGTCAGAAATCCAGAACATGTGCCATTGTTGGAGTGCACCGTCCGTCTAATGGCTAAGTTCCCTTCTCGGCTAGAGGTCGTTCAAATCCCCCGGTCGTAGAACAGTCGAGAAGATACTTTGGCCAGCCAGGCTGTATCACTTTCGGAGACCAAATAAGACGACCTAATTATCCACGTGGCACACTGGAGAGTAATTGCTCCCATTATTCGAGAGGATGATTGTGGCCCGCGGGTGAACAATCTCAGCACTGGTGCACCTACGTCAGGATCTCTGGGGACTTCAGATGCGGTATTCGAAAAAGTTCCTGACTAGAGGACGCCCTTGGTTGAATACTTCCCACACCGAAATCTTCTATTCGACCAAGCCGATCACGAGCGTATCGGACACTACGTGCTACAGTTTACCCTTCTGAGCGGTCCAAGACTTGAGAAGGTCCTTTACAGGCACAGATTTGATGGTTTTCTCCTCCGCTGACATCAAGGAGTCGAGATCCCACAGGTCATGCAAGAAGTTCATGCCAGTTCCTGTGGTGCCCACCAAGCCGAGTCGAAGTTGTCCCACCAGATTCGGAGGCTGGGGTACTTCTATCCCTCCATGATCTATGACTGCATCGATTTTTCCAAGAGGTTTCATGTGCGCTAAGTTCACACTAAATTTTTGCATCGGCCACTAGAGCTTCTCCGCACTACCATGTATTCTTGTCCCTTTGTAGTCTGGGTGCTGGATGTCATAGGACCTTACCCGCCTACAATGTCCCGCCAGTTCCGGTTCATTCTGACCGCTGCGGATTTCTTTTCCATGTGGACATATGCAATTTCACTCAAGTAATTCAATGCTCGTTCTATCACTGACTTTGTGGGTTCCAATATCATCTATAGATTTGGAGTACCTCATATTATCCTCATGGACAATAGAACCAACTTCTGAGTGGCCGAGATGAAGAAATTGTATGCTAAGTACAACATTCCCCTTAACCACACCTACTGCTATCATGCGCAGGAAAATGGATAGATCAAGGTGTTTAACAAAACCCTCTATAACATTCTGCAAAAAAAATTGCTTAGAAGAAGAAAAGTTGGTCGGACAAGCTCCCCAACTCTCTCTGGGCTTATCGGACGACGAATCGTAACTCATCCCAGGTGACTCTGTATTCCCTGGTGTATAAAGATGAGGTCTTCCTGCCCATCGAGATTCAGATTCCCTCATTGCGCATGGCAGTATACGGCTAGCAAGCGCCAGATTGAGTGGTCGAAATCTGTCTAGCTTAATTGGAAGCGCTAGACGAGAATAGGCTTCATGCTTTACATAACATGGAAAGGAATCTGAGCAGGATGGATCAAGAATTCAACAAGAAGGTTCACCTTCGCTCTATCCTACAAGGTGAACTGGTACTGGCTCCCAGAGCGCCAATGATTCCTAGTAGAAAACCACCCAAATTGGAGCCCCAATGGGAGGGGCCTTTCATCGTCCATAAGGTCTATCCCAATGGTGTGTATTCCCTGGTGACTATGGATGGTGAGTGTGTCACTCCTCCCACCAATGCCAGGTTCCTCAAACAATATTTTGCATCAACCCTTTGGGTCTGAGTTCTAAGACCTAAAACTAAGATCCTTTCGCGGTCCCGCATGACCCTAAACTGCACCCTGTCCTGCATTACCCTAATCTACAACCACGGTCCCACATGACCTTAAACTGGATAGCGGTCCCCCATGACCTTAAACTAGATTGTGTTCCAGCATGACCTTAAACTACACTTGGCCCCATACTTTTCCCCCTTTGGTCCGAGATCTAAGACCTTAAACTAAGACCCTTATAGTCTAGCATGACCTTAAACTGCATGCTTGTCCTCACTGCAAGATGTTAAAATGCTAGTTGGTTAGGCATCCTTGACCGAGGCCTAGCCTCATTCCCCTTGGCCTTCTCGGGCCTCTCAGCCCCAGCCTTCACCCAGAGCATGTAGTGCGGGATCATGCCCTCATTCATGAAGGGTTACCCGCCACGCCATGCACACTCCCTGGATGAAATACTTCTTATCGTCCTACATGACATTGAACAATGCTTCAAGAACTGCGTGCGACTTGATTCCCATCCTTATGGGATATGTAGGACCATCTGAACACCTAGATTTCAGGTCCATCCCCATCTCTTAAGAGATCCCATGATTTTTCGGTCACCTCAGTATTTTCGCCTATCCCTCCCCGCGGGGGGATATATAGGTGTTGCATAGGGTCCTTGGAACCATGCCCCATCCTCCTGGGAATCCGCCTTCTTTTGGCCACTCTCAATCCAAGCCCTTCGACCCATTCCAATGGTCTGCTAATGAGTTCACATTACTTTTCTCTAGGACCTGGAGTGTTAGATTCGTCTTAGGTAAGTTTTCGTCCACTTTCCAAGCTTCATTCTCCCTTTCATCCAGGCCCCCATTATCTATCACACCTGGAGGGACCGCCAAGAACGGATTGGATACAATGCTTAAGGGATCTCCTACTGTCACAGGACAACACCCCCGATGGTTTTAGGCGTCATGTTGATACAAATACCACGTTGTGAATATGGTCAGTGGTTGATGCTCTTTTGATTGACCCTATCTTTAGGCTAATTCGATAGGATGTTGTGTTGCGAAAATGGTCAGCAGTAATCCTCAGTCATCATGCCGGCTCCTTCGGGCCCTGAATGTTGGTTGCATGATTCATATTATATTCCACCCCATCATGTCCAGGTGGAATATCCACACTCCTTGCACTAACCCCCAGTGCAACCCAACACGTCAGACTGACCAAGATGCGTCACGGTGTCTCTCAGGGATCCTGGGATCTGAGCCCTAGAGTACGTGCTTGGGTTTTCTCTAAGGATTTTGTGAAGCTTGGCCCTCATCCCATGGGGAATGAGGAGTCGCCCAGACAGTGCGTTTTGGGGCCAGCTTAGCTAGGAGCTAGCATCTCTTGCACCCCCTGATTGTTGAACCCTCCCCAGCCCCTTGGCCTGAGGCTGATCTCTCTGAGTCGCACGTGGAGATGGAATGGGATTATGACCTCATTCACATCGGGTATGACTCATCGCTTCATGCGTATTCCCCAGGTCTGAGCCATATGAACTTAAACTGTGCTGTTTGGTCCTACCTCAAGACCATAAATATTGGTGATATCATCCCAGTCGCACGACGAAAAATGACACTGCATTGTGGTGACCCCCCCCCCCATAGGGGACATCACATTGGGTATTGGTCAATTCCCATACCATTTTTCAACGCCTGTTATGGCTTGATTATTGTGGTGACGCCAAGGATTTCTAACCTAATTCGGTATCTCCACAAAATAAAAACCATTCACCTTCAAGGATAGACAACATATATCAAATTCTGCTACTTTTGGTGCGAGGGCTAAACCCGTACTTCTCCTTCGTCCTTTGTGCAAGCACCATTTCATGCCATGCCACCACTCAAGAACTACATATGGCTTGATTCTCATCCTTATGAGATATTTAAGAGCGTCTGGGCACTTCCCCATGGGCCCAACATAACTTTTCTTGTTCGGTCCCTCGGCCTAAAAACGTCCCCAGGAGCACATTGTAAGTAGGGCCTTGCCCTCATTCATGCCAGGTTTCGCAACCGCTTTACCATGTGTCTCCCATTTCCCTTACCCTTTGGGTCCGAGGTTCTATGACCTAAAATTAAGATCCTTTCGCGGTCTCGCATGACCCTGAATAGCACCCGGTCCTGTATGACCCTAAACTTCATTTTTCCCTATATCTGGGCCCCCATTGGAGTGATCTCTAAGACTATCAACTAACATCTCATAAGAACTACATCTGTCTTGATTCCCATCCAAATGGTATACGTAGGAATGCTCAGACCTCCTATCTTTGGGTCCAGCAATAGATTATCCAGTTCGTCTCTTCGGTCCCACCTTCGGGACCCCAACTACGGGACTGTGTGGCGTAGTGCGGGATTATGTCCTCATTCTTGTCGGGTTTTCAATAGCTGCACCCCGCGTACCCCGTTCTAAGAATTAGACATCTCATCTTATCATCCTACATGATGTTAAATTGTGCCTCTAGAACTAAGTGTGTCTTGATTCTCATCCTTATGAGATACGTAGGAATGCCTGGACATTTTGTCTTGGGTCCAGCCCCAGGGATTACCGAATCGCGTCCCTCCTTACTATCGGCCCCTCGGTATGGATTTTGGGGGAGCGGTGTAATTGCATCATCTATCCCTAATAAGTTCGGGATCCACCATAGTAATGTTGGGAAGTGTCATTTCTCTCGCTAGAGAGGTCCTGTCAGAAAATTGGGACAATCTGTGACCAGACTAATATGTCCGCCTAATGCACCTCTACCACAGTGGTACAATTTTGGGAGTGTTGGACTCTGTTCGAACAATCCACCTCTCCAGATTCCACACTTTTCATGCCCCGTTATTCGGATCATCATCCTCTTTCATGTTTGATAGGACCCCCTAATAGTATGGATGATAGACTTTGGTCCTCCTGCTGTCACAATATGGATGATAGACCTTTGGTCCGCCTATTGTAGCAACATGGATGATAGACCAATGGTCCGCCTGCTGTCCTAGGCCAACGTCCCAGAGGACTGGTCCTGTTTTATGGGACCCCCTAACAGTATGGATGATAGACTTTGGTCTTCCAACTGCGGCAATATGGATGATAGACCTTTGGTCCGCCTATTGTGACAATATGGATAATAGACATGTATTATGCCTGCTGTCATGGGCCAATGTTCCGGAACACGGATCAGTGATATTGGAGTTAGGCCCTATGTTTTGAACATGGTCAGCGGTCAGCCCTCCATTATTGACTCCATTTCAGGCCAATGGGATATGGATGATACGTTTCTGCCACGGTTAACATTTATCCTCCATCGTCGCATCCCCATAGTGTTCCGAATTTGGGTAACGTGATTCGCCTTTTTCATCTCCCTATGTTCGGATAGATTTCAATGCCCCTGGAATTTCCCTGCTTGTGTGTTAGTGCATGTTGAGGAGACGATACATCGATCAGTCTGAGGTCCCCTCCCATCAGCTAGACCTCCCTCTTCTCCTCCGAAATCCAGGCCCGATTTTGAGAGAATAAATGTATCATGAGGAAGATTCCAATATGATCCCCTTCATCTTCATTATTATTCATAGTCTAAGATGCAGAGAAACATAAAAAAAATGTTTCTGATTCTGATGTTGAGGTGGTGATAACCCTTAAAAAGGAGTCAGTCATGTATTTCAAATATTGTATACAAAAATTGTTGTTGACCCATTTTTAAGGGTCATCTGGAAATGTTTTTTCTGGAAAAACTTAATATGGGGGAACACTATATATAGTGGTTATTTCAATTAACAAGAATATTTTTGAAAATCCAAATATATATATATATACCAATGTCAAATATTATAGTTTTGGGAATTTGAATTTAATGAAAATGATTTGTTGATGTCAAAGACCACGACCGTGTTCATTCATACCCCTCCATTTAGGCCTAGTCCCTTGTGAATATTCCATTACAACCCAACCCCTAAAACCAGTTACCCTCAATATATACTATCCCTTGTTCATTTCCTAGTCCATTCACATGGTTTTAACCAAGAATGTTTATCTCACCATTGAATTAAACACTTTCACGTGTTGCCTCTACACCTAGGTTATCATCCTCATGAATCACTTTTTTTTCATGAAAGTGATATGTGATATCCTTCGTAGTTCCACACCATATACTGCCTTATTATATAAATAGTTATCGTATCTACAATTATCATGTAACTATTTGAGAATAGAGATAGATTATTGAGGTATAAGCACCTGGTCCTTCCCTCCTTCCTTCAAGAGACTCCATAGTTTCAACCTATGGAGAAACTATAACTATGATGTCCTATACTAGGGCTTCATATACCATAGACACCATAATGGAACCATACGAGGTAACATCATTCTACATATATCTGGGGAAACTATACTAGTGTTTTTCACACTATAGAAATCCCAAGGGTAAAATACTAGGGTTCAAGTACCATTTCCATCTCTGAGGTACCCACCTTGGGAGATACCTCACCCTACCCTATACTATTGTGAAACATTTCCCTACCTTGAAACTCTAGTGACAGTTCACTATACACTATTACAAGGAGCGTTTTTTCCAAAATATATACTTAGGTGCCCATTCAATATTGTGACCTACAATGGTATTACATTCTCCCTAGATATATAGATGAGAAAACCATAATTGTTGTGTAATACGTATAAACCACTCCCAATAATGTATCCTACATGGGTTTCTATCATTTTTATTATTAGACTTATGTTTCACCTGAACATATCCAATTATTGAATACACAATTGGTGTCTTTCCCAATATATCCAATATGGGCCTCCTACTAGATGCAAGGAAAAAACATACAATCACTTAAGTCACCGACCAAGAAATTAGCTAAAGCGTTCCATTGCATAAACATATCTCAATCCATTGTTGTCACTAATTTAATGACATAAAAAATATTATTTTTACGAAGTTAAACAACATGGATTGGTGTTGTCACCCAACCATAAACAATGAAATAAAAACGATATGGGAATTTAATCGTATTAACCTAGATACATTGGAAACATGTCTAAGGATCAATACCAACACCTTATTGGCCCTATACACATGTATATAAAAGGAACATACCTTTTTTTATGAGGAATAAACATAGAAGGTACCACTATGGTCCTTATCAAATAGCCTTAAAAGGTATGTGTTTTCTTGTTTTGTGGTACTAGACTAAATGAGTTCTAATTAATTCATAAGGATATATTGGAATCCCATTTAATGGGATTGATCGAAATTCCACAACAAAAAATCCCTCCCTCGATGTATAAAAAATATAGATTTCCCAATTAGGTTGTATTAAACAACATTATAATTAATTTTTAATCAAAATCTGTAGCATCACGAATATATACACACGTTCAAATTGTTTATTGTTTTTCATAACTAACTTGTATAGGGTAACTAGTCCTTTAGTAGGATTTATGAATTATTCACAAGCATAAATTAAACCCATCAGAGTATCTTAGATAAGGAGAAATGGTTATAGAGGATAAAAGGGAGAATAGTTCCTCTATGCAATATAAGCAACTTAACAACCACAATATGACTATTATAAATTCTATACAAGTAACGGAATGAGACGGTACTGATAATTGAATTTCCCAATACATTATCAATTATATATTGTATATTTTCCCATCTATTCATATATATATATAGGATTACAAAACAATAATTGTAGAAATATTGTAGTGGATATTACTGGCGTTGCAATAGAGGGTGAATAGCTAAAACATTCACACCTCTATGTGACTTTTGATTGGAATACAATCACAGTACTATTAGAAAATACAATAATGATAAACTTGATTGGATCTATCCTAGGAATCTTAAATGAACATTGTTCAAGGGTGGATTGTGGAATACCTAAGGATAAATCTATTCTTATAAATGATTGCACTATTCTAGTTTTACCAACCATAAAGGGAGCCGAACATTCAAATAATCTTGATTTTTTCTTCATTATTTCAATATATCCCACATTTAATCATAAATATATTATTTAAATTTTGAACAGTATAAATACTCATGGATATTAATGTTTTATGGAAGTCCCAAGGAGTCTTCTATAGTGAATTTTCTTTGGAAACATTTATAAAACACTCGTATTATGATGAATCATGGGAATATAAACATATAATGTCACCTTACTGAGTTCTTTGAAAATGATGATACAACAATAATAGATGTTAAAATGGGTGGTGTTCTTAGAAATATATCCAGAAAGGATGTGATGAACCAATCCTAATGTACATGGACATTACATTACTTTGGAGGAATAGTTAATATGTTATAAAAATAGACACCCAATGGCCTTATTAATTTAGTGTCTTTGAAAACTATGAAACTTAATCAACTAGTTCCTAAAGCATCTGAATCGACTCCTGATTTTTTCGTCAAAATTAGAACACTTTTATGAAACATCTTATTTAATACCCTTCTTTATATATGGGTGAAATTAAATATAGAAGGGGGTGACCATAGATTCTCAGTAAGGGTAAATATACAAATTAATAAATGAAGAAAGATTATAAGAATGTAAAAACATAAAAATAATTTTTTAAATTCATACTATGTATAATATATATAAAATTATTATGTCATGAAATAAATCTTGGTAGTTCATAAGACATAAATCATAAAGGAACATGATCCATGAGAAAATAGCTTTGGCATAAAACATGGAATTGTGGAAAACCCATATGCATTGAAAATCCTTACCTTATTAGCCATGTATCATTACCTAGACTATCATAGTGTACATAGTCATACACTCTACTGTATTCACTCTTCATTCCAGACCTATAATAATGAACCAGATTTACATGTCATTCTGACCCTGTATTACTAAACATGATTTACTTTCTGTTCCAGTCATGTCCTTATCATGATATATAAATAATTATCCAATGCATTGGAGGTAGATATTGGTCTCACCCATATCATAATTAAATCATACATACTTGTTCCAGAAGATCATAAATCATTCATCATAGCATAACCCACAGAATATAATAGATTTAATTAAACAACATTCCTTCATATCATAATCTAGGAAAAAATGGACTACATAAATAGAATTCCATAATAAACATAATCAAAACACATGAATTTTAGAGATAGTAGACTTGAAACATATCCTTATTAAATATTGTAATCTTAAATTTGAAATAATTATAAAAAACACATGAAATTAATTCTTGAGGAAAGTATTTTTTTAATATTCAAACATGTTTTATTTTCATAAAATGATGATCAATATTAAAGTAAAATAATTTCATTCAAATTATCCATGAAATTTAATATTGGGAGAATTATTTAAATAAGAAACTATAAAATCATAGAAACACAAGCTGGAACCACGATCGTTCTATGCAGGAAATAGAGTAAGGTTTGTGTTTTTTTGGATTCCACATTGGAAGTTTAGAATGCTTTCCAAGAAAGGGACCATACTATTCCAGTGGAAAACAGTACCAAAGCTGGCGCCGTTTTCCAGTGTTTTCCAAATATTTGGGGCCAGAAAATCAGAAAAATGAGACATGTGATCTTAGAAATGGTAGGTGTGAAAAATATTAGACTGCTGCGCGAAATGCATGGAATGTACATTAAATTAATTTTGAATGGAATGGTGAAAGCAGGATGAATATTCTACACAAAATGTGTTTTCAGATCCACAAATTGAAAAATGGAAAATACATGAGATGCATGAAAAATATGGAGTTGTGCACAAAAATGGTTCCTCCACGAAAATTATTGTGCGTAGAATGAGAGGTTTTTTGCAACACGATGGTTTTTTTCACAACAGTATAGGTTTTATGCGACATGGTAGATTTTGTGCATGGGTGTTGGAGATGCCTATAAATAAGTGGTGACCCCCATCATTTGGGATGGCTGAAAACTTATAGAAGATCCAAGTTCAGATGCGCGTAAAATATTTAGGAAAAGAGATTTTCACATAAAAGTAAAAGTTTCACGGATATGTTAAAGTTGTGAGGAAAAGTTAAATTTGTATAGAAAATTTAATGTTGTGTGAAAAATTATATTATTCACTTAAATGGTGTAGTTTTGTGAAATTTTGTCCATGCGAAAATAAAATCATGCACGGTAAAGTAAGATCTTGTGCGCACATGGTAGGTGTTTTTCGCAATTATCGTTATAAGTTGATCACATGTTCTGAATATCTAGTTAAGTGGTTCAGTGTTTTCAAGTGAATAAATACACAACTTCGATGAAAGTAGTGTCTCATGCTGAATAGAAAAAAAATACTTCCATGAAAATTTATTAAAGCAAACTTCATGTCGATAAACTGAGTTTGAATTCTGAAAAGGTAGTGAGCTAGGGAGAGTTGATGGAAGTGATCTGAGGGATGCAATGAGCTTTCCCTGGATCATTATAAAGGAAGTGTTCTTGGCATGGAGTGACTATTAAGAAACCTTCAAATTAAAAAACTGGTAATGATTAGAGGATTTAGGTATGACTGACACACTTTTTGCGAATGCTTTTTGGGTATATCCTTTATTGGTGAACAATGTGAAAGTGTTGTGTGGTCTCTTTTCAAGTGATTATTTTCCTTCTATTCCCATCAGTCCTATAAGTTTAATGAGTTTCTACATATGTGGGAACAAGATCAATGTTTTAAAAGAAATCATTGACACCCTGATTCACCCCTCCCCTCTCAGGGTGTCCCGGGATTTTGTAACCCATTCATGATAGTTAATTTAAAAAAAAATATTCTCATACATATCCCAGAAAAGTCCAAAAGTACATCATATGTAAAATGAAAAATTATTCCTTTAGAACCATATATTAAATGTAAAAACTGGGTAAAATGACTTTATAAATCCATTGGATAATTTTAAAGCTTTTATGAAAACGTTTTTAGGAAACAAGGACATAGATGATAAATATACCCCCAGGAAATAATTACGTATAATAATCCTATGATTATAATTATATTGAGAAATGATCCCTTGAAATTTTATAATTAGTAAAATATTAGGAATTATAAAATTAAAACATTATATGAATTTGTAAATATGACATCCTTCATAATAAGAATCATAAAAACATTCATGGAAGGAATAAACACGACACAATATAATTAGGTGGTGTATAAGACATATTTCCCACAAAAATAAAAGTGACGCAAAATAATACCTTACCTTGGGTATGATATCCTTTATATATACATAAACATAATGTATAATTATTTAAATAATGTCATTTATTTATTCTAGAATCATAATAATCCTATATTATCATATTATCATCTTTTTGTTAGTATCATTTCATTGCTTCTCATTATTTGAGTATTAACTACATTATGTTATTATTCATGTTTTTTCGAATAAGATATGGTTATACTTCTTAGGTCATAGTTATATCACTAAAAATTGATCGTAACTTAATATATACTAAATTTATGTATTCTATACATGTATATAATCATTTTTTAATTAAAATCTTGTTTAATAAATTTCATCACATATTGGAGATGGTAGACCATACGTACGCATGAGCATCGATATCATTTCCATAATTGAGAAATGGTTTGGAAGTGGATGGGATATATGTTGTTATAGAATCCATATAATGTTATAATAATCATATATAGTATTATTTACATCATTATTTCAATCCAAATAAGATGGTGGTGAAAAATAAATTACACAACAGCGTGGAGATAGTAAGCCTTACTTATGCATGTGTGGTGATTTCATATTTCCTAAGATAGATAGAAGGTGGAATATGGTTGTTAAATAACCATAATAAATTATAATAATATAAATTATATAGAATTTATTACTTTAAAATGGAAAAAAATCACAAAGAGAATGTATAAAAAGAAATAATTTGAATGAACTGGTGGAGGAGATTACCTTTTTCGACATGCTACCTCTAAAGCTCCTCTAAATGGAACTAGAGTTGATCTTTTGAAAATACCAGATACTATAGAAAGTAACTAGTGATTTTTATAATGGAAATATTTATGGTATGTCTTTGCTTGAAGGCTCAATGTAATATGAATTAGTGATGGAGGAGATTCCCTTTTATAATTGAGGTGAGGGGCACTTTTGGAATCTCCAAAAGTATTAATTTATAATAAAATAAAACCACATTCAAAAACCTCCAAAATTATATAATTTCTAAGTTGATTTGAGATATGTTTATAGTATAATAAACTAATAAATTTTAGACAAGTTTTTTGTATCCATTTATGCAATATCATTTTAACTTATCACTAACTTATTCTATATCATTTTATCTAGGGAATCAAATATTTCTTAACTAAAAGGATAAAAGATATACTTATTTGATTTCATTTAAATAAAAAATAAATAATTTAGAAAATTTTAGACCGTATGAAATTTATAATATTTTTTTTAAATAAAATTAATTTTGAAATAAATTAATAAAATATTATTTTGGAAAAACAACAATAGTGTCAATGTTGATAATATTCATTTCATGGATTTTTAAAAATTAAATATTATATATTATCTGAGAAATGTTTTAATATATCCTTATGGGGTCATGGTAATATATAAAATTCATTAAATATATTAATTATCCTAAAATATATTTATTTTAATATTTTTAATGACATTAATTTGATTTTTCTATTAATGCAATAATTTCTACATCAGTATTGTGTAATTTTTCAATACACATTCTTTGAATAGTAATTAAAAATCAAATACTATGATGAAGATAAATCTACATGGTTTCATATTAATACATGTAGTAGATTATATATTCTTAATAATTGATTATTAAAAATTTTATAATTATTGAAATATTAATTTGACAAGTTTAACGTCACTTTAAATAAAATAATATAAGCATCATAATCTATTATATAAGGCTCCAAATAGTTGATATATAAACCCTTTCATTATTATAGTTGTGATATACTAGTCCAATAAGATTTGTTCAATCTTTTGTATCTTTTTATTGTAATTATCATTTTATGAAAAATTTGTTTATTGACTTTTCATCAATTAAATTATTTTTTCCCCATCAATATATATACATTTACGGTAATTATTTAACTCCTAAATATTAAAAATAAATTACCATGATAATGAAAAACATTTTAGCTTAATATGGAAGATTAATAATCGAATTAATCTTCATTATAACCTTATTTGAATAATTATTTAGTTATTAAAATTATATTTAGACATATTTATCATTTCATTAAAGAAATAATTTAAATTTCCTAATCTCATCCAAGGTGATTACAATGGATACCATTTCGACACAAAGATGGTCTAAGTCAAAAAAATAATTTGTAGTAATTAATTTAAAATAAATAATGGAGAGAGATTGAAAAACGAGTTTTAATAGGTAAAACATTTAAAAGTATTGAAATGTATATACATCAAAATTCAATGTTAAATTATTTTCAATAACATATATCGTATTGAATGATAAAAATATATTACATTTATAATTTGAAACCATTTAATATTAAAATTAATACGTAGAAATAAATTCGATGAATAAAATCTTTTTTTCAATTAAAATTTATTGCATTTGAACTTTTCATCAACACTTTAATGTTATCAGAATTTTTTTTAGAATTCATACAAAGTAAATTTTCTTATCCCAAATAAAAAAGAAAATGTTAATTTTATTAAATATAATATATATATAAAAGTGTCAAATACTAGATTTAAAATTGATTCACCATCAAAAGGTGAAAAAATCACTTTTTGAAAATTAAATCTTTTATATGAAAAAATGAATTTGTTCATTAGGTCTATAAAACATATAAGAATAATTCAAAACATTAGATTGAATATATTACATATATAATTCATTAATAATATCCATCAATATTTATTTTATTATTTTATAATCTCACTTATTTTAATTTAAATAGTTTTCATGAAAAATATTTTGTTTTATTTAAAATGGTTTTATTTCATTTTATAATTAATTTCTTAAAAAAATAATTTATATATACAGTGTAAATGATATTTTCAGAATTTAGTTAATAATGTTCATACTAGAAATTATAATTCCTATGTTATAAGATAGCATAATAATATTTAGTTTATCTTTTAAACTTAGTTTTTCATGGGATGAATTCTATAAAAATGACTTGAAATTGTGTAATCCACACACCAAGAATAGTTTTTCATATTACGCAGTCTTAACTGGTGTTGCATATTGCCCAATCTAATCTTGGTGTATCATACAACAGATGATATGAAATAAATTATGAAAAATATATCATAGAAAAAAATATTGGGGTGTTACATTATACCCCCTAAAAATAAATTACTGAATATTTTGTGAGAAATTAAATGATTTACTTCATGAAAGTTTCATTCATAGAAAGCAACATAATAAAAAGAAATAGTAAAACTTCATTTAATGAAAGTAATGGTAGAAACATAGAGGTTACCCAATGTAACTCCTCACTGGGATTCCATATAGAATAACACAGTTGGGAAGAGAAAAGAATGATATGGAAGAAAAATATTACTGTCAAGTTCTGATGGATAGTGATTGAGAACAAATTTAGGAGAATGGTAATAATTAGAAACCTATAAATCTGTGATGATGTAAGGGGATACTCTATGAATTTGAAATAATGGAACTAGGAAAAATTTCAATTTTATGATCTTTTCCCTAGAGTTTAATAATGAGAATAAATAATTACTTGATTATGTATAATCTTATCCTTTCCATGTTAGTTGATCAATTTCCACTTTATATCTTATTTTTGGAAATAAATTTGACCTTTTCATTCCTGAAGCATTATTGGATCTATATATCCATAAATAGAAAGATATTTCATTCCATTTATCCTAATCACTACAAAAAGGTTATCACAAGTTATCAAATATCATAAGTATGCCTATATTGAGATAATACATTAATCTAACAAACTTCATATGATGTTTTACATATCCATTCCAAAAATTTATGTCCTTATAATCCTTCTGAAAGATGAAAACCATAAACTTATAAATAGGTACACTAACTCCAACTAACATTTATCACCCATATATCAGAAGTCATCTCTTGTTGTTCACATTACAAACTTGTGAACACATTCATCATATATTATATTGAGTGATTTTAATTATCTGAATTACCATATGTCCTAATTGAAAACATGCATGTTTCCTTATTCAAAAACAAATTGCATATATTCCACAAGTCATAAAAAAATTTATACTTCATCCATGATAACATAACAAAATTGAAAAAACCAATTATTAGATCCCAAGAAACTATTATCATCCAATTTACTTATTCAAATCCAACATATCTTTATAAAAAATTTATTATCTTAACATAATGTACATATTAACGGTTATTTTCCCTAAATCACGTGTTCACAAAATATGTAACTTTACCCTTAAATCACTTTTCTAGGTATTTAAAACTAATCACCATGTCCTTTCCAATACATAATAAAAGTATTATACAAAACACACACACACACACACACACACACACACACACACATATATATACCATGATTCATATATCATAATCATTGAATTCCAAAACATATACACCTAAATCCTCCAACATTATTCTTAAAAAATTACTAAAGATCCATAGTATTAGTCAATCCTAAAATATGAAAAATTCCTTAAGGTTCCTCAACCTTAAAATAACCAGACTACATAGGTTTGAAGTAAACAAGAATGCTTGAAAATCTCATACATTTCACATGTATTTTACAATCTCTTTATCTTCATATGTATAAATAATAATTTTTCCACCTTTATGATTCTCTTTGTGAGATTTCCACTTCAAAAATAGATTTTCTAAATACCCAAACTTTCCACATCAAAAAAATTAAATGTTAACCATGTTTTATCTGGTATGGTGTATTGATTAATACCATAAAGAAATGTGTGAGAGACAATTATTATAGATGAAAATCACATATACAAGGTAAATTTATTATAATATTTAAATCTACCAAACCATAGGTTTATTCATGGTTATTCAAAGTTGTTACCAAAAAAATAGGATAATAATGTATAGTGAGACTACTACATACAAACTTCTATAGAAATTTTGTTAGAAATATATATAGGGATATCACTAATGTGTTTGCATCATAGTTTCCAAAGGATATATAAATCTTCATTCAGATAACAACTGTAATGACTGAATCATGATGTACATAGAAATTACATTACTTTTGTAGATACATAAAACATTATATAAATAAATTCCCAAAGACCGTATTAGTTTAGTGTATTTGGAAACTAGGAACCCTAAACAAATGGTTTTCAATACATCTACATTGTCTCCTATTTTTTCCAAAAAACTATAGAACACCTTTTTAACATATATTACATAATAACCTTCTTCATATCCTATGGAAAAGAAAAATAAAACGGTGTGGTCTTACATGCTCAGTAAGGGTAAAAATGTAAAATATCAAACAAAACCTGAACATAAGAATTTAAAAACAAAAAACACAGAATTTTAAAATCTTACAATGAATAACATATATCAAAATATTGAGTCGCGAAATAATTTATGGTAGTTTATAAGGAAGAAATCATAATGGAACATGCTCCATGAGAAAATAACGTTGGAAAAAAACATGGATATGTGGAAAAACATAACCTTATAAAATCATTTCCATATTACCCAAGGCTTGTTACCAACACCATTATATTGGAAAAAGCCCTATTATTAAATGATTTCACTCTTCATTCCATCCTCATATTACTAAATGAGATTTACTTACTATTCCAACCCCGTATTAGTAAACTAGATTTACTTTCCATTTAAGTCATTTAGTTCATATAAGAAATAAATTTTTACCCAATTCAATGCAGGGATATATAGCTCTAACCCATATCATAATAAAATCATACATATGTTCGAAATAAAAACCTAAATAATTCATCATATTATATCCTAAGTAATATAAAGGGTTTCTTCAATATTATTCAATCATAATAGAATCCATGAAAAACAAATGGACATTATAAATATAATTTCATCATAAACGTAATCAAACCAAATGAATAATGGGGATACAATAATTAAAATATATCCTACTTAAATAATTTTATCTTATATGAAATATTATTTTGATAAAAAACATAAAATTAATTCTGGAGGAAAATTTCCATTCTTTTAAACAAATGTATACTTTCTATAAAATGATTCACAATTTTAAAAGAAAAAATTTATTTTTAAAATAACCATGAATATTTTTAACGGAATATTCATATAAATAAGGTTTTATGAAATCCTAAAATTCCATTAATTCTACATAAGTTAAAAAAACATTCATCTAATTATTTTTCTGGAAAAGTTAAAAAGTATCTCGTATAGAAAATGAAAGAATCATTTTTTCCAAAACATGTAGTAAAACAAAAATATGGTTAAAAATTACTTTAAACAACAATAGTAGAATAGTAAATAGTTTCTGAAAATATGATTTTTAATAATGGACATGAATGATGAATATACCCAAGTAAATAATTAGGTATAATCATTCTAAGATACCCATGAGATTAAGAAATTATCCCATACCAATTTATAAGTAGTCATGTCACCTATCTAATAAAATAATGAAAATTATATGAATATTTAAATATCATAAGCTTCATAATAATAATCATAAAACATTCATGGAAAACATAAACACCGCACAATAGAAATAGGTGGTGCATAAGGCATATGCCCCACTAAAATAAATGTGAGAAAAAATAATCCCTTTTTCTTAGGGATGATGTCCTTTATATGTATCCAAACCTCCTGTAAAATTATTTAAATAATTTCATTGATTTATTATAGAATCATAATCATCATATATGATCATATTATCATCTGTTTTTATTAATATTTCTTTGTTACTCGTTATTTGGGTATTAACTATTTTAAGTTCTAATGCATGTTTTTTAAATATGTTCTGGTTCGTGTTCTTGGGCCATATTTATATCATTAAAATATTATATTAACATAATATATACCATATGTATTCATTTATTACCTTTAAATTATCATGATTTAATTTATATATTGTAGAATGAATGACATCATATCGTGGAGATGGTTGGTCGTACGTACGCACGTGCGACGATATCATTTTAAAAATTATGAAATGGTATAGAAGTGAATTGGATTTATGTTTTTATTGAATCCATATCATGTTTTAATAATAATATAAACAATTATGTACATCATTATATACGTCAAAGTAAGATGGTGTTGAAAAACAGATTACACAAGGGCATGGAGACGGTTGGCCGTATGTACGCACGCATGGTGGTTTCATTATTCATAAGATAAATAGAAGGTATGATATGGATGTTACATAACCAAAATAAAATTTCAAAATATACTTTATACTAGATTTATTATTTTAAAATTTAAATAAATCATGTTGAATAATTATAAGAATAAATAATTTGAAATAACCAGTATATGAGGATGCCATTTCTTTTACATGCTCCCACTAAGTATCATCTTAATGGAACAAAAGTTGGTCATTTGAGAATAAAATAACATATAGAATGTAAATAGAGATGTTTTTAATGGAAATTTTAATCAGATGGAATACCTTCAAAGCTTAAAGTGAAGTCAAGATCTAAAGGAGGAGGTGCCCTTTCATAATTGAGGTGAGGGGTAGTTTTGGATTTTTCAAAAGTATTCATTTACATTAAAATAAAACAACATTAAAACATCAAAAATATCATAATTTTTTATATGAGATGAGATAAGTTTGTAATCTTACCATCCATTAAATTTTTCACCTGTTTTTCTATTCATTTAAACCTTATTATTTTAATTTATCACTTAGTTATTCTATTTCATTTTATTTATGGCAACAAATATTTCAGTAATAAAAGGATGAAATATTTAAATATTTACAGTAAATTAAATAAAAAATATAAAATTTAGAACATTTTAGATAATATAATTTAAATAAATATTTTTAAATTTGTTTATTGATTTTTTATATAATTTTCTAAAACATTATTTTGAAAAAAACAACATTGTCATTTTTGACAATATTCTATTATTTGATTATTAAAAATAACTAGATAAGATGTTATCCTTAAACCATATATTTTATTATATACATTTTTAGTCAATGTATACTAAAAAATTCATAAAATATAATAAATATCAGAAATTATATTTATTTTAAAATTATATTTAAATTAATTTGATATTTATTTTAATAATATAATTTCAACATCAGGTTTGTGTAATTATTTAATACAATTATTTGTTGAATAAAAATTAAAAATAAAATACTATGATAAACTTTAACCTACTAAATTACAAAATAATATTTTCACTCGAATATATCTTCTTTAAAATACATCATTAAAAATTATATACTAATTAAAACATGAATGTGAAAATTATTATATCACATGTTTTTGTATATTTTAATGGTTATTATCATATTAATAAAAATTCATTTATTGATTTTTCCAAAATTAGATAATTTCTACATCATCAGTATATAATCATTTAGGGTAATTATTTATTTTTTTAAAAGTTACAAATTAATTATCATTATAATGGAAAATAGTTTATATTTAAAATTAGTATTCATAATATAATTTATCTTATAGATTACCTTATATTAAAAATGATTTATTTATTAAAATTTTAGTAAGTCATATTTAACATTTCATTAAATAATTTAAATTAAATATCATAATCTCATCTAGGTGGACTCTAGTGGATACCATTTCGACCCAAAGATGATTTAGGTCGAAACATACTCATCCAATGATATTAAAACAAGCGTTAGGATAATTATATAATATTATTATTACCCTTACTTTCCCAAGTTACACTTTTTCTATATAAAAATAATTTAATGATGTTACTATTCATAATGCCTGAAAATAAAATAAATCAATTTACATAATTTTCTAGTATAGATCCCATATTTGGGTTCAATTTATCAAAATTAAAATGATTTAAGTTGTTGTAATTAGTTTAAAGCAGTCTCAATGTCAAAATGAATAATAGGTTAAAATAGTTCAAACATTAAAAAAGATTTAAATGTTTTTACATCCAAATTCAATGTAAAACTAAGGTCAATGACATTCATTATATTGAATGATAAAAAATATATTCTATTTATACATTAAAAAAACTAAATAATTATATTTATCTATATAAATTATTTTTATTATTTTTATTCAATTAAAATTTATATTATTTTTATTATTCATGAAATCTTTAAAGATATCAAAAAAGTATCAAAAAATAAATCAAGGTAAATTTTTATATGAAAATGTTTATTTTTTTAAATGAAATGTTTATTGTATATCGAAATTCCTATAAAAATGTTTATTTTATTAAATATAATATATATGATTGTTAAAAACTAGATTTTAAACTGATTCACCATCAAAATGCGGCAAAACAAATTTGTTTGAAAATTACATCTTATATATGAAAATTTTAATTTGTTCATAAATAATTTCTTGAAAACATATAGGATAAATTGTAAACATTATATTTAATATATTAAATATATAATTAATTAATAATATCCATCAAGAGTGACATTATTATTTTATAAACTCAGTTATATATATTTAAAAAGTTTTTTAGTAAAATTTTTCCTTTTATTTAAATAATGATTTAATTTTATTTATAATAAATTTCTTAGAAAGAAATTCATTATATATATATTTTTAAGGAATATATTAATAAATCAAATAATAATATTTATTCTCACAATTATAATTCCTAGGTTATATAGTAACATAATAATATTTAGTTTTTCTCTTAAACATAGTTTTGATTGAAATTAATTCTATCAATAGACCTACAAATTATGTGTAGCAAAAGTCAAGAATAGTGTTTCATATATAGCAAGCTAATAGAGTATTGTGTATAGTGCAAGATTATCTTGGTTTAGCCTACAACAAATAAATCAAAGAAATTATGAAAAATCATTCTCATAAAACAATCTTTGGGTGTTACATTTTACCCCCATAAAATGAATATCTCACTCGAAATTTATTGGGGTTATAAAAGATTTACTACATGATAGTTTCATTCATATAAATCCACATCATTAAAAGGAATACTAAAACATAATTATAAAGGAAGGAATTTTATAGATAAATCGTTAACCAAAGTAACTCCTCTCTATGATTACATAGAGAAGAACCTAGGTTAGAAGTGAAAACATTGATTTTGACTAAAATTTAAACCATCATGTTCTGGGGGAGAGTGATTAAGTACATGGTTAAGAGAAAGTTAACAATCAGAATGCCATAAATCTATGATGATTTAAGGGGCCATTGGATTCATCATTAAGAAAGTTATTATGGTATCATATTTTGTTGTAATATCCTTTCCCTTGATTTGAATAATTAATAGAAATACATACCTAATTATGTATAATATTATCCTTTCCATATGCCTTGATCAACTTCCACATTATTTCTAATTTCAAGAAATGATGTTTAATATTTCATTCCAAAAGTGTTAGTAATCATGATATCGATAAATAGAATGATAGTTCATTCCATTTCTCATTTTCACAACAAAAATGACTGCACAAGTTATCAAATATTTATAATTCCACCTATAGTGAGATAATAATTTTATCTAAATAATTCATCCTTGCTTTACCTTATGATTACCAAAACTTTATATCATTATAATCCTTCTTAAAGATGAAAATTGAAACATTATAAAGATGTACTCTAGTTCCACCTTTCATTTATCCCCCATATATCAAAAGGTATCTTTGGTTGTTCAAATTACAAACATGTAAACACCTTCATTATGTTTTCTCTTGAGTCATTGTAATATCCTGAATTATCATATATCATTATTGAAAACATGCATGTTTCCTTATACCGTAACGTATTGGATATATTCCTTAATTACTAAAAAGTATTATACTTCATCCATGATAGCATAAACCACATTAAAAAAATCTATTATTAGTTCCCTTGAATCTAATATCTTCCAACTTACTTATTCAAATCCTTCATATCATTATCAAAAAAATAGTATCTTAACATAAGGGACGTATAAAGGGTTATCTTTCTCTTAATCATGTGTTCTACAAATATATCACATTACCATTAAATCACTTTTCTAGGTCCTTAGAACTTATCACCATATCCTTTACAATCATAAATCAAAATATTATACCGAAAAAAATATTTATTTGATGATTTATATAACATAATCTACGAATTCTGAAAAATATACACCTCAATCATCCAAAATTATTCACAAACCCTTACTCAAGATCAAACAAATTAGTAATTACTAAAATAAGAATCATTTCTTAAGGTTCCTCAACCTTAATCTATCTAGGATTCATAGGTTTAAATTAAACAAAAATGCTTTAACATCCTATAAAATTCACTTGTAATTTACAAAACACTTATCCACACTAGTATGACCAATACATGTGCCACCTTTAGGATTCTATTCATGATATTTCCTCAGAGGAAATATATTTTCATAATACCCATACAATCCAAATCTGATAAATTTAATGTTATCCATTTTTTATCGAGTTATATCTATCGAATAAGATCATAAAGAAAATTTTGATATACAATTATCATAGAGGAAAACAAAATAACCAAGGGAGATTACTTATAATATTTATATCTATGAAACCATCGGTTTAATACTAGGTTTTTAAAAGTTTTCATGAAAATTTAGGGTTATAATATATAGTTAAACTTAACATTGTAGTTGTCTATAGACATATCCTTAGAAATACCTCTAGGGATATCACTTATGTTTTCTTTTCTTATTTTCCAAAGGTTATATAATTATTCTCCCTGATACCAACTGGAATGACCCAAGCATGATGTACATGGACATTATATTAAATTTGTATAATACTTAATATATTATATAAATTGATGCCCAAATTCCATATTAGTTTAGTGTATTTTTAAAGTGGGAAATATAAACAACTGATCCCTAAAGCTTCTACATCATATCCTAACATTTCCATTAAAACTATAACCCCCTTTTAACACATCTTACATAATATAATTCATCATCTTCTATAGAAAATAAACAAAAAATGGTGATCTTAGATGATCAATAAGTGTAAAAATGTGTAATATCAATAAAAACATGAACATAAGAATGTTTAAACACAAACATAACTATTGAACAACAAAAAATGTATAACATATATCAAAATACTGAGTCATGAAATAAATATTGGTTGTTCATAAGACATAAATCATAAATGAACATGAGCCATGTGAAAATAACATTGGCATAAAAGATGGAATTATGGAAGAAAATACGAACAGGAAAACATTTCCATATTAGCCAAGGCTCATTACCAATACCATCACAGTAGAAAAATTCATATACTAAATCGTGTTAACTCTTCGTTCGAGCCCTGTATTAATGTACCAAATTTACATACCATTCCAGTACAATATTATGGAATAAGATTTACATTTTATTATAGTCATGAATATATCATGAGATATAGATATTTACCCAATGCATTAGAGAGATATATAGGTTCCACCCATCCCATAAAGAAATAATATATATGTGCTCTACAAAAACATAAATCAACAATCATAGCATAACCCGTGGAATATAATGGGTTTATTAAACATTATTATATCATATCAAAATCTATAGAAAACAAATGAACATCATAAATATCATTTTATCATAATAATAATAAAACCATAACAATAATAGGGATAATATGCTTGAAAAAAATCCTTCTTAAATAATTTAATCTTATATGAAAAATAATTTTGACAAAACACTACAAATTATTTCTTGTGTAAAAAATCATTTCTTTTTTAAAAATGAATACTTTTGATAAAATGATGCAAAATATTAATGGAAAATAATTTCTTTTAAAATAACAATGAAATATTTTACTAGAAGTTTCCAGGAAATAAGATATTATGAATGAAAAAAATGTATTCATATCGTAGAAGTTATAAAAGTATTCTTCTCATAATTTTTCCTGGAAAAGTAAAAAAGTACTTTGTATAGATAACCAAAAAAAGATTCTTTCAAAACCTCGTGTTAAAAGTAAAAAATGTGTAAAAACGACTTTAAAATTCCATAATTGAATAGTAAATATTTTATGAAAACATTTTTAGAAAACATGTACTTGGATGATAAATATTCCCGATTAAATAATAATGTATAATCAATCTTGGATAATAATGAGATTGAGAAATTATTGAATACCAATTTATAGTCAATTGAATCATATTCCTCAAAATATGAAGAAATTTATATAAGAATTTAAATATCATAACCATCATAATAAGAATCAGAAGAACATTTGTGGAAAACATAAACACCACACAATTGAAATAGGTGGTGTACAAGGCATATATCACACAAAAATAAATGTGATACAAAATATTCCATGACTATAAGTCTCATATCCTTCATATGTATCTGAATATCCTATATAATGATTTAAATAATATCAATAATTTATTATATAATCATAATCACCACATATGATCATATTATCATCCATTTGTTAATAATATGTCATTATTACTCATTATTCAGGTATGTACTACTTTATATTCTTATGATTGTTTTTCAAATAATTTACAGTTCTCCTTCTTAGGTTTTATATATATTATTAAAAATTGATATTAACATAAAATATACCATGTTTATTCATTCTTCACTTTTATATAAATATTATTTAATGGATATCTTGTAGAATGAAATACATCGCATCATAGAGACGGTAGGTCATACGTATATAGGATTGACGATACCTTTCTGATAATTTTGAAATGGTATGAAAGCGGATGGGTTATACGTTGTTCTAAAATACATAGTATTATTTGTATCATTTATCCATCAACGTAAGATGTTGTGAAAAATATATTACACAACTGCATTGAGACGGTAAGACGTATGTATGCATGCGATGCGATTTAGTTTTCTCATTGGATGGTTAGAAGGTGAAATATGGTTGCTTCATTACCATAATAACATCTCGTAATATAATTTTTTACTAGATTTATTACTTTATAGTGGAAAAAACTCATGATGAGGAAGTAAAAGAAGAAATAATTTTATATAATTGGTAGAGGATATTACATCTTCTTTGATACGCACCCTCTAGATATCCTATTAAAGGCACTAGAGTCAGTATTTTGAGAATAAAATAATATCTAGAATGTAACTAGTGAAAATTATAATGTTAATGTTCAAGGGATGGATAACTTTGAACGCTCAAAGTGAAGTCAATATATGAGGGAGTAGGCTTCAATTTATAACTGAGGTGAGGGGAACTTTTTGAATCTCTAAAATTAATCATTGATAATAGAATAAAACCACATAAAAAACCCTTAACATATCATATTTTTTACAATGAGATGATATAAGGTTTTAATATCCTCATATAATAAATTTTAGACAAGTTCTTCTTTCCATTATAATCTTATTCTATTAATTTAACACTTTGTTATTCTATTTCATTTTATGTAGGGTAAAAAATATTTTAATAATAAAAGGGTGACATATTTATTTATTTGATGTCAATTAAAAAATAAATAAATAATTTATAACCTTTTAGACCATATAATATTTATTATTTATTATTAAAATAGTTTTTTAAAATAATTTAATAAAACATTATTTTTAACAAACAACATTAGTGTAAATTTTGAAGATATTCAATTCTGGGATTTTTATAAATATCAATATTTGATGTTATTCTAAAACCAAAAATTTTATAATATAACTATGAAGTCAATGTTGTATAAAAATTTGATTAAATATTTTAATTATACCAAATAATATTTATTTTTATACTTAAGTAAAATTAATATGATATTTCAATTAGTAATGCAATATCAAAAATAGGTGTGTGTAATTATTTAATACATATATTTATTGAATAAAAATTAAACATAAAATAATATGATAAACATAAATATCCTATATTTTAGAATAATATTTATTGTCATGTATATCTTCTGTTAAATCGAACATTACAAGTTTTGATCTTATTAAAACTTGAATGTGTCAAATTTGACATCACATAAAAAAAATAAAATAAGTGTTATAATGTCCTCTATAAGGCTCCATATGGTCAATATAACAACAATTGGATTCTTATGGTGAGATATACTCAACCAATAAATTGTTTTAAAGTGTTTCATACTTTTAATGGTTATTATCATTTTAATAAAAAAATTATTATTGATTTTTCATCAATTAGATAATTTTTGCATCAGCAATATATAAAAATTTAATGTAATTATTTATTTCTGAAAAATTACAAATAAATTACCATAATAAAGAAAAAAATATGATTTAAAATGAGTATTCATAATATAATTTATCATCTGTATAAACTTATATTAAAAATTATTTATTTTTTAAAATTTGAGTGACACATATATAACTTTTCATTAAAAAAATAAATTAAATTACTTAATATCATACAAGTGGATTTAAATGGATACCATTCAAACCAAAGGATAATTTAGGTAGAAACCTACTCATCCAATGATATTAACACAATTGTTAGTGTAATTTTATAATATTATTTTTACCCTTAATTAACTGATTTAACCTTTTACCCTGTTAATAAAAATTACTGAAGATATTGTTCATAATGCCCAAAATTAAAATAACAATATTTAAATAATTTGGACCCAATGAACCAAAATATGGATACCATTTTAAAAAATTAATAAAACATAAGTTTCATAAATTATTATAAAATTAATCCTGTTGTTGGAATGAAAAACATGTTTTAAAAGTTAAAACATTGCAAATGATATAAATGTTTTCCGTAAAAATTAAATGTAAAATTGCTCTTAATGAGATAAATTATATTGAATCATAAAAATATATTATATTTATAAATTAAAACCATTCAATAATAATATTTAACAATATAAATTATTTCAATGAGAAAGAATGGTTTTCTTTTAAAATTCAGTGAATTTTTTCTATTCCTCAAAACATGAAAGTTAACAGTAAAATTAAAAAAACCAAATAATTTTTTTTATCTTGATTCCAAATAACATTTTCTTTTATTAAAAATATTATATAAAATTTTTAAAAAATTAATTTAAAATGGATTCTCCATCAAAAGGCCGCAAAACTATATTTTTTTTAAATTACTTCTTTTATATAAAAAATTGAATTTGTTATTACATCATATTTAGAAAATGTATAAGATAAATTTCAAGCATTATATTAAATATATTACATAGATAATTCATTAATAAAATCCATCAAGAGTAATTTTATTATTTAAAAAGTTCTCTTATATTTATTGAATTTTTTTAGAAAAACATTTCATTTTAAAAAAAATTGTTTTAATTTCTTTTATAATTAATTAGCCAAAAATGAATTAATATTATATACATGTGTAATTAATATTTTCTTAATTTAGTTATTAATTTTCATAATTGAAATTCTAGTTCTTTTGTTATAAGGTAGCATAATAATATTTAAAATTTATTTTAAACATGATATTTTTGTGAAATGAATTCTATCAAAAGGACATGAAATTATGTGTAACACAATCCAAGCATAGTGTTGAAAATAACAAAAGCTAAGATGATGTTTCATATAGTGAAATATTATCTTGGTGTAGTGTAATACATTAAAAATCAATTATATTAAGAAAAATCTATATCCTAAAAAAATATCAGGGTTTTATATTATACCCCCCCATAAAATGACTTTCTCCCTCAAAACCCATAATGGTTATACAAGGTTTTTTGATTAAAATTTTTTAATAGAAACATACATCATAAAAAATACTAGAAAATGAATTATAAAAAGGTAATGATAGAAATATAATGGGAAAACTAAGTAACTCCTCATTGGGTTTCCATATAGAAGTATATAGGTTGTAAGCGAAAACATAGATATCGAAGAAATGTATACCCATCATGTTGTGAGGGATAGTGATAGAGAACAATGTTGGGGGAATGTTAAAAATATAATGTCTATAAATCTATTTTGATTTAAGGCTCTATTTGATTCATCAAATATGAAGGTAGTAGGGTAACATCTTTAGTTTCAGGATCCTTTCGCACAAGTTTAATAATGAGAAGAAATACATACTTGATTAAAAATATTCATGTCCTTTACTTGTTCGTTGATCTATTTTCAGGTCAACAATGATTCCAAGAAATAATGTTTACTTTTTCATTACTAAATCCTAGAAGATCATCATATCCATAAATATAATAATTTTTAATTCCATCTATCATTATAAAAAAAATTTCGAATAAGTTATCAAATTTTAATAAGTCCACCTAAAGAGAGATAATACATTAATCTAATGAACTTAATATGAGGATTAATATATACTTTCCCAAAATTTATAACCCTATAATATTTTTAAAATATGAAAATAAAAACATTATAAATACGTACAATAAATCGACATAAAATTTATCCCCATATATCATATGGTATCTCTTGTTTTTCTCATTATAAACATGTGAACACCTTCATCATGTATTCTCTTAAGTCATGGTAAGAACATAAATTACCATTTATCTTTATTGAGAACATGCATGATTCATTATTCCAAACCTTATTGAATATATTCCTTATGTCCCAAAAAATATTTATAATTCCTCAATAATAGCATAACCCTCTTGAATAAAATCAGTTATTAGTTCCCAAGAAACTAGTATAACCCAATTTACTAATTAAAATCTATCATATCATTATCCATAATTAATTATTTTAATATAAGGTAAAAATTAATGGTTACCAATCTCTTAATAATGTGTTCTACAAACATATCAATTTACCTGTATAACACTTTTCTATTCCCATAGAATTATTCCCCATATCCTTTTCAATCCTTAATGAGAATAATATACCAAAAACCCAAATTTATTTCAAGATTCATATAACATAGTCATTTAATTAGGAAACATATACAAATTAATCATCCTACTTTATTCTTAATCCATTACTCAGGATCCATAATCTTACTCTTTCCTAATAAATAAATCATTTCTTAAGGTTCCTCAACCTTATTCCAACCAGGCTTCTTATGTTTAAATTAAAAATAATGATTGAACATCGCATACATTTCACATGTCATATGCAATCATTTTATCCTCATCATATTAACTAATTCTTTTTCAACCATCATGATTCATTTCCATATATTTAAATATAGGAAATTGATTTTTTGAAAACATATACTTTAGACATTTGAGACATTTAATGCTAACCATGTTCTATCTAGTTGTGTATTTTTATTAAGACCATAAAGCGTTGTGTGATAAAAATTTATCAATGATGAAAATCACATAATAAAAGGAAATTAAAAATAATATTTCAATCTATGTAACCTCAGGTTTAGTCCAAGGTTATTAAAAGTTATAAAAAAACTAGGATTTTAGCCAAAAGATAGGCTTATCCTTATGAGAATCGATAGAAATATCATTAAATATATCGATAGGGATCTCACTAATGTTTTATATACTAGTATCCAAAGTATAACTAATCCTTTGATCAGATACCAATTGTAAAGACCCAAGATTGACATACATTGACATTACAACTATTTTTGGGAATACATGATATATTATAAAAATAGTTATGCAAAGGATATATTATTTTAGTGTGTTTAGAAAGTAGAAAAAATAATCAACTGGTTTGAAAAGCTTCAATATTGTTTACTAATTTTTCCATCAAACCATAAACCCCTTTTGGAAACATCTTACTTAATACCCTTCTTCATATCCATGTGAAATGAAACGTAAAAATGGATGATCTTATATGCTCAATAATGTTAAACATGTAAAATATCAAACATAAAATGAACATAAGAATGTAAAAACATAAACATAAATGTTGGAAATCATTCCATGTATAACATATATCAGTATTTGCAGTCATGAAATAAAATTCAGTAGTTCATAAGACATAATGCATAAAGGAACATGAGCCATGATAAAAATACATTTGTATAAATCATGTAATTGTGGAAAATAATTAAGTAATGAAAATAATATGTATATTAAAAGAGGATCATTACCATGACCATCATAGTGGAAAAATTCTCATACTGAACTGAGTTTACTCTTTTCTCCATCCTTGTATTATTGAACCAGAATTTATGGTCGGTCAATCCTTATATTACTAAATGAAACTTACATTTGGTTCCAGTCATGTGTATCTCATAATAAATAATCTTAACCCAATTTATTTGTTGGTGATATTGGTCCCAAACATATCATAAATAAATCATCCTTATGTGTTCCATAATACATAAATCATTAATAATAGAATAACCAAAGAAATAAAATGGTTTTCTTAAACAACATTACATCAGAACATAATCCAAAAAATATAAATGGAATTCATAAATAGAATTCCATGATAAAAATAATAAAACCATTAGAATTATATAGATAGTTTACTTGATACATATCTTTATTAAATAATGTAATCTTATATTGAAAATAATTTGGATAAAACACTTGAAATCAATTCATGAAGAAAATATCCCTTCTTCTTCAAAAATATTTTTCTCCTAAAATGATGTGAAATTTTTAATGAAAAGAATATCATTAAAATAACATTGAAAAATTTTAAGGGAAGATTCATGGAAATAATTAGTTATGAAAGCATATAAATCCACTCATTCTAAATAAGTTCAAAAATTCTCCTCATACATTTTCCAAAAATATAAAAACATACCTTGTATGGAAAATGAAAGAAATATTCCTTCCAAAACATGTAATAAAATTAAAAAAATGGGTAAAAAGGAATTTAAACATTCATATGAAAATATTATACATTTCTCAATTATATGGACATGGATTATAAGTATAACCTAGTAAATAATTACATATAATAAATTGTAGATAGTAATGAGGTTGTAAAATTATCCATTACAAAATTCTAATAAGTAAACTCATATGACCCATAAAAGAAATAAAATTATATGAATATGTAAATATCACAACCTTTATTACAATAATCATAAATAAATTCATGGAAAACAAAAACAACGTATAATAGAAATAGGTTGGGTATGTGGAATATGTCCCACAGAAATGAATGTGAGAATAAATAATCCATTACCTTAAGTTTGGAATCCATTGTATGTATATGAACCTCAAATATAATGATTCAAATAATAATATTGATTTATTCAACAATAATAATCATCATATATGTTCATATTATTATCCACTATTAGTAACATTTCATTGAAACTATTATTCAAGTATTAAATGATTATGTTCTTATTCATGTTTTATCGAATATGTTCGGGTTATTCTGGTTAGGTCATAGGTATATCATTAAAAATATTATTAACATAATAAATAAAATATTTATTAATTATGTAAATTTATATAATCGTGCTTTAATAGATATATTGTAAAATGAATCACATCGCATTGTGGAGACGGTAGGTCGTAGGTATGCACGAGCAACATTATCATTCTGATAATTTTGAAATGGTATGGAAGTGGATGCGATATATGTTGTTCTAGAACCCATATCATGTTATTATAATAAAATATTGTATTATTTCCCTCATTATATCCATCAATGTAATATATTTTGGAAAAAATATTACACTATGATGTGGAGACAGTAAGACGTACGTACTAATGTTTGATGTTTTTATTTTTCATAATATGGATAGAAGGTAGAATATGGTGGTTCCATAACCATAATAACTTCTAAGAATATAATTTATATTTTATTTATTAATTTATAATGGAAACAACTCATGAAGATGAAGTATAAGAAGAAATAATTTGAACGAATCGTTAGAGGAGATTACTTCTTCTTTGATGTACTCCCTCTGAATATACTCATCATGGCACTAGAGTAGGTATTTTGAAAATAAAATAACCTATAAAGTTAAAGTAGATAATTTAAAATAGAAAGGGACAAGGGATGATTGATATTTAATGCCCAATGTGAAGTAAATATGTGGGGGAGGATGTTCCCTTTTATTATTGAGGTGAGCGGCACTTTTAGAATCTCCAAATGTTTTAATTTTTTTAAAAAAATGAAACCACATCAAAAAATCTCAAAAATATCCTAATTTAAAACATGACATGAGATAATGTTGTAACATCATGAACTAAAATATCATAGACAAGTAGTGTGTTCCATTTAAACCTTATCATTTTAATTTATCACTATGTTATTTTATTTCATTTATCTAGGGTAATAAATTTTTTAATATTAAAAGGGTGAAATATTGACTTATTTAAGGTCAATTAAATTCAAAATAATTAATTTAGAACATTTAAGACCATATAATGTTTATTTTATATTTTTTAAATGGTTTTTTAATTTAATATAATTTAATAAAAAGTTTTTCACGACCCTTCCTCGGTGCCCGTGCCATGACTACCCCAAACCCATCTTCCATAGGCCAGGGGCAGGTGACTATGACCAAAGGAAAAAATCCTGATAAAAGGGAAGGTATTGCCTTTATATAAGTAAACAAACACAACAGAGTATGCATGTTGAAGTAAACACAAAGTAAACTATGTACAAAAGTAAGTGCTGGAGTAAATAGACCAGAATACAAACCCAAATGAAATTACAGTACAATAGTAAAGAAAGAACAGCTGTAGTAAAGTAAACCAGCAACCACTGAATCTTCCTCCGGATATCCCACCTGAAGGGTGGGTACAAATGGTCTCCTTAGCTCCTCGGGTCCGGATGTCCGCTCTGGGTACGTCTTGCCAAGTGGTCCACCCCCAGGTACCGTACCGCTCAACCGAACTCCACCTCGATCAGTGATGTCTGTCGTCTGCATCCAACAAAACGTAGTGCAGCCATAGACCATGCAGGGGTGAGTATATGATTCTCAGTAGGGACCCCGAGACCCTCGAAGGTATTCTAGAATCCTCAAAGGAAAAGCCACCAGGAAAGATACAAACACAAAGTATCAACCCACTCTAATTAGGTATATGCCCATACATATACCTAACTCATCAATTCCAATTTGGCTCCAACTCACGAGCCCATGAACAACCCAGTCCACACAAAAAAGCACCATCTGGTCCCCAAAAGAAATAAAGTCAATCATATTAATGATAATAACTGAATTTCAAGACTCAGCTCACATAGGTATACTACTCACGAAGTGCTGTGGAGATGATAGATGTAGCCTCTGAATTATCTTCCCTGCCGAACCCACGTATGATCCATGTACAGAAGCTGTCGCTACCGAACCCACGTAGGATCCATGTATAGTAACCATTGCTGCCAATCCCACGTAGGATCTAAGTACAGTCGTCATCACTGTCGAACTGATGGAGGATCCAAGTACAGTCCTACTCGCTTCCGAACCCACGTAGGATCCAAGGGCAGTTGTCATTGTCGTCACAGTCACAACCAGCTATAGGGTTCCCGCACACAACACGCTTGATTCTGGGAGGGTCTACTCCACGATCCACGAAGGATTATAAATCAACTGTCACGAAGTCCAAAGATTATGTGTTCCAAAATTCAGTCTCATAAATAGGAACCCAATGCGACAGAAGGCACGTCAATCAGATGCCCGTTCTGAGAGTTATTGGCTTTTCCGTCCCAGGGGCCCGGTTGGATTCGGGTTCGAACCAACCCTGCCATACAAAAACATTTCCAAAACTTCGAGTGTAATATACCGAAACAACCTTCTCTTTCCAAGGAATCCTATGAAACTGACGGTGTGTCGATCATAGGTCAGTAGCTCAAGATAATGACGTTTAATCAAAACGTTCCGAAAATAGGGGGTCTCGGCTCGGTCAGACCTAGGCCAACACCCCCCCTGGGTCGGCCCGAACCTGGTCAACCAGACTCGGGTCCAGGTCCATCCTAGTTTTGCACGGCTCGGACCAGTGGGGCACGGCAGGCCCGACCCACGTGGCCTACGGCTGGCCCGGCCTGTGCGGCCTGCCTCCCGGCTCGGAAGCTGGCTGCGGCTCGACCGCTGGCCGAGCGGGACACAAAGGTGGCACAACTTCCTGTTATTTAGAAACGGAGGACCCAGTGGGGTCCGCCCTAGCAACTGGTTGGGGGGGGGGTTAAACCCCCCGGTTTCTGGGTAACGGCCGGCTATTAAGGCCGACCAGTTTGTGAGCTGCCGTGCGACCCAAAAGGGGTCCCACCTCCAGGAGACCCCGGCGGCCGGCTCGGCAGGCTGACCCTGCTGGTCTGCTATGTCTCATCTCCCAGGTGCGGCGCGAGGGTGCCGCGCCCCTCTTCTGTATCCCACTCCGGCAGCAACCATCCTCAGTCTCTCTGGTGTGGTGCGACGGTGCCACGCACCACCGCCGCAGCCCGCTCCGGTCATGGCCCTCTCCATCTCTGCGTTGTGCAACGGCACCGCGCTACCTTCGCCACGACCTTGCATGGTCGTGGTTCTCTACTGATCATCACATGGTGCAACGGCACTGCTATCCTCTGCCTCCAACATTAACGAAGATTAACAAAGTAGAAGGGAGGAGAATCGGCCGTGTTTGTGCGGTCTGATTACATCATGTTACGATGATATCATGTAGCCAAACCATAAGCAACGAAGAAAAATGATAAAGAATTGAAAAATAATAACCCATACCTAAACAAAATATATCGAATGTCGGGCATCACGGTTGATGGCGTCGCGAGTTGAGGATTCATAGACGTCGACGGAGAGTGTCCGAGAAGGAAGCGATGTCTCCTCTTTTTATCACGTAGAGAAGAAAACAAGGCGTGACATTGTTGGAAAGATCCCACGTCGGTGTCTCCTCCCTTGTCATGAAGGAAGAAGGGGATGGATAATCTGGGGTCTTTGAGTTGATGTTCTTCATCAGAGAGTTGGTGTTCTTCAACAAAGGAGATGAAGCATTCCTCAAAACTCAAAAGCTCTCTCCCCAAAATCCCAACACAACCAGCCATCCAAAAATAAAATAAGGCTTCTCCTTAATTTATTTAATCATGCCATGTATTTAAAATTTTAAATTTTAAACACTTAATTAACTAATTGAAGTGGTTCAATTAATTGTTTAATTTTTGTTGGAAAGAGTTTAGAGGGAGAGAGAGACGGTGTAAAGGTATCACAAGTAATGAGGAGTTTACAAAATTAAGAGGGGGTTTAAGGAGTCTTAGAGAATGTGAAGGGTTGGGGCTCGTGCGGGCCCCACCTCACATTTATCCTCACATGGGTAGTTTGTTTCTTGTGGGCCCCACCCTAACTCCCCCATGTAAGATAAAACCACCTTATATATAAGAATAAAATTGTACCACAATTTTATTCACTTCTAATTTAATCTACAAATTTTAACTTCTTCTGTCGTGCAATCGCACCTACGGTAAAATTCCTCTAAAGAAAATATTGGCGCTGCGAGTTCACCGGTGCCCTCAGATTTCAATTCCGAGCACCGTTTCAAAAGATAGAAAAACCCACTCGTTCGTTTAGTGAACTTACCCAAGCTAAACTTCGGAAATTGATTCCGAGCACACCAGGCCTCAGAATTAAGTGCCGTCAAAAGCCATAGACTCGTAATATTACAAAGTATTTAAGAAAAAAATTTCCTTGAAATTTCCAGGTCCTTATATTACTCCCACCTCAGGGCATTATATCCCCGTAATGCTACACCATAAACTAGAGAAACAAATGAGGGTATTGTGCATGACTCTGAGCCTCCCGATCCAATATTCTCTGATGGAGGTTCCCGTGCTGCCAACGATTATGCACCAGAGGAATCGACTATACTCATATGACCTGATCCTATCAATCCTAGATATCCATGGGATCCTATGTGAATGTAGCCATGTCATCAATGCCCAGATCCCCGTGATAGATGATATGTGTCAGGTCGTTCACATATCTCCTCAGTTGAGATACGTGGAAGACGGCATGCCCTTAGTGCAACTGAGGTGGATGGGCTAGGCGGTAAGCCACCTCACCTACCCTGTTAAGGACCTGGAATGGTCCGATGATGCACAAAGATAACTATCTGCCCCAGCCAAATATCTGTAATCCACGTCGAGGTGAGACCCGTAAGAAAATGTGGTCGCCATCCTCGAACTCCAGTGGTCTCCGCCTCCTATCTGCATAGGACTTATGTCTTCTCTATGCAGTCTTAATCATCTCTTGGATGATTTTCACCCTCTCCATTGTATCCTGAACCATATCTGGTCCTAAGAGTGCTGACCCCCCAGGGTCAGTCCAACATAGAGGTGATATGCATGGTCGGACATACAGTGCCTCGTATAGTTCCATCCTGATGGTGGAGTGGTAGCTTTTGTTGTACGAAAACTCCACCAAGGATAGGTGATCCTCCCAGCTGCGACTAATGTTGAGGATACATGCACGGTGCATGTCTTCGGGAGTTCGAATGGTCCTCTCCATCTGGCCATCCATCTGACGGTGAATCGCGGTGCTTAGGCGTAGCTGCATCCCAAATGCCTCCTAAAACCCCTTCAAAAGCCGGGAAGTAAAACGAGCATCTTGATCAGAGACGATAGAAGATGCCACACCATGAAGCCACACGATCTCCTAAACATAGATTCATCCCAAGCCCTCCACTGATCCCTGCTCCTTGATAGGTAGGAAGTGGGCCGACTTAGTGAGTCGTTCGACGATCACCCAAAGGGAGTTGTGTCCTCTAGAAGTACGTGGAATCCCCATTACGAAATCCATAGATATCTCATCCCACTCCCACTCTTGAATATATAAGGGTTTTACTAAACCTACTGGTACTTGGTGCTCCACCTTCACCTACTGACAAGTGAGGCATCATAAAATGAACTCTTCCATAGCCTTTTTCATACCCAGCCACCAGTGTTGTCGTCTTAGATCCTGGTACATCTTCACTACTCCTAGATGTACCTCCAAAGGGGAAGTGTGAATAACTCTCAACACCTCCTTCTGTAATGCAACTGCTACCATTGTGCGTCCACTGAAGAGGTTTACGTGCTCTCTTCCTACAGAAAATACATCATGTGCCTATCCTGTGGATATATGTGCACGTCGTGTCTCACAGTCAACATCCTCACAATGTGCCTCTCTGACCAGCTGAAGTACCGGAGGAGTGAAAGTGAGTTAATATAGAAAGGATGATTTATCTCTATCCATGAAGGATATCTGCAACGCGGCTAGTTGCTCTGTCGCCTCTCCAAATAGATGAATGCCAGATCTCTTGCTAAGATCATCAGCTACTACGTTCCCCTTCCCAGTAGTATACAGTATCTCAAAGTCATAGTCCTGGAGAAACTCAAGCCAACGCCGCTGTCTTAGGATCAGGTCCTTCTGCGAGAAGAAGTACCTAAGACTCGGGGGGTCAGAGTAGACTATAATGTGGTCACCCATCAGATAGGGTCGCTACATCTACAAGGCGAAAACCACTACTGCTAACTCCAGGTCATGGGTTGCGTAGTTCTGCTCGTGCTACCTCAACTGCCATGAACCATAAGTGATCATTGCCCACTCCGACATCAGGACTCACCCGAGTTCAGTCCCTAATGCATCACAGTAAACTACGTACCCTACGCCCTCCTCCGGTAGCATCAAGATGGGTGCATTGGCCAATCTCTGTCTCAGCTCTTCTAATCTCTACTGACATATTTCTGACCGCACAAAGGGTTTCCCCTTCTTTGTCAATGATTATAGTGTGGCTGCAAATCTAGAGAAGCCTGAAACAAATCTTTGATAGTAACCATCCAGACCTAGGAAACTCAACACCTCTGTCACACTCCTGGGTGGCTCCCAAGCAAGTACTGCCTCAATCTTGGTAGGATCCACCGCAACTCCCGCCTCAGAGATGGAGATCCCTATGAAGTGGACCTATCGAATCTAGAATGGACACTTCGAGAGATTAACATTAATCTGGTGCTCTCGGAGTGTCTCCAGTACAACCTGCAAGTGGTAGGCGTGCTCCTCCTTAGTAGTCGAGTAAATCAAAATGTAGTCGATGAAGACTACAACAAATCGATCAAGGAAAGGCTGGAATATCCTATTCATGAGACTCTTGGACACTATTAGAGCGTTGGTTACACTAAAAAGCATAAACATGAACTCATAGTGGCCATACCGTCACCTGAGGGCTGTCATTTGCACATCCTTCTCTTGAACTCTGAGTTGATGATTTTCTGACATGAGGTCTATCTTCAAGAACCATCGTGTTACCTTGAGCTGATCAGAGAGGTCTTCTATCATCAGGAGTGGATACATGATCTTTACGATCAACTGACTCAGGAAATGGTAGTCAACACATAGTCGTAAGCTCCCATCCGCCTTCTTGGAAAATAAAATCGGAGAAGGCCAGGGTGAAACACTAGGTCGGATGAATCCCTTTCCCTGCAAATCCTCCAACTGTACCCACAGCTCACAAAGCTCGGCAGGAGCCATCTGATATGCTGGAGTATATATCGGGGCTGTCCTGGGGTACATGTCAATATAGAAGTCTACCTCTCTGTGAGGAGGTAGTTCTAGAACGTTATTAGTGAAAATGTCTGCATAGTGATCCACCACAACAGGAAAACTCAGACTCTACACATCAACCTCTATGAGGATGAGACTAGCCAACTAATGTGTGATCGGCTGCCCTCTCCTCAGCGTAAGCCCATCCTGTGCTGCAAAGGCTCTCTTCTCACCGGTGATGGTAAACCTGCTCCCATCTGTGGGGACACAATGAACTTTGCGCCTAATACAGTCAATCTAGGCGTAGAATGTAGATAACCATTCCATACCCAAGATGATGTCGTAAGGCCTTGAAGTCGTTACAAGAAGATCCCAGCTGATTCTCTCCCCCCCTAGAGTATGCTCACACTGCTGGAACCATTGTTTAATAATCGAGTCTACTCCCGTAGGAGTCTCTAGCCGTAAGGATCGAGCCAACAACTCTATCGGAATCTCCCAGCTCTGAACAAGGGCATCGACAATGAATGAATGAATCGCTCATGTATTAATAAGAACTGCAGCAAGGGTGGGGTTGAAATAGATAGTACCTCGAATCATCTTAGGTGCACCGTGGTTGTAAGCCTCTACTACCTGAATCTATGGTTGCCTCTATCTACTAGATCCCTGTGGTCGGGGTGGACCTCTGTGTGGTGGTGGTGGTGGAGCCTCGAAGCGTCGTCCAACAACTGCTGCTCGGCCAGCTCCTCTGCCTCATCCACCTTCTCCCTGCGTACCGCCATGGTCGAACCTATGCCTATAACTGGGTGGTCCCTCAACCGTCTACTGCTCCTCTGCATGGCGGGTCGGTATGTCGTGATCCATGTGGATCTGCCCGCCGCATGCATATCACTGCCTGCATCTCGTATGACTAGCTCTGCTGCGTGTGCCCCGCACCTCCAAACTAGTATCCTGAGGTCACCAACCTGATGGTCTGGTCCACTTGGACCTTTTCAACATCTGTCTGCTGCCGGCTGCAGAGGACTCCGCTATGTGTCACCCTGCGGTAGGCCTCACTACTAGAGTAGGCTCATCAAGGATGCTCTCCACAATAAGGGCTCGACCTAGTACTCCTACATATGTCGGAATGCTGAGGGAGATCATCGAAGCCCTAATCGCATGCCTCAGTCCCTGCTCGAATGTCCGGTCCCAGAAGAATGGGTCGCGTACCATGTCTGTGGAGTAGCACGAGAGGTCGGAAACCCTCACCGAGTACTGGGATACTATCATGCTGCCTTTCCGCAGCTGTAGTAAATCCTGGATTCGTACCGCACAGAGGGTGGCTAGAACGAACTCCGAGCAGAAGAGGATATCTATGTCCTTCCAAATTAGAGATGCATTTTCGTGGACCTGGAGAATCAGGCTCCACCATCTACCTGTTGCTGCGTGCAGGAGACTCACCGCAAGGAACACCATAAGATCTTCTGGTGTCCCTACCAATCTGAACACTTAGACGATAGCCACCAGTCAATCCTCGGTTACCTGAGGTTCCATCTCTCCGCAAAACCTGGACGACCTCTGTCACTGAAACTCATGAAACGCACTCAGGTGGCATGCACTCTCCGCTGCTGGGGAAGGTGGTATCGGTGGCCTAACGGGTAGAGGTACCGCCAGTGCCTCCGCTGTAATGGGGCCCTACACCGAGGCCTCGTCGCTCGGTGGGCTGCCATCTCTCACAAATCTTAGAACCCTAGCTGGCTGCCTGCGTGGGGCCATCCTGAAAAGTAACTGGTGCGCCACAGTTAATAGAGTATACTTGGTTAGCTGACACAAATTAATCAAAATGAAAACTTTTGAAACACACATGCAATCAATGTTTTCATGCACTAAGTCGGATATCAGAAGTCAGGGTCCTGGTGTATGGATACGTCGATCGCTGCACCAACACTGGACTCCTTAGACTGAGAACCACACTCAATACCCTTAACAATATCACTTCATATGAAGAAAGTATTAGATTCCTATGTTTTTCAGTATAACCGACTCCTCTAATACCAATTTGTCACAACCGGTCCTCGGGGCCCGTGCCGTGACTACCCCAAGCCCGCCTTCCATAGACCAGGGGATGGCGACTAGCACCAAAGGCAAAAATCCTGATTAAAGGGAAGTAATGGACTTTATATAAGTAAAAAAACACAACAGAGTATGCATGATGAAGTAAACACTATGTAAACTGAGTACAAAAGTAAGTGTTGGAGTAAATGGTCCAGAATACAAACCCAACTGAAAGTACAATACAACAGTAAAGTAAGAACATCTACAGTAATGTAAACCAGCAACCACTGACTAGTCCTCCGAATATCCCACTTGAAGGGTGTGTAAAAATGGTCTGCTCAGCTCCTCAGGTCCGGTCGTCTGCTCCATGTACGTCCCACCAAGTGTTCCACCTTTAGGTACCATCCTACTCCAAAAGACTCCACCTCGATCAGTGATGTCTGTCATCTGGATCCAACACAACATAGTGCGGGCATAGCCCATGCAGGGATGAGTATATGATATTCAGTTGGGACCCCGAGACCCCCAAAGGTCTCCGAGAATACACAAAGTAAAAACCACAAGGAAATATACAAACACAAAGTATCAACCAAATATACTTAGGTATATGCCCATACATATACCCAAGTCATCAATTTCATTTTGGATCCAACTCACGTGCCCAAGAACAACCCAGTCCATACAGGAAATCCTAACCTGGTCTATACAGGAAATCAAGTCAATCATATCGATGATAATTACTGAATGTCAAGACTCCACTCACATAGGTATACTACTCACGAAGAGGGGTGGAGATGATATATGTAGCCTCTCAATCATCATCCCTGCCGAACCCATGTAGGATCCAAGTACAGAAGTCATCGATGCCAAACCCACGTAGGATCAAAGTACAATAACCATTGCTGCCTAACCAACGTATTATCCAAGTACAATCGTCATCGCTACCGAACCCATGGAGGATCCAAGTACAGTCATCCTTGCTTCTGAACCCACGTAGGATCCAAGTATAGTCGTCATCGTCCTCGGCAGTCGCAGCTAGCTCTAGGGTTCCCACACACAGCACACTCGATTCCGGGAGGGTCTGCTCCACGACCCAAGTGGGTTGATACATCAACTATCACAAATTCCAGAGTTTTTGTATCCCAATGACATTTCTTGTCAATAGGAACTCAATGGGACATACAACACGTCAATCGGACGCCCGGTCTGAGAGTTATTTTCTTTTCCGTCCCAGGGGCCCGGTTGGTTTTGGGATCGAACCAACCTGGCTATACCAAAAATTCATTGAAACCACAAGTGTAATAGACCGAAACGACTGAATCATTCCAAGAAATCATACGCGACTGATGGTGCTTCGATTGGAGGTTTGTATCTCTAGATATATCAGTTTTACCGAAACGTTCCAAAAATAGGGGGTCTGGGCCCAGTCCGACCTGGCCCAACACACCCTGGGTCGGCCCGAACCAGGCGAACCTAATTGGATCCATGTCTGTCCCGGCTGGCGCGGCCCGGCACGCGGCTGGCGCAGCCTGGCCCGACCCGCGTGGCCTGGGTCTGGCCCGGCCCGTGCAGCCGGCGGCCCAGCTCGGAAGCCGGCCGCGGCTCGGCTACTGGCCGAGCAGGACGCAAATGGGGCGTGGCCCCCTATTTTTTGGAAACGGTGGACCCACCAGGGTCCTCCATAGTAGCTGGTCGGGGGGGGGGGGTTACACCCCTGGTTTCTGGTTAACGGTCGGCCATTAAGGCTGACCAGTTTGTGAGCTGTCGCGGGACCCAGAAGGGGTCCCGCCTCCTAGAGATGCCGGTGGTCGGCTCGGTCGGCCATCCCTACTGGTCCACCGAGGCCTTAGGTCGTGGGTCATCTCACCGACTCAGCCCTACGGCGTCGTGCCCTCCACCGTGGCCTTCCTCGATCTCTCTGATGCCGCATGATGACGTCGCCCACCACTGCCCTGTCCCTCTCAACCCACGACCTTTTGCGTCTCTAGGCGGTGCAATGGAACCACGCTGCCTTCGCCATAGCCTTGTATGGCTGCAGTTCCATGACGATCACCACATGGTGCGACGACATCGTGCGCCTCCGCCTCCAACATAAATGAAGATTAACAAAGTAGAGGGGAGGAGAATCGGACATGTTTGTGCGGTCCGATATCTTCCCGTTACGACGATATCATGCGGTCAAACCTTAAGAAACAAGGAACGATGATAAAGACTTGAAAAAAATAACCCCTACCTCAACAAAAGATATCGAACATCAGGCATCGCAGTTGATGGCGTCGTGAGGTGAGGATTCGTAGACATCAACGGAGAGCCTCTGAGGAGGAAGCCGCGTCTCACCTTTTTATCAAAAAGAGAAGAAAACAAGGCGTGATGTAATTGGCGAGATCTCACGTCAGTGTCTCCTCCCTTGTCGTAGAGGAAGAAGGGGGTGGAAAATCTTGGGTCGCTGAGTCGATGTTTTTCGTCGGAGAGTTGGTGTTCTTCAACAAAGGAGATGAAGCATTCCTCGAAACTCAAGAGCTCGCTCCCCAAAATCTCAAAACAGTAAGCCAACCAAAAATAAATAATGGTTCTCCTAATTTTATTTAATCATTCCATGAATTTCAAAATTTAAATTTCAAAACACATAATTAACTAATTGAAGTGGTTCAATTAACTATTTAATGTGTGCTGGCAAGAGTTAAGAGGGAGAGAGAGAGAAGGTGGAAAGGTTTCACATGTAACGAGGAGTTTACAAAATTAAGAGGGGGTTTAAGGAGTGTTAGAGAATGTGAAGGGTTGGGGCTCGTCTAGGCCCCACCTCACATTTATCCTCACATGGGTAGTTAGTTTCTTGTGGGTCCCACCCTAACTCCCCCATGTAGGATAAAACCGCAATAGATATAAAAATAATATTGTACCAAAATTTTATTCACTTCTCATTTAATCCAAAAATTATAACTTCTTCTCCTGTGCAAACACATCTACGGTAAAAGTCTTATTAAGAAATTACCAACACTGCGAGTTCACTAGTGCCCTCAGAATTCAATTCCATGCACTTGTTCAAAAGATAGAAAAATCTGCTCGTTTGTTTACTGAACGTACCTGAGTTAAACTTTTGAAACTGTTTCATGGCACACCGGGCCTTGGAATCAAGTGCCTTCAGAATCCATAGACTCGTAAAATTCCAAAGTATTTATGAAAAAAATTTCAATGAAATTTTTGGGTCTTTAAATTGTTATATTCACACAAAAAACTATAGTGTCAACTTTGACAATATTAAATTCTTGTATTTTTAAAGAGATCAAGATAATATTTTATCCCCAAACCAAATATTTTATTATATACATATTGGGATAAGGTAATATAAAAAATTCATTACATATATTAATTATCCAAAATAATATTGATTATAATTCTATTAATAACATTAATTGGATTTGTCTATTAAAATAATAATTTCCACGTTAGTTTTGGGTAATTATTTAATAAAATTATTTGTTGAATAATAATTTAAAAAAATCTATTATGAATTTAAATATAATATATATCATAATAATATGTTTCGTAGAATATTTATTCCGAAAAATAAATCATCAAAAATGTTATACTTAAGAAAACAAGAATGTGACATGTTTAATATCACTTTTAAGAAATTAATATAACTGTCATAATCACATATATAAGGCTCCAAATGCTCAAAATAACGACCATTTGATGCTTATGATCTAGATATAATCAACCAATAATGTTTTTTCAAGTTTTTTTTATATTTTATTAGTCATTATCATTTTAATAAAAATTAGTTTATAGATTTTTCATCAATTAAATAATTTATTCCTCATCAATATATAAATAATTAAGGTAATTATTGATTTCCTAAAAATAAAAATAAATTAAAATGATAAATAATAAATATTTTAGATTTCAAATTTGTATTCATAATTTTATTTATCTTTTCTATAACCATATATAAAATATTATTTAGTTATTGAAATCTAAGTAAGACATTTATCTTTTCATTAAAATAAATAAATTAAATGTCTTATTCTCATCCATGTGGATTAAAATGTTTATCTTTTAGAACCAAAGTTATTTTAGGTTCATACCATCTCATCCAATGATATTAATAAAATTTTTAGGGAAATTGTATTTATATAATTCTTACACTTAATTACCAAATTTACCCTTTTATAATATTAATAGAAATTTCCAACGTTACTATCCGTATTGGCCAAGAAATATATTTTAACATAATTTCGACCTACTACTTCCAAATATGGATTTGATTTTTCGAAATTAAAAACAAATATGTTTTAGTAATTAATTTGAAATCAATTCTATTTTCATATTGAAAAACTGGTTTTAAAAGTTAAAAAATTTCAATTCATTCTTATGTTTTTACATCAAAATTAAATTTAATATTACTCCCAATGAAATATATTATATTGAATGATAAAAATTTATTCTATTTACACTTTATAACCATTCAATTACACAATTTATTGATATACATTATTTTGATGAAAAAGTGTTGTTTTCCATTAAAATTTTGTGTATTTTTAGTATTTATCAAAACATAAAAGTTATTAGAAAAATATCAAAAATAAATAAAATGTAAATTTTTATATAACATATCTAAATAAAATGTTTATGTTTTAAAAAAGATTATTTAAAATGGGTGCTCCCTCAAAAGGCGGAAAAACTATATTTTTTTAAAATTACTTATTTTATAAAAAAAATATAATGTGTCCATATATCATGTCTATAAAACATATAAGATGATTTTAAAAAATTATATTGAATATATTACATATATGATTCATTAATATAATCCATTAATACGTATGTTATTATTTTATAAATTCAGTTATGTTCATTAAAAGAGTTTTTTTAGAAAATCAGTTACTTTTATTTATAAAGTGTTTTATTTTCATTTATTATTAATTTCACATAAAATAATTAATTATATATACATATGAAAATCATATTATTATTATATATTTAATAATTTTGATACTTGAAATTATCTTTCCTAGTTTATAAGGTAGTATAATAATATATAGCTTTCCTCTAAAACAAGGATTTTCATGAAATGAATTCTATAAAATGGAAATGAATTTGTGTGTAACACAAGCCAAAAATTGTTTTGCGTATACCTAAAATGAATATGGTGTTTCAAATATCACAATATTGTCTCGGTATATCTTATAACACAAGATGTCAGTGAAATTAAAAAAATCCCAGGGTTTTACGAAAGAGCTCAGGAGGAAAGACATATTGGTTATCCTCCACCAAAAACATTTATAATTGATGGTCTTATTAATGAACTATTAAGAAAAGTTAATTTTTCAATAGACATTTTACCTAGGAACTTCTTTAAAAAATCATCTTAATATTTTGGGGTTGTTGTAACCTAACATGATTTTCTATTCAAGTGTTTTATCCCTTGATAACATGGGCCTTCATCTGATTAAAAAAAGAACCTTCAAAGAAATTAAAAGTCATTGGGTATTATCTCACTCAAGTATAGAAGATCTATATCTCATTAAATCCTCTAAATATATGGTAAAATTTAGTAATAAATTTATGGTACTAATTTTTTTTTTATTTCTATATATATTGGATATAAATATTTAACGGATCGATTACAAAGAATCTAATCATGGAGTGGACCAATCAATGGATCATGGATCCTTCTTAGATACATTGAAGAAATACTAAATCCTAGGGAGAAAGTAGGAATGATTAATTAATCATCTTCATATAGAAAATTTAATGGTTGTATTGATTATTATAGCATCTATGAATTTGATTTAGTGGGTTTAAAATCTATTTTCTATTAAAACAAACTAAATTAAATTATTTATATTAAATTGGATAGGGAATTTTGTAAAGAATAATCCATTGAGATATCAAATTTCATATCTTACTTTGACCATATGGAACATAATTCTAATCATCAGAAAATTTTATCTATTCTTGTTACCATTGATGTTGAACCACCATTCCTATTCAGATTCAACAATTCATTTTCATAGCTACCTGATTGTCAAAAATTAGTCCTGGACAAATGGTGACCTATTAAATAAAAATATGAAACCTTGTATTGAATTTTAAATATAAAATCACTCATGATAATAGTGAGATTAATGATAATGTATTGGTTCATCTCCATAGAATTGTTTTTTGGATAAACATGAGTCTCTTATTCATTTATTTTTTTAAAAATAACAATAGAGTTAACTTATTCATAGTTATTATGAAAGAAAGTGTGATATATCATTAACTCCATAGTCATTTAATTTCATGTAATTAATCTAGACTCAATCATTTAATGTTAAATGGATCAAGGATGGTAATAGAGATTCAAATTTCTTGAAACCTCTTTAAAGATATAGGAATCTATGTAGGACATTGGCTAATCTAAATGTTGATTGGAAATTTTTCAAAAATAGAAAAGATATTGTTTTCTACATTGTCTCTTATTATGGAAATCTCATTAATGGGTCTACCACCAACTTTTAATTATTTAGTAATACACTTAAATTGAATTTATATAATTAAAAAAATTTATTATAACTAATTTCCCTCTTTATTATGAGATCAAAGAATCTGTATTTGGTCTCACTACAAGATGTTCCAATCACTTGGATTGATTCAAAAACAACATGATCAATAAAATATGGTAGGTTACTCCTCATGTTGTTTTTAGACCTGATAATCATTTGTTAGGGTAAAAATATCTCTTACTAAACTAATTCTAAATTTATTTTCCTCATTAACTAAGTGGATAATTCAAAAGATATTGATCATTTATGACTCACATCACTTGAAATCATGATAGGATTTCTTACCAAAATTTTTTCTAATAGGATTTCACCCATTCATAGAAAGATAGTATCAACAAATCAAATACTATTTATTAAAATAATAATGATGTCATGACCCATCTCCTAGGGACAATGTCGTGACTCCCCCAAGCCCTCCTCTCAATGTCCTATGGTTGAGGGCTAGCGCTGAAGAAGTCAACCTACAAGTGGGAGGAATTTACTTAAGTACCTATACACATGCACAAAAAATCACTTCTCTAGAGGAATGTATAAGGGAAAATTCATGCTACTGAACAACCACTGAGTGTAAAGGTAAAACTAAAAGTAAATGGGACATAATACAAAAAAAAAAAAAGGGAAATGCAATAAGAGAAAGTACAATATCGATGGAATGTTTTGTGCTAAGAACCCCATATAATGGTTAATTATAGAGTAGCTACTAGAATAAATAGAAGTAGGTCTCACATGCCTGATCTCACTCGGTACCACCTGGTCCTTGGACACTAAGTCCTCTGCCAAGTCGTCAGTCATCTACACTAGACACAACATGTGCAGTAGAAGCCCGTGTATGGCTGAGTAGAACAATACTTAGTAGGGACCCCAAACCAACCGGGAAACACCACAAAGTAGTCCATAAGAAAAAAACAAAGCATGATCATGAAGAAAGATATCTCACACAATGTTTAATATAGAGTAAAGAAAGTAATACTATCAGTTAAATCAATTAACACATTGGGTTGCTGGTGTACTCATCTCCAATTAGTATTATGGGTATGTTGGGTCATGCAGAGTCGATCCCAACTGTGGGCCTACCGCGTCATGAATAACCACATCCCCTTAACCTTCGACTACTTTGGTACTCATCCATATTGAGATCTGTGTGTACGCTGGGTCACACAGAGCCTCTCCCACTGTGGGCATGCTGTGTCCCACAGAGTTGTTTCCAGCCTTGGCCCTCATACTGAGGTACTCCTCAACGTCTAGAACCATGGGTCTACTGGGTCACACAAAGATTCTACCCACCATGTTCATTCCGGGTCACACAGAGCTTCTTCTCACAGGGCCATCGTAGCTGATCCACAGATGTTCTCTTTTTTGTAGTGTTCAGTTTTCGCTCTGTTGTAGGATTCCCGTATGTAGTGCACCTGATTCAAGGAGAAACCTCTCATAAAGACATTAATTTTATTCCATCAGCCATTAAATCATCCTTAGAAAATTCTTAATGATCTTCCTCACCTCATGGGTTACAACACAGCAAACAGCTCATCAATCAAACACATGGTTTGAAAGATATCAGTGTTTTAGTAAATAGGGGTTTGTTGCGTCTTGGCCTGGTCCGACCCAACCAACCCGACTCGAGGGGCGCACTTGCCCTAGTTCGATTTGACTAGCTTGAAATAACCCTATTTGGGTCAGGGCTAGCATTTCCAATTTGTCCTCACTGGACCTATCCCTGTTTGGTCGGGTCTCCTGGCGACCCGGTCCCATGTGGGCCAGCCAATAACTGGTTGGCCGGTTCATTCCAAGACATGGCCTCCCAGTGGCCCATCATTACCTCGCTGGAAAATCCCACAGAAGCAGTATGGTTTCATTTCCATAACGGTCTACAAAGCAGTGCTTTTGGCACGCACTGGTCTAGTCTGTAGGCGGCAGGCCAACTCCCTCTTCCCAACCCGTGAGTGTGGGCCAAGCCTCCTATAGCCCAGATGCCTAAGGGAATCTGGTTCGGTGAGTCATGGTTGGATATGTTGGACGAGATGGGGGTCCACATTCCATCCAGTGACTGTGTGCTAGTAGGGTGTCATGGCCCGTGAGCTCGGGCCACCCAGTCTAATATGGCCTTTTTTCCACGTCTTCGGTTTTGCCAATCGCCTTCCCAAGCGTCGTTGGCTCCCATAACCTCACCATGGCCCAAGCCAGTTATTAATACCACTTTCGATGAACTATCATGGTGTGAAAACACCCACCCAAGGCCACCGTTGTGGGACACTGTTAGCATTGGGGGGTTCTTCTATAGACCACCGAGTACGCTCATGTTCTCTGTTCTTCTTGACACATATGCCTCCAGCCTCCATGGGGAACTGCCTTCTCTACTACGGCCTTAAAACCTTTTTTCCTCAATTTCAAGTGTTTGTCCATGAAGAATGCACAAGACTAAGGGGATCAGTCATTTTTTTGTGTCATCCTGTTCCATTTTCATTATTTTTTAAACATGGAAAGGCTTGGGATTGATGTTCTATCCAAAAATAATAATTAATCCTAGAGAAAAACAAAAAGGAAAAAACCATCTTATAAGAACAAGGAATCCATGGAACAACCTGTTCTTGGTTTGATCTGACTTCATAATTTTAGAATAAATAATATGGGAACTCAAAAAAAATCACCCCTACCACATTGGAGTTCATCGTTGAAGCAATCCGTCAGTAGGGATTCAAGTTCCATTGGCATTCAATATTCTCTGGTCCCGTTCATTGAGGTGTGTCGATGTCGTTGGCGATTCGAAGACATTCATCATTCATTGTTGGAGAGAATTTCAACCATTGTTTTATCAAATAAATTTAACAATTTGATCCTGATTTCACCAATGCGTTAACTAGTTGAATGAAAACTAGTTTCATTATTTCTATTATGCTTTGTCGTCGCGTCGTTGCACTATTTGATTTATAAAATAGTGTCTCTATTATGATTCATTTAATGAACCGTTACACAGAACTTTTACGAGACACTTATTATTTTCATTTATTGTGACTCATCGTCACTTTGTATCCATAGCATTGCACTCCCGTGCCACCATCAAATAATTGGGAAAAACAAATAAAATAACTTTTTATGTTATTTTTTCTTTGAAAAGGATGAAAATTAACATTTTTGGTCGACCCTAACCAGTCGATGATAAGTCTATACAAGGATAATCCCACTGTTCTATGTTCAACAGTGCCATGGTATTTTTGATCCGAGCACCAGTTTAAAGGTTATAAAAACCCACTTGCACGTTTATTAAAATGAAATAAAAAAGATCCAAATTCTATTCTGAGCACACCAAGCCTCATAATCAGGTTCTGTTAGAGAATCTGGTGTTTAAATAATTCCATATAAATTAAAAAATAATATAGTTTATTAATGGTACATTACATTATACCAACATTTAGGGATTTATGTCCCTATTTTCCAAAACAAAGCTAAACGAACAAATGGGGGTACTGAGCCCAAACCTGAGCCTCCACCTCCCATGTGCTCTCCTGGATATTATTGTACTTACAACGAATGCAAACTGTAGGAATCAAACATCCACGAAGTACCCTCTCCTATTGATCATCTATATCCACTAAGAACTCTACAAACATCACCCCATCATCAATTTCTAGATCGCCCCAATCTACGATGTGTGATGGATTATGAACGTAACTTCTCAATTGCACACATTGAAATCATCGTCGAATTGGTGAAACATTGGGGGGAGAGATAGGCGGTAAACCACCTAACCAAATCTAATATGAACCAGGAACGGTCTGATGAACCTGAGAGATAATATTTCTACATTGTCCAATCTGTACAATCACTGTCGGGTGAGACCCAAAGGAAAACCTGGTCCCCCACCACGAAATCCAATGTTCAATGTCTCCTGTCATCATACCAGTTTTCTCTTCTCTTTATAGTCCTCATCCACTCCGGTATGATCTACACCTTCTCATTGGTTTCCCAAACCAACTATAGACCCATGAATGTTGACTCCCCTGGGAATATCTAGAATAGAGGTGATCTATAAGGCCACCCATACAATGACTTGAATAGTTCCATTATAATGGTGGTGTGATAGTTGTTGGTGTATGAAAACTCCACCAGTGGAAGGTTTTCCTCCCAACTACAACCCAATACCGAACACAAGATCGAAGCATGTCCTCCAAGGTCTATATTGTTCGCTCCGTCTGACCATCTATTTGTGGGTGAAAGGTTGTTCTCAAGCATAGTTGAGTTCTGATTGCCTCATGAAATCCCTTCCACAACTGGGATGTAAATCACACATCATGGTATGAAACCATCATCAAAGGAACCCCTTGGAGCCGCACTATCTCCTAGACATAGAGGCATCCCAATCCCTCTACAGATCCTTTCTCATGGATGGGTAGGATATGAGCCGACATTCTTAGTCGTTCAATGACCACCCATATAGAATCATGGCCCCAGGATGTGTGTGGTAACCCCTTCATGAAGTCTATCATGATACCATCCGATTTCCATTATGGTAACTCCTATGGCTGGGCAGAGCATACTAGAACCTGGTGATCATACATAACTTGCTGACATGGGAGGCATCCTGAAATAGACTATGCTATAACTTTCGTTATCCCTATAGACTAGAATTATTGTCGAAGGTACAGGTGCATCTTTGCCAAACCAGGATGTACCGCCAAAGGTGATGTATAGAAATCCCGCAAACACCTCCTCCCGATACGTCACTGGTTATACGGTGCATCCTATGAAAAGGATAAAAAGCTCCCCACCTATCCAAAATCCATTTGGAGCCTATCCTGAGGATAACTGAGCACATCGAGTCTTGCAGTCAATATCCACAAGTTTTGCCTCCACAAATCACTATAATAGTTGAGAATTGACAGTCATCGACTGAAGGCAATCTTCTCTATAATCATCAAAGAAGGATATCTTCATCACGGATAACTGCTCTATTGCCAAACTTAGGAGCTCTAAACCAGACCTCATTTGGAGCACATCTGCAACCAAATTTCCCTTCCCAAGAGTATAGACTATCTCAAAGTCATTGTCCTAGAAGAACTCCATCCATCACTGATGTCTCAAGTTAATGTACTTCTATGAGAAGATACAACTGATAATCTTGTGGTCAGAGTAGATAGTAAATTGTTCACATATCGCATAGTTCCACCACATCATCAAACAAAATACCACTGCTACTAACTCGGAGTCATGGGTCATGTAGTTCTGTTCATGTGGCCTCCACTACTATAAGACATAGGTGATCAACACTCTATCCTTCATCAGGACACAACCCAGTCTAGTCCCTGATGCATTGAAGAAAAATACATGCCCACCTATCTCCAATGGTAGTCTCATGATATGGTCACTCATCAGTATTTTCCTCCACTCTTCTAAACTCTGCTAGAACTTCTCCATCCAAATGAAGGGTTCCCCCTTCCGTGTAAATTATGGTTATGGTGGTGATACTCTGGAAATGTTGTGAGATAACCATCAATAGTATCAAGAGAACCCCATGAGGCTCCAGACCTCAGTCACACTCCTGGGTGGCTGCCAAGCAAGCACGACCTCTATCTCTGCCAGATCCACCACCACTACAACCTCTAATATGATGTGTCCTAGAAAATGGTACTCCATAATCTAGAACTGGCCCTTAGAGAGAATACCATAATGCTAGTGATCTAGAAGTGTATCCATGACTATCTGAAAGTGTGTAGCATGCTCCTCCTCTGACCCTGATGACACCAATATGTCATCAATAAAAAATATGATGAACCTGTCATGGTATGTCTGGATGATCTTATTCATGAGTCCCATGAACACTACAATAGAATTGTTCTTGCCAAAAGGCATCACCAGAAACACATAGTGGCCATATCGATAATTAAAGGTTGTTTTTTGTACGTCCTCATCATGTACACGAATTTGATGATAGAATAATCTAGGGTCTACCTTCAAGAACCACCTCACACCCTTCAGTTGATCAAATAAGTCATCATTCCTTAGTAGTGGATGCATATTCTTCTTGGTCACCTGGTTTAGGCCCCGTAATTCAACGCACAACCTCAAAAAACCATCTGTCTTCTTGGAAAACCACACTGGGGATGCCCATGGTGAAACCCCAGGCCTCACAAATACCTTCACCTATAAGTCCTCATGTTATACTCTCAACTCGTGAAGCTCTACAGGGGCCATCCAATATTCTGGTGTGGATACCAACTTCATCCTGGGTACAGATCGAAGAAGTAGTCTACCAATCTGTAAGTACATAGTAATGGAAAATACTTAGGGAATAATTCCTTGTACTCATCCACCATAATAGGAACATGAGGACTCCTATCATCCACTAAAACGAGGGTGAGTCTAGCCAACTGGTGAATGATTGACTTCACTGTCCTTTGAGTAAGTCCGTCCTATGCTTCTATGTTTTATTTCTCACGTATACATGAATGATTTCTCTCATCTTCACAGACACACCACACTATGTGCCTAAAATAGTTTATCTGATTAGGGAATTTGGATAACTAGTCTATACCAAATATGACGTCATAATTTCTCGACGTTGCTACTAGGAGAACTGAGACAAATCTATTGTCTACCAAAGTAATCTCACACTTCCATCACAAGTGTGAAATCATTGAATCCCCTCCTTTAAGAGTGTTTAATAATAAGGATCGAGCCAAAAACTCCATCAGAATCTCTATGTTCTAACCTAGGTCCATGGAATAAAACAATTGACTGGAAACTATGTCTATGAGAACTACAGCTATGGTGAAGAACACACTGATTGTACCTCAAATCATCTCTGAAGAAACATGGTCATAATCCTCTTCTTCCTGATGTTGCAATATCCCCAGTCCATCTGCTCTCTGAGGTCAGTGTGGACCACCTATGGGTTATGGTGGCAGTAGTACCTCAACCTATCGCTCACGGGCTTCAGCTAGTCTGGATCCTCTTCCTCATCCGCTGCCTTGTGGACCTCCCAACTCAAAACTCCACCTCTACCTCGGTAGTCCCTCAACCGATTATAGATTGCATGTGCTATGTTTTAGGTAGACACGATCCATTTACCCATTCCCACCGCATGTGATGCAATTCATGGTTCCCTACTAACTCCATCTGCTTTGGGAGCCCTGTAGTACTGACCCTGACTCTTAATTTCCTCCCTTAAAAGTCATAACCCGCTCAGATCCCCATGTCAGGTTCCTGCTTCACACCCTTAAAGACTCTTCCACCTAATTTCAACTAGTGGCTCCATCCATCGGCATCAGCTCTGCCAGGAATATCTCTACAAGTAGGACCCTCTCAAGTACCCCATCATGGGAAGGGATGATGAGAGACATAATGGATTCCCTAATCTCACATGGAAATCCCTACTCAAATGATCAAGCCCGGAAGAATTGGTCTCACACAATGTATGTAGAGTAGCCCAAAAGGTCAGTGAACCTAGCTATGTACTCTACCACTATCATGCTCCCCTATTGTAGGTGAAGTAGCTTCTATATACACAATAAGAGTAAAGTCACGAGGAAATAATCCTCCCAAAAAGGTTCTCAATGTATTTCTAGAAGAGGGTCTCCATATCATGAGTCTGGGTGGTCAGGCTCCCCAATCTCCCTACCGAGCCATTAAGAAGGGTGGCATATAATATCACCATCTGATTAAGTGACATCATCACTAAGTAGAAGACCTACATCACAGCCTCTATCCCGTCATTAGCGGCTTGAGGATCTATCTCTCTCCTGAACCTAGGAGGTATCTGTCTCTGAAACTCATACATGTCAAAGAGTCTATGTACGTCCTCCACTGGAAACACCAGTAGTGACAACTAATCAGCGTATGGTGGTAACATTGGAGCTCCACCCGGTGGGCACATCTCTAGCAGTGGTCACTGAACTGACATGTCATCCCTAAGAAGTATTTCTTTATGATCACATATTGGAATCATGGATAGCAGTCGGCAAGGGAGAATCCTGATACAAATCTATATGTACCACAATAAATAGCTTATACCTAGTGTGCTAACTCTATTCTATGAAGAACATGAGGAAACAATCAATTCTTATATGATGCATGCAACTAGTGTTTTTTTGCCTAAATCTGTAAAGAATAATTCAAGGTACAAATGTATGGCTACATTGGCCTCCACACCAAAAATGGACTCCCCGAATCTAAAAGTTGAACTTGAAACGTTTAACACTATTTAACAAACACATAACAACACACTCTCAGTCTTTGAGGTAGAACTGACCAACTTTGATAACAATTTTTCAGGACTTGTCTCTCGGGGGCCCTAGCATCACTCCCCCAAGCCCGCCTCCCAATGTCTAGTTGTTGGAAACTAGCACAGATGTCATATAACTGTATGTGGGAGGCATTTTCCGAAGTACCGATACAAACACACCAACCACCACATCCCAAGAAGACTGGATAAGAGAACATGCATGCTGTTGAACAATAACCATGTGTAAGTGTACAAATGAAAGTAAATGGTCTAGAATAAAAAACCAATAGAATAAAACTAAAAAAATAGAATGTATAGGTTTGATGGAAAGTCATATATTGAAAACCCCACCTGATGGGTTAGTATAGATTAGCTACTAGAAGATGTAGAAGCACATCTTGCCTGTCTGATCTCATAGGGAACCACCTGGTCCAAGGCCACCAAGTCCTTTACCAAGTCATTGGTTTCCTGAACCATACACAATGCGTGTGTGCGAAGCCAGTGCAGTGGTGTTTAACAGAATACTCAGTAGGGACCCCAAACCCAAAAGGAAATACCACAAAGCAGTCCACAAGAAAACAAAAATGCATGATGAAAGTCAAAGAGAGAGAACACCTTGGATAATCAAGATTAAGGATTGTAAGACCATTAGTGATATCACTGAACACCTTGGGCTGCTAGAGTACTCCTCCCCAATGAGGGTTGTGGATATGTTGGGTCACACAGAGTCGTTTTCCAATGTGGGATTTTTAGGTCACACAAAGGTTCTTCCCCTTAACATTGGACTCTTGTGGTACTCATCCCTAATGTGTTTCATGGGTATGTTGGGGAACATAGAGTCTCTCCCCACCGTGGGCATGATGGGTGAAATATATCTTCTTCCCACCATGGCCATCTTAATGTGGTAGACCTCCCCATCATGTATACTGTGTTTGCCGAGTCAAATAGAGTCGCTCCCCACCGTGGACCTTCCGGGTCACACAAATCCCCTTCCCATTAGTCCATCATAGAAAATACACATAGGGTCGCTAACTAGAAGTCTTCAGTTCCCAATAGGATACATTATTCCCACACATACTGCGGTTGATTTCAGGAGAAATTGCTCCTCAAGACATTCTTCATACTCCTACTTCCATGAATGATTGTTTAGAGTTTTATAAAATTTCACCCTTAGCGTGAGGGTCCAAACACCATAAAGGTATCATCAATCAGACATCTGGTTTGAAATATATTGTTGTTTTAGAAAATAGGAGCTGGTTGCATCCAGGACCAGTCCGAACCGGTCGGGCCGACCCGACCAAATCATCCTAAGGGCCCCATATGACCTGGTTTGATTCAACTAGACTAACTCGACCTGGTTTGGATTTGGGCCAGTCTAGTTTGTCCTGGAATGTGGGTTAGGCTCATTGGGCCTTGCTGGACCCAGCCCGATTCAGTCAAGGGCCCAGCCTCCGGGTCGCCTGTCAACCCCGTCCTAGGTGGCCTGGCCCACAACATGGGGGTCAGTTTATTCCCATCCCGGGACACCATGCGACATGAAAAATCCTCTATTGCCCATCCCACAGAAGTGGGACTATTTCATTTCCAACATGGGCTGTATAGCAGCCCAATAGGTGCGCCCAGGTCCGGCCAGCAGTAAGTAGGCAAGCTCCCTCTGCCCGGCCTGAGAGCATGTGTCAGGTATCCTCTAGCCTAAAAGCATATGTGAGTCTGGTTCTGTTCGCTGCAGATAGCTAGGATGGTTGTACTGGGGGTCTGCACACTTTCTAGTGACTATTTTACCGCATAGTGGCATGGCACGCCTTGTCCTGCGGGGACGGTTGGCCATGTCTGTGGTCCGCCAGCCACCAAGCAAAGCACCGGCATCTCCATCTTCCTCGCCAAGGCCCGAGTCGACAATGACTATCGATTCCAATGCACCATCGTGGGGTGCTTCCACCCACCCATGGCAGCAGCCAATGCTAGTATACCAGCTGGTTCTTCCACCAACCATCGGGTCTTCTCTGATGGTATGTTCTTTGTGCCGCGTACGCCTCAAACCTTCATAGTGATCCACATTCTCTGTTAGGGCCTCTAAACCTTCTTGCCAAAATATTGAAAGTATGCCCACAAAGAATGCACTAGACGGAGGGTCATAGGCCTTCTTCATGATTTGCCACATCCTTTTCATTAGATTTTTAACATGGGGAGGCTTGGGAATGATGTTGTACAAAAAAATCACAGTTTAAAATTCCAAGGAAAGAACCCTCCCGAAAGAAAGAGAAAAATTCAGATCAATATGATTTTGGGTTGATCAGAATTTTCTATTTTATAATAAATAATGATATAATTCAAAAAAAATGCCTACCTCATTGGAGTTCATCGTTGAAGTGATCCATCTGTATGGATTCATTTTCTTTTGGAATTTGATGCTCTCCATTACCATTCTTCGAGGTGCGTCGATGTTTCTAGCATTTCTCCCGAATTCTTCATTCATCATTGTAGTGAATTATCACTATTGGTTTAATATATAAATTCTACCCATTAATCTAGATTTCTCCCATGCTTTAACCTATTAAATGAAAACACATTGCAGGGTTTTTGTTACGTTATGTCGTCACATTGTTACGCTGTTTCATTTATGAAACTACTTATTTGTTATTATCTATTTAATGCATCGTTATGTTGAATGTTTATGAGCCATTAATTTGATTTATTTAATATTACTCATCATAACTTTGTCCATGCAATACAGTTCTTCCATGCCACCATCTAATTGTTCAGAAAAACAAATAAAATAACTTTTTAAGTTATTTTATTCTTTCTTGAAAAGACTGAATGTTAATCTTTCCAATCGACCCTTGCTGGTCAATGTTGGGTCCATTCATGGAGAATCAAGCCATTTCGAGTTCAACAGTTCCTTTATGATATTGATCTGAGCATCGCATTAAAAGATAGAAAATCTCACTTGCACATTTTTTAAATTAACTTATTAAAGATTATAATTCTATTCTTTGCTTTTATAGCCTCAGAATCAGCAGACGCTAGAGAGTCTGGTCTCAAAATAATTCAGTATAATAAAACAATTTCACAAATTTTCTAGGACATTGAAAATGATAAAATAATATGTATTAAATTCCCTGAATGTGTTAATAATCTCTGGAAAAATACGTTGAGAGGTAACATTACATTGAAACATTAAGTGATGACATAATGTGATTCGATGGATAAGGGTTTATCTGTATTATTGTAACCAGGTATGGGTTTAATGAGAAAATCATAGAATGGGTAAAACATATATATCTAGGATCAGTCAATATTTCAGTTCATATTAATGGCTCTTTAGAAGGTATCTTAGCATTTTTTAGAGGCGTCATAAAAGGTCATCATCTATTACATATTAATTATTCTATTACATAATTCTATTTTTGTAAAATCTTCATCCTCTAGGTGTGTAATTAAAAAATTAAATCCATCAAAGAATAAATAGTACAAGTTGCACAAAAAACTAATTAAATACTAATGATGTTAAACTCTCCATTGAAGGAGACAAGATAACTATCTAGAACATGAGATATTTTATTATTTCAATATGAAATTTTTTTAGGCTAGGAGATCATTTTGATCAAATACTTATTATACATTGGGAAAAATATTCCAATAGATAAGAATGTAGAAATAAAAAATGATTTATGAATATGAGATGGAGTTTCCCCTTTATATTACCTTTGAGTAACTATGTTCTTGGGAAAACCATGCCCATGTAATATCAATAATATTATAACTTGGATACAAAATCATGTGTATTATTATAAATCAAAATCTTTATTGATCATTGATAGGATTTTCCAGATGAAGGATATCATTTTATCTATACTTTTTTATTCATTCATGGTCTATAACTAGTCATAATACCTACTAAATAGTATTAATATTTCCATCAAAATATTTTTCTATTGGGTGTGTTATTAAAATAAAACATGTACTTATCCCATGAAAGTAGTTTTTTATCCATTTCATCTCGGAGGAAATTGAATAGAAAATTCAATCAATTTTAATAAATATATCCAAGAATATTTCATGTTGATTCTCATCCAAGTGAAGTTAGAGATTCTTGGTTTCTTGAGATCCAAATATTTTAGTATGATTAAATATCATAAATCAAGTTATATATATTCCTCAATAAGTCATCCTATTCGGGAATCTGTTATTAATATTCTAGAACACTCTCACTAGTTGGAATATATAAACATATATCTAAATTTTTAGATGGATTTATTCAGATGTACACCTCTAATAATACTTTTATAAAATCATAATCCTCCTCTGGACACAACTACCTCAGTTAATAAGAAAATGGTGAAGTCACCAGAGCTACATCCCATAGAAATTAAGATAGTGATATTCAAACAAAACATTATCATTAGTGATGAAATTATATTTTTGGTAATATCATTCAATGGGAGACTCGCTTCCACATTTCATATCATAAGGATGATGGAAAGGGACACATAAACCCATGGGAATGGAAAATGAAAAGGAATTGGATAATTCCTTCCAAATTCACTATAATATAGTGGCTGATAAACAACAACATTCTAACTGACACATGCCTTCAATTTGGTGGCATTAATAATTCCCCAAAGTCTAGTCTATGTATCTAGAACAAGAAGGAACTTATTAATATATTTCTATGGTTTTTTACTACCTCATCACTATGGAGAATTTTGTTTAAAGTGTTCAATGTGAAGATTCCTTGGACATCCACTATATATGTTAATTTTCTTTATTTTTTTAAGATATCTAATTCATATCATCTTCACAGCATTCATCTTGTTTCCAACACTAATTTTTTCGTGTTTTATGAAATTATTCATACATATGGATTCATGAAAATTCTCTCTCAAATATTCAACTTGTAATTGTTTATATCATGGTTACATAAAAAATGTTACATCATCTTCATAAATATCATTGTAATAACTCTATTTATGGTATTAAAATTATTAACTGCCTTGAAATTGTAGGTATATTTTATAATTTTAATTGAACTGTTGATGTTATGAGGATAATACCATTATTTGGATGGAATAAATATATTAATATTCCACACACTGTGGAAAAATATAGCCCTTCTATATATGGTAATTACTTTTTAAATCAAAATGGTAATGTTTTGGGATATCTCTTATGTTCTTGGGACGCAAAAAAATGGTTGATATTTGAATACATTGAATTATAAATGTGGATTTTATGGATAGAAAAAGTGGACAGTGAAACCTATTCTTTGAAGGTGTTTCCACAGTTATTTTGTAATCTATTATAACTATATCAATTCATCTTTTGTGGAAGTTAATAACCCGGTGGATCAAATTCCTGGAATTTATGATTGAAGATGAGCTACACCATCACTCATACTTACTAGGAGGATATTTTTCTGGTGAGTGGACTTGAAAATATAGGGATCACTTCTAATGAAAATAACTTTATAAATGTGTTACTATAGTTTTTTCCTATTATTTACTGATATGTTTTGTAATAGGAAAACAATAGAATCTTTTGATTATATTTTTATTCAATAAAATAGACATCCACATTTAGGAATGATTATATCCTTCTTTAATATGGAGAATATCATTAATGTAAATTGTAATATTTATGAATATTGTTATTAACTAAAGGTCCAAGTTTTTTTCATTATGATTTGGTTAGTTTTTAAGAAAACAGGTAACACTTGACAGGTTCTGAACTAAACTGGGTAGTCCTGAAAGTTTCTAAGGTACACGCTTTGTACGTCTAAGTTCACATCATGTATTGTAGTTGTGTATGAAGGCCATATATGGTGTATATGCATGTTTTCCACGTATAAGGATTTTAGCAAGTACATGTCATGTACTATTTGTACATGCCATTTAGATGGGTTGTGTATGGGGATATACAAGACATGTTGGGGATGATGTCCATGCAGAGAAGTACATTCTAGGTACCACTAGGTACATGCCATGTAGTCATGTCAGTATGGTTTGGAATGTAATTTGGCAGAAAGTGTCCACCAATTGAATAGTTAAAGAATCCACACAACATTTATATCTATGTACACACTTTGTATTTTCTTTTTTTTCTCTTAAAATGGGAGGTAACCTCTTTTCTCAGATTCTCGACAGAACCCTTGAGAAATTGGCGGTTGGGACTTCAAATTTATCTTGTTCCTTTGTTTGATGTTATATTCAAAGACCGTTTTTTCCATTGGAACCCCCTCGAAAAGGCCATGATTCCCCTTGATCTGTTCGTCTTTATTTATATTCTATCCCATGTTATGTGGGTTTTAGATTTTTCGTATCTAATCCAGATATACCTCGATTTAGACTGAATTTATGGTTGTTACTATAGGAGGATCATTGTACATCTATGAGGTAGGTGGTTCATACATTCTTTCATGTTTTTGAGGTCTTTTGGGTGGTGAATCATATATCATGTATTTGGGTATTCTGAGTGGGAAACAATTTATTTTTCATTTTCATGTTAAATTGAATATTAGATCTGTGGGATGCCTTTGGGATTCCCTTTTACCTATTTTTCTTGAGCGGGGTCGTGCGAGGGGTCATTGCTCAATTGGGGAATTTTTTCCAGGCATGCCAAAATGTGTTAAAATGAACTATTTTGATGAAACTAATGAGTTTAATTTGTGAAGGTTTGATATGAATTTTTATTGTCTGTAAAAGCCATGTGTACTGGTATGGGACAACACATGGATAGATAATTTCATCTTTATAGTTTGTTTTTACTGGTTAAAATTGATCCTTTTGATTATATATGTAATTGTTGAATTGCATGTGATGGAACCACTTTCAGATGTGTTGGGTGTGGCCTAAATATTGTTCTGTGAGGTTGATCATAGGTTTGTCTTGGAAAAGATTTTTTGGGGGGGTTTTGACTATGAGATTGTGCGTCATAGATGTCAGGATTGAGGTAGTGATAATGTCAGGTTGGGCATGGCCCGATTTATATGGATAGAAAGGCCATTGTATACTGAGCGACATGGTCACAAGGCTTGAGGTTCCAGAGATGTTGTGGCTCGGGAACTTGATTTGGTGATTAGAAAACAACCATGATGACATTATTTTAGGGAAGACATTGATGTCCCTGCAATTACTTTATTTGAGGGGAGATATCAGTGTCCCTTGGGTTACATTTATGAGGACATGCATCGTTGTTCCACTATGTTTCTTTTGTTTCAGTGAGCCATCGGGATGTCGGTACCTTGAGAAACAACTTTTGAAGAGGCAAATGGTGCCATGTTACCTGATTTAGGGGAATTAGGGGTTTCACATGTGATTTTTAACGATAGGGGTACTTGGGCCATGGGCCATGAAATCAATTTACTTTAGACATTCTGACATTGGATGAAGTAGGTGACACTCCATGGTGGTTTCTGAGCACCATTGGATGTCGTGTTTATTTATTTCATTACACTACTTCCATTACATAGAGATCGATGCCTGCTTAAACACTTATACTAGGTATGGACCATACGGTTGGATTCCTACTGATATTCTTCTCACACCCTACACAGGCCCTTCGAGATGCATGAAGACTTTATGTATTTATGTGCAGGAAAAGGATCAGCCTCAGGAGCTAGATCATAGCACTATTTGGAGTAAAGAAAGCTATGAACATTCAGTTCAATCCTATATGGAGTTTACCATTGGTATTAGGTCTCATTATGTATCAGCATGCTTAAATTATTACTATAGATACTTTGGGTTATCCATTGTATCCCTTTTATTATTGACATGGTTGGCCTACTATGGATGCTTGCTTGGTTTATTTAGTAGTTACAAGTGGTGTTCAACATGTTGTTCAATTTACTTTCTACTTAACTTGATTATATATTGTATTTCTATTTATTGATATTGGATATGCTTCCGCTATGCGGGTCTGGTTCAGTTATACTTAGTCTTTATTACCACTTCAAGTTTCATAGTGTTACTCATACTAGTACCATTATTATCCCCTGAGAGGGTATCACCTCCCCAATATACCTATTAGACCCTCCTTGCTAGTTGGCGGTCATTAGAATTCTGGGAGGTATGACTGGGGTAGTAACACCTGACCCGTTCAACACTGTTTGAGTGGTTATTTAGGTCTGGGATGGTATACACGTGGTACTCATAATTCTTCCTGGTTGGCTATTAAGCCTGTGGTCACAGGTTCTAGTTGTCATGGAGGGGATTTGAAAACCCATCAGGCAAGGGTCAGTTCCTGCCATCTGGGCTGACATGCAGGTGGGGCTAAATTCCTACTACCTACCGATGTTGGGCTTCGGCATATCCGGTCTCTTGTGGGGGATTAGCCCAATTGGAGATTATTACATAATAGATGGATATAACTTCTTATGATGATAATATATTATTTTAATATAACAAGAATTATACATTTTTAATTTATAATTTTTATTTAAAAGTTAGTGATCATTAATAAATTCATTTAAATTTTTTGAATAATATAAATATAAAATATTTTTTGAAACATGAAATAAGAAAACATCCCATGTAAGCATCTTGAATTAAATAGAAAATTTCAGTCAGGGAATGTCATAATGAAAGAAACATTTCTGAAAGGAGATAAAAAAATTCTATTTAAAACACTATAAAAATGATAATATTAATAGAAGGTGACACAAATCATTCACTAAAAAAATATCTAAGGATATATTAGACATCAATGAAATAATATAAGGGCACGGAAATGGAAGATAAATATTCTAACCGTTAAGAGATATTATAAATGTTCCCCTTATCGTTTTCCCATACATTCACAAACACACTATAACTAACTACAAAAAAACATGTAATTCCTAAAAGAAATTAAAAAAAATGTATAATTGAGTTATTTTAATTTAATAAATTTTTGTAATTTAATATATATATATATTATTTATAGAGTGTTTTGATAATAAAATGTTTTTTTGGTTGTTTTATACCAATTTTTATAAGGTGGTATATATTATGATTCATTGATCATAAGTTAATAATAAATATATAAATGAAGCTACCTGAATAATAATTCCATATTTATTTTTCGAGTCATATTTTTATTTTACAAAATTTTAAGATATGGTTTGTAAATAGTAAATTCATAACTTTCTTATTTCTGGTAAGTTTTCAAATAAAAATGACTTAATTGAAAATGAACATTAATTTTCTTTTCACATTTGTATAAAAACTAAAATGAAATAATGTACACATTGAAACTATTTATAACATATTTATATATATTTTATATTAATAAATAATGATAATTATGATTATATTATGTCATTGTTAATGAAACTGGTTCAACTAACCAAAATAAGGACATTTTATTACGACTGAATTAGTAAGTGGATAATGTTATATAATTGTAATATCATTATTCAAAAATCAGAATGAAATTGAAAAATAATAATAGAATGGAAAACATGATTTTAAAAAGCCAAATTATTAAGGATATATAAAACATATAATGAATAAATTGTTAAGTGTTTTGAAGAAAACCACTACTTCTTGTAGTGACATCATTCACCCTCAAGGATTTTGGATTTGTTCCATTGAACAAAATATACAAAACTATATATCAGAATTTATATAATGAATTTTTTTCATGTATTTAAGATTAATCTAAATATATGGTGAGATCTGGAATGGCTCTAGAAAGGATACTATTCTAGATATATTTGTGTGGAATATTTGCAGAAACTTGGGTTTTAATGTCAGAAAAGATCATTTTGAGTATAAAAGTCAATTATTAGAAGAAAAAACATAAATGTATTCCCTTAACATAATTATTAACATTTTTTATATTTTTATACATATTTTTCCCATATTTTTTATTTTACAATTTTTACAATTTTCCTATGTAATTAATTGGTATCCCAGGTAAATAATTTATTATAAATAAATTAAATTGAGACACAATCTTAATTTCAATTTTCTGATTGAAAATTATAAATATATTTATTCAAATTCACCAGAAATATGTTTAAAATTTAATTATTAAATAAATTTTTCATGAATTTAAATATATAAATAATCTTCCAAACTAATAAAATTATTATCTAATGAACGATTTTATTTTTACAAATTTCATTCCATTATTAGTTCGATTATTTTTAATAATGATTATGCTTTTTAAATATATTTTTTATCTTACATTTATCATTTTTATATAGAATTAAATTCCTATTATAATTATTTCAATATTCACATTGGGTACATTCATTCCTTAAATTCATATATATACTAAATAACTATATCTCAATCAAATTACCCTATTTTATAATATTATATATCCTTAAAACATCTATAAAGGTAAATAATTCTATGTATTAATATATTTCCAAAATTTTATATCATATTATTAATATCTTACATTCATTTATCAAATATAATCATTGGTATGATTGTCATGGGAGACTCTGAGTTTGAATAATTCAATCATTGAAATTTTTTATTTGTTTTTTTTAATATATTTAAAAAATAGATATATTTTCATATATATAATTATCAAATACTAATTTTCACTTAACATCATATTGTAAAATTATTTTATAATGAAATAATGTTCTTTTGTTTTGGTTTTGTATTGAACGTGATAGATCTTATTAAAACTATTTAGTGAAAATTATTAATGTAATAAATGGGGAAATATTTATACATTTGTTTTAAAAAAATGAGTTTGATATTTATACAAATTAAAAAAATGTAAATATTAATTTCATAAAAAATTAACTGGGGAACTATCAATTGTAGTGTATAAGGAATAAATTTTTATTATATGAATTTTTACTTAGTATGTTATAATAAAAATGTGGTTTTCATTAATATAGATTCCTATGGTATTATTGAATTAAGATTCAACATATTAGTGTTTATATATGATAAAAAACACATGTAGTTGTGAAAAAACTATTGGATTCTAAATTTTCTACGAAGTTCAAGAAATATACTTTCATAATAATAATGGTGTCCAAATATGATAGTAATATATATTTATATAGTGATTTTTATCTGACATTGGACCATAACATGATGAGTTTTGTTTGATGAAGATGAATTAAATCATCAAATTTTTGTAAACATCATAAAATTATATGGTTTGGTTTGGGAGTTGTGTTTTGGATGGATAACAAGGAAGGTGATAATTATAGGGACCAATATGGGGTTGCATAAATATCTTATGTTCTAGGAATTATATAATATATTTAATGAAAAATATTAAATAAATATTGAAGTATTTGGATATGCGTATGAGTTTTTGGACTTTATATAAGAAAGATTGATTACAATGAAGTATGTGGGGAAATATGGTGTTCCTTTTTCATATTCTACTGAACTAATAGTGAATCCGTGTCTTAAAACTCAATAAATTAAGAATATATAATTATGTAAGATATAAAAAGTACTGTATAACTATATGTATCCCACTATATGGGAGATGTTAGCATGTACGAAATATATAATGACAACATGGAAGTAAACCAATGTTTACGAATTTTCCATCATCCATTAGAAGGAAGACAGAGTTTGTTTATATTTTAGTATATTAAATGATGTAATTTACTAAAGATATATGTGAATACATAGTATAGTTTCTCATATTGTAGGATTATTCCATAGTGATTCCAATTTTGAATTGATGGGAAGGTATAATATTAATTCCTATATACATAATGACCACATATTCAATATTGTATTATTGCTTATTTAAATATTATTGATGAGGGGATTAAATATATTTTAATATGGGTGATTATAATTATATATAAATATTTTATATAGTATGGATAGGATGTATAACAATGTATTTGGAACCAATGAAAAATTAAAATTCCCATGCATTGAGGATAGAACAATACAATAGAAGGGTGGGAATTATATTTGTCACTTATTAAGTAGTAAATTGAGATTATTCTAGTGAGACACTACTAAACATTTAATATAGTTTAATAATTTATGAAATAATTATCTCCATAAAATTTTCGCACTAAATCACCACATTAATTAATTTTATTATGGGTAGCAGGTCATTTGGGGATGTTAGGGGAGATAATGCATTTATTAATGAATATTGATATGAAAAAGATATTGGATATAAAATATTTATTTAGAAGGACCATTTCCTGGTACATGGAAAGATATTAACATTCGAAACATCATAATGTACTTGATTATTATGTTAATATATTTCCAAAGTGCTTATTATGATTTAATATGATGATATATGTGTATTTATCTGTTATTATTTTTCTAGTTTGAATTGGATTTTTCCATATTCTTACATTGTGTAACTAATGGAATTGTCAGAATTAAAGGATAATCTGAATGAATTAGATATGAAATTACTTATATATTAGAGTGTCTCCATATCTATAGAAGTAGTGATATTTTCTAAAAATTATGACAATAGACAATCATTATATATTTATTATTTAATGCTAAATAATGTGATAATAAATAAAAACAAAATTTACATTACATTGATTATTTTTGGAATATATAATGTGATCTTAATGGTTTCAAAAATCAACCTATAATATAGATATATACAATTATTTTTGATAAATTAAATTATTAAAAATCTGAATTTATAAAGATCATATATGAAGTATGTTTTATTCATTATGAATTTTAGTGTCACATATTCACTTATGATTCCAATGGAATTGATGAATATAATGTTTCATAAGTGTTTTTATTCCTTTTTCCAGTAATATTATATGAAATATTATTTTACAAAAGAAAAATGATGGAATATAATAAACATAAAAATATTATTTTATGTATTTTTATTAGAAATTTTCATTGATAATAATCTATAATAATATATTCTAGACCCATGAATTGAAATTTTATTTGTATTTCAATTTATATTGATGAATTTTAATATAATCCATCACCGTAATGTTTGTCATTTCACTAGATATGAATAGTATTTTTTAAAAATTTGATGTTATCCTTGATTAAAAGGTTTTTAAAATAGAATCATAAAATTGTTTCCAAATATTCTTAGTTCATGATAAAATTAAATCATAAGTGAGTAATATTTATGTGGAATGAGAAATTACAAGTATCTTTTAATGAATATAAGTGGAATCAAAAATATATTCCTTTTTGTATTTTTCAAGAACTGTATGATGGGTATATGGTTTAATGTGATTCTTATATATAATTTTAAGGATTTTATATCTTTTTGATGTATAATATTTCATTTTATATGGATCTAGATTTTCTAAAATACATGATAAAAATAGATATTTACATGATTTATATATATCTATATTTATTTATACCCAAATTAATTAATGTTATTTCCTCTTTTGGTGAGAGATAATGATTATTTTATGATCAAAAGAGTTTGTCATAAATCTTCTTAAAATGGTATGACAACATGGGGAATAACATTTTTTGGGGGTATATATAAGATTTTTAGTTTGAAAATGCATATAACCTAGGAAAAATAAAATGTTATGAAATATCATTTGAGTAGAATGTATTTTAATAAAATTTTAAATATAGAAAAAAAATTAATTATAGCTGATGGGATGTCAGTTGAAATCTACATAAGGATGTATGAAATTGTAAATGGTATAAGGGTTTTTCAAAATTAATAGGTATTATTCATTAGTGTATGAAGTGAAAGAGACGCCTTTATATTACTTTTAGTGTGTAGGGAAAAAGGAACCATCAGTAGAGAGGATTATATTAAATATGAAATCTTGTAATCAATCATGAATATTTAATTTATGTGGTGAGTAATTGATATTATGAATTTATTCAATGATATAATGGGTAAATTTTTTTATCAAATTTAGGTGGTGTGTTATACAATTTAAAAAAATATTCCTTAATATCATAGGTAATGTTTGGTGTTTATTTATAAACAATGTGATAATAGAGTAAGAATTATGATTTTTTATCTATTAATATGTAATGGTCGAGTATTATGACTATCCAATTTTTTGAAACCACTTTCAATAGGGATATCAACGTGGTAAAATATTCCAATTTACTATATATTGAGATTTCAAAATTCAAATAAGAAGGATTATTCAATTTGGGTGGTGATAGGTCAACTAATGAATTCCACAATTTTCAATCCTATTTTTGAAAAAATAATTATTTTATGATATTAAAAATATATATATTAATGAATTTATTACAATATATGAAGTTTAATTATCCCACATCATTGATATATATTATAAATTCATATTTAGTTTCTAAAATAATAGTCATAATTCTATGTGTAATCAGTTGTAGTTGAGTATTACTTTTTATCCAAAAATAAATGAATAAATTTGAGAAATTATATGTATTTGAAAATTATTTATTTGAGTTCCAATAATGAAATTGAGAAATTATTCCGATGTTCATTTTTCTAGGGTGGAAATATTTTATAATGACGACAATGATGATTGATCAGTATGGTATTATATAAGGATTTATAAGGAAGACCCTATCACTCAACCTTATTTTTTGTTATAAGAGGGGGAAAAACTATTCGTTAACAGATCCTAATATAGAAATAAATAAATTGAGTTCATATGACTCAAAATAGTATGTATATAAGGTCAAGTATACAGAACACATATCAAGATAAGTGGAAATTGACATTGATGTTAGATAGTGGGGATAAAATTTCATATGGGGTTTTCCATGTAAATAAATAGTCACTCCATGATGAAAGAGAATTAAATTATATGATATTTTTGTATATTAAAGGTTACAAAATGTATTGGTGTGGTTTAATATTAATTGAATATGCCTCCATTTTATATCATGATTCATAACATTATTCTAGTTTTTTATTTGAAGAGGTTGCAATTAGGCCGATCAAACATCATTGATTGAATCATGGTTTATAAGGGAGATTAACTAGATTTATATTGAAGTAATGGAATGTGTTATATAATTATGTGAATAAATGTATGTGGATTTTTTATTTTGTTCATCTGATTTTTTTAATTGCACAAAATTATTTAATAAGAGTCATGGGAGATAAAAAATACATGAAAATCTATTTTCCATACCTATTTATGATTAATTGAGTCTAATGAATATTTTCAACTGATCATTCATTCTAGTGTGATAATGAAGACACCCTCAAATTAGTTTTTGACCATTTAAATGTATTTACATTTTTTACATATTTATGATTATATAGGAAGAGATTATTAGAGAATTATTATGTTGTGTATATTTTTATAAACCTTCAGGGAATTATATATTTTATGAATAATATGTAGAAAATAATATACTATTTAGGTCATGATTAAATAATGTTTCTTTATGATCATGAATTTTGGAATATTATGGATTGTAATGAATTCACGTTTATTACACAATTAAATAATCATTAATGAAAGCCATTTATAGTAAAAATGGTTATTTTTATTCGTTGAAAATTTTTGATTGCCCTATGATAATCCAATTCATTACCATGAATGGATTTAGGTTATAAAAGGGCAATTTTATACCTCCATTCAATTTTTTAATGGATCTCTCCTAATATTTTAGAGGATAGAAAACATATCAAACATATAAAAATTTAATTATTCCCTTTTTAAATATCAGTTTTCACTTTATCCACTTGATTAAGAAACTATATATAGGGTTTTTGCATATAGAATTTTAGATATAGTAAATGATTGAAGATCTAATGTTTTAGGGATTTAATGATCAACTATCTTGTTGATATAGAAATTTAATATTTTGAGAGATCATGAAAAGTTATGTCCATGTATTTTTCTATGATTTATTATTATCATTTTCAAAAAACATAATTACTATTATACTTTTTTAAATTATTTTTTAACAGAAAGGAACCAATTATTTTTTAATATTTTAACCAAAGATTTTCGAAGAAATGATATTTTTTCATAAAAATTATAAATTATATATTGGTGTAAATTATTTTTAAATGTGTATATAATTCATGTCATATAATTTGTGTGAAATTATATTTTATATTTTATAAATTAATTGAATTAATATTATATATATATATATATTGTGTTTCTAACCGACTCAAATTTTATGATCCAACCTTAAAAATGTTTTAATTAGTAATTTATTAGCGGGTTGCGTGGTATGATTGTTTTATTTTTGAAAAAGGCCCTAAAATGTTTTTATAAAATATTATTTCTACTTTATACGTGTATGAAAATTTTTGATAAATTATATCTACTCAACAACGAACTGTACAATTTTTATAAAACCATGGTTATATCTATAAGGGTTAATTATTTAGAATGGTGGTGTTTTTGTTAGTCATAGAGGACCAATTAAGAGGGTTGTGAATTGAGTTTCCAATTTAAATTTATATTATCAATTATTCTAAACTAAAACTAAAATTTATAAAAATAACCCAATTAATAAAAAAATGATTAATATAATTTAATCAATTAAAAATATTAATAAAAGTTTAATTATAAAACATTTAAATAAATTTTATAACTCATTTAACATTTGATGAAATTTTACTAGTTACATGCACACTATGAAAAAATCTTATTAAATATAATTATCGATTTAGTTTTTTTAATATTTTTTAAAAATTAAATAGTTTTTTAAAAAAAATATAGAAAAAAATAATTAAAATACAATGAAATAGAAGTTTATGTCGATACTCAAGCTAATACGGATTCCTCTCATTTTCTAGATCACCCAATACCAAATTGTTTTTTAAACAAAGATGTTGATCCATGACCTAGATGATTTTTTCACAAAAAACAAAACAAAGTCAATCCAGGAGAAAAATAGCCTCTTTTATAGTTATACATGGGTTGAAATGTGTAAAACAATGAAATAAAGAGTTTATAGAACCCTTTAGTAGAATATGGAATCTTGTGCTACATTATAAACATAGTATAGAAAAAACAACATGTAATGTAAAAATATTATAGAAATATAATAGAATATATTTCGATGTAATAAAAGGGTTATATTTTTTTATTCATCCATTATCAATGGTTTTCTTTTGATTAGAAAATTATATACAAGGTAAAATATGTTATTGGACCATGCAATACAGTTAATATTTGAATGTATTTGTGAGTTCGAATTTTTTCCATGCATAAAATTTTCATTTTGAGATCTTCTGTCCATACATGTATCATTTTCCACTATATATTATTATATGTTTTTAATATTTTATAATATTGAAATGATTATCTAAAAATATTCATTTAAATTTCATCATTAATAAGCCTTATAATCAGTGTCAAATCAACGATCATTATTTTTTCTACCATAATTTAATTATTTATAGAAATATGGTTCAAATATTTTATTAAATAATATAATACTCCCTTTATATATAAAGGTCTTAATGATTTCCATGTTAGCATACATGGAATCATTAAATAATTGTGTTAATTCTGATTCAGTCTCTAGAAAAACATATATGTTTATTAAAATTGATCTTATGGTCGATCAAATAAACCTATGGTGGATAACATGAATGGACAAAAAAAACTGAAGTTGCAGTCATCACATAAATTTTCAAATTCTTATTTCATTCTATAGCTACATCAATAAGTCATGAGGTCACTTCATTACTACAATGAAAATTTAACTTCCTCATAGGGTCTCATTCGTTAATATTGTGTTCTACTGGAGTCTTATAAAATCAACGATTATATCACATGATTGATAAAATACATTGTGATATTTGGAAAGACAAGGGGTCAATTTCATTTCGGTCTATGGTCACAGGGTTTATCATATGTTCGAGTGATCATATTGCGTGGTTCATTCATGAGTTTGTGACAACACATCGATGATTGATCACATTGACACTTATTCATACAGTTGATCATATTTTTATATGGCCAATCAATATTAAATATAGTCGATCAACTTTACATTCTTTCAATCTATTTTCTTTATGTTCAATCTAGTACATTAAGATAATTCCCCTAATTAGACTCATGTTTTATAGTCTTTCCTTTAAAAGTATATGGTTTATTCACGGCGTGTAAAATTATAAACATATTCATGAAAAACTGTTATCCATCATAAAAAGTAGATTTTATTAGTAACAATATTAACATTATTACTTATTATTAAAAAATATAATTTTATAACTAATAAAAAACGCATACCATTTTTAATGATCACTATTCATGGAATAAATAATACATAAATAATTATGAATCTAAGGGTTAATTACGATATTTTTTAATATGAAATTAGATATTATAGATAATTTTCCAATTTTTTTGAAATGTCATATTTTACACCCTGTTTGGGGATTTTATTGAAGAACAAAAAAGGGGGGATTGAGTAAAAAATAATGATAATAAAAGATTGAAAATAAAGTGATTGAATGAAAATTTAAAATATACATCATTAATTTTCAAAAACATTTCATCATTCCCAATTAGAATATATAATGGGTATCTAAATACTCAAGGTTCAGAAAGGTATATGAAATAAATGGTTTCTTTTTTTCTGATGTTGGAGGTTAAGATGAATGATCAGAAATTTAAATACCTCCTATAATGGTTTTATTTATTGTAACCTATCATTTCAAATGTATGTAAAGATAACATGTGAGATTAAAACATTAAGAAGAAGGTGAATTTGGTGAGGTATACATTCGATTTGACAAAGCTATTGAAATTGAGGTTTGAGGTTCTATTGAAAATTGATAAGTAGATAGATATATACTATACATGGGTAAAGCTAGAGGATCTTGAATAAGATTGCATACAATAAAAATATATAGCTATGAAATATAAGAAATTTAAATTATAACCTTGGATATATAATTTATATTCAAAATGAATTCATCATTTTATAACTTAAATAGGTTGATAAGATGATTCATGACTAAAAAATCACCATAACATCATTGGATGATGTCTAAAGGTGAAGAAATTTCATATATCTTATAGAAGAAATGAATAAATTCTTGATATATTAAGTGATTTAAATTTTTTTGATATATTAATGGATATAACTCATGATTAAAACATTATACATGATAGCTTTGACTGATTTTAGTGTATTCATATCATTCATGTTTTCTCCATGTGTGAAAACACCCATTTTCACTTGATTCTTTATGTCATTCAAATTTTCAATGAATAGTTGAATTTAATTATAGAATAATATTCTTATTAGATTCTAGTTGGATGATACTGATAATAGATGTGGTAAGCTTGAGGTTGAGGGTCTAAAAGGATTCGTAATAACCAAAAGGAACCTTCTATCCATTGTAGCCAACCTGTCCATCAGATCATCATAATGGGGTCCAAGATGAATGTAAAAATCATCCATCTATGTTCTAAAACAAAATAACTCTTGTTGAATATGATCTATGAAATGGAAAAACTTTATATTGATGTGTTAAATGACACTCTCAATAGTGGATACACCATATTTATTTTGTTAATAGTCAGTTATCTAATTGATACTAGGAAATAATATTTAAAACCTCGACATGGGAATTTTTAAACTAAATGAATTCAGCAGAAGTGATCACTAAAGGAAAAGAAGTTTTTCCATTTTGAATAGTAGTATCATTCATATATATAGACTATAAATAATTTCCTATTAAGTGGAGTAGGATCTAAGGACATCAAAATCATGGGTTCTACTCCAAAATAATTATTTAGGAGAGAAAATACATGTGGGACTCTTCACTAATATAAGAGTTGTATTTTATTCTTATTATAAATCTTCTATCACCACCACTTCATTCCTAGGTGAATAATAATAAATTAATTTTCCTTAAAATATGTATTATGATATAGGTTCAAGATATCAATGTGCAAACAATATTTATAACCAATTCTTATAGGGACAAACCTTCTCTACAATTGGAGAAGAATTAAATTCCATTTCAAGCACTATAACATATGATTACACTATATTGGATTCACCTTATGGATAAGATTGATTTACATTATCATCATTGTACTCCTTATCATTATAATTATTTTTCCTCATAATCATTTCTATCATAATCCTTTCCACCTTTTTTTAATCTATCAGATATTTTGAAGAAAAACCTTAACCAAAATGGGATTATCTTTTCGAGATTCATATATCAGAAATATGAAATAAAATATAGTATCTCCCCCTGTCTAAAATATTGTTCAACTATCACAGAATGATTTATCATCTATATTACCCTCTAGATAACTGTCAATTGGTCAAAAAAAGGATCTCAGAATTCCCCCCCCCCACAAAATATTTACTCCTAGTAATTGATCAACCTCAACAAGAACCTCACATTCTATTAGAGCCTCATGAATAAGAGATCTAACCAAAACCTCTTTATAATATAGTCTAGGATCTTCATCTTTATTAGTATTACATTGAGATCATTATTCATCAAAATAATACTTCTCTGGAACAATTTCTTCTAGATCCAAACCTTGATCAATGTTATGACTCAGTATATTAGGATACATCACAAGATTATACATTTCATATATATTTTCCATATAAAAAATCAACATTACTTACCAAGTTATATATCTTTTATTCATATACATTCATATGGTTTTATGTTAATAAATAAAACAACATTAGATCAATAATTATAATCACTTTGGAATTTTGAATTTTTTCTAAAAAAATTTAGATGGATTTGTGGAATGGAATTGTATTGAATATTTAAAAAATATTTCTTACCCTCTATATATATCTCATTAAAATTGGTAGATTATTTATTTAGAAACCATGAACCATTATGTAGAAGAAAGAGAGATCTGGACACCAAATTGATCTAAAATATAAATTTCATGGGCATATGTAGTGTAATATGATCCTTAATAATATGCTACATTCTCCACATATCTTAGTTTCACTCCGACTTTGATAGGTGAGGTCAAATTTTAGTTCTTCTAGTACATTCCCAAAATCATTATAGGGATTATTCATTGGATAATAATTCTATTAACTGTTAAATATTCTAATGTGTAGAACACATTAAAATTATATGAAAATGGATAAAGAAAATATGAATTCATGATAGTCTACACTAGTCCTAATTTGATAAATTTTATATGAAATAAAAGGCAGTTTTATTTCAAAATATTTCAAAAAATTCATGTAGAAGTGGATACTATCATATATAAAACATCTCATCAATCCCTAAAGGATGAACATTTCTACAAAACCATGGATCAAATTTCATTGAACCATTAGGAATCAATTTTCTTTTTAGTATGACATTTAGAGATAAATATGGGTCTTTTATTGCATATGAGTTTAACTCTAATATGTTTTTTATCTTTAGTTCATTCAAATGACTCTACAACATATTACATAAATGAACTCTTCATTTTAAATAACTACACCTACGTATCATTTACATGTGTGGTAAATATTTGGTGATGGTAAGTTAAAAGGAGGGTATTTTTCTTGTTCAAATGTTTGTGATGATTAAAATTCTAAAATGTGATATTCCAATCATTTAAGTCTCATTATAAGAGAAATATATGCGAATGAAAAATAAAATTAATCATATTTAAAAACCCATATGAAATATTTATATTTTATAAAAAAACCATGTAAATTAATCTATATTCAATATAAAGAGAATATATATATTTAAAAGAATATTAAAATCATTCCATAAAATATAATATAAATAATTAACTATTCCAAACCTTTAATTGGTATTATATAAGGTCTCATAATTCCAATTATTTTTAAAAATGTCATCTAGATAATGTTCTTTTCCAATGAATTCATTGGTGATATTTTTTTTTGAAAATGATTACTCCTAAAGAAATGTTGTATATTGATAGGTTTTTTTTTGAAAAAGGAGAAAGAATATTTTCAGATATTAAAATAGAACGTGTGGTGTAAAAGTTTATAGAGGAAAATCTGAATTGATATGGATAATATTGTAATGTGTGTTTCATCCAAAAAATCTCAACATTGAAACTACTTGAATCTATGTATTCAACTTAAGAATTTTAAAATGAAACTGGGTTCTATTTCATACCACACCATGAATGTATTAACTTTTCCAAAAAGTGAAATAATACATTGGTTTTTTATTATCATACATATATCCACCTTGTTCAATATCCAAATAATAAATAAGATCAAAATAATGTCTTATAGAGTACAGCCATCCCCAATTGGTATTAATTTTTATTTATTTAAAAATTCTGTTGACATCATTTAAATGTGTTTCTCAAATGTTTTCTTGAAAATGATCACACTTGCACACAGAAAACATAATACCAGACCAATTAATAGTTTGGTGAAGTAAGAAACCAATCATATCACTATAGTTTTTTTGATTAGATAGTCTCAAGTTTCATCAAGATCAATCATAAAGGTGGTACTCATTTTATTATCACTTTCATTTGGGTTATACAAGAAAAAAAATTTTAAGTGGTATTTATTTTAAATTATTTACTTTAAAATAAATCCTTATTTTTTTGAAATATTTCAAAATATAGAATGAATTTTAGTTCACCTACCAAAAAAAATTAGAATTTATTTTTACATTATTTTGAAAAATCAGTATATGATGAATTTCTTAATAGACCAAATATAATATCGACATCATAGATTTGGTAAAAAACATATGTATTTTTGTTATTCTAATAAATTAAGAAGGATCACTAAAAACATTTATTAAACCATTTGATATAATAAAATTTTCTATCCAATTTAACCACACTCTATTTATTTTTTAAATCATAAAATGATTTTGATAGGTTAATGGAATATTAGAAAAATAACGGTTTTCAAATAAAGGGGTTGATGAAAAAACTTCAATAATATTACACTATTGTAAAGAAATATTAATATCATTGTGATATAATTTGGAATACAAATTTGATTCATAAGAAATAAAAAATATAATTACATTATGTCTTTCTACTAGCACCGATTTTTTTTTATTTTATTAATTAGAAAATAGGCTGAAAAAACTATATGAGAAGATGTACAGTGGTCTGAAGTAATAGAGTCCAAGAGAATCAGCTCTAACAAAGTGCATTCCCCTTAGGGGAAAGGATCCAGGATGAGAAAAAGAAATAGACAGGTTTTTCTGAGATGCAATAGAATTGAAGAAATCTGCCACAACAATCCCCTCTCTATAGGTATTATGAATAGAAACTTTATTATCCATTAAAATCAGGCAATATCTGATTGAGTAGATAATGGATCGAGGGACCAGACCCATACCAATAAGCGCATTGAAGAGGGTCAGTGAATTAGTCTCTATCTCTCTAAGAAGAATACTCCTCTAATTACAGAGGATGCGGTTAGATATAATGGTGATGGCCTCCTCTTGGAGAGAGTCATCTGAGCCCAAAAAGACTGAAAAGGCGGCAATCACTGATTCGGTATTGATTCTTATTACTCAACCCCCTTGCATAATGCCAATGCAACACGAGCCATTAGTATTCAGCATGAGCCTTAAGTTAGGTTCTTTCTATCTAACCCAATCACACTAGAACAGAGGATCCAAACTGGGCAACAAGTCCTGGGGATGGAGAGGATAGATTGACGGAGAAGCCTCAAGTCTTTTGTCAAACCTGTAGAAATCAAGAATAAGGATATGGATTTTAAATATGACACCTAATTGATATGCCTCCTTATTAGAGTGTCGCATATCATTTTAAGAGGTCCATAGAAACCAACATCATTAAATGAACATAGTCTCCTGGGCCCATCATTCCACACTTGGTATGTCGAACGCCAGGAACCACTACTGAATGAAGAGATCAACTAAATATACCTGATCTAAAAATCTTGTAAGCTGTTTAAAGGAGCTCCATATCACCTTATCACAATCTCTATTGAAGAAGAGGTGGACTACAAATTCTGTTTTTGGATCATTCCATTTGAAACAAATCTATGACAGACTAACACCTCTTCACTGTATATTTTCATCTGAGGGTAACACCCTATATCGATCACACTAGGAAAGGAATTGAAATTTGGAAGGAAAAATTTTTCACCATCAAAGATCACCCTAGTGATCCTGATGGGATGAAGAAAATTGAAGTCTTAGAATGTCTCTGATAGAAAACATACCTGAAGCCGAGCCCATGAAAACAAGCTTAACAGGGTCATTAGAGAGCATGATATTGTCAAAAACATATATTTGAGCAGCATCCAGTGAGGTCTAAATAAGTATAGGGAAACCACTGGCTTCCCAGACAGAAATGTTTGGAGAGGGATAGTTAGGGAAGCCCAGAATTGACCACGGCCAGTTATGATGCCAGTAACTGAAGTCCCCATTTCCAACAATTCACCATGTGTGTTGCTAAATAAGAGTGACGAATGACTGAATTATCTTACATATTCTAGAAGGTTTTCATCTACTGGAACTCCCCTCGAGGCCATAGTGTGGTTTCCATGTGATTTCCCCATAACAATCTCCCCTCAAGAACCTCACAGGCTAGCTTGGCATGAAGACTGCTCATGGAGACATAAACACTTCTCAAGTTAAGACCCCCCTCATCAACTAGCTTAGAGATCTAATTACATGAATCCCAATGTCACTTATTCTAAAGGTTTCCACCCCATAAGAAGGAAAACATGGTAGAATAAATATTGGAGAATACATTGTTTGGAACATTGAGGGTAGATAAAATTTTCATGGGTACATATTATAGGACTGAGATGATTAACATAATTCTCCCTCCAAAATATAGAATCATATTCTTCCAATTAAGAATGCGCCAAGTGAATTTTTTCCTAACCATATTGAAGTTTCTAATTAAAATGGAATTAGGAGACACTGGAGCACCCATGTACGTCATAGTAAAAAAGCTTTTATCATGCTAAAGTTGGACTCTAGAATTCTTGAGAAACTATCCAAGAATTTGGGGGTAATAAAGAAGAGACTCTCCTCACGATTAACATCTTGACCACTCCCACAGAAATAATGCTCTTGATCCTCATTGACCCCTTTAATCGACCATATCCTAACATTAACAAATAGGATGTTAGCTCCAGCAAACATCAAGTTAGAGATACCCCAAAAAAATATTGGTTGTGAAAGGGAAACACATTCATCACAAAACTGCAATGACTATGATAACGAATGAGAGAATCTTGGGAAATGATGAATAAAGAAGGGGAAATAGGGTCCCCCTCTCTCAAAAATCTAACAGCCTTGAAGAACCCAAAATTCCTACCCATAATGGATATGGCCATCCATGGAGTACTAAAACATTGAAACAGAAGGTCAAAAACCCAATAAGAGAACCCCATACTTACAAGGACCCTAATGAGAAAATTGTATTCCATTCTATCATATGATTTTCTCATGTCAAGTTGAATGGCCACATAATATCTTGGAGTTTTCAAATTGTTGTCACTAATAATTTCCAAAGCTAGGCCAATATCCCCATGGATAGATCTACATGTCAGAAAACCATGTTGTTCTAAGGAATCCAAACTTGGGAAAAAGGGGACAATAAAAAATTCAGTATGATAGCCAAGACATTATAAGGGATATTGCAAATACTAATGGGTCTATACAGATTAAACGAAGAGGGTGACTTGACCATTTGAACTAACACCAGTGTAGTTTCACATGCCACTCGGGGGTGGTAACCTCTACAGAACAAATCTTGACCAAAACTTATGATACTTGCTTTCACCATATCCTAGGCCTCACGATAGAAGGATGCATACAAAGCATCTGAGATTGGGGAACATAACATGTTGATAGACTAAAAAACCACTCTAATTACTTCCACTTATGGGGGGTGGGGTTAAAATAAAACATTAATTTCCTCCAACACCTGGCAAGGAATAATATCAAATTAGGCCATAGATCCATTTAGGTTTCCATCAACCATGAGAGGGTTAGACCTACCGGCAAGGACCTAAAATGGATGTAAGCCAAGCTCCCTAAAACTTCTCTGTCATTGGAAAAGGAGCCATCCTACCATAAGAAATTAGGAATGGAGAGTCTATGTTTTTCCTTAATGAATGCATGAAAATAAGCAGTGTTATGTTCACCTTCAATGAGAAATTTGATTTGGGACTACTCTGTAGCAACAGGTTCCTACATTAAAAAAAATTAGACAACATGTCTTTTTGACCCCTATGATCCATAAAAACCGAATCATTCCAGGCATTTTCCTACATCGATTCAATATGACTAATATAACTGCATACATCCTCTAGCTGAGAATTAATATAGGGGAAGAATATGGCCCATTAATGAAGAATATTATTAATTTAAATTTTATTATTGTAAAGAGAGACCCGAGGATTACCGTTAATAGGCGGATCCCACATACTTAGAATAATTTCATGGAAGGCAGCATCATCCTCTAATGAAGACTAGAAGTGAAAGGGGGGAGATGCTGACACAAGATTCTAGTGAAATTTTTAGGGGCATTTGGTCTGAGAGACCACATACTAGGTGATGAAATTTTATATCAGAGAGTAATGAGAGAGCAGCTCTGTTAACTAAACAATTGTCCAACCAACACCATGATCGCCTAATTCTTCACCAGTTTTTGCATCTGGTAAAAGGATCACCTGATAATCCCACATCTATAAGGCTATTATGATCCATAAATGAAATGAAAACTTGATGGCCCTTCTAGAAAACAACCTGGAACTTTTTTCCCCTCTGGACTAGGTGTTATGTTTAAAACTCCACCCACTATCCAAGGTGAGTCACCTGGGTTGAACGAACATAGGTCATCCCATAACGTTTCATGATCATGAGCGGCATAGTTAACAAATGAAACTGAAAAAAATAATTCTGTATATCCCACAAAAAACATGATGTTAATACATTTCTCAGTAATAGAAACTAGATCCCCCACAAATATTGACTTCAAAAACAACTATATGTGATAGTTGGTTGGGGATCCATGTAGAGATCCATGAGTTCCCATACGCTGAGAAAAACCGTAATTTTGTCTGAATCATTTTTGGGTTCAATGAAAACAACAAAAGAAACATAATGACAGAGAAATTAATTAGAAATATTGTCTAATTTTACCTGAAAGGGCAAAACACAAGCATTCTATAGAATAATATTTAACATTGAAGAAAATTTGTCTGGAACTGGCCCCAGATTAATATCCCCTAGATTTCAAAGAAACCCTGACTTTGGATTCATATTTGGATTGGGATCTGATCTTCTTCCTTCTTGGGGAGGATCAGGCCATGGTTGAATGGATATTCATTATCGACAGAGACATAAGGGTGGATGAAAGCCTACTCACTAAAGGAGGGTCTGGGAGGATCAAGTCCAGACTCTTTAGTGGGGAGATGATTTTCAGAGAAGAATGTTGGGGAAGGTCCTCAGTGGATTCCCTTGGATCAATCTCATTAATGATCGAGTCAAGAAAAAATAAGGGAATAAGAGGGGAATGTTTCCTTTGGAATAAAGCGAAGATCTTTGAAGCAGTTATTACTCCATAAGTATTTCTAATATAGAAAAGGATTATTCCTTTTCATTAACATCATAAAAAATATACCCTATTAAAAAAATACATAATTTTCTTAATTATATTACTAGACTCATTACCCTTTTTCCAAAATAATGACTAACATCTAATATCTAATAGGTCCTTTGGTCATTCTATTAGTTCCTAGAAATCGATTCTTACAAACATATTATAATATCCAGGTATATTGATTAAATAAAATTCATCATCTATTAATTCATTGATGTTTTTTGGTTCATGCTATGAGAATAAGACTTGATGTTCAACTAGGCTATAAAGAGATGTTGTAGTTTGAGTACCTCTATCAAGATATATGACTAAAAAATATAATGGAAAATTTCTATAAAGATAAATTTATATGGTAAATAATTTTTATCTTCATCTTCGAGCTCAAAAAACTCTTTAGAATTGGGTGATTTTTGAACATAATGATTCTAAGAAACATATGTTTCCTTGGTTTGAGTATTTATATTCAAATTATGAAAATTATCCTAAATGTTTTCTAGGAAATTTATATATTGATATAGATATAACTCAAAAAAATATTACATTTACGTATTCTTCTATAGTTTTGGGTTTTTTATTGAAACCCTAAAAAGAAATAATTCAGGTTTAATAACCAATAAAAATTTTATAATACATTTTGGATGAAAACATTTCTAAATTATCCTTTGAATTAACTATAAACACATTGAAAAGACAAAATATAATGTAATTTTCCATTAGTTTTCTTACATTACACAACTAACATGGATCCTTCTTCATAAATAGTCTAGTAAGAATAATATTTCAAATATAGATGGTGGTATTCATTGTTTCATCATAAAAATAAATTGTTATGTCATAATCAATGACCATAGTCTGTGAAATATATTCAATAGTTATATTCCTTATTTTAACACCACAATTACACTAGGGGATTCTAGGAGAATAAAGTTGTTATTACAGTTATATTGTGATCATAATTATTCAGTATCCACATTTTCAAACCCATAAACATGATAACTTCTTTGGGACAATGTAGTAAGTCAAATACAAATATATATATATTTTTCATATTTATATAAAAATGAAAAGCATAACTATTTTGAGCTATAATGAATCTATAGGTTTATATAGGGTATTAATCTATATGATTATTAAAATAATGAATTTGATTTATGTTAGAAATATAGAAGACCAATGAAAACCATGTGAACCAAAACTAGCGGATGATAATGTTAATCATTGTTGAGTAGTTTCAAAGATATCATAATATATTTTTCATTTTGAAATTGGTTAAAAACAAGCCTTTTAGTATTTTTAGTTTTTAATAATTAATGAATAATCCTTTCCATGTTATATTTCTGTCAGATTAAAGATTATAGAGTTCTAGTCTCATATTCCACACCAAAAAATCATTTTTAATGGAACTATGGGAAGGAATATTTATAGAAAATAATGATTCCTAATTCAATATATAAGAATTGTAATTTTTTAATGATGTAAAAATTAATACAATTTTTGAATCATTATTTTTTCAAGAATTATTTAATAACAAGACATGATAATCATCATCACATAATTAGGATATTAAAAGATGATTTACATTAAACACCAACAAATATTAATTTAGAAATTAAAAAATAATCACATTTACTATTTGATGAAGAGAAATTATTTTTTCCATTATTATTATCACAAAAAAAGAAATATCCATCATCAACCATGATAATAAATTTAATGGGTGAGTATTCACCAATCATTATTCTAGAACATCCATTATACAGATACTATAAAGTCTTTTTGGAGAACATTATGAAGATATCTACAAACATTAAGAAAAGAATTTATTTTGGAACCAATAACCTATTGGGACCATAAATGTTAGTAATAAATGTTTTTGGAATACAAATTCATTAAATAGGTTTACAATAATCTAAATTAATGATTTTATAAATTGAAATATAAATTTGTTAATACTGATATATACCATTTTTATAATAGGATGTTCTATAATTTGGAATAAATTTATTCATATAAATTATCATTTCATATTTTGGTATATAATCCCTATTATTGTATTTGGAGTGGTCTATTTAAAAATTAATGTGGTAAGGGTTTCTCTACTACGTGAAATACATTCAAGATCCTTTTTGAGTATCTCATTTTATATATTATCTTCACATTTTAATTTTAATAATTGATAATTATTGTCTATATCTATAAGAATTTTTGATATACCATGAATACAACAAAAATGACTCTTTTCAATTAATTATACTCATCATTGAGATCATTGAATGTTTCCAATAGTATATTACAATATTGAAAAAATATATTCAATGTTTATATATTCAATATTGTTTTTACTTTTATAACGATTCTAAATATGATCAATAGATGCATAGATAGTATTTAGTATATAATATGAGTTTTTTTGAAAAAAGCATGTTAGTTCTAACATTATTTCCTTTTCTATATGAGTCAATGTCAATCGAACTATCCTCAGATGAAATCCATGTATATTTCATAGTTTTATTTGGATTTTTCCATTATTATAATATATTTTTGTATACTTCATTTTTTGGAATTCGCCTTTGACATGCCCAATCCTTCTTCATTCATGATAGATAACATCAGAAAATTGATTTTCTATTTTCATGTTCCCTCTTATATCATATTTTTTTCAATATGTTGACTTATTATTGAATTTCTTCTTCATTTAGAACATACATAATCTAATACCATGTTGAAAAAAAAATTATGAAGTTTTTAAGTTGATTTATCCTCACATTAAATATTATCTTTTATTTTATTCTATTATATTTGAATAAGAACACATTAATGAAAGTGATTTTAAAGGCATGTCTTCTTCATTATTCACATTAATTCATCGTTATACATTATCTATTTTCTAATCAAGTCCTAAAATTATATTTTACACATATGATGTGATTATAAAATTGAAATATATGTCCATATCCACCTATATAGTATGAATCTTTGGAGTTTAACCATGTGATATTTATGAATAATTTTCTTCCCTAATGGTTTCATTATGTTGAAAGTTTCATTTTACATTAGACACATATCATAAATTGGTTCATGAAGATTCATATTAAAAGAATCATATCTAATAGTATTGGAATTCATGAACACATGTTTAATATTATACATTTGTTCAACAGAAATATCATGTGTATTCCAAGTACCATTTGTAACAGAATAAGAAAATTTTCTATTACACTCATCTACCCCTATTTTCATAGTATATTGAATTTGATGATTGACAATTATAGTCATAAGAGGCCATAGTGGAATCACTCTAATTAGTTATAGAAGCTTTTTTATTTTCATATTTTCCCTCTATTATAATCTAAATTTCAAATACCATACTCTCAATATATATTTTCTTATTGATTTACCATAATTGAAACTATTAAAAAAGGATGAGTATTTAAATCAGTTCCAACTAGTTTATTGTATTAAACTAAAATATAAATATTTATATAATGGTAATTTTGATTATTTTGTTAAAAATATACCACAATTAAAAATACATATAACCAATGATTAAAATTTTTTTTGGAGTGGAAACCTCAAGAGTATGATTAATATTGTTTTTAAAAAAATGTTGTTAAAATGAATCTAAAAGTAATCACATGATTTTATAAAAAAAACCTAATTAAAATAAATAGTAATTTTAATAATTTACTCTTTTTAAATTTTTCATACAATTTCAATCACAACTATATAAAAAAATGAAACACTTTTACATTCTGAAAAAAATTAATAGAATGAAACACTATATTAGAAACACTTATAAAAAAATACAATTAATATAGTGTTTTATTATATGCATCTAAAAACGAAAAAAAATCCTTTAAAAGTGTGAAATAACAACCAATGGAATAAAATAATAGGTTTAATATCAAGATGATATATAGTCTTATCTACATGGAAATCACCCACTATCAAGTAGTTTATTAAAAAAAATAAAATGATCTACAACATGGATTGGGTTTTTCTTAAAATGAAAAAATAGGATATTGATGCTACAAATAGTCATTCCACATTCATTTGAATGATGAAATATACAAATTAATTAAATAATGAGCGTTAGGTACTCATCAATATAATATATTATGTTTTGATAATGAATTAAAAATGTATAAAAAATAGAGCTCAAAATGTAAAAGAAAAAGAGAAAGGGAAGAGAACATATTTTGTAGAAGAAGAAGAAGAGTTATATTGTTTTATAGATGATTTTAGTATTTTTTTTATGTTCTTATTTATATTTATAAGTGGAATTTGATATTAAGTAAGTTCTCACATCGAGCAATAAATTAATGATTATATCATTTTGGAAATTTAATATTTTTCCACTCGTAAAATGATTTTTTGAGTTATTATGTCCAAAATTATATTTTTTTCAGTATATATTATTCTCTATAATCATTAAACTATAAATACAATATGTTTATCAAAAAATGTGAAATCAAAACATCATTATTAATAATCCTCATACATAGTGTGAAATACAGTATCATTTAATTCATTTGAAATGAATTTAAATGTTCTCTGAAATGTTGTTGGAACAATATTTTTAATAATATAGTACTCTTTTATGGTATGTTCACATTGATGTATGGAACCTAAAAATACATGGAATAATAAACACATTACACAATTTCAAAATGGATCTCACAAAAAATTTCAAATGTTGGGTCACTTAGATAATTTGGTTGATCATATAAACTTATTTTTGATCACATGAATTTATATTCGATCACAATAAATTACAGTCCAACATATACTTTTTCAAATTCATACATCTACCCTTATTGACATCAACAAGTCAAGTAATCACTTCATTACTTTATTTAAGTAAAAAATTTCTTATTTAATATCTTTCCATTAACAATCATTATATCAGAGTCTTACGTAAGCTATTATTTTTTTATTCCATTGGGAAACTAATTTAAGATATTTTGGAAGAGTCATGGTCACATATATTCTATTTTAAAATCATAACATTTCTTTTGATGTCTATAAAACATGTTGTGTCGTCAATAAAATAGTTAATTATGAAATAGATATGGTTGGTTAGTTTTCTAGTTAGGTGTCTGGTCGATCATCTTTCTTTATGATCAATACACTGGAATTGTAGTAAATCCACATTCCATACTATTGATCAATTTTTCATACGTTTGTCCGAGTAATTTGTGAGAATTTATCTTTTTGGAATCATTGTCGATAGTATGTATTTATAATATTTATGCACAATTCATGACTTACGAAAATTTCAATATTTTTGGGAAAAATGGATATATTTCAATAGGATAGAATGGATTAGAATCAACACAAACATGATTTTTTATTATTAAAATAATGAATTACTAGTATAATAAAATATTATTCATATCTGTATTGGGCCTAGTGGTTCCCTATTTTGGCACTATATATTAATAAAACCCCTAAATTCAATGAAAAATAATAATTTTACTTGTCAATAATTTAATAATTTATTATAATGATGTATGAACTATTGTAGAATTTGAACACTGTAGTGGAGTTTGGTTGATGTGATATTTTTATAGAACTATTGATTTTATTTGACAGAGATGAATTGATGGGGTTTTGGTAAGTCTTGGCATGATATTAAGCAATATTATCACTTCACACACCTCATATATAATGTTTTTTGATTTAAAGGTAGTATAATATATTATTTGATAATTATCATGAATTCAATTTTGATATATTCTTACCATCAATAATTTTGTATTTTAATTTATTTATATATTAATAAACATTATTTTTAATTGTAATAAAATACTAAAAAATATATTTTTATGTTATTTAACAATAATATTCATTAAAAAATGGGGTGGTTAGGGATTCCTATTTAGTTTTGTACCCATTATTCACTTTTTATGAACTTCATCTTATGATAGATGATCAGTTACAAACTTTTCCAAAGTTATTGACTTAATGATTAGGGATTGAGGATGAAATATTTTTAATGATAGATATATTTCACAATCGTATGAATGAAGTAGTTCCACAGTGTGCATAAAAAGTTTTTAATAAATGATTGATGGGGAATCAGAATAATGATATTGGTGGAGGTATATATTTAAATAATTAAATGGAAATTATGATTCAACCCAATATTGGTGGTGTGGAAGATGATTGTTTGGATAACCACTTGAAATGAGGTGATGAAATATCTAAAAAACAAATTGTGAATCTATATTTAAAGATAAATAAAAGGGAGATGTGGGTGGAGAAAATAGGCGTTAAATAAAATCCACAATAAATGAGAAACTACTTGGTGTTCAAGAATGATATAATGCATTTTGATTGTTTTCAATTATTTACTACATTTTCAATTTGTAAATAAAATTTTAAATAACACGTCGCATTATAGTACGTAATATGTTAGATCATCAGAAGATGATATATTTTATATAAGTAATTAACTTCAACATATCATGTTTCAATGATCCACACATTATTTTCATCAAACCACGTGGAATTGGCGGTATCAATGTACATACCCAGTTATAAACCTTTCCGCACATTATGTCCCCAAAATAATTTTCTACAAAATTTAACAAAATAAGATTATATAATTACAGTGCACACCCTAATACTTCTAAATATATACACATGCATTTTCTAGTGAGGTTAATGTCTTTTATGGTTTTCCTTCCTAACATTTCATATTTTATCACCCAATATTCTAAATTCTATAAAAAAATATTCAATTTTATATATGTATTTCTCAGAAGATTATTTATGCCTTCCTCAGGTTATTGTGATTTTTTCTCAGGATATTTCTTATTAGAGGTGTTACATTGCTACAAATAGTTAATGATGAGGTGTGGTTGAGATACTATGAGAAAAAATATGATTTAACAAACCTAATGTAACACTACTATTATGGAGCATGTCCCTTAAACCCTTAGTTGGTCCAATATACGCCTTTTTTGAAAACACATTAGTCATCCACCTCAAGTGAAGATAATCTTATAGAATTTCACACATTCCTCTCAATGGTCTATGAGTCCTCCCTAGGGAAAACAGACCTATTCAATCTCATAAACACATCATTAAATTGTAGGTGATCCATAAAAATTATAAGGAGTTGATGTGAGTATTATTAAAGTTGGATGTTTGGGTACAATAAAACCTATGAAATCATAGGTGTTCTCAGAACCATTTAATTATCTAGTATACTGATATAAGATATCTAGATTTGGTTTCTAATTTTCATTTTCTTCAGGATTATTTAAATAATATTCAGTGTTTCTACTTTATTACCTGGTAACCTATCTAATCCTTCATTTTTTATTTCTGGTGATCATAGATGGTATGTTTCTACTATCCCCTTAATATACATAATTCCCACACATAGTATGTCTATGTAGATGATATATAGTTTATAGGTGGTTTTTGGATAAATTGTGATGGTTGATAAAATATTTTTTTAATGTTTTGGTGTGTGGTGGGTTTCTACCTATATTTATTTGATAGTCTATTTTAATTTTCAGATTTCATCCCTTAAATTTTAAACTACTTAATAATGTTGTTTTTTATAAGATATGGATTTTTAGAGTTTCATGAAATCAAAACATATTATTATTTTTACATATAATTTGTACTGTATCATTATTTATTGTACAAGATGTATCATGCTTTTAGGTTTATTCAGTTACTGCTTACCATGTGTGTTAAATTACATGTTTCTTCAAGTTAATAACCTATATCCAATTGGAGTTCGATTTATATTGGATTTCTGACCCTATTACAATATCTGAAGGATAAATTTGTCTTAGGATGTATCATAATATTAATTGAGTTTTATTATTTCTTGGAATAATTATTGAAGTCAGTAGTGATATGAGGATGAGATTGGGAAAATATAGACAATTAATTTTATGGATTTTCAGTAACAAACATAGGAAACAAGAATAAGGGTGAGAAATTAGTGTGTTCATTCCCCACAACATTGATAATCCATTTTTAATCATGAGAACCTATGTAATTGAAATAAATGATATTTTATTATTTTGAATAAACTATTCAGTGGATTTTTTTTAAATAATGTGATTTCTATTATTTAATCATAATATTACAAGCTAATATAATAAAACATAAAACATATATTTTATGATTATAATAAAAGATAAAATGAGTAACACAAAATAAATTGGTAACAATATAGTAAATAACTAAAAATATATACTTCTTCATGAACAATATTTTAATTACACAAATGCAAATTAGAATAAAAATAAGAAGATATTTTAATTTTAGGCATTACATACATGATTATGAAATACACAACAGTTATTATTTAATAATAAAATTTCACAAATATAGAGAAATATTTTCATTAAAATGATGTTATTTTTTGAATCTAAATGTCAATATTAGATAATGGTGAATTGTATATAACATTCTAAAATAGCTGAAATTTTGGCTTCAAATGAAAATTGGGTATTAATATACATTAATTATTATGACATCATAATGACTTTAAAATAATTAAACAATTAATATATTTTTTTTATCATAAATAATATAATATAATAATTTAAATACATTATTTTATATGTAAAATTTTAATTTTAAAAACATATAGAGAATCCTATATTACATAAGTATATCATAATATTTTAGACACATTTAGTTTTGAATAATATTCTTTTACACATACAGAATAATATATTTTAATGGATTTATGACCATAAACATTGAAACTATAGAAAATACTCCTGACATGTTAGATACCATTATAAAAAACTATGTTATACAAAATGTTTTCCATTCTTTGTTGACCAAGAGTTCAAGACCTCTGTTTTCAAAATTAAAAATAAAATTAACCTCATATGCAATAAATATATACACATCCTCTCATTCCTCGTCACACCAAAATTATTGATAATGGATCTCAACTCAATTGTATTCTCAAGAGCCTATTAAGGAGTTTATATAGATATAAGGTGCTCTTATCAAGAATTATAAAAACACCTTTAAAGGTGAGGGTTATCAATCCTCTAATATCCTTTTCAAATGCAATTATTTTATTTTTAAACATTTTAAAAATATTTTTCTTATTTATACATGATTGTAATTCCATTGTATTATCATCCAGTTTTAATTATTAGTGGCATACAAGGTGTTCCCACTCATTATAGCCTTTGTATAATCCATTCGTATATAATAATAAGGGTATATAACCCCTTATTATCCTTTTTTAAAATCCTACATTATTCATATTCAATAAACTATGAAATTTATTTATGATTCATTGTTATAAATTAATAATAATAATATCAAAAAATAACAACATATTCCTTAATTGTTATACCTACACAATCTACTATATTAATCATTAATTAATGGATACATAAGATATGATTATTAATATATGAAAGCATCTAAAATATTTAATCAAATAAAGAGTGTGTTTTTTACAATCAAAGACACTAATATTTAGACAATACAAGTTGAATAAGGAAATATATTGGATTAAACTATGGTTAATAAAATTAAAAATGATGGTTGGTTATTAATTCATTCATTGAATGGTGACTAAAAAAGGGGATAAATCTAAAGTAGTTTAATACTCACAACTGAAATGATTTATATGGGTCACAATCTCTTTAGGAATAATAATAATTTATTTTAAAATATATTTTTATTGATGAAATGAACATTAAAATTTTATATTTAATGTAAGTGTGTGTATAATGAGATATAGAAGCATATATATGGGGGTTGTTTTTATACCATTTATATTTTATCATATCTTTGAAAACGAATGAAATCAATGAATATGTGTTATTAGTATCCATTCACCATGATTTTACCCGTCACTACAGCATTATAATCATCTCATTTATAATGTTTAATTCCACTACATTGGGAATAAAAAATAGTTTCTTTGTGATTATGACATTTTCAACTAGATAGATATATTTTTGCATTGAATTGGAAAATATATATATTATATATATCAATTATTATTATAGGGAAAACTGTATAATAAATATTGATGATTACGTATATGGTTCCATATGGAACATTATGATATTTATTTTTCAACAATACATTTCATATGATGGATATTATTAATATATTTCTAATGGATGGGTTCCAAAATTAATATGTTTCCTCAGTGTATCCATATACATAATAAGAATGAATCTAATTTTTTTTGTAAATTAATGAGTGTTTTATTTCATATAAACGACATCCATATTATATAACCATAGGGGTTACAAATCTAAAAAAGGATGGTTGGTACTAAATCTATGTTTAATATATGTGTAAAAAAGAAATTAATTATACTCCTAGTTTAATACTATAATATTATTTTCATTTGATGATTCAAAAGATCCTTATAAATAATACTTACAGATTTGAAAATATTTTTGTAGTGTTTTAAAAAATTCTTAATTTCTAAATTTAATGTAAGTGTTTCACTAGATATAGAAATATGGAAATGGGGTGATGTTTGTGTAATTCATTTTCTCTTTGACCATTAAAAACAATTGAACTCAATGACTATTTATTATTTATATCAATTCAAGATGAAATTCACCTTCAATACAGCATTTTTATAATAAATTTAATATGGTTTAATTGATTTAAATTGTAAATAAAAAATAGTTTCAGTATTGATTGTGTAATATTCACCTAGATAGTAATGTTTTTAATTAATTTGGGAAGTAATTATATTCTAAATATCCATTATTATTATATGGAAAAAATTGATAATGTAGACCTTATTATATATATACTTCTATATAGAACATTAGGTTATTTATTGTTCAACCATTATCTACGTATTATGGATGCATTGGATATATTTTTTATGTGTAGTGTGTAAAATTATATAACCCCTAGTTGACTCAATATGTATCATGAGAAAATATATTTGGGTATTTTGTGTAATAAATAACCATTTATATAGGATTTCATACCATGAGGCCTTGAAATTTTGATTATAATATCTATCTGTAGTGACATAGAACCCCACTCATAGGTCATGTTCTCAAAAAATATTCTCTAATAATATATTTGATAAAAATTGAGATAAACTCAGATAAATATATATATATATATATATATATATTACAACATTTTAATAATTTAAACATTTCAAATCACAATAATATTATAATCCCTTGAATGAAAATAATAATGTATTTGTGGAATACGTACATAAAAAACCGATTTCAAAACAATTTAGAACTTTTCCCCACTACTGAGACCCCCTATAAAACGTTCTAGACATATTTTATATTTTACTATTCTTAATTACTTGGGAAATGGAAGCATATGAAATGAGTGAGATCAAACGATCAGTAAGGGAAAAATTATTAACATTTAATCTATTGATAAATCCTAATAATATTAGAAAAAATGTGAAGGGTAGAAATATATTAATAAATTTAAAATGGGGAAAAAGTGTTTCACATTAGTCATGATACAAAAACAATAATGTTCAACTGAAAAGACATTTATTGTGACATAAGAGTGTCAGATAATCATGGAATCATGGTATAATTGAACGGTATTATAAGTTTATCTAGTTATTAATTTATTTAAACAACATTTTTCAAAAAATAATAATTTCATGTAAAGTCTCATCACATAAAAAATATTACATAGTGTGATAAAAAAAATTTCATAAAAAATACTCAAGGTTCAATGACAAGAATGTATAAAATTGTGATCTTACACTGACCACTTATGAACTATAGTTAATGATTTCTAACAATAGAAAGAATCATTGTTTGATATATATTAATAATCATGTAGTAATTCCAAGGAACACTTCCAATTCAACATATCATTGGGTTCTTAGGTTATCTTCTTACGGGACATAGTCAATGATCATAACAAAAACTAAATAACATAGTGTTCTAAGGCTAACCAAGTATGAACCATTATTAAGAATCACTATTCTGAGAACATAACATAGTGTGGTTGTGCTAAAAATCCATACACAATAAATGATATTTCATGAGATAGAGACATTACTCAATGATTTTGAGTTCTATCAAGTTTCACAGATCATATTAATCAATACTACATTAATATGTACTATACAATGTTATAATAAACACACATCAAAAATAATCATGATAAGACCCTATCAAATGAACTGGTTTTCATAGTGTTTTCTCAAGGCATAACAAAAAAAAATATTATCAATATTTTCATCATAAAATGAAATTAAGTTTCAAATAATTATAATTTTAAAAATTACATATGACATAATTATTGATTACCAATGTTGAAAAATTCCTATGAATTTTCTGAGAAGATTTGACTAATATTTAACTACATTGGTGTTTATTTAAGAAATGCGTAAAAGATTTTTTAAGGATGTAAGGAGATTATTTGTTTCCTCTAGAATAGAATTGAACAAGTAGGGTTTTCCAAAAAAAATATATGGATTTAGAAATGGTATTCATTGTAAAAATTATTTTATAGAGGTAAATTTTATATGGCATTATAAATTAGGGAATTCCCTTCAATTAGGTTTACGTAAAAGGTTGAACCACGAAGGGAACATAAAAATGTATAACCCCTAAAAATAAATAGTTTGGTAAACTTATTAAAATTTTTAGGATCATATATAATTAATATTTATTAATTTTATGTGAATATTTTATAAGAAAATATAAAAAAATAAGGAATGTGTAACCAAAAAGTAATGAGGGTGGTTCGGTTGATAAAATATACAGTAATGAAAGTATAAATTTTTTTAGTATTTTATAAATATACCTTTATTGAAACCCAAATAATAAAAATGCATAAAATAATATCCATTAAAAATAATGAAAAGGGAAATATAAAAAAAATAAGGTAGAACATAATTGATGTTCCTTGTATAAAGGAGATATTTAGATAGAAAAATATAATTATATAGATGATAATAATATACTTTTGAATGATGATAATCATTATTATCAATGTTTAAATTTTATGGGGATGTAATTTAATGAGTATGAATATTTGGAAAAAAATTCAAATCCCTTGAGAGAAATATAATGATAAATATAATATACTATATTGGAAGAAACTATATATTTAATAAAGTAGTAAATTATGAACCATTAAAACTCCAGAAAATGAAGTTTGAGTTAAATAAAAATCTTATGGAATTAAAATTAAATGACACGAAAAATATTAAAAAGAGACCCTGATATGTATTTGATAATCCACTTTCTTTCAAGAAATACATAATAAAAATTTATTAATGTGGAATATTTAAACGTAACGAGGAATAAACTAGTGAATAAAAATTAAATCTCACAAAAAGAAACTGAGAAGCAGATGTCCTTACATCGGTTACTGATTCCCTATTTGGATGTTCTTAACTTCACCAATATTTGGGTTTTAACCATTAGGTGACACCATAAGGATGCCTATATTATTATTTTGGAATGATAACAACATCTATAATATAGAGAGATAAACACATTTGGAGAATCATGGGATGTGTTATATTTGAGACATATCTCTAAAATCTATGTTAAAATTAGATTGTGAAGGATGATATTTATACGTTAGAGGATTTAAATTTTCATTCATTATATCTAAAATTAAAATGGGCCTCATCAAATATTTTTTAAAAAAATGATTCAAAATATGAAATAATTTTTTTAGATAAAATTTCTAAAGGCGAAAAAACATTTAACATTAGCGCACATAACAAGTAAACAACCACATTTATAAAATTGTATTTTTAATCAAAAAAATAGTAAACTAGAGAAAATAATAAATATTTTTTATTTCAATTGAATTATTTTTTTAAATAAAAAATCTTTTTTTTATTGATTAAATATAAATAGAAACTATTATTATACATTATAATATCATAATTATTTAATAGTAATAATTTTTTATTGGAAAAAATATTAATAATGTTTTAAAATTATAAACATGGCTACTATAAATACAACTTAGTATCTTTTAAATGAGTCATTTAATTACTTAAATAATTTATTATTCATAAAAATTACTTATAATGGTTTCAAGTCATTTATTTGTTACGATAATCTCAAAACAATTATACGATATTATTTAAATTGGGTTTTTAATATTCACCTAAAAATATAACATTATTGAAAAAAATATCCTAGTATAATATTAATTTTATAATTAAAAATTTATTTTAATTTAGTCAAACTCAAAATATAAAATTTTATATTCTGAATTTAAAATAAAAAGAAATAAATATAATAAAAATGTGTTTCTTGAGAAAAAATGTTTTTAAAATTGTACATATTAATATTAATATTATAAATAAATTAAAAATTTTATTTATGATAATATATTATTCATATAAAAATATGTGTATACATATATTATTTATTATATATATATTTAATTCATAAAATTAAAATTTTATAAATATATAATTTTATGATAAATTGTTTTATTTGTTATTTAACAATAGTAGTTTAATTTCATCAATCCACTAGTATTGAAATAGAAAAATATTTTATTTATATATAAAAATCAAAATTTGGTTACATCTATTTGAAATACAATTAAAAAACTACATTTTTATGGATTATAATATTTTGTGGTTTGTATGGTTTTATTATTGCATGTGAAGAAATATATTATTAATAATATTTATTTTAAAGGTAAAAATTAAAAACAAATATCACAGTGTTACAATACACCCCCTAAATAAATTACACCCTAATAATATTATTATGACATAATAATTGAAATTTGGAAAGGATATCTAAAATATAGACATAAAAAGATATAAATTAAAATAATATTTATACGATAACATCTCTAGTATGAGTAATAAACATGTCTTCATCCATTATATTGTTAACCGATTGATTTATCTTTTCATGATATCTTGTAGCCCTACTAAAATCCAGTCTTAGATTAAATATCTTCCTGTTGTATAGGACATTTCATAGTGTGCCTCTTCCTTTATTTATGACATGAATTATTTCAAAAGTAATTTTCATCAACATCCTCATCACATTATGTTCCATGAGACTACATCCTTATATTATTCTGGTTGATTGAAAATATACTAAGGGCCATTATTTTAATCATAACTTGTTATAACTAATTACTTATAATAATAAGATATATTTCTATAGCTATTATCTAGTATAGTTTATCATGGAGAAAACCATTGCATTGTCCATGGAATCCATTGTTAAATTGGATCCTTAGGTCTTATTAATTTAATAATATCAAAAGGTGTTAACAAGAGTGTAGATAATTATCATCATTAGATAATATTCTTGTATGATCTCAAGAAAACTCATCTGCAACATATCTTACTATTTAAAAATATCACTTTCGTATTTTTTTCAACCTAAATCACTATAAGTGGTATCTAGGTTTCATTATATTGGGTTATCTAAAACTCATTTACAATAATCATTAAAATAATAAATCATTACTAAAACCATTTTATGAAAATATTATTTATGAAATAACATTACATTAGAGTTTCTAGCAATGTTTTTATTCTTATTCCCCCATATCATCCACTGAGTCAAGATTGAATCGACACATAGCTTGCCTTTTGGATGGTGATTACACCTAGGTGAATCTATAGCAAAATTGTACCCACCTTTTAATATCCAAACATGGATAAAATTTCATGGAAACCAGAACATATCTAGATTTCATGAACAACCATATGTTTTCCCATGAATAGACTTATCCATAGGGATTACACTAATATTTTATAATCTTAAAACCCAAATTAACTAAACAAATCCAAAAAAAACAATTAAACCTGTCTTTTATACAGACTATGGTGCTCTAGACTCTCGTTCCCATGACTTGTTCTAAAAAAACATCTTTAAACACATTGTTTGAAAAACATTGATAGGAAACAAGACAAACATACATATATATTTCATGTAATTTTTATATCTTATGAATTTTATACCATATTAATCTAACAACTTCAAGAAAAAATGATTTAATTTCATTGAGAAATAGATATGTAAGATATTTATTTAACAAAAATTGCGAATAGTTTTTCATAATTAAGCCACACTAGACTCCCTTCAACATATATCATAACTAATGATCACTGTTATAAATTTTGTAATGGAATAATATGAATGGGGTGAGATAAGTTATGGTATATGTAAAAAATTATAGACATTTCCTCAACACGTAATTAATAATAATGAGATAGAACATGAGTGGGGGAGAAATATATTATTTATTAGAACATGGAATAATAATAGTTGATAATAATTCATGATATTGAAATATGAAATATAAAATGAAAATAAACATATACCAAGGTATATGAGTGCCATATAAACTAGGTAACCTAACGTAATGGAATTATATCCAAATTTCATGAAATCATAAATAAATGAAAATAACATATTGTTATACATCAATGTTATAAATCAAGACTGATCACATAGAAAACCAAATAAATATCTATGGATAAACACATATTCACTATATTTAATGATCATTTATAAATAATCAAATCATATGAGTATTATCCAACATTTTTAACCATGTGAAATTAAAGAGGAATATGAATTTCCATTTTTTGGACGAGACATATCACAATTCAGTAATCACAACGAAATTATCTGTGATGGAACTCCTTGGTGTGTTTTTTGAATATATTTTTTACGTATTGAGACGTTTCTTGGAGTATTCGATATGTTTTAAGAGCTTCTAGACTTAAAATATGGGTTTGAGAGAGATATATATGGGCACAAAGTCAGTGATAACCACGTGGTCAAATAATGACATGTTTTATTATAGAAAATTGACTGTTTAAACCATGTGGAGAATCCTTAATGTTGTGAATTTTATTGCAGATATTCAATGAGACTCATAAGATCAGTGCATTATTTATTTAAATTACATCTTCAATAGTTTAGAGAAGGGTTGTTGTTAGGTAGTATGTCCCTATGGTTGGCCCAAGGTTTGTGAACTGTGAAAAGAACCCACTTTGAAAGAGAGTGATTTTGAGAGTGCCACTATTCAATTAAAACACAGTTATCCTAAACATGTTTCCCATCTCTGAATCTATTTTAAATGAGAAAATAACATTTTATACTCTAAATTTAAATGTTTTTTCAACCCCCTTTAATTTCCCATTCATATACAGATGCTATCCATGTTAACTATACTACTTCTCACTTCTTTTATAGTGGATATGCCATCTTCTATATGTGAATCAAACATCACATGCCTTCTTAGAATCTTGGAGGTGAGTATATAACTATTAATACCCCCTATCTCTACCATCTCTTCTTGTTTTTCAAGGATAGATATGTGATCTAAAATCACCAGTTGTATAGATGTTCATTCTTGTACAACATTTTCATTAGGTGGGGCCTGAATAAAGTCAAAAAAAAATGAATGGGTGAATCTAACATGGTATAAGGTAAGTGGTATTTTACATTTCCCAAAATCTATCAATTTTTTATAAACTATTTCCACTATACTACGTGAATAAATTTTTTAATTTTTTTAAATATGAATTACACTAAATTAAATCATTATTCTATAATTAGGATATTACATTGAACACTTAAAGTAGTGAGAGGTTTAATAACTCAAAGGGAATCACATGTTATGATGTGATAGATGAAATGATATTAATTATTTGTCAAGATAGAAACCATATCATCAAATAGATTTGTTTGTGTTTGTAATTTTACAAAATTACTTGAATGAATTTTTGTATAACAAGGATTTCACATTTCCTTATGTTAAATCATAATATTTTTCCTTGATTATGTTAATGAACTACCCTTTGGGATTTTTTTATCTCTCTATATGCTAGTGGGAAGATTTATGTATATGAAATAGAAATCATAAATGAGATTCATACTCACATGGCTCTTATGATTTATTTATAATGAATTGAAAAAATGAAAAATTGAATTTTTTCATGGAAAATATTTTCCACTTATACGTTTTTTAATCATATAAATTATATTATGAATGATATGTTGTAATAATGAATTGGAATTGATATTTCTCATGGAATTGGTATAATTATAACTTGAAATGTTTCTTCTTATTAGATTGATCCATGGGAAATAATATTATTCTCAAACAAAATATCTATGATGGGATCATATATTATATAAAATTTTATATTCATATAGGGATTCATGTGATCCATATATGTAATTCCATGGATTGAATCATTAGGTAAATGGATTATATGAATCCTTGGGTAATACATGGGTTCCATACATGAAAATTCGTGGATGTGATCATAGGTTTATTGGAATATATTATTCCATGAGATATACATGGGTTCCTGGTATGGAATTCCTCAGATGGGATAATATGATAAATGGGTTATATTATGACTTGGAAAATTTGTGTGTCCTAAAAAATAATTCATTGGAATATCTCTTTGGTTAAATTGAATTATATTATTCCGTTAGTGATATATGGGTTCTTTACATTAAATTTCCTTAATGAGATCATATGATAAGTGAAATTATATTATTCTTCATTACTCATTATGGTACCTTAATTTCTAAATCATAATTCCATGAAATATGTACCTCATGACTATTTTTTCACATGGATGTCTGAGCATATAGAAATGGGTCCTACTAGGCAAGTCCATTCAGATTAAAATAATCTGACCATTTATTTAAAGAAGAAAAATAGTCATCAAGGAATGAAGATGGGGAAGATAACAATTTCCCTCATACAGTGTAAGAAACATTATATATCATAATATGAAAACACATACCCATATCCATACTAATAAGAAATTTACCATTCAAAATGATAGTTTACATGGTTTGAGATCTTGATAATATCATAATTGAAGCTTCGTGACACCTTAAAGGAGGATCGAGTAGACATCATCTATGGTATAACAGAATAGTCCTTACGTTTCTTTCTTTTCAAGTGGACAAGTTAAAGCCCACATATTCTATCAGATTCTTATTCTCATGTGTTAAAATGGGATTGAATGAGAATTTACCACTCCCAAATTTCTCAAGGGAGGCAGTATCCATCACCCTTTCACCAACAACAACATTTACCCTTTTATCAGAGATGATTGAGGAGGTGTACATTTTCTGGATCTCCTCTAGATGATTATGGTTCTGTAAAATTTCCATGAAATCATAAATCCTTTATCTTGTTTCTTATTGTATAATAGTCTCTCATATTTATGAATCCTCTCCCAAAAAACTAACGCTTTTTATTAGTGTCTTCCAAAATGACACACTCAGTAACTTCCCCATTATTTTGAACTATAGGATGTTCCTCATTAATCTGATCACCTATCGATTAAAGAAATGTTCCCCAAAGAATGTACAAATTAGTATAAAAAAAGACCTCCCTCCATCCACTATTAACATAGTCAACATGGGACACCATCATTCCCATTCCCCTGACATAATCATCCCTTTCCACCTAAAAAATCATTGCACTTAATAGATGATCATAAACATATTTAATACTACTATCCTAGACAGTTGTAGTTACCTAAGCCACCACCTCCACTAAATGACTCATCCATTATAGATAACATTTCACAATAAAAAAAAATCATTGAATTTTGGATCAAGGGGAGTAGGCTTTGTTTTCATCGACATCTCCTAGGTTTCTTCACTAAATGTAAAATCACCAGCATCCTGAATGAACAGTCGATCAGAACCTCGTAACTATCACCTCGTAGATGGTCCAATGTAATTTGAATCCAATGATATTCCCCTATCAAAAACCTTACCAATTTGGTCCTAATTAGATGAATGAGTGCTCAAGAGAAATACCACCTACGTAGACTTACAACAACTACAAATAAAAAATCGATTCCCTAGTCACTTGCACTGAGGAAAAAATAAAACCAGGATTCAAATAAATCTAATTTTTTATAGTGTAACACTTCAAAATCAGTCACCCATAAGGAATAAATAGGATTATTTAACAAATTAACTTCCGACCAAATTCTTATTGAAATTGGCTGACAAACATCCATAGTTCTATTATCTGAACAATTATATTTATATATGAGATTCCATAATATGTGATTAATTGATTGGTTTTTAAAAGGAATCATGAGTTTCAGAAATCCTACCCACATTGCATAGAAAATAATGTGTCATATGAAAATCATACATCTATTTGAATAAAAGGAATCACTATCTATTTAACATATGAGGGTTGTTCCACCTATCCAAGAAAAGATTTTACTCTGAATTAGATCAAACTATCATATGCTCAGAATCAAGGATCCCAGCAGTCAGAAGATCCTATAAGCCCTAGGACCCAATGAATATTCTATAAAATGAAACCACTGTTGGAAGAATTTGTTTAAATAGTTAAATCAATATTAGATATAGTAAATAGGAATCATCAATGAATTCTATATTCGAAATTAATATCATTGGGGATCTGTCTAAAAAATCTGGAACCATCAGGCTATGATAGATCAAAGGTAAAGAGGGTTTGCAGTTAGGTTTCATGAAATGAGTTAATGGTGGTGGTCGATATCGTTTTAGTGGTGATGGAGGAAACTCCCCCATTGAGGGGGATGGGGCTTTCATGGTGGTCCTCGATGTCGATGTCATTGGAGGATGATGAATGAGTAAGAGAACCTAGAAATGAGTCATATTTTATATCTCAATCTCTATATTTTCATATAGATAAGGATTAGGTCTAAGTAGGTTTCCCATGAGGATCCTGAGTCCATAATTTGTTATATTTACTTTATTTCATTAAATTTATATACCTTCAAATTTTGTATTTTACATTCCTACACTGTATTTTCAATAGAACCCATTAGTGGGGGCATATTGAGTTTTTTTCACACACTATTTTGGATACCATTTAGTAACAAAATAAATAATTTGAATACATGTTAGTACACAGATAATGCTTCATCATTGTTTTATATTATGGGTTAGGACTTTGGTGGGATCAGTAGAGAAGTCTATACTCGAGCTTCCCTCAAGAGTTGGAGTATTTTTTTATTTATTCATTCATTTTTCAGTCCTTAACTACCATATGTATTTCATGTGGAATGATGAATATATTTTATTTATGTAATAACATATTCATTCATTTATTGTTTTAATGTATATTCATATGATATCAATTTATTACCAGTTCCTAGTATTTTTATATTTTTCCGTTTAATTTATTTCTATTTATTTCTCCATTGTTTTAGTATTGATCCATATGGTATAGTCTGCCCATTACACCTCTATTGCAACCTCTCTTCTTATCAAGATCCATTTTTAAATGGGGATGTGCATAGGGGGCCTTATCCCCAACCGATTCTATTACTATTTATAGAGTTTATCTGGTCGAGATATGAAAAGTGGTATCAAAGGGTTCTTTTTTATTTTTAATACAATTTAATAATGGCTGATAGGAGACTATCAATGTATAAAAACATAGTAAATAGTTTGTGACTAGGAACTGATAACCCATGAATGGGAGAAATATCATGTTCCCAAGGACGGTATTGATGTTTGTTCTATTCATTCTTATAATTGAGTTTTATGTAATATCTAGTGAATCATTTTATTAATTATTGTTACAAATTTATGATATTTATCACTAATCTAGAATGTAATATGAGGAGGTGTGTTTATGTTACATTTTAGGAATATTTTATTTATATGTAATTAGGATACTTATCTAAATATCATTCTTGTGTGATTAGTTTTCATGAGTATATTTAGACTATGTCTGTGCTATTGATATGCTTGGTTAACTTTACACCACACTTATATAATTATTTTTATTTCTTATCATTATACAATTCTTGTGTAATTATTGAAATGATTACATGTAATCTCTATTGATGTGATAGATTTCTATGATTTGATTTTAATATAAGGATGGTTAAATAAAAATTATTCCTCAAGATAAATGGTATTTCCACAATTATCATGATGGAGTAATTATATTTCCACATCCTACACTGCAATGTGAAATGGATATAAAATAGATAATGTGTCAAATTTTCTATAATCCTGAAAAATTCAACGAATTGGATTTATTTTTGTAGATATACATGTTACTCCTTATGTGTGCTGGTTAAATGTTGTGTAAATAGGACATTACAAAGGATTATACTTCTATAACATGTTAATGATGACCTGTATAACTAAATTTTTATATTCATTACTCTACCTTTGTAGGGGAGTTTTAGTATAGTATAGAAATGAGATAAAACCACTAATGGAGATTTTAATTATTAACTATAATGGGTAACACTTCAATGGAATTACAATTATTATTTGTAAATCTTTGACTCCATAAATTGGTAATGGTTTCCCATATAACTAAACATATATTAGTGTAACTTGAACCATGTATGCTGAATTTATCCTTCCATGAATGGTATATAACCCCTACAGGGATATGTTTTTGATAAATATGGATGGTATCTTAAACATCCAACAACCACTTAAATGATGTTCCATATAATTTTTTTTTGAAATATAAATTAAACAAACCACATTAAATGATAATAATAATATTTCATTATATCTTATTGTTATGACATCCATTAATATAAATTCTAGTTATATAGTAATGTTTGGTATCCACTATATTTCTTGATTGAAATTTTCATTAACTCATCTAGATGTGATAAAATATGGATAAAAAATATTTTAAAATGAAATTATGTGAAAAATATTCTAGAATCTTATAAGACATCAACTAGATATGGTTTTTGTAGAGTTTGGAAAAAAATCCTTTATAATTGGAATGTTAAATTTCATATATATAATCCTCTTTAATGTTTATATGTAGTGAGAAATTGTGAAAGTGAATAAAAAAATAATTCTATTCAAATAGAAGGTTGTTGTATAGGGGTTATATTTATTATTTACATGATTTCTTTTGCGAATTTGATCATGGATGTTTCCCACATGTCTATGGTAACATATTATATTTTTTTAGACATATAGGATAGGTGGTAGAACCACCTAAATTTCAAGGTATGCCTCTTGTTCATAAATATGATTCTTTTTGTAAATTTGGGGTTAGGAAATTATGGATTCACCCATAGAGAGGGAAAATTGATAAACATTTGAGGATTGTGTCTTAGAATAATAAGTGTTTTAAATTTTATCATTATATTTTAGAAGGACTTTTAGATGTTGAAAAAACTCCCCAAGTAGGATTGTGGTTGTCTGTTATGTTGATACTGGTGGGGTTCTTACCATGTATTGATTTCAATGATTTTCATATCCTTATCCTTTTTGTTGATGTTATGAACCTTTAGGGAGTTCTACCTTATAATGATTCTCATATATGACTTGGGCCTTTTAAGTTGATTCTCGTATGGTGATATGATTAATCCTTTTTACCGGATTCTACCCTTATGTGTTTTTGAAATCCATACCATCATTAAATTTTACCTATTTAGAGATATTTTCCAACTACGTGAATTGGAATGCATTAAGAATAGTGCACATATGACATTCTCTTAGATGTGACCATGGTGAGAGGTTGATCTATGGACTATAATGTCAAACCTAGTTTCAATTATAAATTAAATGAATGGTATCAATATGTTGGAGACCTTGGGTAAACATGTTTTTAATAGGGCCTTACTGAATTCGTGGTTGGTTTGGTCGTGGACAACATGCAATAGAGGTTTTCCAGGGGTTTTTGATGTATTTTTAGGTGGTGAGATTAGTTTTACACTCATTTTTTTATTTATTCAAAAACCTCTATTACATTTTCGGATGTAGGAATGGATATTCCTGTTGTTTTATGTGAAAAATTATGGTTATTTTGTATGGATACTTGATTAAATTGCTACGACAATTTAGGTACCTATAGTAATAGACTTATGGGTTTTTCAGTTGAATCTTTATGTTTTTAAATGATACATTCTGATGGGAAGTAATGGGAGAAATCATGAAATTAGTGAGGTGCATGATGTTGAAGAGGAATTCCATGGGATTTCCTCATGTGGAAAAAAACAAAGGTGTCATTTAGCACATTCATCTTGGAATTATTGATGGAAACATTATTGAAGTGTGAGTTAGTACTTTATCTAGGTAGTGTGAGACTGGAATCTCATTATATCTGGTGAGATAGAGATGATAAGTTCTATTAACACGTTATGTCATTCAGATCCTTAATTAGTGAGTGGAATTTTTCATGTTGAGGACCGATGGTATTAGAGAAATGATGTTTTGGGAAGGGATGTTTGAGAGTTGTTATAAAATGTAAAATGAACCCTTTCGGTAGAGGATACATAGAGTATAAAAAGGGTACCATGTGATGTTTCAATCATTAGTATACTATGAAATATGTTTTTTGGAGAAATGATTTGGGGGTTTAGTAAAAGGAAAGTATACTCAGGTTTAATGTGATCATATCATGGGAGAGGAATACACAACACTAGGAACAATCATTGTGTAATCCTAATCTAAAAATGGTAATGTATAATATATTGACATCATCCATAGTAATATGAGTTTGAATTTTCAATATTGTCATCTCTCTAAAAATTACTTTCTTGTTTGAATAGGGGACTCATTGGGAGTCACACTCAAGGAGTGTTTTAAAGGTATTCAAGATGGTGGTGACTACAACATTGGACTGTAACCAGGGTGACACTAATTAGGAATTAAAAATTGATGAAAGTAATGGGAATGATTATTTAGAATTGGGAATTTGTATTGGGTGATATTATATTTAGTGATTCGGAATTAAGGGGGTTCATAACCATTATAGTCATCATGTTCTGGTATTAAGGATTCATGGGGTGTGGTAATTATAAAAATTGTTCTGTTTGTTCTAAGAGAATGATTCTCTTAAATTAAAGAGCAAGACATTAGTAATTGGTGGGTGAACCTAATGTGTGAATGGTTGTCGGATATTTACACAATTTGTGTGATGTCTGTTTTTTCTCACCGAGGATGTAGGATAATTGTGGGGGTCAGGATCAGGAAGGCATGTGGTGATTAAGGGTTTTGAGGATTAGATATGTTTTGTTGGTTGTGGGATGTTATAATGACTATTTTGGATTTGGGATAGTTTGACAGGAATATGGCACATAATATTTCTTCTGGGATTCTATGAACCTTCCTAGAAAAATCACATTAGGCCCTGGGTTAAATGATTTTTAATCACGTTTTGGGGACAAATTGGATGTTGAATTTGATCATTTTAAAAATATGTATTTTAGAGGTGGTTGTAGATCAGTTTTCATGTTTTTTGATGTGGTCTATGTGGAAGAACATCAAGAAATGCATTAGGTTGATAAGGGTGTAATCTAAAGGATATAGATTACTTTTTATAGAAAAGAAATTATGACCAATTCATGATTATTTTATTGGGGTCAACCATTTTAGCTGAGGGATGAGGGAATATTTCTTTCCAATTATGTGGTTGAGAATGATGAGACACATTATGAGACTATTTTATGATGACAAATATGTACTATTATGGGAATTTTTTATGGTGGATGTGTCATGATTATTAATTTTCCATTAGAAGCTAGAACCTAGAGTAGGGAATTATGAAGTCATGTTTTTGAAAGAGATAATGTCATGACCATGTATTTGAAAAAATTGGATTATGTTAGTATCATCTTGTTGTTTTAGTGATTGAGGAGACTTTTTTATAAATTTCCAATGGCTACAATGTTGTACATTTAAAAGTGGTGGTTGGAGGCATGTAGGGGGCTTGGAAATATAGTCATTCATTGACCAAAAGATCACAAATCTAATATTTGGATGTTTTTTGACCATATTTTCTTCTCAAGGAAGAAAAGTTCAATTTTTTGTCATTTATGAGATCCCAAATTTTGAAAATGGGGGAAATTATAGAGGAATTTCAATTTTTTGACATTATAAATCAAAATATGAGTATTAAAATGAAATTGTGTGAGTTGTAACTCTTTATTATGTTGTCTGTGGGTGGGGTGTAAGTAATGAGATATGTCTCAAAATGTAGAATGAATTTTTAATGATTCGAAAGAACAGTATTTTAAGAGACATCCATAGTCAAATTATTGGCACACAACTAGTGATAACAATTTAGCATGTTTCGATAGGGAACTGAACTTATTTAAAATTAGGGAGGCCCTAACAAAGAATTTTTTTTATAGAGATTTGAAAAGGTAATCAAATGATTGGTTCATTTTTGTGAACCATAACATATATGCATATTGGTTAGGGATATGCATGGGAATTAGGTCCACACTACTAGTATATAGTTGGTAAACTGTGTGAAGTAAATTTGTGGTAAAATGGTTCATTGGATAGTGCCAGCACACTATGAGTGAAATTTTTTCCAAATCATGTGGGAAAACCATGAACAAATTTATTAGTTGAAAAATTAAAATTTTTCCCATATGAATATAAATGTGGTTTTTAAAAATTTGCTTCCCTATTTATTCCCAAATGATACCCTCATGAGCCGCCAAAATTCTCCATTCCTTTATAGAAGATAACCCTCATTCATGGTAAAAATAAAATAGCATCGAATGCATTGGAAATATATAGTTGATTATAGGAGTCCTCTTAACTCTATTGTTGACATTATATTTTCGTTTTTTTAATGATGGATGTTTGAGCTAATATTTCTTATTTTTACAGTGTTTATTCCAACTCTACATATTCTCTCCTCCCAAATCAAATAAAATCTAGATAATGCATGTGTGTATGTTTATTTTTATATGTTTAATGGTTTATTAAATTTTCAAAAAATTATCGCACAATTAAAATGTGTTTTTATTGTTCTCCATGCTGAACAGTCCATGTGTTTCTCAGAAAATATTATGTACCATAAATTAAATTTATAGAAAAATCATGATTTTTTGTATACACCTTCACATGGTTAGAGGTTAATGAACACAAACACATTTAACAAATATGTTGGTCCCTATGAAATGATAATAATTATCACTATGGCTAGAGACCATAACACCTAGTGGGTGTTCTTGGACTGTTAGTTGCAAAAAAATATCTAAATGAATTATATATTTTTTATACAACATTGATGTTATTTTTTTGAAATAATATGATTATGACGTTATTATGTAAATAAATCACCCTTTGTGTGTTTTGATCTATCCACATACGTGTATGAATCTTAAATTGAAATAACAAAAAAAATTTAAATGGAATGTACACATACATGGCCCTTTTAATAACATGAGAATGAATTGAAATGTGTAAGTATTAAATTTTTCTAGAGAAAATATTTAACTATTATCCACATGTTACCATTATTTATGAAATTAATAAAGGTATATTTTAATATTATTTTGAAATTGATATTTATCATAGCATATAATTATTTATTCAATGTGACGTGAATTCTTATTAGACAATTCCATGAGAAATAGATGGATTCTATTATAGTATTCCTTGGGAAAGATCATCGAAAATATGAAATATATAAATCATTAATTGATACATGAGTTCCATATATAGAATACCATATTTAGTCTCATGGGTAAAATGGGTTATATTAGGTATTGTGTGATACTTATGTTCAAGATATGTTATTCCATGGACTGATTCATTTGATAAATAGATTATATTAATCCATGGGTGAAAATTAGGTTCATGATATAGAATGTCTTGGATGGGATCATATGTTAAATAGATTATATTATGCCTTGGGAGATAATTGAGTTATTAATATATATTACCTTGGAATGACTCATAGGTTAAATCGAATTATATTATTCCTTGGATGATACCTGGGATCCTTACATGTAATTCCTTAGAAGAAATCATAAGGATATTGAAATAAACATATTCTTGATTACTATGTGAATTAATGTAATCTATAAATCAAAATTCCATTAAATATGTAGAATATTATATGATCCCCATTATGTATCAATTCCTTGATTTCTAATTGGGTTTCACAGGACTAATGATTCCCATGTATTCCTAGACATATAACCTTGATTCATATTTTCTAATTAAATTTTATAATGTTTAAGGACATCCATATCAGGTTGAATCCAGTATATTCAACTTGTTATCCCATGAGGAGCATAAGCCCGACATGGTTTCTATTATCATTATTTATTTAATTTGATATATATCTAATAAATTCACGTTATATTCAACGAAATGATTTTCAAAATACACCATTGGTGGTAGAATATCTAGAAATAATAGCACCTTGTTAATGCCACCATTTGGAACCCTTATATATCTAATGACAATAGGTTATGATATAGCATGTTCCTCTTTGTTGTTGTGTCTTATCATCTTGCACATCACATGTGAGTAAAAGTAAATAATGTACTCTAGATTCTTTAAAGAGATGGAGTAATATATGTATTTACTTATTATTATATTACTCTAGACATGTTGTATGTATTTTTGGTTACATGTTAACTAATTTGTATTTAAATGATTCAAAGTTCATGCATTGAAGGTTTTATTGGATCTTATCATGATGTTCGATTATTATTGAGAACTTGACCCTGGGCCCGGTTTGTGAAGACTCAACATGTGAATTCAAGATACCCGAGACCAAATTGGGGTAGAGACATATTTTTGGGTTATTGTAGCAGGTACTGTTTCTGGTACTGTGCATGTACTTTTCGATACCATACACTACTGGAAAAAAGGCCTATACCCACAGTTCAAAACCGTGGGTATAGCCCCCAAAATCGTGGTTATATGCTATACCCACGGTTTTGGGAACCGTGGGCATTAATGGTGTCGGTATAGGGGTCTCGACCTATACCCATGGTTTGGAGAACCGTGGATATAGTGGTGTCACATGTGGCACACTGGCTGTTCCAACGTGGCACACAACAAACCCCATGGTTTGAAAACCGTGGGGTATTTAAATTCAAAAAATTCACCCAGCAGGTTTCGAACCTGCGACTCCCGCTAACCCTCACAGGCGCGCCACAAACCGAGCTGGCCTCTTTATCTGTAATTTATATATATAACTGCTTCTATATGTTAATATTTGGTATTTAAATTTAAAATTTCATTTGGGGGGTTTCGAACATGGGTCTCGCGCAGACACTCTGAACTGCCACACCAACTGAGCTGGGTTTCACATCTATTTTATGTACGCATATCTTCTTATATAGATATATTTATATTCAGTATTTAAATTAAATATGGAGACAGCTGGGTTTCAAACCTGGGACAGACGCTAATTATCGCAACCGCGCCACCAACCAAGCTGCATTTTCTATATGCGAAATATGCATATATCTACCTATATATATATATATATTAATATTCTGTATTTAAATTCAAAAAATGTTCTCATAGGGAATCAAACCCCCAACTCAAGAGAAAACTCACAACTGTGCCCCAATGACAGACCAACCGATCTATGTAACGTTTGAAATATTATATTTATATCTGTACAAATATATTAATCTAAACCGTGAATAATATCCTACCCACCAAATTTTTTCTGTGCCCCGCCAAAATTTCATTCTGCGCCGTAATGAGGGAAATCTATACATATATTTCTGGAGAACCGTGGGTATAGGTCTTCAAAAAAAACCACAATACATATGGTTTTCAATAACCGTCAGTATAGGTATTCGGAAAATACCCTATACCCATGGTTCTCTCCAAAACCATGGGTATAGGTCTTGACCGAAAACTATACCCATATTTTTTGGCACAACCGTGGGTATAGGTGGCCTATACCTACGGTTTTGGAAAAGCATGGGTATTGGTTCACCTAATATCCACATACCCAGGGTTTTGGAAAACCATGGGTATAGGGGTACCCTATACCCATGGTTGTTTTCAAAACCGTGGGTATAGACCTATTTTCCAATAGTGATAGTAGTTGGAATTATTCATCCATATACGCCTTTGGGTCACAGATTTGGTCCTCGGGTCTTGCAAGGATTTCATGGCACCCAAGGCCTTCTGGATAGTAGAATTCCAAGGCCTTCGTGCCATCTCAAGGCCTTCGGGCCACCCCAAGTCCTTCAGACCACATGAATATGAAGATGTTCCAGTCAGACTACAACAGACAAGGCTTTATATGAGGATTAAAATTAGGTGCATTCATTAGAGAAGAGAAAACTGGAATTTGAAGAACGAAAGGGTAAGTAATTTCCATTAGTACATGGCCTATTCAGATCTACATTGGACAACTAGCTGACCAACCTTACGAAGGTGGGGTACTGATATCATAGCATGTTCTAGGGAGGAGAAGTTCCATGTTCTTTGGTCTAGGTGATTTCAGTTAAGACCTATGTGTCATTCAATTGTCTCTAAGACATCAGGCCTTATAAGGGTTCCACCTTACCCCTTGAAAGATAGATTATCAAATAAAATTATTAAGACCTATGTGTCATTCAGTCAGTTTATTATTGATTTTCAATATTTCTATCTTCCACTGATTACATTATTTAATTTCTTCATTCAATTTTTTTGTACTAATACATAGGTTATGGTATCTCCACCATACCTCCATTAGTCCCTTTCTTCTAATAAATATCATTTTTTCAAACATGGATGCGTAATTAGAACCTTGATGGTTAGTGTTCTGGTTAAAATTTCTAGAGTGAACCGGGAAGATACTGGAAAATATTTATTTTAATATTACCACCAATGCATTGTAGTTATGTCCCGCTGTAATGAAAACATAAAATAGTGTGCATAAGATAACAAACTTTTCATCATCGTCAATTATCACTGAAAAAATATAACATAGGGATCTCAGGATAGTTTTATGTTAACAATAGTCAATGAACACTGCCAACAAAATATAAAAATGTATTCTGGGATATCCATATGGTCCCCACACATGGTTTCTAAGGACATTAAAACATTACTCAATAAAGAGAATATATATTAGTGTAAACCATTCAATTTCATATCTCGTACCAGTATATGTGTTCTAAATGTGGAAAATAAACCACACATAAAATATAAGGATGAAAAACCCCATGATAAATAATTCATTCTCAAAATCATGTATCCTCGCATAAACTAAGGCGGTATAATAATTATTCCCAAGAGAATATGGAAATAAATAATATTATCTATTCAGATTTTAAATTTACACAATGTTCATGAACAATGTATTCCAATGTAGAAATGTATAATGGAAATTTTCGAGAACATGCAATAAAAATTATCCACATAAGTGATGCTTTACAAAATGAGTGTAGGATCTATTAATGTATGTAGGGGTATATTATTTTCTATTAGAAAAGAATTAAACATGGAGGGATTTCAAAAATGTCACGAGGGATTTAAAAATATATTCACATTTAAAAATATTTTATTAATTTCTTATATGATAAGAAAGTATAAATTAGGAAGTTTCCCTAAATATAGATTACATAAAGAAGAGAATCATAAAGGGAAGATAAATCATACATCATCCTAAGAAATGAATTATAAAGTAAAAAAGTTATATCTTTAAATTAAATTTATATAGAATATGGATTAATTAAATAATAATAATATAAAGGAAAATGGAGAATATTATAAGGAACATGTTACCCAAATTATTGAGGTTGGTTCAAAATTTAAAACATATGATCATGAATGTAAATAATTTTTTACCATTTAAAAAAACACCATAATTGAATGCCAAATCATAAAAAGTGATAATAAAATGTATTTTTGAAAACTAGAAAAGATAAAATTGTGCATCATGAGAGATGACACAAAAATTGATTCCATATATAAATTTAAACATTATAGTTAATAGAAAACCCAGATATGGTTGAAAAATAACATACTTTGGAATGATGAGAATTATTCTTAAGAATAGGAATCTTTTGTGAGGAATAAATTCATTGAAGAGCATGATTTGCCTAAAAATTAATATTCTCCAATAATAGAAATAGAATATAAAAAATCATATATTTATAAGATTCATATAATATTATTATTGATTTATATGTGAAACTATATATTTAAAATAAATTATGTTAGAGCTAAAAAAATAATTTATCATATTAAAATCAGTAGAATAAAAAACCCTTGGAATGATAAACTCATATTTAATTTTAATTTTAGTATATTTCAAGATAATTATTGAAAAAAATAATCATTGGGAAATAATGACATGAAACCTGGGATAAAGTTGTGAATAAAGATCATATCTCAAGGAATCAAATTTTATAGGAGAAAAATATTACATCATTTTCTAACTCTATCTTTATATGTGTTTAATATTCTCTCAATTTGGATGTTCTCGCTTGGTTAATTGAATTAGTATCCTAATATTAGTGTTTTAAAAATGAAAATTATTTCATCATATGAGGGTAAATTTGAGTTTATACAAGGGTATATTTTTTGTTGAGTTAAATGTCCTAAATGGGTGGTTAAATGGGCTTGTATTTGTAAATTAGAGTTTTTTAATTTTCATAATAATTTAAATGTTAAGTCACTATTTAAGGATAAAAAAGATAAAATAATGGAATGTAATATATTGAGGAAAATAGATGGTTTTTTTGAATCTTATAAGATCTTCGAAGACATTTTTTAAATGTTTTATTATTCATTTCTTTGGTAAAATACTCTTTAACGTAATTTACCTTTATCATGGTAACTCATTTTTAACTAAAGAAATCATTTTTTTTTCTAAAAATAAAATTTTACCTTATTAAAAAATTAGAATCTAATAATTATTAAAATAATTTTTTTTAAATATAATTTCTATGGTAGATTAAATTTTATGTTAATATTAGTTCACAAATTTTATAAATAAAATATTTTGAAAAACTGTATTTTTATGTGTAATAATAAATTTTTAGATAAAATAATCAATTATATTAATATAAATCAAAAAAAGATAATTGTTAGATAATCGGAGTTTTATTTCTTAAATATCATTACAAATTAGAACATTACCTTATGATAAAATAATTAGTGAAAATGGAAGAAAATAATTTTTATTTGAATAAAACATTACCTGGGATAAAAAAAACATAAAATTGGTTTTCTAAAATTGATGTACTATTTTTAAATGAATTTTTTTTATTTCATAAATAATATATTAATCATAAATAAATTTTTTACAAACACTTCTTATAAAACTTGTTATATATTCATAGATCATGATAATTGAATAAAATGTTATGATATTAATAAAACATTTTTTCCACTATTCCCAAAAAAATTCCAAAAAAACTACCAATAAAACCATCATAATATAATATTGTTATTAGATACATATTCAATGATGCTAACTAAGTGAAATAAAATTTTTTAAATGATAAAAACTAATTTTTATCAAAAAAATAAAAATTAAATGGGAACACTTTAAATCAAAAAAACCCTTAAAACATTTAATGATTCTTATTATTTTTCTATAAATTAGTAATGATATTGATGGTAATATTTCATTCATAAAATAAAACTAAAATATACATAATTTATTAAAATAATGTCCTTTAAAATAAAATTTTATGAAAAATATAATGTTTCAATTAAGTTATCTTTTAATTATTTGACATTATTAATTGAATTTGATCGATGCGTTAATATATTGAATGGGAACTGTTTTTATTATATAAATATTTCATAAAGTGGTTACGTATATTTCCATTTATTAATTGAAAATATAAATTTTAGAATTTGTATACTATTTTATGGTTTATTTGAATTTTTTATTGTGTGTTAAAAATGTTATTAATCTCCATATTTATTTTAATGGAAAAAAATAGTTCATAAATATCAAGGTGTCACAAAGATATTATGAATTACACAACTATGAGATAATTTATTTATATTTATTAATTTAATTATTATTATTTAATCCATTGATATATTATTTCCATATCATTATTTATATGAAATATAGTTATGAATATAAGATTATTGATTCCATGATTATATTTGAAAAAAAGTCATTCAATATCTATTACAATGTATCTTAGATCAACACATTATATTATTTCCCATTTCCTTAGGAATTCATGATGATTTTGTCATTTTACATGTTTATTTTGGTGGATAAGTAAACAAAATTATTATATTTAGTTGAGGAATATTTAATATTCTATGCATTGTAATAGTCAATTTTTATATCTAGTTCTCTAAAAATTATGAATGACTATATCTTTAATATTGTATTCTATATATCATGTACCACTGTAATTAAATATCCATCGGCTATGGGATACATGATTTGGGGTATTATGGTTGGTACCATATCTAGTTAAGTTGATACATTGGGAACAAGATATAGAAGATCATAGTTAGTGAACCCAACTATATGTGTCCCCTTTTGATATTCTAGAAACACTTTTATATTAAATGATATGAATTTATAAAAAATGTATAAGAATTATGTACAATTTATTATATTCATTTTTTTAAATCATAATCTAATTAACTATATGGCGGAATTTAGAAATAGACAGTAATTTGAAGAACTGATATCTTATCAACAATAATAGTTGATATAGAGGTTTCCATTAAGATAAAGTTAGTGAAGTTTTTGTAAGAGTCCATTGTATAAATAATGGTTTGGGTTGAGGTTTTCAATATCAGTTTCCATGAAATAAAATTTAAATGAGATGTGGTAATATTTTTAGCTTTATTTTTAATAAAACTGATGTCGAATTTCTAAAAAAAAATATATTAGGTCCTATAATCCGTCATTTTGTTCATTTAAATCAGTCCTCCCATAAACCTTAAATTTCACCCAAAGGCACATGTCGACCATCATTCATGCTGATCTTTACATTAAGTCAATTTTTAGAACCATTCTACATTTTCCACCTCAATCCCACATCCTTTATGATTATTTAATAATTTTATACATTATTCAATACACAGAATCCATATTTAAGACAACCCATAGATACAATTCATTTTTTTCATTTTTTATTTTTTTTCTAGAACATATTTTGAAATTTTTTTATTCAATATTATAGTTTCTACCTCAAAACCACTACCTCAGAGAGAGATAAATGGGAATGTGGATCAATTTATCCTTATCAAACTCCAAAAAGTTTACGTTATTTATTATTTTTAACACAAATTAAATCTATGAATGTTATAAATTGGATTTTTAAATTGATTTTTAGGTTTTTTATTATCAATTATAAATTATTTTGTTAAAAAAATTAATTGGATATTTTTTTATTATAAATTATTTGTTATTGTAATTTCTATTCGGCTGTCACTATTTTTAATTATAATTATTTTTATTCATAATTAATTTATCATTATATTTTATTTATTTTTAAAATCATATTTGTTATAAATTGTTTAAAAATATATATTTTTTTGTCAATATACTTATTTTTTATTAATTTCTTGTTGTAACATGATTTTAATTTTATTTTTTTAAGATAAAAATTATTCTTTAAAAATTTATCCATATTTCAATTATAAGTTTTAATATTTTCTTATAAGTTTCACATATATATAGAAATTTTATCTCTCTTTACACCACCTTCATGTATGTTCTACATAATTTATGATCTATTTTATCTAAATTTGAAAAAAAAACATTTTTGAAGAAAAATTATTTATATGTTAGATTAAAATTGAATTTTACAAATCATATGATTGTGTGTAAATAACTAGTCATGGTTACCCTCAATCTCGGCTCGTGACATGATCCATCACATACTTGAAATGAATTCATGATTTTCACGGGCTTCCAACTATCACCTAAGTATAGAACAACATAACGGAGTGAACGATTTCTCCCAACCTGAACAACCACGTGACGTATAGAATGAAATTAATATAAGAAACATAACAAGAAGAAAAAATAACTAAAAACTAAAAAAGATAAGTTTGACTACAATGGACTCAATACCAAATAGCTACTCCCACAATGGCATGGACGAACTCCAACCATATCACCACCAGAAACCCATCCCAACTAAGATGAACCATTTCACCTCACTGGGTATCCTTGCCATTACCAAGACTGGAAGACAAACAATGGCTTACGCAACACTGAAGCATCGCACTGGGTGTGAGATTACAGGCTCAAAAGGATCCCTCCCAGGTGTTCTTTAAGAAGCCTTTGTATAACAAATCATGTATGCTCATTTTTTAAATAAAACATAGAATGAGAATTAGTATTGTAGATTTATAGAAACCATTGTAAACATTTACCTTTTTCAATATTTCTAATCAATAGTAGTTATTTCAGTTTTGAAGAACATTTTCTATATCATTTTTCTCAAGAATAAACAAGCATATCAAGGATAGATTAGAAAGACAAGTAATGAAAAACAGAAACACAGGTATCATGAACTAAATAATATTGATTGTATAGGTATCATAATACTCATACCATAAGAATAAATTGCACAAAAATTTTCCTAGAACAACATCCTAGGATGAATAGGAATACCCAATGTGTAACCCCCCCATATCAATATTGGTCCTCTAGAATAACATGACATGGAAACCGAGGAAATACCCAAGACATACATCATTAATAATCATAATGAAATGGACAATGCCATTATGCTAAACCTTCCACCTATGAAAAAAAATAACCCTTGTTATATTTTTCACAAAACTATTTAAATGTCTTGAAAACCATTCAATACTATTAATAATCCATTTATCAAAAGCCAGGGAATAACCTTATTTCATTCAAAAACCATTTCAATCATAGAAAAAATTCATGCCAATTTCATAAATTATATTTATAAAGCACTAGAAATTAGGTTCATTATCAAAGTATAGATATGGAATCACCTACCTCAGTGTTTTGATCACACAAGAACACAATATATTCCAAATGAAATGAAACCCATCAACTCTATAAATGAAGGCCCTAGATTCAAACTCACACCTCAAAGGATTGATTTAGAATAGAAGACAAGGGGTCGGAAGATAAAATAAATTGGACATACCTCAAGAATGAATGTCTAATTCACCACAAATATCCAAGAAACAACCTTGAAGACAAGATATCACAATATATCAAGATGATGACAACAAGAAACATCCAACATGTATATGTAGATCCGATTATAAAATTATAGGGTTCAATCATGATCTATCGCAAGGAATAATGGGAGAGAATACTTACCTGAAGAGATGCACAGAAGAATCAATGATGAACCGGAGTCGACCAGATCTATTTGGACTATGAGACACCTGTGAAAATATCCCAAGAGAATTTTAAGGTTGACATTCAAGAGGTTTGGGAGGAATAAGTCTATGAGTAATAGAATAACCCATGACTTTAACCTAGGCATGAGATGAGTCACGATGTGTACCTGTTGTTCACAACTTGTAGTCCACGCTGGATAAGTTATGCCAAAAAATCAATCACCATAGGCTAAAAATAATCTGTTAAACCCTTTAACGACATGTAACTCAGGTACACAACATGTAACAACTCACGATATAGTCTCCCAATTCACTGCGTGATCTACCAATTCACTGTGTGATTTCCAAATCCACAAAATTAATCTAGCACTATGTACATAACGTGTACATTAGTTACACTACGTGTAATGGTTCTGCAATCTTTAGTAAACTAATAAAAATCACATGAAATGATTTTTAGACCAGAATGTAACATACAAAAAAAGAGAAACATACCCGATCAGGGTAACATGATGTTAAAAAATCCTAACCATAAAGAATTTCCATCCCTATGAGTCGCATGGAATATGTAACCTCTTGAAATAGATGAGTCCACTACTCTATCATCAATGACTCATGCTCCCAATTCTCATGAGATTCGGATTTTTTCCCATATAATGCTGACCAACAATATCAATGTCCCGCGAAAGTCATTCTCTTTAGAGTAAATAATCTCCAATGGTTTATCCAAAACAGAATCATTAGCTTCTAACTCAATTTCTTCCTAACTCATAACGTGAGCGGGGGATAGGGGGATACTTCCTTACTTGAGATATGTGCAAAAGATCAAGAATGATTATCAACTGAACCAGTATTGATAACCAATAAGATAATATCCCAAGACGTTTACTGATTTCAAATGGCCCAACATATCTCGGAGCAAACAATCCTTGTTTTCCAAGTCGACGGTGACCCCACATAGTAGAAACATTTAAGAAAACATAGTCACCAATGGAAAATTCCAAAGGATGAAGCTTTTGATCTGCATACGAATTTTATCGTCTTTTTCATGTAACCATATGTCGTTACACCTCCTAAATCATTCACAATATCTCTTGAACTAGACTTGGTCCAAAAAATTTAACTTCGACCACTTATACCCAACAAAGATGTGATTTTCCTTGGCGACCATAAAATGCCTCAAAAGGATCCATTCTGATCGATGACTATTAACATCTTATTTAAACCAACACAACATGTCCCATATGGCTATTCCATGATCCAACATAATCCAATACATAGGCATGAAGCATATCCTCTAGGATCTGAATTACACGCTCTGTCTGGTCTTCTATCGGTAAATGGTAAGCCATGCACACCTAGACCTGAGTACCCATTAACTCTTAAATACTCCTCCATAACCTATAGGTAAACCTAGGATCCATATCTGAAAGTACAAAATAAGGACTCCTATATAACCTCAAGATATCATGCATGTACAGCATACCCAGATCTTTAACTTTAGACGTGTCTTTGATTGGAATGATGTGAGCATACTTTGTCAACCGATCAACAATCACCCATGTAGAATTTTTCTTTAAGCGCCTATGGAAAACCAACAAAAAATCCATGTACACATCATACCACTTCCAAACTAGCACTAGGAGAGGCAAAAGAAACAATATGGAATTAAATTCTCAACCTTTATCTGTTGGTAGGTGTAACAGTGGGACACATAATTATTAATGTCAATCTACATACCTGACCACCATAACCATATTCTCATGTCATAATACATCTTTTTAGAGCATGTATGAATGGCCCAGGAATATATAAGATAATCAAACAAGATTGAACTTCTAAATGGTTTTGGGATGACAACTTTCTTTATAAAGTGAGGTATGCTATCTAATGAAAGAGAACAACACAAAATTGTCTCCCCACGATAATGGTTTTTCCAAATCTACTGAAACTCATCGTCATATTGATGACTTTGAAATATATACTCAAGAAAAAAGAATGACAATCGAACAATGGTTAGAACCATACCTAAGACATCCTCTTGAGTATACAAGTGAAAAAGAACAAAAATACCCATCAGATTCTACTCTTCCTACGATTCCATAACATCCAGTGATGGTAAATTCCTACTTAGAGAATCTGAAACAACCTTCCCTTCCCCAGGGTGTAAGCATTGTCCATGTAAAACAACTAAAGGTATTCTACCCATTGTCTCTCTTTGAGATTCTTATCCTTCATGTAAAAGATATATCTCACACCCTTATTATTAGAGAAGACTGTGAACATCTCCCCAAAGAGATAATACCTCCAAAACATTATCGGATGCATCACTCCAGAAAGCAATAAATTATTAGTGGGGTAGTTCTTCACATGAGGTCGGAGTTGAGGAGTGCCATAAGATACTACATATCCTCATGTGTAAAAACGCATCCTAAACTATCACCCGATGCATTACAGAACACTGCATTCCCATTACCAGGATCAGGTAATATCCAAATAAGTGTTGATGTCAGAAGTCATCTCAGTTCATCGAAAGAGGATTGACAAATTGTATCCCATGATAATTTCACTTCATTCTTGGTAAGATCTGTAAATGGGGAAGATATCTTTGAGAAATCCTTAAAAAACATTTGTAATAACCAGAAAGACCATGAAAGATTCAAATTTAAAATACATTTTGGGGATCCTTCCTTGATGGAACAGATTTTAACTTATCTAGAACAACAGATAAGCCATAATTAGAAATTCGGTGCCCCAAGAATTTCACATCAAGAATCCATAAAATTCATTTTGAAAGCTTTCCATAAAGATGATGATTTCTTTGAATCTACAGAATATGACTCAGATGGTTCTCATGCTCACACATGGTCTTTGAATAAACCAGAATATCATCCATGATCAATACCAAAAATGATTCAAGATATTGTTAGAATATCTGATTCATCGAGGCCATAAAACTGTATTAGTATTAGTCCTACAGATAGGCATCAAAGGATATTCATAAATTCCATAACTACTCCTGAAGGTTGTCATCGGTATATCAAACTCCCAAGAATTGTGCTGATGATAACCCAACTGAAGATCAATCATTGGAAACAAATTTTGTCCCTTCAACTAGTCAAACAAATCATCCACATGAGGAAAAGGATATATTTTCTTAATTGTTACCCAGTTTAACTTTCCATAGTCCACACATAACTGAAGTGAAACATTCACCTTCATATAAAAGAGAATAGTGTATTCCCAAGGAGAAACACTATGGAGAACAAAACCCTTCTATAATAGGTCTTCCAACTATATCTTGATTTATTTCAACTACTATGGTTCAATACACTACTACAAAACCGGGCAAGGGAAGCGCGCCCTTATAACAGCGCTAAGCAAAACCGCTGATAAAGGATACCCTATATCAGCGCTAACATTACAGCGCTGAAAAAGCTAATGTTTATCAGCGCTTTCTTAGCACTGATAATAGTAATATTTATCAGCGCTAGAAAAGCGCTGATAAATATGATCTGTATCAGCGCTAAAATTTTAGCACTGATACAGTTAGTCTTTATCAGCGCTTTTTGAGCGCTGATAAAGGTTCTCCTATATAAGCGCTAAAAAAGCGCTGATACAGAAGACCTCTATCAGCTCTCAAATTTCAGCGCTGATAAAAATTATCTTTATCAGCGCTAAAAAAGCGCTGATAGAGAGACCTGGTATCAGCGCTATAATTGTAGCGCTGATACGGGGAATATTTATCAGCGCTTTTCTCGCGGTGATAAATCATAATATTATCAGCGCTAGAAAAGCGCTGATAAAGCTAGATTTTATCAGCGCTATAATTTTAGCGCTGATAAAGGTAGCCTTTATCAGCTCTTTTTTAGCGCTGATAAAACCTTAGTCGAATTTTTTATAAAGTCGGTCGCACAGTGCCCTCGTTTTATCGCAGCTAAAGCCCTCGCGGAACCGTAACCCTGCTACCCTTCTCCCGAATACCGCTGCTGTGTTCGCTTCGCCGGAGCTTGCCGCCCTCGGTACACTCGCCGTCCTCCGCCGCCCGCAACACCCTCGGCCGACCTCCACCGCTTGCCGCCCTCGGCTGCCCGCAACGCCCTCGGCCGCCGTTCTCTGCCGCCCTCGGCCGCCCTCGGCCGCTCTCCGCCGCCTCCGTCGCCCTCCGCCTCACTCGGCCGCCCTCGGTCGCCCTCCGCGGCCGCCTTCCGCAACCCGCAACGCCCTCGGCCGCCGCCTTAAGGTAACAATCTATGAAGAAGATGTATATGTTTTCATATAGATAGATTGTGTATAGTTGATTCTCTCTAAGTGTACTCATGATGATGTCCAGATGTTGGGAATGATCATCATTATTTTGGTATTACACCAATATGTCATCCATAAAACAACTACAATCTGGTCTAGGTACAAGTGAAATATTCAACTCATCAAGAGAATAAATTCCATGGGGAATTCGTCAACACAAATTTTATTATGAAGAATTCATAAAAACTATACATGATTTCAAAATTAGTTTATAGTATATCAGAATTTCTCAACCTCAAATGATGATAATCAAACCTTAGATCAATCTTAGAGAACAATATGGAACCCCTCAGCTGGTCAAATAGATCAAAAATACAATGAAGTGGATATCTGTTCTTAATTTTCATCTGATTCATATTCTATTAATAGAAACACATATGTAATGTTCTGTCATTCTTCTTGGAAAATAAAACATGAGATCCCCAAGGTGACATACTCGAGCAGATGCACCCTTCATAATCTAACTCCTCTCATTTAGTTTTATGTTCCTGAATCTATTCTTGTTTCATTCTGAAAGGTGTTATATAAAATGGCAAAACTCCACGCATCAGCTCAATCATGAACTCAAAGTATCTTTTAGGTGGTAGCCCTGATCAATTCTCATGAAACACATCCTAGAACCAGTCTACTACTGGGGGAAATATTTCTTGTTTCAATCCATTATCATCAAGAAAAATATCCGTAAACTGGTCTATGTTCTCACCTAGTTGTGGAAGAACTGGTCCTACATGGTCTACCAAGATATCCCATTCTCCATAAAAGACATGGGCTCTACCCTTATGAGGCATGGCGGTCACTCATCTACGGTAACAATCAATGTGATATTGATTAAATACCAAAAATTACATCATCACTATCTATTCAATACATATCATATCAAGCATGTATAAATCCAAAATGAAACAATACTCACAAACCATGAGGGAACATCCCTTACGAAGACAGATGCCTTCTAATCACACCCCCAATGGTGTGTTGACCAACATGATCCCACAAAATTACTCTAACACAAAACAGAATCCATTTACCAAGAGATAAGATATAAAATAATGAGAGGATCCCCTATTACAAGTCTCCTTTAGGTTCCCCTATTCGGTGCTCTGTACCAATATAGATCATCCATCACTACCCATATTACAAGTGTTCATGTAGAACCTATATATATGAACCATCATGATACATGATTGACACATCACTAGTGGTCAATGTCATAGGCCTAACATGTGACCAGACCTACCTCATTGATTGAAGCTGACTAAAAACCTCTCTAAGAGAAAAATCCTCTCACACAGATACTCTATCCACCACCACCCTAGTGGAAGATATCATAATGGTGAATCCTACTATCATAATATGTACCACTAGATCATTCAATTGAAACCGCCCTACCATCACTACAAGTCTCCTTTAGGTTCCCCTTGGAAATGAGAACCTGATCCACCACCTCAACAAACCTCATAAAAAATATATTTACCTGGGACTTAATCTCACATCTAAGTCCATCCTAATTTTTTTCATAGATACCTTATCTCCTGTCAACATTAGATAAAAACATTACTGGTATGTGAAGAATCTAACATAATCTATCATTATCAAACATAATTATGTCAAACATATTAAATATTCATATTTTCATTTCCTTAATGTCGTAGGTTAAAAGTGCTCCATGAACATATCCTAGATTTTCTTCCAAGTCATTCCCTCCATATGCTCATCCCAAGACTAAATATCACAGTAGATCATTGTTGGCCCCCATAACATATACGCTACCAACTCTACCCTATTCTACTAAGGAGTAGAAAAGTTATCTAGAATATTCTAGATGAACTAAATTTAGAACTTATCTACCTTGGGTCCACCCTCTCCAGAAAACATCAGAGGGTGTTGCAACTGAACCTCTATTTTCAAGTCAAACACACTCGGCACTTCCAACCCTTTTCATTTCTTCATAAATTGTATAAAACAAGAAAGGTAATCCAAAAACTACTATTCCCTCTATCACTCATGATTAATGGGGGAACCTGTACCACAACTAGAATGAATCCTGAGTGCCTATACAAATCATAATAGAGATGATAATGAATTTTAAATTGTATAATGGATTATTTATTTTAATTATTCATTCTTTATCTCACATGCATTTTAAATATAGTTTTTGTATCCTGAGTGCCTATACAAATTAGATAGAATCTCTAGTGGATGCGTTTGGTTTCTCTCGGATAAAGGTATCTCTCATCGATTGGAAATCCTCTATCTCCTATTATATCCTCCTTATAGAGTGATAGATAATCATCTTTTTAGTGAATCTAATATTCTTTTTTATGAATCTTGATTATAGGTTAGACTACTTGATCTCCTTCCAAGGAAGTGGTTCCCTTCTACTGTATTTGGAAGTCTTCTTTTGTGTACTTGACCCATAAATACTAATATTTGAGATTCAAATAGGATGAAGATGAATAAAGATTGGATGGATTCTAATCGTTTAACAATAGAGTACGAGAACGGAGTGAAAGAGTTCATCAAGTTTACAAAGGATCACACAAAGGATCCTTCTCAAATCCTTTGTCCGTGTTTACGTTGTTGTTATTCTAGACTACTTACTCCAGAGGAGTTGGAAGAACATTTGATATGTCACGGAATAGATCGGAGTTATAAATGTTGGAATAAACACGGAGAAAAAGCGAATGTAGGTACTGGCTGGGATAAAACTGCGTTTTATGGATCGTCAGATATGAATACAAATATAGATAATGAAGAAGACCGTATGGAGGATGTGATTACAGATGTCAATGATGATTAAGATCGTATTGAGGAAATGACAAAGACAATTCAAGATGAACCTCGTGATTGCCCAAAATTGTTTGAGAAGTTAAAGAGTTGTGCAAAGACGCCATTGTATACTGCTTGCACTAAGTATACAACATTGTCAGCTGTACTGAAGTTGTATAAATTGAAAGCAAGCAATGGATGGAGTGATTTCAGTTTTACGGAACTACTTGCTCTCTTGAATGACATGCTCCCGGATGATAATGAGCTCCCAAGCCGGACATATGAAGCTAGACGAATGCTACACTCGATGGGAATGATTTCTGAAAGAATACATGCCTGCCCGAAAGACTGTATATTGTTTCGAAAGGAGAAAAAGTCACTTACAGAATTCCCAAAGTGTGGTGATTCTCGATACAAGAAAGATAAATCCAATCCTACGAAAGTTGTATGGTACTTTCCAATCATTCCAAGGTTTAGGCGTTTATATGGAAGTAAAGAAACTGCAAGACAATTGTCGTGGCATGCAGATAAAAGAAATAAAGATGGGTTATTACGTCATCCGGCCGACTCTCCTCAATGGAAGAAAATTGATCATGAGTATCCTGAATTTGGAAAAGAGCCGAGAAACCTTCATCTTGCGTTATCTACAGATGGAGTGAATCCTTTTGGTTTTCAAACCAGCACTCATAGCATGGGCAATACGTTCTTGTATTGAAGATGATGCACTCCCATTTATTCGAACCCACATGGTTAATTATTTTGTTTAAGCCTAATGATTGATTTAATTATTGTGGAACACATAATCATGAAAATAGTATGATGGTTGTACCCAGATAGGACTCCAATTCATTGGTTAAATCTATTGTCTCATGAGATGTTATGTATGAGATTAGGGAGTAAACCTAGTCCATTAAAATGGGAGTGCATCATCTTCAATACAGGAACGTATTGCCCATGCAAGACACCCTTCTTTTTTTTAAAAATGTAATGAGATGTTCAGCAAAACAAAATGGTGAAGGATCTGCCACGACATCTTTCTAGAATATTTGACTGAAGTTAAAAAAATTAAATAAAAGGATAGACCCATTCAGTGGAAGAAATGACATACAATGGCGCCAAGTCCTGAAAGGTGTCACATTCTCAATTGAGGTGATGAAGTTAAAAACATAATGCTGTCATGGTTTGTGCTTCAGATCATTCTCGAAGGTGGCCAGTGAATTTCTCTATGTATCATGAGCGTTCTAATGCATATCTTGTTTGGAAGATCATTGTAGTAGACAATGATCTAAAAGTGGGGGATGTGTGCATATCTGAGCATGTCTTTAGTAGTGTCCCTCAAAATGTCTTTAAACTGACCATCTTGAGATGTATCTAAACTTGTGACTTTCTTTCAAATAGTGACTCTTTTCAGAACTACGGGAGTTAACATTTCTCCAACATATTCACACACAAAATCACCCTTCGACATATCCTACAATGTCTTCAGACCCCACCCTTTCCCCTCGGCTGTCAAAAAAACCATAAAGACAATGGCTAGCAATGATCATTCCAAAATGCATTTAAACTGAAACCTTCCAGAAAAAAATAGAGTACAATACCTGCAAGTTGTAACTTAGGTCGCTTTGCACAAGCCGATTTCCACATTGTTTGTAGCAACCACATTTTCTCCAACACTCTAATGATCTTCATTGCTTCATGTCTTTTATACTCTTCCAGAAACCCTTCTCTAAGAAGGTCAACTATCGTGTATGCATACTCACCTTCAAATGTGACGTGTACGAGTCAACCCCGCCTCAATCTGAGGCCTGTTGTGGCTGACACAACTCCAAGTGCCTCTGTTTTGTTCAAAATGGACTTATTTTTATGTGAGAAATCAACAACTGGCATACGGGAAACCGACCAAACGCCTTCGGATTGTGTTGACACTTTAGGACAACGATTCATGGGTTATATGTGACGTGTACGACTCAACCCCGCCTCAATCCGAGACGCGGTGTGACCGGTATCACTCCATGTGTATGTATTTAGTTTAAAATGGACAATATTTTACGTACATACGCCAAACTGATCTAACGACTTCTGATTGCATTGATACTTTTTCACAATGATCAATGACTCATGTGTGACGTGTACGATTCAACACCGCATCAATCCGAGGCCCGGTGTGGCCGACACCACTCACAGTGTCACTGTTTTGTTAAAAATGGACTTAATTTTAAGTGAAATCAACAACTGACATATGGAAAACTGACCAAACACATTGGGATTCTATTGAATCTTAAGGAAAACTATCCATGGGTCAAATGTGACGTGTAAGATTCAACCCCGCCTCAATCAGAGGCGCGGTGTGACCGGTATCACTCCAAGTGTATGTATTTAGTTTAAAATGGACAATATTTTACGTACATACGCCTAACCGATCTAACGGTTTCTGATTGCATTGATACTTTTTCACAACAATCAATGACTCATGTGTGACGTGTACGATTCAACACCGCATCAATCTGAGGCCCGGTGTGGCCGACACCACTCACAATGTCACTGTTTTGTTAAAATGGACTTAATTTTAAGTGAAATCAACAACTGACATACGGCAAACTGACCAAACGCATTGGGATTCTATTGAAACTTAAGGACAATGATCCATGGGTCAAATGTGACGTGTACGAGTCAACCCCGCCTCAATCAGAGGCGCGGTGTGACCGGTATCACTCCAAGTGTATGTATTTAGTTTAAAATGGACAATATTTTACGTACATACGCCAAATCGATCTAACGGCTTCTGATTGCGTTGATACTTTTTCACAATGATCAATGACTCATGTGTGACGTAACACCGCATCAATCCGAGGCCCGGTGTGGCCGACACCACTCACAGTGCCTCTCTTTTGTTCAAAATGGACTTATTTTTAAGTGAAATCAACAACTGACATGCGGCAAACCGACCAAACACATTTGGATTCTGTTGAAACTTAAGGGCAATGATCCATGGGTCAAATTTGACGTGTAAGAGTCAACCCCGACTCAATCCGAGGCCCGTGTGGCCGACACCACTCAAAGTGCCTCTATTTTGTTCAAAATGGATTTATTTTTAAGTGAAATCAACAACTGACATACGGGAAACCGACCAAACGCCTTAGGATTGTGTTAACACTTTAGTACAATGATCAATGGGTCATATGTGACGTGTACGAGTCAAACCTGGGGTGGATTACATGACTTTCCTACATGGAATATATCCCACTACACGTCTTTAATGAGCCAGCTACGCAGTTTATCCCTTGTACAGATACACAGGAAGAATCACACGAGATCGACGTCATGTACTAACATAGGGAAAGGGTGCATAAGAGGACACAAGTTCAAAGGGTAACACGTATATGTTTTTTAACATGCCATGTAATTTCCTATTGATATGACATGTATATTCACACAGGCAGCTGAACATTGGAGTTACCCAAGGTAAAGCGACAAGGCATGTGACCCTTTAAATGACACATAATTTTATGTACCATGATTGATCTCTTTGAACACTATATCAAGGACATATTTCATTAGGGTTGGCTCCCATGATCCTTCCTAGGATGTTTTTGGTATCTTTTCCGACTTACGGTAGTACGATCGCTTCAGAAGGACGTCCTAGACATAGTTGGAGTCTCTCTGAAAGTCCTGGAGTGAGATCATATATCTATTTTTGAGGTCCAGGTAGAGTCATGTATCAACGCAACCAATCCTACCAGACATCGATCCTATATATAGAATGTTAATCTTGATGTCTCATTACAGTCCCCCAATTTATGATATGTTACCTTTTTTGTATTAATATACATAATTACTAAGGGTGATGGTTGGGAGAGTTAGGATATCCTTTTTATGTATTGCAGAATGATTCAAGGAGCACGGGCTCTGCACGATTTGTCAAAACCAAGTGGCAATCCAAGGAGAAACAATGCATAGTGGAATGTTCTAGTATTTATCTTCTGAGTTGTGTAGGAATATTTTGTGATACTATGTAATGAGGTAGTTTTGGTTTCTGGGTAGATGGTAGCTAACTCATGGTAAGAACACTGTTTGGTTGGGCTGTGATCAGTTGATGACATGCTTGTGGTTGATATACTGGTTTTTGTGCAGGTCTGTGGTTGATGTACTGGTTTTTGTGCAGGACTGCTCGGCTGGCTGTACTAGTGCAGGTTTTTTATTAACAGCAGGCAGGGATTTAACAGCGCTTTTTTAGCGCTGTTAAAGGCGACATTTAACAGCGCTAAAAAAGCGCTGTTAAAGGAGATATTTAACAGCGCTAAAAAAGCGCTGTTAAAGGCAACATATAACAGCGCTTTTTAGCGCCCTTAAAGGTGACATTTAACAGCGTTTTTCAGCGCTGATAAAGGTGACATTTAACAGCACTAAAAAAGCGTTGTTAAAGGACCCCCCCCCCCCTTTATCAGCGCTGAGCTTTACAGCGCTTTTATAGCGTTGTTATTGCCCGTTTTTGTAGTAGTGATATGATATGATGGCATTGATATCGGATACGAAACTTAAACCAGGTCAATTGTGAACTCTACCTCTCTATCTTGAGGGAGACCAGATATGTAATTTGGGAAAATGTCAGGAAATCTCAGACAACAATAGGAAGATCCTCATGAGAAGAAAATTCATTAGTCTAAAACAAAATAGAAACAAACAAACTCTTGTACTCTGGGTGGGACGGTCTTACACGACCTGACCATGGGTCCAACTCTCCCTAAAATAGATGTGAGCTACCATCTTCAGCATGAAATGAAATGCACCAATGATAAAAACCATCCTCAACTCGATGAAAAACAAACCAATCCATACAGATGATGGCGTCAAACAGATCCAGATCAAGAAACATAAAATCCTAGATGAACTCTATCTTAGCTATCAGGAATGAAAAGGAAGGACATCAGAACCCATGCTCTTTCCTACTTCCAAGAGGTGTCACTAACTCCATTGTAAAAGGAATATGTTTTATTGGAAGATTAAGTATATCAAAAAAATGTGAAGATATAAATTTGTGGGAGGTACAAGTATCAAACAAAGATGTAGTTGTTGATGCTTCAATATAAAGATTTCCTGTTACTGTTTCTAGAACTGATTCAGCTTACATTGGAAATTCATCTACTGCATGTGTATTATTCACTTCTGAGCCCCGTGGTTAGAGCCATGTAGTTTTGGATGCTTCAGACTACACCGCAGCAGCCTTTGAAGACAACAAACCCTAACTATAACAAGGCGTATTCATATCCTGGTAGATACACTTCTTGTGACCAACATGTCGAAATCTATTACAAGTCTTTGTGGGCATAGGAAAGGAATATATGGTGTGACACCCTTGCTTCATTAGTAACATGTTAGACACATTCTTCCAACTGAAACAAATGGTGTAGAGGAGACTGGAAGATGAGACCCACCCCCACCACTCCTATAACGGTCCTTCCACTTCCTCTTCATTAGATGAACACATATGAAGCCATCATCAGTTGGAAGAGAATAGGCAGTAAAGCTGACCATGCCTTCCATGTCCATCAATTCCATCATTGCATTGTCCACTGTCTCCATATAGGTAGAAAGATTCCACATGAAAACCTACAATATAATGTCTAGTTACAAATCCTAGAAGTACATATGTTACTTCAAATAGTCATTCCTTAACACGTCTGAAAAAAATTTACAATCTCAACAAACTGATTGGTGTAGTTTGACATTGAATGCTCTCCATTATGCAATGATATGAACTCCAATGATATTTCCAACATAAATTAATTTAGAAAAAAATGCAGAAAGAATAGGGTTTTAAAACAATTCCCATCCAATCCCAAATTTATTTATTCCTGGACCATAGAGTCCCACCAAATGTTTTTCAGAACACTCGAGTCAACCCTAGAGTCTGAACGCTATGAACTTCACCCTGATATTCTTAGTTGTATCCAAGAATTCAAATATTTGATCGATCCGGTTTATCCAATCCTCTGCATTTGTGGTTCCATAGTCCCTCTAAAGGACGATGTCATCTCATGGAAGAACTCTATTGATTGATATCTATCTCCTACATCCCCTAGTTTTCCATAAACTACTACATTCTGAACTCAGGGTGCATCCTGATCGACATCACGAACTTCCCATACAATAGTCTCAATGTTATTTTGATTTATTGGTGTATTCCCTTAAGGAGAATCAACTGTAGCTTCCTGAGGAACCTGTGGAAGATGTCTCGGGGGAATATGATACATATATAAACATAAGAATGATCAGACACAGAAAAAATCTCAGTTCAAACTAGAAATACAATAAGTAGAAACTGAGATTTTTAAAAGAAAAAAAAACAAAACACAATAGACACATATAAGAACATCCCATTGTAACGTGAGTGTCATTACAAAAAGAGCTAACTATGAAATTACAGCAACATACCTCCCATGTCCTAAAAGTCCTATCTCTAATATAACAGAAGTCCCATGAAAATGATTCTTGAGGACAGACCCGCTTCTAATACAAAATTGTAATGTAATGACCCAGGTTTCCCTCAAATCCGGTACCTGACTAGATCTGTCACATACATAAAGGTCATTATCGATCCCCATGGGCAGTTGAAAAGCACCCAGGCATCGAACGAAAAAATTGAGGGAATAATTTCACCCAACCTAAACAACCCCCTGGAATACATATATAGAGAAATAAATGAACAATGAAAACTAATGAATAGAAATAGTAGCTACAAACTCCAAAAGAAATGTTTGACAGCAAGGGACACAAAACCAAAAATCTACTCCAATGATGGCATTAACGAACTCTAACCATCTAACCACCAGATACCCATCCCAACTGACAGGAACCATACTGCCTCACTATGGTTCCATTCCTTTCCCTACATAGGATGAAAAAAAATGTCAATGAACCACTGAAGCTACGCGAAGGGTGTAAGCTAACATTCTCATTAGGATCCCACCCAAGTGTTCCATAAAAAGCCTCTGTATAATAAATCATGAATGCTGATTTTTAAAAAAATACATGGAATTGTAAAACATAAAGCAATTTTATAGAAATCATTGTAAACCATTCCCTTTTACCATAGTTCTAATCAAAATTAGGTATATCAGTTTCAAATAAAATATTCCATAGCATTTTCCACAAGCCTAAACATACATATCAGGGATAACTATGAAATCCCTAAAATACACAACTGAAGCACATGTATCACACACTAAGGAATATTATAGGTCTAAGAAGTAGACTACACGTACCATAAAAATCATGTCTGAAAAACTGATCCTAGAACAACTGGATTAGGAAGTAGAGGAATACCCCATGAGTAACCCCCCCAGAAATTTCAATATCGGTCCCCAAGAAAACAAATCCTAGGAAAGAGATGAAATCCCCATGACATACCTCCTTGATAATCACAATGAAATTCGCGATGACCATAAGCTAAAACTTATACCTAAGAACCCATAGTAACCCATGTTCTATTTTTCACAAACCCATTTCAGTGTATTCAAAAAAACTCAAACCCATGTATAATCCATTTTTCATAAGCCATGGAAAACCCATTTTTCATTCAAAACCCTTTTCCATCAAACACAAAAAATTATTCAAATTATATATATAAATTTATAAAGCACCAGAAATCAGGTTCGTTATCATAATCTATAGATAGAACCACCTTCTTCAATGTTTGAGTCGCACACACCCACAACAGAATCCAAAAGAAACAAAACCTAAAAATTCCATCAATGAAGGCCCTAGAATCAAACTCTCACCTCAATAGACTGATTCAAAATGGAATACAAGGAGTTGGCATATAGAATAAAACACATGATCCTCAATAACAGATGTTTGATACATCACAACAAGACAAGGAATGACCTTCGAGAAAAGATATGACCACAGATCCAGATGACAACAACAATAAAAAACCTACTTGGATCATTGGATCCGGCGACACATGGCTAGGACACTATCGTAATCAATCTCAAGGTTGAATTGGTGAGAACACTTACCCAGAGAAATGAACATTAGAAGCAATAATGAACCAGAGCCAATTGGATCGATTCGGATGGTGACACGCCTCTATAAATCACTTAAGAGTAGTTAAGGGTCAAGATCCAAGAGGTTCGAGAGGAAAAAAGACTAATAAAAATGGAATAACATGTGACATAAACCTGGGTGAGGGATAAGTCACATTGAGTACCCCTTGTTCACGATGTTTAGTCCACACTGTATATGTTACGCAAACCAATCCATCACCTTTTGTTAAAAATACTATATTAAACCCCAATTCAATATGTATCCTAGGTACTTGACATGTACCATCTCATTATGTGATATCCCAATTCACAGTGTGACCTACAAATCCACAACATGAAACTAACACCAAGTATACGACGTTTACATCAGGTACACGGCGTGTAACTATTCTACAGTCTCCTGTAATCCCATAAAAATTACAAAAAAGGATTCTAATGCCATAAAAAACATAGAAAAAAGGGGAAACATACCTGATCAAGGTAACACGATGTTATATTGTGTACATGTTATTATAAATTATAAAAAATTATATTAAAAAATTGATGTTATAAATTATTTATGATTATAAATTTTTTCTGAAGAATATTGTTTCTAGTTGTAACTTTTCATTTACAATTACTTGTATCAATATTTTTTTTATCATAATATGATCTTGGTTGTTGGAATTTTTTTCATCAATTAATTTCATATTTATTATTATTTTTAAAAAAATATATCATTAATTATTTTTCATAACATTTTCTTCTTTTTTATTTTTTTTAAATATAATTTATTTTGGTATGTTCTATACATGTTTAAATTATTTTTTAACATATTTATATATTTGTAAATATTATGTTATTATAGAATAGTTTAAATTATTATATATATTTAAATATACATCTATTATATTGTGAATGTTTATGTAATTAATTTATTTCTATTAAATAATTGCATGAAAAATATTGATGATTATGAAAAATTGGTTGAATGATTCATAGAATTCACAAAAATGAAATCTTGAGATGGGATTTGATTTCTTATACAATTTTTAAATTATTTAATAAGAGTAAATAAGGATAGATTTAAATGAAAAGCCATATGAATTTCTATTGTCTTATCTATAACCACACAAAATGTATCTAGAATTGTGAAATTAATAACAAGTCATGATCTATTTACTATAATATTGTTCAACATCATATAGAGGATCATCATGAAGATTTTATTTGTGATATATGTGTTGAAACCACTGAAAACATAGATTTTGACCAACTATATAAAGAATCAAAGAAACCATTATTCTCATGTTTAACTAAATTCAATGTGTTTTCTATAGTACTAAGTTGCGTTGACATAAAATGAAGACATGGTGGGACTGATAATTTTATGCCAGAACTTCATTATCATTTATATCTGATACATCTAGAATGAAAAGTGCTCCTAGATTCCAATTATATGGAAACAAAAATTATGTATAATGTCATTAGGATATAAAAAATCCATGATTTTCCTAATTATTTTGTTCTATATAGGAATATATATGAAAATTTGGCCAAATTTCCTAAATTTGGGACATTATGATATTAAATGGATAAAAATTACCACAATGACTCATTTTCTATAATGGGCATGAAAACTCCCACTAAATATATATTTTATATTCCAATAATTCCACAACTAAAAAATCTATTTTCCATTTCAAATATGGGGAAAGGGCTAAGAAAGTATAATGATGATTTCACCTCTGATGGAAAATTACACCATCATGTTGAATCACTATAATGAAAAGGGTTAGATCACACATATATTAATATTTTAAATGAAGTTTCAAATATTAAAATTTGTTTCTACACAAATGGAATCGATTCATTTCAAAGTATGAGTATCCAACATAGTTCATGGACTTTTTTGTTGAGTTTATAAAACATTTCCATATATATATATATATATAAATATATATCTGAAGTGAAAATAAGTGAAGGTGAAATTATTGATTTATGTACTCAATTATCCAATAAATGATATTGATGTTTATCTATCATAATTGAATAGTGATTTGAAATTTCAATTGTAAATAGATGTTATAATTTTTTTCATACAAGATCAAGTATTTAAATTTTTGTTCTGGGATAATGTTAACTTTAAATAATTTTTAATAATATGTAATATTTTTTATAGGATGTGTTAAAAGACATAAATCTATTCTAATTTTTTAAGAGGGGAATTTTTATCATTAAATAATGAATTTAATAAAAAAATTTGTATATGGGTCCTCAACGATTTATGATGAATTGAAAATCCTCATTAAAGATAAAAACAGGTATTAAATGGTTTAAATGATTATTATTCTAGCACAAGACAATTTCTTATTGAATAAAATTATAACAAGATAAAAAACATCAGCACCATAATTGGAAAGAAAAGATGTTCATTCATCAACCATGTAATGGATTGAAACATTCCATTTTATTTGAGAAAACAAATTGGACATTATTTGGATATCCATAACAACACGAATGTTATGTAGGTCATGATAAACTATTCTAACTATTTAATATGAAAATTTTAATAAATAAATATAATGGAAAAGTCGAATGGATATATATATAATATATATTGACTAGAGAGGTTTATTATCCAAAAATATATTCAATAATTGATAATTGACTTTGGTAATTATTATTTTTCAAATATGAAGCATAATGGTATCTATATATCTGGATATTTACTAATTAATATTGAATGTTAGTGAATTCATGGATTATAGATAAAGATAATTCTACATGATAAACTGATGCATTCCCATTTATACATTTTTTATAATGATGGTGATGTTCAAGAATATATATTTTCACTTATTATTAGATTGAATGTAATATTCATTAGAATTAAGGAAAATTTATTTTTTAATGACCATAAACACACATTTTGATTCGTTGTTTAAATATTAAATTAATAATAATTAATTCAAAATAAAATCATTGAAATGGTTACTAGGTTACGAAGTGATATTGTGAATAAGAGGTTTGGTTTTGATAATAATGTTTACAAATTTTATAAAAAACTAGAATCTGAAGAGTATTGTTAAAAATATTAGAGTAATGATTATTAGTGAAGAACCACATTTTTTGAGTTCCAATAATAAAAAGCATTATTTTTTACATCAACATAATATTTCGGGGGTGTTGTGGTAATATGGTATATTGATAATAAAAAATTTATGAATAACTATATTTGTATAACATTTTTGATTGTAACAGTGGTGTGAAACCCAATGTGAATGGATTTACTTATGTTTATATGAAAATATTTCATTCATATGAGGAATAATTTATCATGGATGAAAATGAAAAAAATAATATTTATATTTTTGACTCATAAAATGATCAATGGATTGTTGTTATGCCAAATTAACAAATTCATTTTTTGATTATAATATATATAATGCTGAAGACTTATCAAGAATTTTGATATATATATCACATGAATACCCAGTGATAAAAATTAATATAATGTTGAAATTTTACTTTCCCTGTGAAATTATAATGTAGAAGGGTTTTCAGAATCCCAAACATTACTATCCAAATTAGTTAGATAATAATTTTTTTGAAATTTACTATGTAAAAAAATATTATTTTTTAAATTTTATATTTAAATAAATTGATTTTTAAAATTCCTTAAATTTTTTTATATGTTTTTTATAAATAAAATTCAAATATCAATTTTTTGGTTTAAAATTTATTCTTCATTACTTTTTTGTGAATATTTTCTTTATAATATATGTTTTATAGATACTATTTTAAACAAATACATATTTAATAAATTATTCCTATAACAAAAATCTATATATTTAATTATAATATTTCATTATTTCTATAATAATACTGGTACAAAAAGTTTCATACTTTTTATGATAATATTTTAATTCATTTATTTCTAAATATTTATATAAACAATTATTAGTTATCTGTTTTTTTTGGTTTAAAATTATAAAATACCATGTTTTTTCTATTATTAACAATACTTTATTTATTTATTATTTTTATTTGGTTTTAATAAAATATAGGTAAATATATACTTATTGATGTAGAATTTATTTATTTTTAAATGATAGACACTAGGGAATGTTAACCAATATATGTACAAAATTTTAATTAATGATATATATATCAAAATTAAATTATTTTTTTAATTTAACAACATATTTCATAAAATTATTGTCTTCTATTATTCTTCTCCATAGTGGATGGTACCAAATGATGGTACACACAAGATTACAAATTTAACAAACCATTCAGTCCCACGTAGAGTCCAAAGGTTCATAGTTAAATATTATGAGAACTACATCTGTATTAACCCAAATTCAACATAATTTTGGACATTCGTGACTATAAAGGGTCATTATAGGATAAGTATTTTATGCCTTAATTGATGGATGATTAACTCGCCATTGAAAGAACCTTTATGGGAGTCCCTAGTGGTAAACAATATAATGGTAATTTTTTATTTTTCTAATGGATTTATTATTATGAATTACATATTATTTTTTTATGAAATTATTTTAACTTTTTTCTCTCAAGAGTAAAAGAGAATTTAAAATGTGTATAGCCTTTTTGGTTATAATTAGGTGAGATTTTAATGAAAATATGGAAATTAATTTTTTTTATCAAATGAAAAAAAGGATGAAAATAAATATCATATATATAGGATAATAGATAGATTGACATGCAAAATGATTGTCTCAAGTCTTGAAGAGGAAAAATTTATGTAATTTTTTCATTCTTTGTAAAAAAACAATTTCATTACTGTATTACTTACATATTTTTCCTCATGTAATTTTCCAATATGATAACTCACCATCTGATAAAGTCCAACAATTTATACACTCATATGTTCTCATGTCAAAGGTATCCCGTATTAGAAGACCAAATGGTTGTTGAAAAATATAGTCAGTAAAGATCCAAGTCAATATCATCATTAAAGAGGATCCACTAATTCATCTATCTCCTCCCAATCATCATAAAAAATAGAAAATGGATTGAATGAAAAAAGAAATCATAAATTACTTATCCAATAAAGGATATTATTAAAATTATTATATGTATTTAATTTAAGCTATTTATTAATAATACTATTTTTTTAATTTTTAGACTAATATTATAGTTTAATATATTTTTTATAGATACCATTTAAGAGAAAATTTAAAATTAGACATTTATCAATTAAGGTGGTACATATGTTATTGATGTTTTTTTAGAAAATCAATATCACCCTAGTGGTGTTTGAGGGAATAAAGAGGATATCAATTTTTATAATTTTTCGGTCGCAACCCAATAGTGAAATAGATAGGTATATAATATATATATAATAAATAGATTCATTGATGAGTGGTCTATGAAAAAAAATGAATAGATATAGGATGTGATTAAATAATATATGTAATTTATTTTTGCAGAAGAAATGTGATAGATTCTTCTTGTGCTGACATCCATCTTAGAGCCACCACATCCTTATTCAGACCCGATAGTGCAATTTTAGTTTTATAATAGTTATCCACATGCATTATTTATAAAATATGAAATTGAAAAACATTTCAGGATTAGGTTCATTAAAATCATCACCAGTTTCATTAGGTTAGAGTAGAGATAGGTTTTATTAATTATCCAACTAGCATAGTGTAGCTGCTTATTAATGATTTTTCTATATTTGGGCAAAGTATTTGTATTTTTTTCTCTTATGAAAAACTATTTTCATCAATTTAAATATGATTTTTGAGGTCCATTCATATTTTTAATTATCATTCCACTAAGAAATAATTGTAATATTTTCAAGTAGTTTTCTTATAATACGGTATCTAAAAATGATGGAATACCATCAATGGATAAGAAAATTTTAGATTCCAATACCCTTTTGTTTTCCTCTCAAAGCTGATTGGGTGAAAATGTTATCCCATATTTTTCCTATATTTGATAATTATTAAACTCTTACGATTATTACTTATATATTCTGAATAGATTATAAATTTTATATTTTTAATTTTGGTATCATTGTTTTTAAAATGGGTAATTATAGAAATGTACCTCTATTGGAGTTGTTTTCGATGCAATTAGATTTCATTCATTAATATATGTTCATTATGTAAATTAAATTTTTAATGGCTTTTTTAATTAATTTTCTAACACGTTTTCTTTTTTTTCTATGAAACCAATGTGAATATACTTTTTTTAATGTTTTTTCTTCTAGAAATACATTTCAACATATGTGAAATATTTCAACCAAGAAACCAAAGTTGAATATGTGTCTAAAATATTCAAAAACATGGAGAGGGTGGTTGGTTTTTTCATTCTATGGTTGTTATAGAATCAATTAAAATTATAAATTACTTATCATTATAATATTATTAATTCTAAATATTTTCTATTAGACATTGGACATTATTAGTATTTTTCCAAAAAATGTAAATCATATTTTTATTCTATTTATAGGTAGGTTTTCAAAATTATTTTTGGAATATATCCTAAAATAATGTTTTGTTATATTATTTTAGTTCTATGTTCTTTATATTTCTCATTTTTTATCTATTTTGATAATATATTTTTAAATTTAAAACATTTCATGGATATGGTTCAATAAGATTGATATCTGTCATTGGAACCATGAAAAATTTTGTATCAAAACGTTTTGGTAAATAAATATTATATAATAGAATACATGTTTATTCTATCATATCTACTATTTATTTTAATATTTTTTCATAAAAATAATGTCATCTTTAACAAGGTAATATTACCTCTACAAATTATGTTTTTTGATTTCATTATGATATAATCACGACCAAAATAAATCGACTTTGAAAAGGTTAGTTTTATTATAAATGATATAACGTATAAAATATGATATTTTATTAATGTAAAAAACATTATTTTGTATGGTTTTAATGATTTTATATACACCTAATTACATAAAACACCAATAATTTAAATTTTAAAAATATTTTCTGTCTTTGACATAATTGGATATTTAGTTTCATTTAGTTGTATATTTATAAAAATATATTTTAAATGGTTCCATTTTGTTTTGATACTCTCAATATTTCTACAGTGTTTTGTTTTGGATTTTTTCATTCCAGGTTATGAAGTATCAAAAGTTTTCAATAATATAAAAAAAATCATCTCTCTAAGTTAGTTTATTTATATAACACACATCAAATGAAATTAATGATATATTTTTATGATGGTTTTATATAAAATCATTGTTTAAATACCTTCAAATATCATAATGATTTTAACATTAGTTTATTAAAAAAATGGCATTGGGAGGCTTCCAATTGGAATTTTATATCATTTTTATAAAAATTGTCATTGAAATACCTCTTAGGATTCCATCCACAGCAGTTTTATAAAAACATCAATGTATAAATTCATCAATAATTTACCTTATAGAAGAGTTTTCAATGTACATTTATGAAAACCAATGTGGGAATTTAAATATCCAGTTTCACCTGTAATAAATGGTTAGAAACCAATGTTGAAATGTAAAAAATACTATTAATGTTGTTTTTAAACTACTGAGTGGTAAAAATTATAAATATTTTATGGAATTTGAATTATTTTATGAAAATTAACATTTCCAATGTTTAAAAACCGATTTATCCTCATCATGGTGTAATAAGATTGGCCCCATACATGAAGTCATAACCTCCATCATATAATGGAACCAAAAATCCATATATAGAAAATCAATGTATATTTTCCTGGGAGAAGGTATTTGATACCTTAGTATATACTAGAAAATAAACGGCTATCATGGAAGTAAATCAGTTAATCTGGGATACAAAAAAATAGTGGAAATTAAATCAAAATAATATTAAGTAATAAGAGATATAGTATATAAAATAAGAGTCATTAAGGGGATATTATATGAAGATATATCTTTTATGAATGAAAAGTTTTTATGGAATGTCAATTAAAAAATTCAAAACTAATGGAAGAGGAACATATTTAAGAGTATTAATATATACATTCAAGGATATAAATATATATTATAGATAATGTACGTAATCTAAAACTCATGTTTGGCCTATAATTTTATATGTTAAGACATATCATTCAAAAGTCTCTAGTCTCTTAAATATATTTATAACATGAGTAGATATTGACAAGTTTTATCAAGATCAAGAAGTAATTATCTATTATTTTCATTTATAAAATGACGAAATAGAAGAAGATGATAGTTGTAAACTATGTAAATGGAATATTGTTCTGATAAAAGAATAATTGGGAGGAAATTACAATATGAAATTACTCTAGGATGAAGCACCACCAGAATTACATAAAGGGGATGGATTTTTCAATAGGTTTGGTGATAAAGGCCATTATGATCATGAATTCAAATAGAAAGGTAAATATATACGGCCATTATCCATTATATAAATTTCACTGTGATAGAACACAATTCAAAAGAATTTCTAGGAATAATATGAATATTCCCCTGAAGTGGAAATTGGATTATATTATGTATTATACAATCAAAAATTAAAATGTAAGGCTCTAAATAGAGTTAAATCAAGTACCTAAGTAAGAAATAATAAATCATCTAATAAATTATTTAATCATGAAGAAGATTACACTATCTTAAGATGAACTAGAATTCCTTTTTTCTATAAGAAATATTTTATATATGGAGTGTTGTTTCTAACAACCTATAGTGGAAAATATAAATGATATTCAAGAGTAAGATGAATCAATGATTTAATAATATATTCATATAATAGGGTATCTATCAATTGTTTGGGGATTAAATTTATGTTTTTCCAAAGGAACTACCTTGACTTCAACATGACTATAATGTTTAACTATCCACCGACATAATCCCGCAAAAAAAACGTAAATATAAGCCTTTATATACAATGGATATAGTACAAATGGTGGAATTAATGAAAATAAAATAATATATGCCTCATAATGTATTTATAAACCCTTTTTTTAACCTTCGGAGGACATTTCTTATTTTTCAAAAATATTTTTCTATGACTATATGCATTGATTATATAGAATCCAATTACATTACAATAAATAGAATGTATCCTTTAACAGACATTGATGATATATTGGATTTACTTCATTGATCTTAATAATTCTTAAATATTGATATCTTTTCTAGAAATCAATAATTTAAAATAATGAATTATTTCATAACTATTATGGATTATTACACTGGGTATAATAATTTTGAGTAATGATTTGGTTCGGGAAGATAGACCTGGTCACTTGACTCGACTAACCACTTGGCCTAAAATTCATACCTAATTCCCACAGTATTATAACCAAGAAATATATAATAATCTATCCATTTATCATATTCTCATGAATATGATAAATAGTTCCAACATATTGAAAAATCTAATTATTAAACTAAATAGAATAAATAAAATAAAACACTAAACTTAATAATAATTATAAATAAAATACCTAATAAATACATACATAATTGAAATAGAAAATAAGGAAAAAATATGATCTTACTAGATTATCCATAAAATAAAATAAATCCTAAATCTACAAAAACAAAAAACCATCTCCTTGTGACTCACAATAACTCCAAACATCTCATAAAACCCATAATCATAAAATAACAATATATGAAAAAATATACCAGATCATGGGAAATATAAATAAAGAATTAGATCTTTATAAACCCAATGGTGTGTGCATGGTATGAGATAAACATTCTTGGTTGGATTTTATGGAAGATATTGTCCCTATTCTATCCAAAATCCATTTCATTAATGATAAATTTGAATATATAAATAAAATAATTTTTTTACATGAATGGTTAAGGAACCAAACAATGTTCCATAATAAAATTTCACTAAAACCCACTTTTTATATTATTATATGATGTCTAAAAATATGATTAGTAACATAATTTTAAAAATATATGAAAAATGTTCCTCAAAAAATGATTGAAGAAAATCATTAATTATTTCTAATTTACAAAAAAAAAAAAAATATGATTTTTCAAATAAAAAACCATTTATTTTTTAAAATAAAAATTTCAAATCCATTTTAAAAATAAATTTTAATATAAACCATAAAAATGAAATAAATTAAAAAAAACAAAAAAGACCCCCAAATTCTAAAAGATCCTAAAAAATATATATCAATATTAATGGTTCCTAGAATGAAAATATGCGATAAAGGATTCAAAATTAGTCAAAAATATCCCACCAAAAAATACTCAATGAAATAATTGTATCATAGGAAACAAATTTGGTTCCAACATGAATGATAAATAAAATATTTTCCATAGTTCACTCTCTCTAGGGCCCCTCCATGAAAAAATTTAAATTACAATTCAAACCCCATTAGTTTGACTTAGTAAAACACATACCACTTAGAGAGATACACTCTAATCAAGAACATGATAGTGAGTGAACACACCGGGATAACACACATTACATCCTTTTATTAACTACCTAGATTACTATGATGTAAAAAAAATTTGATAAAAGGAATACCTGGAACCATTATATGATAAATAAAATTTAATAAATTCCTCACCTCATATTCCTCACCCTCACATGTGGCAACACAATTTATATGTATATATATTAATTTCTAAAATTAAATGGATAAAAAAATTCTCATTGTGGTATCCCATTTATACTACGAAATCCCAAGATGGGGGAATAACTGCTGGACAAGAATGATTTATAAGAATCCTCCTTAAATGTGTGAAGAGTTAATTTCTTTCTAAAATTGACTCAAAATTCAAATCTATTTCCTACTGAAATCATTTATTGATGAAACATGGATGAAAAATCATTCATTAAACAATTTAAAACCAAAATGAGCTAAAATAAATTTGAAATCATTTACAAAATTATTCTTTCATACATTAAATTACTAAAATGGATCTTATCATTGATGTTTTCATCCCAAGAACACTTTTAGTTATATCTATTAGATTTTTCAAGGGTTAAATTGTCACCAATTCACATAACTACTAAAAAGTTTCTTTATAATTAAAATAGAGAGTTTCAAAAAACAATTCATCAAAAATATTAATTCTGAGAATAGGAAAAACCATGAATCACCATTATAAATTGTGATAAAAAACATTTATAATATATAAACCTGTATCATTTTCACATAAGTATTTATATAGGGGGAAATGAGAAATTAAATACCATCAATGGAATGAAATTCCATGTAATGGAAATTCAAAAACATTCCTACCTAAAAACAATATGAACTACGTTGTATCGTGTCTTCTTTGGTAGATAACTAGAATCAAAAAAATTTAATGTCCTATAAATTCCATAGACTCCTGAATCATGAATTAGATTATTCGCAGACCCTAATAACAAAGAAATAGCCACATAGGGTTCAAGGGGGAAACATAATGTTTTTGGAACTATGTATATAATTAATATAAGAGAATGAATAATGGAAATAATGGATTTACCATTATTTATCCCATTGTTAGGATATGTAAATTTACAATCATTGATGGAATAACTGATGGATGATGATGCATTAATTAATTCGAACTCTAAATCAATGAGAGGGTATAAATTAAGGGAATTGGGGGGGGGGGTAAATCATAGAATAAAGATAGATCATTTCACCTTTTATGTTAATTTTAGTGAGCGTACATATATTGGCCACATATTTTGTAAACCATGCGATAATGGTGATGTTTTTATAGACGACAAACACAAACATATGTTTTAGTAATAGGTTTACATAACCATTTATTATCCATGAAAAACCCCAATATTAATAGTATAGAAGTTGTGCATTATCACTTGCATAGTTTCCCATAATTTTTCCAAATTTGTTTTCTAAACCCAATTCCAAAAAGGATTAAGAGATGTTCAATTAAAACTCAGATGGTTTATTCCAAAATTTTCAGTACCCATACATAGAAAACCATGAAAAAACTGAATGAACAAAAATGTACAATCCCATAGGATATTTCATGATTAATCATTAACCATTCACACTAATATTGAGAAACATGAAAAAATACAGGAAAAAAATTTCAATTAAAAAATCCAAAGTATTAAATTTACATAATATAATAAAAAAAAATCAATATAGTCACAAGGGGTCACGAATCTCTACAATATGACACATTTTTTCCCTACAATGGCCCATATTAACAAATAAAAAAAGAGAAATGAAATCCTCAACACCGATAAATGAGATAAGAGGGTTGAGGAAAAATTACCATAAGGACAAAAAATGATTAAAACTCCTCAAGAACAAAATTACTAAATACAGAATAATAAAATCCTTACAAAACCCTAAACATCTCCAAGAATAGTTCACTCGGAATGATCTGGAATATATCTCCATGAAGACAAAAACCTACTTTAGGTCTCCCACAATATTGAATTTCTATATAATGGTGGGAGAAATGGGAATCATATTACACATTGAGAGTTCCATATAGAAAAATATGATTTCCAAAATAAAAAATAGGAATACAAAATTACACCAACCATTATCAACCATCAAAAAATAAATAATGATCCTTGAACCCCAAATAATAATCCTTATATACTAAACGAAGAAAAACCCATAAAAATGTTATGTTACAATAGTAATATTACATCGTATCCACTGCATCCCATATCACCCAAAAGGGAATAAATAACATAAAATATGTCATGAATCCATAAGAATGGAAATAGGATCTAAAAATATGGTGTACAAGTGAATGTAAGGGATAATATAAGACCTCATTTCTGGAACATATTCTCATGGTGAACCAAATAAATATCAAAATCAAAACCATCTATGGCATAATAATAAATGGTTTTATAAAACCTAGAAACAAGAAAAAAAATTATTACACAATTCCATTTCCCAACAACTAAACCAAATATTAGAATATCACATTACCTCAAAATGAGCTTAATACAATATGAGGCATACAAACTAATTAAAAATTCAATATAACATAGATGAGGAACTAAAACAAATCAAGAAAAATAAACTAGTGGGAATCACCAAAAATCATAAAACAAACAATCACCTAGATCTGGGTCACACCCAAGACCAAACACTAATAAATAATCTCATAGGATATATAAAATTATCCTACCACACTATAAGGGCATGATTACATGGATAATTATGGAAGGAAAATCAATTAATCAATAAGTCCTCTAGAAATGAATGTATCTACAATATTACTCTATTATTCATCATGGAAGCATCAATGATTGAAATAACTACACAAATGAATTAAATGGTTTCACTCTATAACTCTTCCATGATAGAATAATTTGAATATTTTTTGAAGACCATTATGGGAGGCACAACCAAGAAAAAATAAACACTGATCTATAACATTCAGTTTTCACAAAAACAATAGTCTAGACACACATCAAGGGACCAACCCAATACAAAAAATCCCTAAAATAATAACACACATATATATATATTTAAAATATCCAAATTATTTATGTAATAAAAAATTCCTTGAGAAGTTGAAATCTATTATCCAAGGTAAAGCAAGATTGTAAAACAATTCAAACCCTTATGGAATAAGTTTATTTCTTCTAGAAAACACACGAAATTATTTTTATTAAGAATAATAAAATTTAAAAAAGATACCAAAACTAAATAAATAAAAGTGGAAAAATTTATTAAAAAATTCAATTTTTTTTACATAAAATCCCAATTTAGATTTTTAATGATCCCTATCTATTTAAAAAAACACAGCATGTGTTTAATTATAAGCCCACAGTATTTCATAAACATAAATTTGTTTTATTACATTCCAGTAATAACCGTAATTATTTTGGATAGTTTTATTTATTTATATATTAATTAAATAAACTTTTACATATTATTAAGAATAAGTCAACCCCCATAAATTCATTTCATAATTGACAACAACCCATATAGTAAAAAAATGAAAAACGTTAATTTATAATCCAATACATTTAAAAAATCATCCATTAAATTTAATACAAATCATAAAATTTGATAATTGAAGGGATTATACTAAATAATTTAAATATATGTTACAGGGAAAAAAACTATATTTCATTTTTTCATTAAACTATTTTAAAATATAAATAAATCCATTAAAAATTCCCTTACAAATAACAATGTGATTTCCAAAACACTAAAACGTCATTTCAAAACATCTATCCAATATCTGAGTTGCAAAGAATCAATAAAACAACATCTAATATAATATATACACAATATAAACTACCTAAAATATTCAAATTTCAATGTTAAACACCATTAAGGTCTATTGGGAAAATATTGGGGGAAAAATAACAAACCCCGTTGAAATTAGGATTTGTCTATAGTATGGATTAATGGGTTGGAAAACCATTACATAGACATACAACATTATATATTATGGATTATAAAACCATCCACATTGGCCCCACATAATATTATCAATAGTGTGAGCTTAACATGATGCTCTAGTTCTTCCTCTATTATCACCCAGAAATATTATAATGAACAAGAAAATAATTTGAGTACTCGGTGGGGAAGAAGATGCCCACAAGATTTTAAATTTTTTTATTAATGATTAATATCAAAATGATTCATGAAACACATGTTTTATTTTGAAAAAGTGTAAACTAGAGTTACCTCACATCTACCACTCAAGTCTTCAGATTCTAATCATAATATTCTATAACACACACAAAAAACATGAGAATGTTTAAACAATCTTAGACCTCATAATAACTTACACATTGATACCATTTTAATAAAACTACTTGGGGTGACCTTACTTGTTATATGATCCATTATTTTACATGGACTGAAAGAATTTCCAAAACCACGGGAAAGATAAACTTGTAATTATGTTTTATGAATGTAAAATTGGGTAGTTAATTCCCCCTAATAATCAAAATTATTATATCTAGGATACCTCTAGTGAATCTAACATTGAATATCCATGTATTATATATAGATACATAAAATAAGTTGTTATATCATAATAGAAACAACATACCAATTTTTTTTGTGTTATAAATTTAATGAACCACAAAACGTAACAAAAATATCAATTGTTATACCCCATAAAACGTGTTATAGAACAAATAGAGTTGAATGAAAATAACAATATAAACATGGTGACACATAACCATCGTAAAAATAATACCAAAAATGAAACCACTACTATTTATACAATTGTGACCCATAAAAACTCACCATATTTTGTACTAAGTACTATTGAATAACATGCACGTACCCTAAAATACAGCCAATCATGTGCACCTATAAAATAAATCATGAGAGTGGAATAAGACCATTGGTGCATCTAGAGTCTAATCTAAACACACCATATAATATTTCACCAAAAATATTATTATATTTCCATTAATGAGACATTTCATTAATAATAGTGTGAAATATTTATACAGAACAATTTTTTGACATGAGTGGCTAACAAACCATACAATTTAATGTAAACCACATTCATAAAAAAATTTCTCTCTTCAATAATTAATTTTGTTTGTATGAAAATATTTTTATTTACACTAATTTTAAAACCATAGAAATATAATTCTTATTAATTATTAAAAAAAACCCAAATTCATTTCCACATTCTAAAATGATTCTATAAAATATTTTATAAAATAAAAAACAATTTATTTTTTAAAATCCCAATATTTTAAAAAACACTACAAAATTATTTTAATATAAAAAAAATATATAAATAGAAAAATTAAACATTAAACACACCCACATATTAATAAAACATGCCAAAAAATAGGAATAAAAATTGGTGGCCTGAAATAAATTTATTGAAAAGGGAAAAAAGGGGAAAAATCCCTTTAAACTATTTTATCCTCACCCATGTTTCCTGGGAAACACACCAGGTTTTAACATAAATTATTCTAGACATATTTTCCATGATTCACTCTCTATATTTCCCACCAAATAAATGTAGAACATCCCATTAATCTACCTTTAGTGTGACATTGTAAAATACATACCACTGTGAAGTTGAAACTATCATAGAGACCTAGCCTGTGCATGAAAACCACACTAGTGAAACAAAAATATACATCTTATACTAAATATAATGTTTACCATGATGTAACACAATGTATGTCAGAAAACACTAATGACCAAAAACTATAAAATGTTCAATAAAAAATAACCCCCCTTTTCACCTCAATCACCATAACATAATACAACAACAATATGAAATTTATAACCATCACAAGTGTGAAAATAATAAAAAAATAACCTTCTGGGTCTGTAATTTATATTATGAAATACAAACAAGGAGGTTTAACTAATATTTTCACCTGTTTTATAAAAATAATTATTAAATGCAACAACCGAACCATGATTTTCAAAACCGAAATAGAATTCGACGCCATTCCTACATTTAATAAAATGATTTAAATAATTGATAAAACCAAAAAATGTATAAATAATTTATAAAAATATTTTAAACTGTTCTACAATTTTTGTGAAATAATTAATGAAAAATTTCTCAAATCTATTAAATTAAGTAAATGGTTTCCATTACTCCTATTTTTTAATATCAAATCATGATTTACAAATTACCATTTCAATAATTTCATTACACCAATAGGTTCCAATGAAATTATCCTTAAGAATCATTGTTACATGAAATATTGTAAATTTCACAAACACATAAAATATAAGACATTAAAATATTGTTCTTGAAGAACCAATAATCACCATTATAAATTTGATAAAACTCATAGAACATTTATATATCCCATAATAATTATCATATATATATTGTTTTTAGACAAATAATTCATTAGAACTCTATAATAATTCAACTATATTTTTAATAAATTAAATTCACAAAAACATTTACCTAAAACCAAGTGAACCAGGTCACATAGAATTTCCTTTCATAATGTACTCCCATAAAAGAATGGTTATAAAAAATATAAGCAATTGGAACCCATAACATGAATCAGAATGTTACTAGAACCCTAATATCATCTAAACATCCCCCTATGGTTCATAAAAGATATTAAAACTAAGATGTAGTGTGTTTAGATAGAGTAGAGGAAGAATAAATGAAACATGAATTTAACTTAATTAAATAACATAAAGTAAAAGGTAAAATGAAAATTATTGAAGGTGGAGGGGAGGTAAGGATGTGTCTTAATTCACTCTAGATCAAGATGAATGAGAATATATAAAGTAGTTGAAAATGTGTGAGGTCAGAATCTAATATTGAAAATAGGAAACTTCACCATTTAATTGATTCTAGATATATTTATTTGTTAGGGAACATGATTATGAAAACATATCAATTTGGAAATAAAAAACAATCATATATCTGTATGTTTTTTTACACGATTTTCTCATAAAAATATATATATCCTGAAAAATTCCACTATTATGACTGAATCACTGGTGCCTGGTAACATTTATAAATTTTCAAAATCATTAACATTTTTTCATGAAAAAAACAAACCCTTAATGGTTCTATAAGGTTTCTATTAAAACTCATATGGATTAGTCCAAACTATTCTCTATCCATTACACTATACCTTATAACAAATAAATGGATTAGTAATGGAAATATTCTCAGGTTCAGTATAATTCCTCTTACACAATGCTCAGTATCTAGGAAATAGAGGAAAAATCCAAAGTAATTTATCAAATTACACTTCTAATATATTAAATGTTTAGGAAAATAATATAAAATATAAAACTATAATGACATAGGGGTGTCACCCTTTGAGATCATTGTAATTTTCCTTAGGTTAATAACTACACCATCTATGTATATAGATCTAATGAGTAGAGTTATATATGATTATATTGTAAAATTTTTTATTATATTTTTTGCTGATATAATGATATAATATATATATATTGACGATCATCTTGATAATTTAATCATTTTTCTTAAGACTCTAGGGGGAAGATTAATGTGGGAAACATTGTAATTGTAAATTATGTATTTAGTAAGATTATTTTATTGACTATATTTTATATAAGGATGGAATAATATTTGATCCCGCAAAATATAATGTTATTATATACTGTCCCATGAAAATGAATATAATTTATATAAATTGAATACATTACATATCTAGTTATTATCTATAACATTTTGAATTTTTTTTCATATCCCATATTACATTTAATAAGTCATATCATAAAGAATCCATTTTAAATCGGAGAAAAGTGTTAAGAAATATTTCATGGAATAAATAATAGATTATTCAATTAACTAGTATTATCCATAAAATCATTAAAATAAGGATTTCATATATTAATTAATTAATTAATGAAATTAATTAGGTGTTTCCATAAAAATGACTCTATTTTTACCTGTCCATTATGTAAATTAATGAACAATGAAAAGAAATAACCAACTATTGATCCCAAAATTGTGTCTATATTAATTAAATTAATGATATGGATACATTTTTATTAATGGTCGATGATGTGACAAATTAAAAGATTGAAAAATCATTTATTTATTTTTGCTGAAATATCTAACATAATAAAAATGATATTATTAGAACTACTAAAGGAAAATGATTTTACATTACACCTCCTTCCTAATAAGGAAAACATTGTTGCATGAACACTAAGTAGGATGTATCACAGTGTTATATCACAAATAAGGATATAAAATTATCATATATTCATGGATTTAATGTATTTATGTATATGAGTTTTTTAGAAAAGGGATGCATTATAAAATTTCCGTGTAATTTCTTATCTATGATTATTATAGAAGATAAATTCGACTCAAAAAAAAAGAAAATGGTTTACAATGTAAAATTAAACCCATTGAAGACTAGAAATTTAATGAATTAAATAATGATGATTGGGTGTTTATGTTTAAAAACTACCTAGGTGTTTCATTAGTATCATATCTATAGAAAGAATTACTTAATGAATCTAATAACTCAAACTTATTTTAACATAGTCATAGTACCATTATAGATATCGAACAAGAAGAATATTTCTAGTGGGAAAATTTAAAAATGAAATTATTGACTAAATAAAAATATTCATGGTATTCCAATAATTTAGGGACGAGTTATAACTTCTAAATGGTTTCATTAAACCTTTCTCTATAAAAATGTTTATGTAAGAATATATCATTTTTGAATTTTTTACAAGATTTCATATAACATCGTTAAAGAATGATATTATGTGGTTTATTGTGGATTGACATACCAAGTATTCAGATTTTCAAAAAAATAATGGACTATCTTCCCCTTGAACATCTAGCATGAATTTTTATAAATTATGTTTTTAGACTTCATGGAGAACCTATATAACTTATATATGACCAGAAACATTATGTATTTAATATTTATCCATATAAGGCACCACTTATCATACAAAAACTAATGGGAAGTCTAAATGGATAATCAAACCTTTATAGGCAGTTATTATGTTATGGTCACATGATGTAAAATTTTCAAGGTAACAATACCTACCACCAGTGGAATTCTTTCACAATAATAACATCCATTCAAGCATTAAAATGAAATCTTATGTGGCTCTATGTTTCCCTTGGAATTTTGGGATGACCTCCTTGATTGAAGGTTCAAAAATTCCAATTGGTTTCTAACGGGTTTGTTCGTAGAACCGGAAACATCCAATGATTCCACATCCATTTGGACCAACTTTCCAAAGGTAGGCGCTTATTAGTTGTGGACTGATGAGGCTTAAGAATTTTCATTGGTCACGAGGATGGGAGGTCGGAATCATCACACGTTTTGAGGGGAATTATTGTCTACTCCGGGACTCTCTTTATAGATTTAAGTTTTGTTCATGAATCCTTATTACATTACCAAGTATAAAATGAGCTTTCCTTTAGATCTGAAAATCAATGATCAAAATGTAGGAAATTTAGAGAATCTGTTATACATATTCAAGGTTCTTCATTTGATAGAGAGTCATCTATATTTTATAGAGATTCTTATTCAACAGTATCCTTTGATACGTAAAAGTCTCTTAGTCATTATAATGACCATACTGGTTTTAAATCCACTTAGTGGGGCACTTGATGTTTATTGTCTTTCAGAAGGACATGAATTATTTCAGAGTTGGGATCAAACCCACAGATGGGAAAACTTCGTATCCTTTGTTGAGAAAATGAATCAGAACCCACGTAGTTTGAGTAAGGGAATCTGATGTTTATGATTGATGGATCAAAGAAGGGTGTCATAATTTCTTTTACACTTTAAGCTCACATAAGTCATGTTCGGTGTGAGAAACAATATATATTGGTAAAAATCAGACAATTGTTCCATGAAAGATGAAGTCATAAGAAATAATGTGGGAATTATGTATGTATGACTGCCCAAATAAATGAAGATTAAGATTTACATTATGGAAGAAATACAGGAATAGGGTCTATAAAGGTATATGTGCTCTATGGAGATTTGAATACTCTAACCTGGGACTTACTTCTGAAAAGGAGGCCCAATTTAGGATAGGACTTATGAATGGGTTTTTACTTCTGTGGATAAATCCCAAATCAAATGGTAAATTAGGACTGGTTAAGAGAAATTAAAATTCGGGCTTACTCATGAAGAGGAGGCCCATATTTGAGACTGGGGCTTACTCTTAAAAGGCAGCCCAGGTGAAGGGAAATTATGGTTGGGGCTAACTCCTAAGGAGGATGCCTAAATTAATGAGGACTTGGGGCTTACTCTTAAGAAGGAACCCCATAATTGGAGATTATGACTAGGGCTTACTCCTGAAAAGGAAGCCCAGGTAAATGATTATGACTGGGGATTATTCCTGAAAAGGAGGACCAGGTTAAGAGTCATGAAAAATTAATGAGGACATGGGGCTTACTCCTAAGGAGGATGCCCATAATTGGAGATTTGGACTGCGGATTACTCTTGAAAAGGAGGTCCGGGTTAATGATTAGGACTTGGGTCTTACTACTAAGGAGGATGCCCAAATTAGGGGAATGGGGATTACTCCTGAAAAGGAGGCCCAGGTTAATGATTATGACTGGCTATTACTCCTGAAAAGGAGGCCCAGGTTAATAGAATTATGACTGGGGATTACTCCTGAAAAGGAGGCCCAGGTTAATGAGTTCTCTCATCTTAAAAGATGATGTTGAATGAATGAACTCTCTATATTTATTGACATAAATATGTTTAAATCATTAGGTTTTGAGGGATATTCCATATAATTCATTTCAGATAAGGAATTCAAATCAATAAATCATGCCATAAATGGATTTTGAAAAGAGTCTTGAAGACTAAATCTTGAATAGGAGAGGTGGAATGTCTTAAGAGGGGTGAAATGGGAAAGAAGGGAACCCAAAAAGGTAGGGGTGCTCAAGTCCTATCAGGCGTGCAAGTACTGTGAGGGTGCGGAAGTCCTGGTCGCGCAAGTATACCTCCGTGACACATGGATACTTGCTCGATGATTAATCAGAAGGGTAATACTTGAGCGACTCTTGGTAATTTCCCTTAGAATCATCTTGAGGTTCTTCTAGAAGAGTGGCGCGAAAGTTCTATTGAAGGAGTTAGGCAGCGCGCAAGTGTGGACATTTCCCTTAAGGGCTATCCACTTAGGCACACAATTATTGATGAGATACAACACTTAGGCCTTCCTCCCCCTCTGTAGATCTTCTGTTCTAGTTAATAAATTACCTAAGAAGTGTTCTGGAAGCTTTGAGAAGGGGTTAGGGCGCCAGGAGCTCAAATTTGAGTTTCTAGAAAAATCCTCCTTGAAATGGGGGGCCAACAGGCTCTATTTATAGGCTGGAGAAGACCCCGGGCGGTTATCCTTTGGGGCGCGCAAGTCACTTGCATGACCATTAGGCGTTGCACAAGTGGACTTGAGCGGTAGTGATGGAACTTGTGTGACACATGTTCTTTTGAAGCCTTGTTCATGCCTTTAATGATTTTTTATGTTTTCATCAAAGGATGAATCAATTTATGCTAAGTCATTTCCCTTTACATTCTTTTAGACAATGTGACGAAAAAGTAGCATCATCAAAAGTCCCCCCTCATAGATAGGTCCGAAAGAAATGAGGATGTGGATTTGAGGAAAAAAGAATAAAACCAATTGAAAAAGCGGCGTGCAAGTGTTCAGTGCGCAACACTTGGCATGCAAGTTGGGGTCGCGCAGGGCTGGAGAACACTGGATGGAGCACGCTGGGTGTAGGCGCGCAGGTGGGTAGCCTGGCCTATAAATACGCTGTCATTTTCCACACATAGCATCATATTTTCTTATTCTCAAGATCTCGCCACGCAGGTCACCTTCGCCGTGCAAGTTTCCCTTTTTTCTGTTGTTTCTTTTCTATTGCACTGCTGTATAAGAATTTGGACTTGCATGGTGATACTTGTGCGCCAACAACTTGTGTGGATCATCCATACTTTCACATCAAAATTTGACTTGTGCGCCTTAATGCCTTAGCCATATTTTTCAAATTTCTTCACAATGTTTATGAAAAACCAATCCAATTAAGAGTTAATTTATTCAACTCTTGTGCAGATTTAATGTCTCCCAAGTGAATCGGAATGGCTGATGGACTGGCTAGAAAGCGGATTGATGAAATGATGAACATTTTTGGCCATGATTACTATGATATCTGCGTCAGCACTCTCCCATATTTTGCTAAGTACTTGAAGAAATATCATCTTAATTTCCCAAAGAGAATATATCTGCCTCTATATGGTCATGGTCATCTGCAAGGAGTCAATTTTCCAGATACAAAGAATTATATTCCTGAGATGCAGCTGCACTACTACTCTTCTATTTCGGTTATGTTGTGCATTAAGAGCAACAACAATGGTGTGAACTTTCAAATTCTTCCTCCATGTAATTTCCTTGAAAATATGAAAATGGAAAAACCATGGGATGAAATGTTTTCCACTGCCGGTTAGTGGAGAGAAGACAAACATGGCATTAAAGAAATATCTGAAAAGAGTACTATCTCCAAATGGATCTTTACTTCCAATGCTTCATCTCAAATCCATGTATCCATCTTCCAAGTCTCTGGGATAGAAACAGAGTCATTGTTTGATCAGTAGAAAATTTTCTCAAACCGCACCCAAGAACATTCTTTTACAATTATTCCAAGATGAGCTACTACCATTGTATCTCTTATGGTATCCAGTTGAATGAATGAATTCCAGGTGGTTGCGGATGAAGCTTGGGATTCCATAAATCAAATGAAGTGTTATGTTGAATGTCTTTCGTAATTCCTGAAAAAAAAGAAAAGAATCTAGTCTGTGGATGTCCATCTTACTCTTGTGCATCATGGAAAAACACTTTCACCTTCAATCATTTGTGCTTGTATTTTCCTGCTACCTGGTTTAAATTTTACCTAATCCAATAGGCCTAGTAAGCATAGTTTGATTTTTACTAGGATCAATGTAAATAATCCTACAAATTTCGAACCTTTTAATTGCTCAATATTACCTAAATCATACAAAATGTATGTTTAGTGAGCTGGAACTTGACTTTTATTCAGAGTTCCCTTGTCTTTTGCGGGAAGTTTAAATTCATGCACATTGGACATAAAAAGGCTAATGTTTAAGGTCGAAATAGATTTGACCAAATGAATTAGAATTGACTCAATTCCTTGACAATTCATCTGAAAACATAGTACCATACTCATGTATGAGGTAAAAATATTTAAACTATGACTTATGAATATTTGAATCTGATTAATGATATGAAAAAGTGATAAAAGACATTAGAAGAAGTAGTTTCCAAGAATGAAGTTACCATTATTTAACAAAACCGTTAGGGGGTTGTATTATACTGAGCCACATAAGGGCATTGGCTGCATAGTCAAATAAAATAGTATCTTTTGGGTAACAAGTCTGTTATGTAGACTGTTTATGCAAGGCCTCCTATCGGCAAGTGCTGCATAGTCAGGCAAAAGAACTCTCAGAAATTCAAAATCCTAGTGCTAAAAGCCAGTGAAAGTTTATGGAGATTCAAATTTTCCAAAGTATAGAGTTTTTTGTATGGAAAGAGATACTTGAATATGTAAAAGATATTTCCAATCAAGTTTATCAAATAACTGGATGGATATCAATCCTATGAAGGTCTGACCCAAATGTAGGGAAGGAGAATATAAACCATATACTTGAATACTTTTCAGATCATGAAAAAGGATATGGGACAAATATGTTGAGGATGGATATTTTTGTGGATCCCTACATAATTTCATTTAAGACTAAAAAGGACAAAAGAGGCTTTCTTCCCAAGAATGAAGTTACCATTATTTAACAAACCCGTTAGGGGGTTGAATTATGTAGGGCCACCTAAGGGCATTGGCTGCATAGTCAAATAATAATATCTTTTGGCTGAAAAGTATGTTATGTAGACTGTTTATGCAAGGCTTCCTATGGGAACATGCAGCATAGTCAGGCAAAAGAACTCTCATAAATTTGACATTTTTTTACTAGAAGTCATGAAAAGGGCTATGAAGATCTGAAAATATTTAAGGTTAGGATTATGACATATAAAGATGGGTATTTTCTAATGTATAAAGAGATACATAGATCAATGCTAACCATAATCATGTTGTGGCTGGGTCCTGAATGGAAATGTTGGACTTCACTATGTATCCCATAAGGATGGGAATCATTCTATACGTAGTTCTTAAACTACAGTTTAACGTCATGTGGGAAAAAAGGATTAAAGATATTAGTTTAGGGTCATAGAGCTTGGACCATTGTAAGAAATACACAGTGTGTTTTTTCATGGGGGCTTTTCAGCTAGGGGACTGAAAGTGGAATTTGGGGTTAGGCCCAAAGACTTGGGGCTGGATTCAAGGGACACTCGAACATTCCTACGAATTCCATAAGGATGGGAATCAAGACCACAGAGATCAAGAAATACCCTATGTACAAATTTGGTTCGTACATGTGAAGGGTGAATGGGGACATTAGTACAATGATGGTTTAATCCATGATAAAAGGTTTAGGCATTCCCATGTATGCATGTAGTCTTTGAAATGAAACATGATTGAAAAATCAATGTAAATAATTGTTCCCTCTCAGGTGAGGGTATCAATGAATATTGTAGTTTATTTTCATACTGGACAAAAGTGTTGTATAGTTTAACATCGTATAACAGGGGAGAAAGTGAACTAATGTAAAGATATTGATTATAGGGGCGGTTTAACGAATCAACATCATATGAGATGGAGGTTAACCGATGTGAAGAGATTGATTTTGGGCTTGAACTTTGGAAGGTTGCCTACGTACTCAGCCTGGAAGGCAAGGATCAAAGTCCGTGTAGATCAATTACAGAATGAATTAATGATCAAGTTGTCCTTGGGGACAATGTAACGACCCGAAATTTTGAATAAATCTTGTTTCCTAATTTTTGTGTGTTATTTTAATTTTGATACTCAACAAAACTGTTTCATTTGATAACATGAGTATAATTAAAATGAGACCGTTGGGTTTTGACTTTTATATGACCATTGGCCAATGTGACTGTTGTAAACTAAACGTTTCGATTATTGTCTCTAAATACAAGTAATCTTGGTTAATTAATATAGAATGAAGATTCGATGGCCTCACCCAGTAGTCCTGGACCGATCGAAGCCCATCTAACAAAACATGGGAAGGAGGTAGCACCACTGGGATTTTCTTTGGACCAAACCCAAGCTGAACATCATCGTGTGAAGCTAGAACGGGATCGCCTCCACGAGAAGTTCAATATGATAGAAATTACTACTCGTGCGATGTTGGTCGAGCCTCTCTCGGATTCTCTAACCTTAGCACACCTTACACTTATGTCCTATGTTGGTGTGATAAGGATATATATAAAGAGACCATAACTGCCTTGTGTAATCCTTTGTTCTATATAAAAAATTGGGATTTCTTCTTTTAATGAAGTTTATGAATTTTAAAATGACCGGATAAATATAGTATGCATATTTTTGATGAATTTAAGAAAAAAGATATTTTAAAAATGTTTATGTAAACCTTAAATAATTAAACATGTGTAATGATTTTCAAAAAATGATCTTCTACTATTATGTTCAGTACGAAATTTAGAGTCTAACAAAATCCACTAGATTTTTTGATGAATAGTAAATTATGAATAGTGATTTTACGCTTAGGATTAGTAATGTGACCAAATGGATTAGTAATTTCACTCAAAGAAAGTTTTAATATAGTTTAGACACCTTGATTATGTAATGAGATTCAATAAAAAAGGTAAATAATAGTTTTATAAATTATTAGTAAAGTATTCGTTTTTTCGGGTGAAATGTGTTTTTTAATTAAAAATTTATTTATAAATAATTAGAAAATTATTTTTATAAAATGGACTTTATTTTTGAACTCAGAGCATCGATATTATGTTATGGTAATTTTTGGGGATTTTTCTGAAAAAAATGAATTCTCGATGAATAGTGCTTGTATTTAAAAATTAAATTAAAATTATTTAGAAAAATATATTTATGAAATGGAGTTCATAAATTTAATTAGAGCATCGATATTTTGTTAAGGTGAGATTTTGGGTTTTTTTGAGAAAGATGAATTTTCAGTGAATAGTAAAAAAAGCAGTTTTAGGGTTTCGGTATGTTTAATGACATCATAGCTATGTCATGATGCTTTCATGAGATATTTTAAGGGTTGGATGGCCAAAGGTGATGAATTATTGTATTGGGGGCCCCATGTGGCCTAACTCCATGGTAAATTCCATGGGAGAGCACATGGTTTTGAGAAAAGCACTTGTGAGGTGTCCCTTGGACATTAATGCCGTGTCCCCTCACTTTCCCTATAAATAACCATCCTTTCCTCCTTTAGTTTTCACTCCCAACACTCCCCCAACGATGTTCTGGTCTCCTTACCTCCCAAGGAGTCCTCCTAAGGTTCCCCCAAGCCTTCAAGGTCCAAACCGTTGAGTTTTAGGAGTACGTTTTAAGGTAAGGGATCTGACCTCTCTCTTTCTTTTCATGTAATCTCTTTTATGTCATTTCCCTTTATGCTCCATGTTATTTTGTGAGATGATGTTATTTTATATTCCTCTTACTGCCCTATTCATGTTTATATGATGAGAGATCCCCTCTTACTATCATCATTTCATTTTATGAAAGTTTAAGTGATGCTGTTAGGCTGCCGAATTTATAAGGGATTCTTTCACCCTTCTCATTTTCAAGTTCTATTTTCATGTCAAGTCTTTCAAGTTCCTTTTTATTATGTTGGGGTATGATATCTATATCTATCATACTAATCTTTTATGATCATATGATGAGAGACCCAATTTTATCTCGTCAATTCATTTTTATTGAAGTGTGAGTGACGCCGTTAGGCTGCCGAATTTTCATAAGAGAAATATTATTTTTGTCTCACTTCCATGTTTTTCATTTCATATGGTATATCATTCAAATTTCATTACCATGTTCTTAAATCCCTTATATTATGTCCCCCTACTATTTTATGGATCATTTATCAGTGGGTGACCCATGTCCTCTCTCTTTTCAATGTTTTCTAAAACCTTGTAACATAGCCGTTATGCTGCATAATTTTCGTCTCAAAATGCCTCTCTCTTTTTTTCAAATTTATTTTCTGTTATTAAGTGAATACTCAAAGATCTTATTTATATATGGGTATTCACATATATATCTAAATTTTCTATTTTAAATTCTGGGATTTACATACATGAAACCTGCTCTCCCTTTCTGTGTGTTTAAAGTGACATAATGATCATGTCATTAAAGCAGTTTTTAAAACACTATGATTATGAAATGAAACCCATTAATTTTATGATATATGGGTTGTTTATGAAATTATTGATGATGATATATGTGGCTCACATGATAATAAAGACATTTCAAGGGTGCGCCTAGATAGAGCTCCAATTCATTGGGTAAAGGCTTAATCTCTAGAGATGACTTTTTAGGCTGATACCTTGGTGAATAACCATAGTAATTTTTAATGACACCTTGGGGATGGACCTTGGTTAAATGAAATTATTTTCAATATTAAATGTTGCAGCCGCATCTTCAAGTTATGAAAAATTTTATTTTTATTATGAAATTCCTCTTGATTTCTTTCTCAGGCCATAAAGTTCTTTTCATAACCTTATTGAAGTATCTCATGTTCACACGTAAAATGTTTCTCTTGTTTCCATTACCGGGCCTTCTGCTCACCCTTTCTTTTGATGTATGTCCCCAGTTTATGAGATGTAGTAATGAACCTAGGATGAACTTAAGGATAATCCTTTCATGTGTTTAAGAAGAATGTTTTATGTTATTATCATCTATTATGTTCGTGGTTTCCAAGACACTAAACCTTAAAGATCCTCAGTTTTGTGTAATGTAATGAAAGTTTATGTTATAAAACGATGAGATGCTATAGATGGTATCAAAATATGGTTTAGTTATTTGTGGAAATTTGGATATGAAATCTTTAGGAAGAACCCTATAGAAAATTTTAAGTATAGGAAATCTTCCTGGTATTTTGGTGAGTATTGAGTAAGGGGTTGCCAAGCAAATACATCCCTTTCTGGATACGAGCAGGTAGAGGTGGCTCTGGCATAGATGTAAATAGGGTTAAAACCCTAAAACACCGCTTTGAGATAGACTCGAATGGGAACTATTACACGACAACGGGCCATGCTGCACTCTTGGTTACGACACTCCCGGGGGATATGCTTTGGTAAATTTATAAGCTTAGTATAAACCATTATGAAAGGAACAAAGATATAATAAAATAAAGATTCACATAAGGATATATGATCATGGATAACCTAGTTTGAAACCTAGGGGATCACAAGTTAGGGTATAATTTTCTTCTACATGTTATCCTTATAGGATTTAAGTTCCTTTTCATGATTATTGGCTATGTATTTAAGGCCCTAATTATACGTTCTGTTATTAGTTAATGGCGGGAAATGGAAGAGAATGTCCCAAAAACTAATGTGATAGGAAATGTGACGATCACCCTATTAATGTGATAGAGATGATTAGAGATCAAGTTGAACATATTGTGATTATGCCAAACCAGCTGTCAAAAATCACAATTAATAATTGGTACTTAGTTGAATTCCCAAATTCATCAAGGAAGAAGAAGACAAAGTCTTGAGGATGTTCATCTGATAAAAGTTGATAAGGGAAAGAAGACCAAATTTCTTTTTTGAAAAAAAGTGTGGGAAGAGGCACCGAGGAGAATGTCACAAAGGAACTGGGATATGTTTTGAGTGTGGGAAGATAGGGCATAAAGTAGCCAATTGCTTTAAAAAAATGGATAATTCGATGAATGTAGATAAGGTTCGATCTAACGTACCTTAAACATTTCAATGTCATAAATGTGGAGAAGTTAGACATTATCCAAGGCAATGCTCTCTTGGAATGGGTGAGAAGCATGATGAGAATAAACAATCTTAGAGGACAAGGGAACAATGCAAGTCCTATGCTGACATGGATCATGATGACTGAAGTACATGTAACTTCTTTGCAATAATTGTCTATGTCATGTTGAATTTTAGTTCGTGTTCAATGAGAATATCTTTGATGTTTTCTAAGATCATCATGTCACTACCTAAGATTATTTTATATCATTAAGGAAGACATTTATTATTATGTACCATATGTTTATATAGTGAAGATTATCTTCTTAAAAAAAGGGGTGATTAGGGGATTAAAAGATGATCATTATTTTGGAAGACGTTCACTATTTTGGGAACCCTATTTGATCGAGGTAAATATATTACTACGATGTTTTATTTGAGGAGTAATGATTGACTTATATTTTAAAGAATCAATTAATTTAAGGTGAACTTATGGTATTATAGGTTACTTATGGAAATGATTGACATATCATGGGGGAATATATGTTTAGGTTAGTTACTTTTGTTATAATATGTTAGGAGTGGTTTATGTTGTTTGGATATGAACGATGAAGTTTATTTTGAAAGACTATGTTATCAAGTATTTGGGTTTCAATCTTAGTTTGGTTTATTTTGAGGAATTTTAAGGACCGTTATTTATGGAATGTTCTATGATGAACTCTGGGTAGTACCGTGGAACTTTGATTATTTAAAAGTAGTTTCCCTTCCTATGGGATTACTTATTTTTGAAGAGTTGTTTTATCTTACCCTTTCTATTTTTGGGATAATGTTTAAAGATAGAAGAAATTGATAGTTAATATTTTTTGGATTACGTGACTCTCTAGAAGATGACTCTTGTGCTTTTGATGAGACCAAGTGTTTTTGAATTCTCATCATTTAGGGAAAAGATTAGTTTTGATAGAGTCTTATTAAAGGATGATACTCTACTTGATGGTAGGTATATTTTCTTATGTTTTTATTCTATGTAGTAAATGAATTCCTAAAAATTATGAAAATGAACGTAAAACAAAAATGTTGTTGGTTTACATTTCCTACTAGGTAATCAATGACCGCTTACACACATCATAAGTTTGGGATTTTCTTATGGTTAACATTCTCCAAATCATGTTTTCTATCACTCTCCCCCAGAACTTGACTATTTGTTTTTTTTTCTTCCATATCCATGTTTTCCTCCATGGAATACGAGTATGGGTTAACTCGGGTGACCTTTGTCCATCCCTTTCGTTCTTTTAATGTAATAGTTTTTATGACTCCTTTTCCGATGTGGGACATTCAATGAAATTTCAAAACCCAATTTTTAAAAATTGCGAGGACGCAATTTCATAAGGGGGGAAGATTGTAATGACCCGAAATTTTCAATAAATCTTATTTCCTCATTATTGTGTGTTATTTTATTTTTGATACTCAACAAAACTGTTTCATTTGATAACATGAGTATAATTTAAATAAGATCGTTGGGTTTTGACTTTTATATGACCATTGGCCAATGTGACCAATGTAAACTAAATGTTTTGATTATTGTCTCTAAATAAAAGTAATCTTGGTTAATTAATATAGAGAGAAGAATCGATGGCCTCACCCAGTAGTCTTGAACCGATCGAAGCCCATCTAACAGAACTTGGAAAGGAGGTATCACCACTAGGCTTTTCTATGGACCAAACACAAGCTAAACTTCATCTTGTGAAGCTAGAATGGGATCGCCTCCGTGAGAAGTTCAAACTGGTATAAATTACTACTCGTGTGATGTTGGCCGATCCTCCCTCGGATTATCTCACCTTAACACACCTTACACTTAGGTCCTATGCTAGTGTGATAAGGGGTTATGTAAGGAGACCGTAACTGCTTGTGTAATCCTTTGTTCTAAATAAAAAATTGGGATTTTTTCTTATGATTATGTTTATGAATTTTCAAATGACTGAAAAAATATAGTATGCATATTTTTGATGAATTTTAGAAAAAAGAGATTTTAAAAATGTTTATTTAAACATTAAATAATTAAAAATGTGTCATGATTTTCAAAAAATGGTCTTCTACAATTATGTTCAGTATGAAATTTAGAGTCTAATAAGATCAACTTGATTTTTGATGAATAGTAAATTATGAATAGTGATTTGACGCTTAGGATTAGTAATGTGACCAAATGGATTAGTAATTTCACTCAAAGAAAGTTTTAATATAATTTAGACACCTTGATTAAGTAATGAGATTCAATAAAATGGGTAAATAAAGATTTCATAAATTATTAGTCAATTATTAGTTTTTTCAGGTGAATAGTATTTTTTAATTAAAAATTTAATTAAAAATAATTAGAAAATTATTTTTATAAAATGGACTTTATTTTTGAACTCAGAGCATCGATATTATGTTATGGTAATTTTTTGGGGATTTTTCTGAAAAAAATGAATTCTCGATGAATAGTGCATGTATTTAAAAATTAAATTAAAATTACTTAGAAAATTATTTTTATAAAATGGAGTTCATAAATGTAATTAGAGCATTGATATTTGGTTATGGTGAGATTTTGGGTTTTTTCTGAGAAAGATGAATTTTTAGTGAATAGTCAAAAAAGTAGTTTTAGGGTTTCGGTATGTTTAATGACATCATAGCTATGTCATGATGATGTCATGAGATATTTTAAGGGTTGGAAGGCCAAAGGTGATTAATTATTGTATTGGGGGCCCCATGTGGCCTAACTCCATGGTAAATTCCATGGGAGAGCACATGGTTTTGAGAAAAGCACTTGTGAGGTGTCCCTTGGCCATTAATGCCTTGTCCCCTCACTTTCCCAATAAATACCCATGCTTTTCTCCTTTAGTTTTTACTCCCAACTCTCCCCCAACGAAGTTCTGGTCTCCTTACCTCCGAAGGAGTCCTCCCAAGGTGCGCCCAAGCCCTCAAGGTCCAAACCATAGAGTTTTAAGAGTACGTTTTAAGGTAAGGGATCCGACCTCTCTCTTTCTTTTCATGTAATCTCTTTTATGTCATTTCCCTTTATGCTCCATGTTCTTATGCGAGAGGATGTTCTTTTATATTCCTCTTACTTCCCTTTTCATGTTTATATGATGATAGATCCCCTCTTACTCTCATCATTTCGTTTTATGAAAATTTAAGTGACGTCGTTTGGCTGCCGAATTTATAAGGGATTCTTTCACCCTTCTCATTTTCAAGTTCTATTTTCAAGTCATGTCTTTCAAGTTCCTTTTTATTATATTGGGGTATTATATCTATATCTATAATACTGATATTTTATGATCATATTATGAGAGACCCTATTTTATCTCGTCAATTCATTTTTATTGAAGTGTGAGTGACACCGTTAGGCTGCCGAATTTTCATAAGAGAAATCTTATTTTTGTCTCACTTCCATGTTTTTCATTTCATATGGTATATCATTAAAATTTCATTACCATGTTCTTAAATCCCTTATATTTTGTCCCCCTACTGTTTTATGGATCATTTATGATTGGGTGACCCATGTCCTCTCTCTTTTCAATGTTTTCTAAAACCTTGTAACATAGCCGTTATGCTGCATAATTTTCTTCTCAAAATGCCTCTCTCTTTTTTTTCAAAATAATTTTATGTTATTAAGTTAATACTAAAAGCTATTATTTCTATAGGGGTATTCAAATATATATCAAAATGTTCTATTTTAAATTCTGGGATTTGCATACATGAATCTCGCTTTCCCTTTCCGTGGGTTTAAAGTGACGTAATGATCAGGTCATTAAAGTAGTTTTTAAAACGTTATGATTATGAAATGAAACCCATTTATTTTATGATATATGGGTTGTTTATGAAATTATTGATGATGATATATGTGGCTTACATGGTAATAAATACATTTCAAGGGTTCACCCAAATAGCGCTCTAATGCATTGGGTAAAGACTTAATCTCTAGAGATGACTTTTTAGACTGATACCTTGGTGAATAACCTTGGTAACCTTTAATGATACCTTGGGGATAAGCCTTGGTTAAACTAAATGATTGTCAATATTAAATGTTGCAGCCACATCTTCAAGTTATGAAAAATGTTATTTTTATTATGAAATTCCTCATGATTTCTTTCTCATGCCTTAAAGTTCTTTTCATGACCTTATTGAAGTATCTCAAGTTCACATGTAAAATGTTTCTCTAGTTTCCCTTACTGGGCCTTCTGCTCAGCCTTTCTTTTGATATATGTCCCCAGGTTATGAGACATAGTAATAAATCTAGTAATAACTTAAGGATAAGCCTTTCAAGTGTTTACGAAAAATGTTTTAAGTTGTTTTCATGTATTATGTTCCTGGTTTCCAAGACACTAAACCTCAAAGATCCTCATTTTTGTGTAATGTATGACTGTTTATGTTAAAAAAGAATGGGATGCTATAGACAACAACCTAAAAATGATGTTGTTGGGACTTACACATGGTTAGTATCCCAGATAGAGTTTTATGGTTGAGGTTTTCTCTAAGCTCACGTGATTCATACTCAGTGTGAGAAACAATAGGTAACAACAACTTTAACGATGCATAGTTTAATGTCATGTAGGACATATAAAGGTACAATGCAGTTTAAAGTGTTGCTGTTAGGACTATTGGTGCAACACAGTTTAATGTCATGTAGTAGGGAAAAAGTACAGTTTAATGTCATGTAGGACATATCATGGACTTTTTTTACAGTTTATCATCATGTAGTTAGGACGATGGGGACAATATAGTTTAACGTCATGTTGGACGAAAAGAGGGCTGTGCAGTTTAATGTCATGCAGTGAGGACAAAAGAGTACACCATTTAACATCATCTTGGACATATTGGGTACTTTTTTCTAGTTTAATGTCATGTTGGATGAGAAAGGGACGATACAATTTAGTATCATGTTGGACGAAAGTGCGAATAGTTTAAGGTCATATGCATGGACCGTGGATGGTGCAGTTTAATGTCTTTCTAGATGGTGGTGTAGTTTAAGGTCATACATGACCTTTGATGATTATGTAGTTTAACGTCTTTCTGGACGTAAGGGACTTTTATACAGTTTAGCGTCATGTAATTAGGACGTCACAGTTTAACGTCGTGTTGGACGTAAGGGACTTCCAAATAGTATAGGGTCATATGCATGGACCATTGATGATGTAGTTTAAGGTCATACTGGACCATTGATGTAGTTTACGGTCATACTAGACTATTAAGATAACTTATTCACAGTTTAACATCGTGTGGGATGAATGTACAATTAGTTTAAGGTTATATGTATGGACCATTTAGGGAACTTTTTCACAATTTAACGCCGTGTGGGACGAAAGTACAAATAGTTAAAGGTCATATGTATGGACCATTTAAGGAACTTTTTCACAGTTTAACTTCGTGCGGGACGAAAGTACAAATAGTTTAAGGTCATATGTATGGACCATTTATGATGCAGTTTAAGGTCATACTAGACCATTGATGATATATTTTGTGTTTATACAAAATAATTCTTCAAAAATCTGGCATTGGTTGGAGTAGTGATGAGTTCTCCATCCATCGAGATTAATGAATAATCTCCATTGGAGTAGACCCTATGTATTGAGTAAAGTCCTTCTGCTTTTGGCTCATGATTGGGAGGTTTCTTTCCTAGTATCATTTGAGTTCTGAGAACTAATACCAATTCTCCCTGAATGAATGAACGAAGAAGAACTTTTTTGTTAAAATATCATGCTATTCGATTCTGATAGACTTCCAAGTGGTGAAAAGTGCACAATATTTTTTCATCTAACCATTCCAATTCATTCCATCGCTTTTGAGATTGTTCATCTGTAGATGATTGATCACAAATGGAAAATCTGAGCGAGGGTAGTTGAACTTCATTGGGCAAGACTACTTCCGTTCCATATACCATTGAATATGGAGTTGACTGAGGGTGGTATTCCGATAATCCCATAAAGCATGAAAGAGTTTATCAGGCCATGATTTTTTTTCTTTATCCATCATCTTTTGCAATATATTTGAAAGAGTCTTGTTGATGGCTTCTATCTATCCATTAGCTGCAGCATGATACCGAGATGAATGGTTCGATTTGATGTTTTATTCTTGATACAACTTCTCTACCTCGGATGAACAGAAGTTGGTGACATTGTCTATCAATATGGTATGAGGGACAATAAATCTGGTAATGATGTTAGACTTAATGAATCTAACAACGCATTTAGAACTGACTTCCTTGAGAGGTATTGCCTCTGCCCGTTTGGAAAAGAAGTCAGTATCAGTAAGAATATACTTAAACTGCTTGGTCGTAGCCGAAGTGTAAGGTCCCACCACATCCATTCCCCATGTGGAAAATAGTCATGAGTATTTAGATGTATGAAGAAAATATGGATTTTGATGAATGAAGTTGGCATGTACTTGGAATGAATGACACTTCTTTGTGAAATCAACACAATCTTGTATCATTGAAAGCCAAAAGTCTCCAAGCCTTTGAATCTGATCAGACAGTCTATGTCCAGACTGGTGGGCACCATAGACTCCTGCATGCACTTATTTCATGACAACCATTGTCTCTTCACCATCAATGCTTCTGAAGAGAAATCCATCAAAACCACGTTTTTAGAGAATTTTCTCTAGGTGATCTAGGCTATCATAAAGAGTAAAATTGACCACACGTCACGGGATTTGTTCTTTCTCGGCTCTATCAGGTGGAAGTGTTCCATTTTGAAGGTATTCCCTTATAGGTGACATTCATCCTGTAGTATGACCATACAGTTCCTGAATGGGACTAATTTCATTAATTTCCTCTGTTCTAATTCGAACATAAGGTGAAATTGCATGACGGTGGGCAATACTGATGGTTGTCTCGTCCTGATTTGGATCTTCCAAAGCTATGGCTATATTATCCAGTGCATCAGCTTGATCATTTTGTGATCTTGGGACATATGAAAATGCCGGTTCCGAAGGGAATTCCGCCATTTACTCTCTGACGTAATCATACAAAGGGATTAGTTCTTTTTTTCTGATGGAATAATCCACATTAACTTGTTTTATTACCATGTCTGAATCACCTTTTCACCTTTATGTGATTCACTTGTTCTTGAAGCGCTAATTCCAAGCCTATGATGAGAGCTTGGTATTCTGCTTCATTATTGGTACAACATTCCCACAATAAGAAGGAATAATGTAACACTGCCTTTTCTGGAGAAATGAGCATAATTCCTAAGCCAACTTTGTTGAATTTTGGATTTTCCATTTTCCACCCTGTTGGACTTCTGGAAGAACCATCAAAATACATTTCCCATGCTTGAGGACATTCTTGAATGGAGATGAATTCCTCATCAGGGAATCCAATATCTGATGATGTGTCTTCTACCGAAGGGTGTTTAGCTAGGAAATCAGCCAGAGCTTGGCCCTTTATCACCTTTTGAGGCACATACTGAATGTAGAATTGCTGAAAAATAACTACCCACCTTGCCAGATGCCCTGTAAAAATTGGACGACTAAGGATGAATTTGAGCAGGTTATTGCGAGATACCAATTGGACATCGTGATGTTGCAAGTAGTGTCTCAACTTATGAACTAGAATGATTAATGCCAGGCATCACTTATCAATACTTGAATACTAGTCTTCTGCTTCAAGAATAGTTCGACTCAGATAGTAGAGGTTGTTTTAATTCCCAGCATCATTCTTTTGAACAAGAAAGGCACCCAATGATCGCTCTAGAGCTGTCACGTAGAGGATAAGTGGTCTTCCATCAACAGGTGGCATGAGTACCGATGGACGTAAGAGGTATTTCTTGAAAATATCGAATGCTTATTGACATTATTTAGTCCAATTATAAGTGAATCCCTTCTTCATCAATTTGGTGAAGGGTAAACATTTTCCTGCCAAATTGGTGATGGAACGTCGAATATAGGCTAAGTGTCCTTGAAGTACTCTTAATTATTTCAAATTTTGAGGAGGATACATACTAAGTATTTAATTGGTCTTCTCAGGATCGACTTCAATACCACGATGGTATACAACAAAGCCAAGAAATTTTCCTGAGGTTACCCCAAAAGCACATTTTAATGGGTTCATCTTCAAATTATGTTGTAGAAGCTTGCGAAATATGACTTCCAAATCAACCAAGTGATTATAACGTTGTTTGGATTTAACCACCAAATAGTCTACATAGAATTCAACAAACTTCTTTAAGAAGGGTTTGAAGATACGATGCATGGAACGCTAATAAGTTGCACCTGCATTCTTTAAGCCAAAGGGCATTACTCGGTAGCAAAACACAACCTGAGGGGCTCTGGAGGATGTGTATTCATTGTCTTCTGGGGCTATTCAAATCTAATTATATCCGGAATATCCATCCATGAAGGAAATTGCTTCATAGCCAGCTATTGCATCAATTAAAAGTTCTGTAATCGGAACTGGAAAATAATCCTTAGGACAATGCCGATTAAGATCTCTAAAATCGATGCAAACTCTAATTTGTCGGTTCTTCTTATTTATAGGGAAAATATTAGCCAACCACTTGGGATACTAAACTTCTCTGACGAAGTTAGATTTGATAAGATTATCCACTTCAGCTTCAATTTTGGAAGCATAAGTTGGGTGTGTTCTTATCGAGGCTTGCTTAAATCCTCGATGTTCTTATGGTAAACCCAAATGATGAGTAGAAACATCATGATCAAGCCCATGAATTTCTTTATAGTTCAATGCAAATATATATCTATTTTTATTTATAAAAGAAATATACATCTCTTGCTCTTCAAGGGTCATGGCCGCACTGATTAAAGTAGGGTGTGGATATTCTTTTGTACCCAGGTTTATTTCTCTAAGTTCATCCAAAGTGGTAGAGATACCCTCTTCAAATGCTGGAGGAGCATCTCTGAGATCTTCCTCTTCTTCTTTATCATGTGTTATTTCTTCTGTTTCTACATTCATAGTAGATGATAAAACAGAATGTTCATGATCAGAAGTGATGTCAAAATTTTCACATCATGAAGAAGAAGCTTCCATTTCCAACCCGATTGATAATGAAGGGTCTTCTTTGGGTAATAAAGAGGAGAAGATGGATTGAAAATTGACAACATTGTTCACCTACGATGTTGTTATAACTTCTTCTAGAATAATTGGCGACATATAGACTTGTTGTATTTCAGAAGATGAAATAAAGACATCATCATTTGTGCTTTCATTACTTCTTGGTGGGTTACCAATTTCTCCCATGTTGTCTGGCTCGATTGTCGTAAGTGACATTATGGATCTTTCCATAAGAGTATTTTGATTTGAGTCTATCTTGTCAATTTGACTGATAGGAAACACATAATCTGTACCCACATGTGTAAATGGATTTACTGGAATCTTCTCCAAACCATATGGAGCATTAACTTTGGTAATCTCTTTTGTTGTGGATTTCTCCCTTCCCTTCATGTGATAGAATTCTGCCTCAATGTATTGAGACTCACATGTCTTGAATGGGGCCTTTTCACCATAAAATGTCCCAACGTGACCATCAAAACAATATTTGAGACAATGATGGTATGATGAAGGGATAGCCACTTGTTGATGTAGCCAGGGTCTTCCAAGTAAGATGTTGAAAGATGAGTCTTGACCAACAACCATGAAATCCGAATTGGATACAAGATATTCAAACTGAGTTCTGAGTGTAATGTCACCCAGTGGTTCTTGTTCATTTTTATCATATCCTTGAAACATCATTGTAGAAGGAGATAAATCAGATTCTGTGAGGCATAATCAATGAAGTGTACGAATGGGAATGAGGTTGACTCCCGAACCATTGTCAATGAAAGATCTTCGGACGTCTACGCCATTGACCTTTCCAGATAAGTACAAAGGCCTAATATTCCCATGCACAACATCATCTTAATCTTCATCAGTAATATATATTACTGCATGTAATTCTGCAGAATTATTTTCTATGTGATAGACTTCAGCTGCAGCAATTTCAGTTTCAAACTCTTGAGGACTTGAAAAAACCTCGATGAGTGCTTCCCGAAGATCTTTTGAAAGATTCAAAGCATCCAAAATTGATAACTTGGCTGGTACTTGGTCCATGTGTTTAAATAAATCATACTTTTGATCCAGAGGTCTGCGTTTCCCAACATGAATATATGGTTTAGCAGGTGCCTTGGAAGCAGATGCTTTGGAAGTTAATACATTTTGTATTAGGATAGGAGTTCACAATATTCCTAGTTTTGGAAGATCAGACCGATTAGATCCATTTACTTGCTGAGAGGAAGAAGATGGAACCATCAACCGGTCTTCCAAAATAACTATTCCAGGACTGAATTTGCTAATGGTAGAAGAACTTTCTTGTTCTTACTGAGCTCGCGGAAGGGCTCTACCACGGGTTTCTACTGCGTACACAGTTCTAGTTGGGGTACAATTGGAGTAGTGGATTCAGAAAGATCTACGTATTCCCCTATATCCTGAGCCTCTGGAACTTCCTCTGATTCCCCTATTTGATATAGGGAATTCAGGATCATCGAAATCGAAACTGTGATTGGCATATGGATCTATTAATTGAATCATATTAACAGAACCAAAGATTAAATCTTCGTATGATGAAGAATCTACTTGATTAGCCTGTTTAGGCTGTGTCGTTTGGTGGGGCGGTTCCCGTGGCTTTGAAGTAGATGGAATAACATATGCCACTATCAAAGACAACGTAGGCTTTTACACATACTCATATTCTTCTAATTCTTTTTCTTTCATTGAATCATGTTGTTTCTTTGAGGCCATTTCCTCTAATTAAGAGGGTTTTTCCGCAACATTCATGGAATAAGACACAATCGGTTTCCTTAATTGTGTTATCAAAATAGCATGAGTTAGGTTGATTGTCTTTTTGACCATCCAATCACTATACTTCTGTGCATTTTTTATTATGACTTCTTGCCATTCTCATTCCTCCTCTGGAATTGTAACAATGACACAAGCTACATGAGCTGAAGAACCTTTTAGTTTGACTTGGCCTGAGTCGACCATCTTTTGTAGGAGGTCTTTGAAGAGAGAACACTCATGGATGGGATGTCCCAAAATTTGATGAAAAGGGAAATAATTGGGACGGTCTTCATCTCCTTTCTTGTTTGGCATCTTGGGCAATGGAAATTGAACTAGATTTTTTTCCAGAGCCGAAATGAAGTAACCAGGAACTTGTTCATTTCTGAAAGAGTATGTTTTTCTCTTCAGATCCTCAAATTGTTTTCATCTTTGATCTATTTGATCATCTAAATGAAACTACCTTTGTTTTTGGTGCTCATGAGGTGGATCCCTTCGAGAAGATGAAGGTTTTGAATTAGAAACAGGTACAGTTGCTTGTTTAAGCATAACTGTAGCAGTTTGTGCATTACCCATTCCCCTTCCTGGAGCTGATGGAATTACATGAGATTTAGCCTTAGCCTGCATAAGGGAATCTTCATTCTGCTGAGTGATTGAAGTAAGGTCTAGAAACCCTCCTGTGTATTTCATAGGTATAAACGGCATGCATAATTTGTCATGTAGGTTTGCCACACAGAATGGCAATAGTTCCTTTTGAGGGAGTGCTAGGTTCAGGGAATATGTTAACCCCTTCCAGCGAGCAATGAAATCAGAGACTCTATCATTATCCCATTGCTTATAGTTTGTAAGATCAAATACTATTTTCTTTGGAAATGTCGAGCTAAATTGAAGAATAAATCATTGACGGAGATCTTCCCATCTGGTAATTGACCAGGATTTCAAGCTTGTATACCAGAGAAAAGCTAGTCCTTGCATGGTTCGCATGAAGCATCTGAGTTTCACTACTTCTTGCTGCTCCGGATTTCCCTTTATAGGATCGCAACAAGACATGCAATGCGTCAAATGCTATTCAGGATCGCCTGATCCATTGAAAATAGGGAATACATGGTTCCCAAAATTTAATAGAGGAGAGATTGAATCTACCCATTCAGGGTAATCTTTCTTTTCCGGTTGAACCAACGCATGTTTCCCTTCCATAGTTTCTAACCGAGATGTTAATGAATCAATAGTAGTTACAAACTTTTGAGAAACATCTGGTTGAACTTGGACTTGTGTAGGTCCAATGAATGGAGCGTGGACAGATGTAGTGGTTGGTGTTGCAGCTGATGGTAGCATTGCCAACTATTGTTGCACTTGACCCGTAGGATTAGACCTGTGAGGGTGTACTGATATAGGAGGATATTCTTGATCCATCTTAGTAGATTCAACAAATTCCTTTGGCTGACCGACTCCAGCATGCTTAAGAAGAAGACTAATCTGAAGTTGTTCTGCATTCAACCTCCTTAATTCCTTCATTTATTCCTCCTGTTGTGAAAACCTTTGCTCTAGTGAGAGAGATTGGTCTTCCCTAGAAGAAGGATACGTAACCTGATTCATTCCCCTCCCTTTGTTGGATCCTTTTCGAATAGGGGGAAGTGGGTTACATGAAGGATTACCTAGGTTCTGAGTAACCCTTTGATTTCGTGTACCCACTACTTCTTAATTTGTGTCGGTGCTTACATCTTCTTGAGCAGGAATCTTTTCATCTAAGTCCTCGGAATGAACCTCATCTGGTGGATCAGCAACAACAGAATTGATGAAATTGATAGATGCATAATGCATCACATCCTTTCTATCAGCATTTCTGTGATATTGTCTTCTTCCATGTCCTTGATGAGACATTGCCTTTTGTTGATTTGATCCCTCAAGAACTTCTTGACGAACCATAATTTGGAGTGAATCTCCTGATAATTTATCTCTTCGCTCCTCTTGAGGTTTCTTCCCCAATCGAGAAAAGACCGAATTTCTCTGAGGAGGGGATTGATTATTTGAAAAATTCCCCAGTCCGGTGGACTCGGGTTGTTCTTGATGTTCCCGCTCAACTCCTCAATTCCCATTTGTTGATTCCAAGGGTTGATTTAATAGAGTCCCCAATCTGGTAAGCTGGGGTGGCTATTGACATGCTATGTCTGAGAATTTATTAAAATCTCTCCTAATCTTGCGAACCTTAGTCCGGAAATTAGCTCGATGCATTAATCTGTATCCACTTTTATCACCTAGTTCAAAAGACCGTTGGATAATTTCTGACACTTCTGTCACTTGATGATGTGATTGATCCAAACGAGAGGCATGTTCAATATTCTTGTTTTCTTGATGAAGGAGTAATTCATCAAATTTTTCTCTGTATTCATGATTTTGAGAGGAACTAGTTGAGGCCTGTTCTTGGGAATGCTTTTGATTACAAACAAATCCCATTGACTGTGGCCAGCCATGGGAAATAACATTCTATGAGACCATTTTTGGCAGGCTTTGTTGACTGGAGAGCACTGTGAAATGCAGTGTTCCATGAACACCCCATCCTCTAACACGAATACCAGATGGGTCATTGGTAATTAACTGACACAATCTTCTTAGTGCGGTAACGCATGAACGTTGAAGGGATTTCTGTTACTTTTCAGCCTTCAGATATCGAGAGACTGATAGAGATACCAAATCAATCTGACGTTGTAACCCTTCTATTATCATAATATGTTTTTTAGATTCATCATAAGATAATACTTTCTTCTTCAACTAACAAAGAGTTTTCCATATGTTGAGATGAATAACATGAATTACATCTTCTGTCAACATCTTTGAAATGTCATACTGAGAGTCAGCAAGAGGCCAAAGCATGACTGGTACATCACCTTTTTCCGGTTGTTTTCTCAAGTTCAACATTTCCTCTTTATCATTAAATGAAGATTCTTCTACCTGATTTGACTAGAGTTGGTGTTTCCTTATTGCTTCATCGGATTCAACAATATTGGTAGAGAAATCATTGATCAAACTAGATGATGCATGACTTAGGGGTGGATTGGAGAATGACCTACTCCCTTTTCTATCTTCTGATTGAGAAAGTATTTCACCTACTAGAAATGAAGCATCATACACGACTGGTTTCACATTTGAAAGTGCCTCCAGATAAGAGGGCTTTCTCGGCACTACATCGTCCACTGGAGCATTTTCCGGGCAATATGAATCACTACTGCAGAGATGACTTTCGCAGCGAAATTCATCATCATGGGGAGGACCACCATGGTGGGTTACAGCAAAAGATCAGATCTCTTGCTCCTTGGTCTTCTGACAACACAGAGGGTCCCTGTGGATCTCATCTAAAGATGAAACTTCGAGATCGACTGAATTGTCATGAAGAAAGCCTTCATGAGTAAGTGTCTGTTGAAGACCTTTGGAATTAATGTTCCCACTATTAGGAAATAAGGTAGTAGATTCTTGAATTCCAACAGATAAATGTCTGAGGGATTCATGAACTTCATCATCGAGCAAGGACTTGTTACAGATTGAATCTTGATCTCCTGACTGTGCTGGGCGGGTCTTTTTCTTAGAAGCGTTCTTACTTGCCTTGGAAAACACTTGTTGACGAAAGTGGATGCTCTGAGCAAGTGTATGTACCTAATCAGGAAATATAGCTAGGTTAAGCTGACGATCTCCATTTAAATCAGGTGTATGTGCATGACTTGGTTGTCCGTATGATATGGGGGAGTATGCCCCACAACCCTCTTGGACCGGAACAGATGTGTCTGTCTTTTCCGGAGTGAATTGTTGATGTTTCACTCCACTGGTAGGGGTAGATTTATGTGTCTTTCCCTGAAATGCTGCTGAATTTGTTATAATATCCTGGAAAGCGTCCAGAATATGAACAGGTATTTTCTTCTACTCTTTCACCATTGATAAAATATGCTTGGAGACTTCAGCTGCCGGAATGGGGATATACGTCCATTCCATGCTTGGAGTAGGTGTGTGTGCATGCTCTTGTCCTCCTTTTCCTATCAGTGAATCCTGACAATACTCAAGTGTAAGGGAAGAGAGTTGAGTCTGCCTCTTGTTTGGCGCTGGAGCTTTCTGACTGATGTCTCCGAATGCTACCAAGCAAGGCTATTGGTAGGATTGATTAATACTAGCAGGTGTATGTGCCTGCTGATTGTACTTTTCCAAACATGGTTGATGAGCTCCATCATATGTAGTCAGACGAGCCTGCTAACTAGCTGATGATGTATAAACAGGTGTATGTTCCTGCCTATAGTACTCCACTAGAATTGCCTGAAAGGATTGGCGTGATGCTGCAAGATGAGTCTACTGGACAGTTTAATTGAAAAGGGCAGGTGTGTGTGCCTGCTCATTTCATGCCACCATGTTAGGTTGGTGGACTTCTCCGGATATGGAAGAGATGATAACATTCTCACTGTTGACCGGATTCCGCCTCTGGAGGTTTGTCTTACCTACTCGGGTTCAAGGAACCAGAGCCGAACGCCTCGAGTCAGTACCTTTATCATGTTGAGGGCGCACTACCGCCAGAGTCTGGCGGCGATTGTTTGTGGGAGTCCTCAAGAAGGACTCCTGTCTGCTTGAATTAAGGCCATGAGGGACCTGGTCATTCACCTCCTCAGAATAAGGGAGTGAATGGGGATTACGTTCAGTGGATAATGACCCGAAACGGTTGGAGATGGTAGTAAGCACCACCTACTTCTTGATCACTGGTCGTCATTGTCCGGACGACCGGTGTGAGTTGTTTACATGTAGGGTTTGTCGGGCAGCCTCCAGAGTTGGGATGGTACTGTGTTGACGGTACTCCTTAACCAGTGCGTTTGATACCCAGTGTTGAAGACGCTGAGTAGGTGATGTCATCCTCAGAGTGGACAACGATCCACTAGGAGTAGCAGCAGTGGCATTTCAGTAGCAGTATTCACATGTGTGAACTTGAGAGTAGCCATTTTGGAAATGCAGAAGAACTTGGAAAATTGTTCCTGTTTAATATAAAAGACGTAATCATGAAAATTCAGCCACTACATATTTTGTCTGAGAACATATGTCAATGATTGTTTTTGTTGTCCCTCTCATTGAGTTTTAAATAGGGGCCTAACAAATAATTAAAATATCATTTTAACTTGGATATGGATTCACATTTGGTTCACCATTTTTTGTTTCCCTTGCAATTTGGGGATGACCTCCTTGATTGAAGGTTCAAACATTCCAATCAGTTTCTAACGGGTTTGTTCATAGAACTGGAAACATCCGATGATTCCACATCCAGTTGGACCTACTTTCCAAAGTTAGGCGCTCATTAGTTGTGGATTGATGAGGCTTAGGAATTTTCATTGCTCGAGAGTATGGGAGGTCGGACTCATCACACATTTTTTAGGGGAATTATTGTCTACTCCAGGACTCTCTTTATAGATTTAAGTTATGTTCGTGAATCCTTATTACATTACCAAGTATAAAATGAGATTGCCTTTAGATCTGACAATCAATGATCGATATGTAGGAAATTTAGAGAATCTTTTATACATATTCTAGGTTCTTCATTGATAGAGAATCATCTTTATTTTTTAGAGATTTATAGTCAATGGTATCCTTTGATCCGTAAAAGTCTCTTAGTCATTATAATGACCATGCAGGTTTTAAAGCCAATTAGCGGGGCACTTGATGTTTATTGTCAGTCAAAAGGACATGAATTATTTCAGAGTTGGGATCCAACCCACATATGGTCTACCTATGTATCCTTTGTTTAGAAAAGGAATCAGAACCCACGTAGTTCATGTAAGAGAATATGATGTTTATGATTGATGGCTCAAAGAAGGATGTTGTAATTACTTTTACACTCTAATCTCATGTGAGTCATGCTCGGTGTGAGAAAAAAAAGGTATTGGTAAAAATTAGATAATTGTGACATGAAAGATGCAATCATAATAAATAATGTGGGACTTATGTATGTATGACTGCCTAGATAAATGAAGATTATGATTTACTTCAGGGATGAAATCCAGGAACATGGTCCATAAAGGTATATGTGCTCTATAGATATTTGAATACTCTAACCTGGGACTTACTTCTCAAAAGGAGGTCCAATTTAGGAGAGGACTTATGATTGAGATTTTACTCCTCAGGAGGAATCCCAAATCAAAAGTAAATTAGGACTGGTTAAGAAAAATTAAGATTGGGGCTTACTCCTGAAGAGGATGCCCATATTTGAGACTGGGGCTCACTCCTGAAAAGGAGGCCCAGGTTAAGGGAAATTATGGTTGGGGCTTACTCTTGAGGAGGATGCCCAAATTAATTAGGAATTGGGGCTTATTCCTGAGGAGGATTCCCATAATTAAGGAGTATATGACTGGGGCTTACTCCTGAAAAGGAGGCTCAGGTTAATGATTATGACTGGGGCTTATTCATGAAAAGGAGGCCCAGGTTAAGAGACTTGAAAATTTAATGAGGACTTGGGGCATACTCCTAAGGAGGATGCACATAATTGGAGATTTGTACTGGGCCTTACTCCTGAAAAGGAGGCCCAGGATAATGATTAGGACTTGGGTCTTACTCCTGAGGAGGATTCCTAAATTGGGGGACTGGGGCATGCTCCTGAAAAGGAGGCCCAGGTTAAGAGAATTATGACTGGGGCTTACTCTTGAAAAGGAGTCCCAGGTTAATGAGTTCTCTAATCTTAAAGGATGAGGTTTAATGAATGAACTCTCAACATATAGTGAAATAAAGATGTGTAAATCACTAGGTTTTGAGAGATAATCCACAGAATTCCTTTCAGATAAGGAAGTCAAATCAAGAAATCATGCCGTAAACGGTGTTTGAAAAGTGTCTTGAAGACTAAATCTTGAATAGGAGAGGTGGAATGGCTTAAGAGGGGTGAAATGGGCAAGATGGGAACCCAAAAAGGTCGGGGCGTGCAAGTCCTGGGAGGCGCGCAAGTACTTTGTCGGTGCGCAAGTCTTGGTCGTGCTGGTATACCTGCATGACACATGGGTACTTGCGTGACGGATAACCAAAAGGGTAATACTTGAGAGACTCTTGGTAAAAGCCCTTAAAATCATCTTGATGTTCTTCCAGAAGAGTGGCGTGCAAGTTCTACTGAAGGAGTTAAGGCAGCGCGCAAGTGTGGCCATTTCCCTTAAGGGCTGGACACTTAGGCGTGCATGTATTGATGAGTTGCAACACTTAGGCCTTCCTCCCCCTCTATATATCTTCCGTTCTAGGTAATAAATTACCTAAGAAGTGTTTTGGATGTTTTGAGAAGGGACTAGGGCACCGTGAGCTCAAATTTGAGTTTCTGGAAAAATCCTCCCTAAAATGGGAGGCCCACAGGGTCTATTTATAGGCTGGAGAAGACCCCGGGCGGTTATCCTTTGGGGCGCGCAAGTCACTTGTGCGACCATTAGGCGTCGCGCAAGTGGACTTGTGTGATAGTGATGGAACATGCGCAGCACATGTGCTTTTGAATCCTTGTTCATGCCTTTGTCGATTTTTGATGTTTTCTTCAAAGGATGAATCAATTTGTGCTAAGTCATTTCCCTTTACATTCTTTTAGACAATGGACGAAAAAGGAGCATCAACACCCTATATGGAAACAAATATTTTTTTTATATAACTGTTAGTGATAATATAGGGGATATGATGTAAATTGTTCTTCAACTATTTGGGGAAAAACTTTTTGAGGTTTGATCAATCAATAATCATATGAAGACAACTTAGACTGTGTATAAAAGATACACTGATACACGAGGAAGGATATAGAATTCCTTGTAAGAGATTATGTGTTTGTTAAACTATCACTATGGAATGGAGTTATAGGTTTTCTAAAGAAAGGTATGATATTTATATGGAACATTAGACCTCTGAAAATTTTAGGGATTACTATGGATTTTCTACGTTGTTTCTATTTTCCACCAATCAATGTTATTGTAAACTGCTCCTTTCATGTCTCATTGTCAGAGATGTACCTACCATAACCTAAAAATTTACTCACCCATGATGAAATAATGATATATTTAGGACAATTATATATTGAGGAGATGATATAGATTCATGACACTGTAGAGAACGTTTTATTGAATCAAAGAAACTGACTGACAAATGTTCTTAAGATGAATCTATGGTTGGATGAAACAAAATTGGATCTTGTGGGTGAAATGAGGAAGAATTTTAATCATTTTTTTCATTGATTTATGGACAGCCAAAATTTCCAGGATGAAATATTTTTTTGGATTGGAATGTAATAATTGGAATTAAACAATAGTAAATAAATATTTCATTAAAATAATTATTGCACAATGTGAATTCCTTTATATCATAATATTTTTAAAATAAAATAAAATACCACTAAAAAGTTGGTGACAAATGTATGAAAAAAGATAAACAGTTAATATGAAATTATTATGGAATAATTTAATTCCCAATTAATAATATATATATTTATGTATAATAAAATAATTATAATGATAATTATCTGAATAAAAATAAGAGGTTTTCTAATATTTATGAACTAAGGGAGTGATTTTGAAAAAATGATTCTTTTTTAAAATAAATTTATTATAAATTTAGAATTATTTTCATAAAAATGGATTTTGATTTATTAATAGAATATATAAATCATCCTACTATGATTTTTTTCGTCTATTTCTAAAACTATAGATTTTTTTCATAAAATGTAAAATTTTCTGTTAAAATCCAATAATTATTACAACATAACAATGAAAAAAAATAATATAATGGATAATATCAAGGATTATTTGGTGGAAAATTATTTTATTCTCTAAAATAATTAAGCGTATATTAAAAAAATTAATTATTAAATCCTATAAACATCAAGGAAATTCTAATATATATTTGAATATTATGAAATCAATTCCTTATGAATAATAATTTCTTCCAAATCCAAAATTATATATTATAAAGGATATCAGTTTTATATAATTTAAAATAAGAAAACAATAAATTCTTTTGAAATAAAATTGGTTAAAACCATAGGGATTCTAAAAATATTTCATTATAATTAATCATGATTATAACAAAAAAAATGACGTTACCAAACAAAAATCCACAATTTACTAAAATATAAACCCATCATCACATTCATTATTAGTCTAGAATTAGTGAATACTATTATCCATTCATTTTCTCCAACAGTTGAATCTCTAATTTTTTTCTATTCTTTAATGGTACTCTTTCTAGGATGTGAGAAGATATCATTAAAGGTAATGGTACCCAATGATCTATTTTTCTTTTCTCGTGAAATCATTTTATTATAATATAAGGTTAAAATTTTTATCATGTAATCCAATATATAAAATTACATGTAATTTTGATTCACTTTTAATATTATTGATGTTTTTTTACATACACCAACTCAAAAAAACCATTCCCTGCAAATTTATGAGGCCAATATTAGAGTCCCAAAATACCTACATTTCAATTATTTTTTAATTGTCCCTATTTTGATTTAATTTGAATGTGAAATATTCATATGTTTCAATTTACATTCCTCATAATATTATTATTGAGTGATAAATGATTCATCCCATTAAACTACTTTGATTAGTAATAAAAAGGCCAAAATTTTATTTAAAACTAATGAGGTAAATGTAAATATAGGAAAAAATCCTAAACATTTGGTGATAGAAAGTGTTTTTGTTTCCTATAAATTTCATCATTTCATGGATATTTTAAGTGGATGTATTTTCCCAATGAGAAAATCCTAGGAGTGGTTACCTTGAAAAATTTAAATTGGGTATTATCTTAATATACACTCAATGCACAACAATTGGGTCAAACTACGCACATATATTGATACTACTAGGGGATAAGATTATGATGATTAATGAAATATTTACAGAACATAATGAAGGAACAAAGATACTGTGATAATGTTATGAATTTTGCCTCAATTTTTGTATCTAGAGTAAGGGTTCTTCAATATTCACATTTATGGATCTGAGTGTGATTTTTCTATTATTTCATTTGTCTCATACTACTAAAAACTACTAAATTTTGTGACTATTTCCTACTAATATACCTACAACATGAACATAACCTTCACTGCGACCCTATTTTCATTTAATTGATAGGTGTAATCTCAATTAAATTGTGAATTTCCACTAGTTTCTATGTTGATTATTTTATATTAAGAAAAATATTTATTTAATTATAATAAATTGGGAAATATGTAAATTCATTCTATATAATATTTTTATATGAATAAATATTGATCACATAACAACAACTATATATGATGTTATTTAGGGAGAATTATAATATATATTTTTTATCAATTATATTCATAAAATGGATGCATTGGAATAATTTTGGAATGGGTGGGGCCTAAAATTACCGAACCCCTTTATGAATTGGTGGGATCATGATACATAATAGTTGGGTATTTTTTGTAATAAATAACTTTTTATATATTTTGTTTTGAAAATTGTCCTTGAGGAGAATTTTATGATTTATCAAATTATGTATTGTATCATTACCAGGGACCTCCATGTGGTGGAAAATTTGTCACATTATGAGGCAGTTATGGTAGATGAGATATTAGTGTAAGAGCGATTAGGTATTGATAGAACATAATTATTCTTTCACTAACACCACCTATAAGAACACCATATGAAATATGAATTTATGTGTAATGGTACAAAATAAGATCCTAGTAATGGAGGAAATTGATTGGGTGGTTCTCTAAAATTTTGAGAGGTAGGATTTATGTCTTCTCTACAATATAACTCAACATCATCGACACTTGTTAGAGGAATAGTTTTAAATTTTGGTAACTTATTTAGGAGTTAGATATTAAAATAGATCCCTTATCATAATCTCTTTATCTAGAGACTCTTATTAGGGGTTTTTACCCTCTCATTCATGTTTTAGATCATTTTGATATTACTTTTAAAAAAGTACTATTTTAATGATATTTCTTCTTGGATGAAACGTTTTCCTATGATTCCATAATTTTTATGGAGTGGTTGTTTGTGGTCAAGGATTAAATAGATTTTTCTCATTATTAGGTCACCTACTATCAATCAGATTGGATAAGATTCACCATTACTAGTGAGAGGGACCTGAAAACGGGACGATTATGGGAAACAATCATGAAAATGTATCTAAATATCCACTACCAAAAAATATTAGCATGTTCACCATAGATTATATGAATGAGTAGTTACCAATAGTTGTGGAGGAGTATATAGAATTTTTAATTCGGTATACTTCTAGAATTCCACTTTAATGGGAATCCAATTTTATTATTTATTTTCAACATAGGATATAATGTATTTAATATATATCTTATATAATGAGCTAACTGAATATAAGAATGTAAAAGACTGAGTGGAGGTTCTTTTGAGTAAATTCTTCATCATACCTAGTGTGTCCCACTGGGAACCTCATTTGTTGTTATTTAATAAGGTGTACAAGACCATGGGGATTTGAATTAACTATCACCATATTTTCCATTAAAAATTTAATATCAAATACCGTCTTACAATAAGTAATAAACTATTTGACCATCTAAGTGGATCAGTTTTTCTTTTGATGATTGATTGCATGTCAAAATATCACCAGTATTAGTTTCCTGAAGTTGAATCGCTTATATTTAATTTAGGATTAATTTTATTCCCTAACATTTCTTATTGAATCTATTATTATTTATTATTACCCATTATATATTCATTGGGTTAATGAGTTTCCTATTTTAGTAATTTATTGAATTCTAAATGGGTTTTTACATTGATAACCTCAAAATTTATTCAATGTTAGAGGAAAAAAATATTATAAATGTTAATATTTCCTAGAGTTTAATTCATTGGAAATAGATATTTAGTAAACTCTAAAATTATATTATCAATACGTAGGATTTTTAATTCAATAGGATTTTAGTCTCAATGGCTGGAGTAGTATTTAAACATTTGATGGTTGATGTTGTAATCGATTGGGTGCCATGTATGATAGTTTTTGTGGTATATATCATCCTTGGAGTATAAGGATAGTATCTGTTATTTTTTGGATATTCTATTGGATTATATCCACTATGAATACCCATACCTAATATTGGAATAAATAAATATATTCTATCAATAGATATTGTTATTTTGAGAACATTGTATGAGGATGGTCAATGATCTAGTATTGTGGATACAAGAAGAAGGAGTAAATTTTGAAGTGTTTTGTAATGCATCTAGTTCCCGTCTTTCTTGTATACACATTAATTGGTAGGTAATGATTTATTATGGAATATGAAAATTGTGTCCCCAAGAGTAACAATACATGAATAATTATTTTAATCATTCATTTCTAGTTTTTTCCATCAATATTTGCAGTCACAATCTTGTTTTTGAGTGATTTATTTTCTACATTGATCATAATATTTTTACTTATTAGTTCCCCTAGACAAATTATAACTTCAATAAGAATAATTAAATAGAGTTTCTAAAATATTATTATATTTTTGTATTCTATACACATTGAAATTGAAACATAATGGTTAATAACCATGGTATGAAATATCTTGCTGAGTTGATGAGAGAAGATTTTGATCAATTAGTCTCGAGGATGTTAGTTTTTGCAATATATGATGAAATTAATTATCATTATTCATTGGTGGTGGCCACAAAAAAATATTCAATTGGTAATAAAGGGTTGGGTATGATATATTGATTTTGAGTTCTTTTAATAAAATATATTTTATAGTGATAAACCAACTGAATTTTATATTGGTAGGGCGAACATCATCCTCATTTAGGGGTCAATTGTTGTAATTATTATGTTTAATGATGTTTTTATGGAATTTATCACATATCCATTATAAGTGCATACATGGAACAATACAAACTGGGTCAACCCTGAATCAGTCACCCAAGTCATCCCCTGAAAAGCCCTAAAGGGATTTCTCAATCCCTATTGGATGGACACTAGTGTCAGGAATCAAAATTAAATAGGCTATAATGAGTTGGACAATAAATATAAGAAAAATAAATATATATAAAATGCTCAATAAAAATTAAAAATAGCAATGAAAAAAATAAAACTGCACATACCTCTATGTGACCCTACGGGTCACCACCGGCCTAAAACCAACATCACCCTACGGTGAATGAATCTGATAATGAAGCAGCACTCAAATCAAAAAATAAAGATAAAAATATACACATTAGTATTAAAACATACTATGCACGACCATTAAATCTATCCCCATGTGAACTTCCTTTATATAAAAGATCCATCAATTTTAGGTTTTAAATACAATGTATAAAACTAGGTTTCCACAAATTTTCATATTTAAAAAACACTACTGGTCCATTTCCCATTTTCTAATTAAAAGTAGGTTAGTCTTCAAGAAATATGAAAACCCATTTTATGGAGAAAGAATGTTTTCATTCACTTAAAAAAGAAGAAGAAAAGTGAAAATAATTTTTAAATTACTTTCCATAAATATTCTCAAACCAACCCATTACTTTCCCAGTGAACTTACAACACATAAGGAAGTAGTAACAACAACCACACAACAAGGACGATGGAAAATAAAGAACTTCAATAACTAGCCTAACAGGGAACCACAATCATATGCCATAGAAAAATAAGTTCCAAAATATGTGGGAGAACCAAAGAGCTAGTGATTAATCTAGAACATACTATATATGTGACTCATCCTCATGTTATGCCTTAACTGATGACATAATAATTCACAAATGCTCGATCGCACACTACCTGGCCTGATTGAGGGGTACAGTCCCAAATAAGTTGGTTCATTCAATGGGCTACTAGCCAATGTGTAATCTAAACTACTACAACAATCATTTATAAAAAAATCACTCCTTAATCCAGGTTCCAACATTGAGACTAAAAAAGGGGGTGAGTGAACACTGTGAAACAAGAAATCCATCACATATAGATTCATCACACACATGAAACACACACAATATCCTCCCCAAAATACCTCTAATGAATTTTCTCCTTCTTTTTATCATCCAACAACATGTGGGGAAGTCCCATATGAGGTACATACATTCCCATCAACATCCCACAAGAAAAGAGGTTTCAAATGAGTGTTTTTGAGGTAACTTATTTTATAAAAGCACAAAATGGGATTCAAAAGGCCATTTAAATTCTAACCATTTCCAAAGAACCAATACATGCCTAATCATTTCTAAAGATTCATATAAACACCATTTCCAATCAAAAATCCATTTCGAATCCCATTTATGAAATCCATTTGAGAATCTCAAATTCATTTCAATCTAATCAATTCTTTAAAGACCAAAATTTACATACAAAGGCCAAATGATCAATTTGATAAACCCTTGGTATGAAAATTTAATAAAATTGTTTTTTCCAATAAAAAATAAATATGAATTAACCTACTTTAACATCTGACATTTATTCTAAAAACTATATATCAATAAATATCATTTAATATGGGTTCAAAAATAATAAATGAAACAATTATATAATTTATGGATTATTCATAGGTAATCCTACATTAAAAGAATACAATATCAACAATGGGATTTTGACATCTTTAATACTGACATCAAATAGTTCACCCTTACACACACATATATTCCTATATATATTTTTATTTCATTTAAACCCATGTATATATTCCCCTCATAATAAGGGTACATGTACACAATGTATATATATATACCAAAATGATGATGGAAGATTAAATCAACCACAACTGCATCGCATTGAATGTATATTACTAGAACTCGCACAAACAAGAACTAATTTTCCTTCCACAAAAACCTATTAAGAATATAATCATCAACAATTGAATCAACTAGAAACATATAGTTCATCCAAAACACGTGTGAACTATAGAGGAGGGAAACAAAAAATAGTCAGAGGATAGAACCTTACTAGAGATGAGGGCACATCAAAATGGGGGGAGAATAACTGCTAGAAGGGAAGGATGTGGCACCCGGGAGGGATGAATTTGAGGTGAGACATGTGAGATCAGATATAAGGGGGATCATCCATGTGTAAGGGGTAATAGGGAGGATTTATTTGAGTATTTTTATTTAAACCCTAATAATAGGAATAATAACTTAATAAAAAAATCACCATAACAACAGAATTATTCTCCACAACAATATCAATAATATTATTATTGGTAAAATTTTCTAACTATTCTATTTTATTTTTCTCATTTTATTTCAATTAAATTTTTTTATTCTGAATATTGGAAAACCACAATGTTTGTGCATCTTTTACCCAACTGTGTGCTAACTTTGAGATGGCCCCTATAAATTCAAGACACCCCTCATACGATTGCTAGTAGGGGGATTCGTGGTTGATCCATCCATGCTCAAACTGTGGAACTCATCATTTCCCATATATAGAGACAAAACAAACGCATGTCCAATGGTTTAATAAACCATTCAATAAGTCATGAAACTTAACTCAATCCCACCTGTCCATCTGCATGGCACGACACAGTTACTCATAACAGTGCGGGCAAACCGTACACAAGTAAAAAGGCTTCCATAAATATAAAATTCAACCTGCGACCTACCAAAACACTAAATCAAGACTAAAAATAATGAAAATATTAATATAATAACTCTTCATGGTCAGGGTGTGACAATTATCCCCACCATGAAGCATTCTTACCCAAAATATCTCCCAACCAAAAGTGGAATCATACTCCATGTCAAAACAGAATGATGATAATCATGAACTCATTGTGACCTATAACTCCACAAATCACACCTTACTATCTTTATGTTAAATTGATATGTGTAGAACCATTATGAAAATGTGATGTCTCTCCCACACAAAAAGAAACCAACTAGCACCAACCATTCGATATGTAACTACATCAATATCTATAGTGGGTCTCCCCACTATTTAAGAACTAACCATCATAGACCACCTAAAAATTATGGCAACATACCAAACCCAATAATTCTTTAGTGGTTGTTCTCCTCTAGTTTTGGTCTATGTTCGTCTCTAGTAAGGTCCTATCCTCAATGAATTTTTTATTTCCCACCTCTTTAGGTCACACATGTTTTGGCCATAACATAGGGTTCCAGGTGATTGGAATTATGGTGCTTTTATTCTCAATATATTGTGAGAATGGACTACTAGGTCTTTTTTCTATGAGTTCTAGAAAATACCTCCGAAAGAAAGGCTTCTTGGGTAGATTCTTTCTTTCATTATCATTTTGGGGTTTGATTTTCCTTCTGTTCTTATTGTTCCACTTTTTAAAAATGAGGATTTTGTATTTTAGAGGTTCCTTGTAATTTTCATTGACTGTGTGGATATTTACATTGGTGTCATGAGATTATTCTTGTGTTTATAGTGAGTTTGGTGTCTCTTGTATGGCATTCATGCGCAAAAATAAGTATGTATATTTTCCCCTTGTACATGTTCCCTCAAGGAAAGGGGAATTTTTACATGTGTTTGAATGGTATAAATATATATATTGGAATTTATGTGTTTTTATGGGAGAATACATTGATGCTTTCGTTCCTTTTGTCAAAATAAAATTGTCGGTTTGCTCTAATTTTAAGGTTGGTTTCCCTATGCATTAGTCAACAAAATAAATAATTTTTCATTCTTTTCTTTTGAAACACTTATTAAATTATAAATAGTTATATATGGTTTTATAATAAAATTAAATGTGAAATGTTGTTAAATTTCCTTTGTGTTTTAATGAAAGAAAATATTTTACTAATTTCACATACCAAGTGTTTTCAAAATTGGATAGTTTCCCTTTCAGGGTAAATTGTTGTTTTTTGAATATATTGGGTTCAAATGTGTCTCTATTGTAAAAATAGATTTCTTAAATGGGGTTCCAAATTGTTTTGAGAATGTAAGTGGTGTTTATTTGATTATTTGGAAATTATTTGGTGTGTGTTGCTTCTTTGGAAATGTATTGGTGTTTAATGGTTTCTTCAAGACCGTTTGGTAATTTTATAATATAATTTACATTCAAAACTCTCATTGGGATTCACCACTTACCATTATGGTTATTGATGAAAATAGGTTGTCCTTAGATTATAATTCCTTCAAGTGTTGTTGGTTGATGGAAAGAGAGATAAAATCCCTTGGAGTGATTTGGGTTTAACTGTTTTCTGTGTTTCTTGTGTGCGATGCAGTTATATTTGATGGAGATTTTGTTTGAAAATGTTGTATCATCCCTTTTTTATGAACATGGGGACATTTTATAGTGAGAGAATGTTTCGAGAATGATTGGTTCCCTGGTTAATATTATATGTAGGCTATTGGTTATTAGTAAGGACAAATTGGTTTAGGATTATGCCTCTCTGTTAGGCTAGGTAGGGTGTGATCGAGTATTTGGGTGTTATTCTGTAATTAGGTAAGACATTCATAGGGATGTTTCACATGTATATTATGTTCTAGATTATTCATGAGCTCTGAGGTTATCCCATGTATTTTGGCACAGAGTATTCTATGGTAGATGATTATTTTTCCTTTTTTGGGTAGTTATTAATGTACTTTATCCTATATTGATCTTATTGTGTGGTTATTGTTCTTTCTTACTTGTGTGGTGTAACCTATTTAAGAAAGTTATTGGTGTGTTTGATAATGTTTATGGAAAATAATATATATATATATATATATCTTTATTTCGTACTTTTTAAGTGAGACAAAACTTTAGTTCTCCTTAAAATGTTGATGTCCCTTAATTGAAATAGAACCGTGTTTAAAATAGAAAATGGGAAATAGATCGTGATTAATATTAAACTTGATTATGGGTGAAATCCATGTCTTATAAATTAAATTTCAAACATGAAATTGATCACCATTTTATTTAATGGAAATTCAAATTGGAATATATTGTTTGTGCATGTCTATTGAGTTTTAATATGGATACCTTTAGTTATATCATTGTTTTCATTATTCAGGCGATGCTTCTTACACAGATTTGTTCATCGTAGTGTGATGGTGGTTTGAGTTTAGTGGTGACCTTTAGGGTCACGTGGAGGTATGTGCAGTTTTTTTATTTCTCCTAATTGTTTTAATTTATATTATTTCAATTTTATTGATTTATTTTTCCATTATTTGGGGTAAAAATTGTCCCCACCTTATTAATTTTGATGTCTCGCTCCAATTTCCAACCCATCGGGATCAGGAACTTCCCTTTAATACCATTTTTCCCGAACAAACCTGATTCGATCCTAAATTAGTCACCTGATTCATGTTTCAAAAAGGACAAAAGAATGATCATGATCCCCACAGTCAAACAACATGTGTAGGGAATTGGAATTAATTAGGTGGGAACATTTTGGAAAATAAATAAAAGAAAGATGAATAAATATAAATTGGACCATAAAAATGAGAACTACTAGTTCAATGAAAATAAAAATACACATTCCTCCATCTGACCATGCGGGTCCCCATCGACCACAATCTAATGTCACACAACAGTTAGCGAATCTGAGAAAGAATCAGCACCTGAAGCTAAAAACAAATATAAAACTATAGCCATGAGTATTTAAACCTACTAGGAAAGCCAAAAAAATCTATTCCCATTTTCATTTAATGTAAATAAAATATTCATCAATTTCACATTTTAAATACAATGTATAAGAGTAGATTTTCATATATTTTCATCTTTAAAACAAACCATATACTATTAGCCATTTTCCATTTAAAATTGGGTTGTTATTTACAAAATAGACATTTACATTTTTTGGGACAATGAATGTTTTTTAAATTAAAATAGATAAATAAAGTGAAAGTATTAAATTATTTTCCATAAATATTCTCAATCCAACGCATCACATTCTCAAAGAGGTTACAGCACACATGAAAGCTGTAACAATTACTACAAAACAAGGGCAATGGAAAGTAGTCCTCACAAATAACTTGCCAATCAAGGCACAACAACCATCTGGCATATACAAATAAGTCCCGAAATAAATGTTTAACGTTAAAGATCATGAATAATATAATGCATATGATACATGTGACTCATCCTCATAGAATTCCTTAACCAATGACACCAGGATACACAAACACTCAATCACACCCTAACTGACCCAACTGATGGGCAGAATCCCAATGAAGATAGTCCATACTAATTTCAATTATCCAGATGTAATCTAAACTAGTGTATGAATCGTTGACCAAAAATTATATCACTATTCTAGGTTTCTAGGTTCAGAATAATAAAGGGGGTGATCCAATAATGTAAAATAATAAATACATCACATATACACGCATCACACAATAATTACACACAATAGTCACCCTTGAATCATTCCAAGGAATTTTTCCCTCTTTCTATCAACCAAAATCATATGAGGGATGACCCATCCGAGGGCCCCCCATTCCTATCAACAACCAACATAGAAATAGGTGCATCATAAGGATTGTTTTAAAAATAAATTATTTTATATAAGTACCAAATCGGCCTCATGAAACAAATTAACCCCAAAACATTTCCAAAGAACTAACACATGCCAAATCATTTCCAAATAATCAAATAAACACCACTTACATTATCAAAACCATTTGAACCCTATTTATGAAATCCATTTAAGCAAACAAAACATATTGAAACCAAATCCAATCGTTAAAAACTAAAATTTACGTACAATGTTCAACAAGATAATTTGAGAAACACTTTGTATGAAAGTTTAATAAAACGTTTTCCTGTAATTGAAAATAAAGATAAATTTACATTATTTCGTAGTAGATAGTTTTTCTTAAAATCATATAACACTAGATAAAATTTAAAAATGGTGTGAAAAATAATGAAAGAAATAATTTATTAATTAAAATTATAATTCAAAGGGAAAGCTACCATAAAAGGAAACCCAACTCGCAATTGTCTTTTATCCTCTTTAACACCGACATCAAATGCTTCACCATTACACACACAGACACACACACAGATATATATATATTAATACTCTTTAAACCCATGTACACATTCCACTAACTATGAGGGAACCTCTACAAGGGGATATATGTGTGGGAGTACCATTGTGTGTGTGTGTGCAATCATTCATGAAGCCACTAGACACACTACTAATACAATTAGAAACACAAATCATTGCGGTAAGGACCCAAAAACTCAGTGTGAATTATCAAAAACCAATAAACTAAAAATCCCAAATTTTAAAAGGAGCAACAAGAATAATGGACGAAAATTTTTACCCCAAAACAACGACGGTGGACCAAATCATCCCAAACTCCCTCACCTTCAGCGACTGTTGCAGGAACTCACACAAAAAAGACACGATGGAGTCTCCACACAACCTATTGAGAATAAAATAATCAGAAACAAAATATAAGGACCCAAACATTATCATTAAATAATATTTAATTAAATGAATAATTCACATTGAAGACCATTTCAGGTATAGTGTTTTAGAGAATTGAGACATAAATATTACATCTCAAGATATTACAAAGTAGACCCTTTTACTCAACTTCCATTTTTGTCATAAAAATAACACAAGAAAAAAATTATCATGTCTATTTACATGTTCTAGAAAACATGTATTTTCCTTGATCCCATCCTTTACCCTATTAATCTTTAAGTCCTATGAAAAAATTTCAAAACATAGGATGAGCATAAAATGGTCAGCAAGGGTTATAAAACAAAGAAAGAAAACATTTGTTCATAAATACATAAAAAACATGAAATCTTTTAATTACCACATGAAATCACAATATTTTATCAATAACACATATAAATAATAAATCATGAAGGTAACTAATTTAATCCATAACATACATACATTTTAGCTATCATAGCTACATTGGGAGTTACTTTGGAATGCCCATTATAGTATATTCCCTAAATCTCATAGGAGAAACATCCAGGTTTATCTCCATCACATTACCCAATGCATTGGAGAGCATTCTCGGGCTCACTCGCCCTAGATTTATCATGAAACCACCCATATATGTAAACAATTTCCAAGAACCATAACATATTCATAACACATAAAAAAACACAAAGAAAAGATAACATTTAAACATATCAATCAGAAAATAACATTAAAATATATTGACATAAACAATCCAGTATAAAAACCATTTTCAATGACAAAATATGTTAAAAGTATATGGTATTTATTTTCCTTTTAAAAAACACTACTTCTTATTAATTAATCTAAAGATCAATTAATACTCGTAGTGGTGGAAAAAGGGTGTTGTCATCGCTTACGTTAAAAAAACATTCCTTTTTGTCGTTTACTAAAACTCTTCATATTAAAATATTCCATAGGAATGAAATTAAAATTCAAAGGTTTTTATACACCGAATAAAATAAATTCGTGTATAGAACAAAATATGCATCAATGAAAGGAGATTTAGATGGTGTCCCTTACCTCATGTCCGACTTGATTCGATCATTCTTTAATGTCCGGAAAAATAAACTAAAGAAAATTTCTACTTTCTTAAGAACCTTTTTAAATTTTATTATTCCTTTTATATAAATTATTACAATGTTATAAACATTATGTAATAATTTATGTCTATAACGTTTTTTTTGTTGATATTTGGTACTTGAGTCAAAAATGAATACCTTATATTTACAAGTTGTCCATGTGGTCAATGGTCCATTATATCTAAAATGATATTCATTATTTAGATATCATATATATCATATATACCCATTATATATATATATATATAACATTACATATCATTTGGAGTTAAGAAATGGAATGCACCGTCCATGGAGACAGTAAGTCGTACGAATGCATGAACCCTACTTTCCTTTCAATTTCATATTATAATGGAATTAAAATATAATTATACATAGGTATATTATAATTATAGTATAATATCATATATAATATTATTAATTCCATCCTTTATACATCCCACATATGGCATTAACGAGGAATATAACATTGAGGGGGTGGTAGTCTGCACTTACTCAAATAAAATTATCATGTTTACCTATAATGGAAACCATAAAGGTATTATATAAATGAAAAATAGAGAATAAAAAAAGAAAACATAAACATAATATATATAATATATAAATATAGTGTCATCTTAATGTCCACTATGATAGGAGGTAGTAGATAATCAAACAATCATTATTTCATGTGGCATAAATTTGACATCCACATAAACAGTATGTTCATCACCCATTAGATGGAGGTGTGTGAAAGTTTATTTCAAATACTTCTCATAAAAACATTCTAGTATTTTGAGTAAATTGGAATAGTAATAAAATAAAGTAATAATAATAGTTTAGGGGTTGGAGAAGTAAAAGAAAAGAAAATAAGTTAAGAGAAACAGTTACCTTTAATTTGGAAACCTCCCACGAGTATGAACTAAAAGGGCCTCTTAAAGTGTTTTCTGTATAGGTTATGGTTTCTAAGAGGAGGATAAGTATCTAGGGATCTTAATTGGGAATATGTTGGATAAGAAAAACGACTCGATAAGTGTGAGGAATTGGCTAGATGTGAGGGCTTTTTATAAGGGGGAGGAGGGGTTCTTTAGGAAAGTGTGATAATATTATGTTATTATATAATGATTATAAATTTTAAAAGTTCAAAAACTCATTAGGGTAGAATACAGGATTACTCATTGTCTAAATAAATTCATACAAAAATAATTGGATAGGTTTTGGATGTTAGTTTATTATTTATAATATTATTTATTTAAATCATTTATTAATGAGGTAAACACTGCATCATTATTATGTCATAAATAATTAAATTTATTAGATGTCTAAAAAATATAAAAAAAATACCATGATGTAGGAAATATCTTTAGATTTGCAATAAATATTTATATTCGAAAATATAACTCATATAACACAATGTAAAAATTAATCTACCAAGAGATATTTTCTTAAGTCATTTTTTCTTTTACATTAAGTTAATTAAAATAAGGTGTCATTATCAATCATAAGTGGCTCCATGGGGTCCCCAAATCGACCCAAGGATGACCATTTTCAGGAATTACTCATAAAATAGGGTTAGGACAAGTGTTAAGGTAATTATAAATTATTATTATATTCTTTTTACCTTGAATTACCCTATTTATCTTTAACTATGGTAAATAAAAGACAAAAGTTACTAATCACCAAAAATCATTTTCATCTTATTGAACAAAATTTTACTTACTAATAAAAACCATATATGTTGGATTTTCAAAATTCAATTCAAATAAGTGGTAAATTTTAATTTAAAAGAAAAAGTCAGTTTTTTAACTACTACTAAGTGGTTTCACAATTCATCAAATATTGATGTTTCTCATAAAACTACAAAAAACTCAGCCAATGCTATAGTTGATATTGTGAATACAAAAATGATTTCTTTTTTTCCAAATTAAAATCATAGAAGTGTCATTATTTATTTTAAAATTAATTCCGATTGTTAATATAAATAGCATGTATTTATGAAACAATAACTACCAAAAGATTGGCAGTTGTTTGTGTCCAATTTCAAAGTGAAATTAATTCTAATTACTAAAATTGGATTAAATGGAAAAAATATATTCGAATTATAGTTTAAAACCAATTAAAAATATAATATAACCATATAAATAAATTATATTAAAACAAAGTTTTGAATTAAAAAACAATATTTTTAACTATTTATTAAAAAATGGACATTATTGGAAAAATTACAAATATTTACACAAAGTAAATTTTGATGTCCCCATTTTAAAAAAATGATTTTATTTTTGAAAATTGAATTTATTAAAGTGACGAAAACTATATTTAATGTGGGTTCTCCATTAAAAAGAGATAAATCGAACTTTTAATGTAATTATTTTTGGAATTAGATTCATTCAAATTTTAAGCCTCTTAATTTTATGGGATAAATGTAAAATCATTTAACAAACATTTATAATCAAATTATAGTCAGTTTTTTTTCATCCCCTCTAATACAGCGACTAGGAGTTAACTACCATTTAAAATAATAATTTTATATTACTATTTTGAAACGTAAGATTTCAATGAAACCCGTTGTTGCGTATCAGGTATGATATCGAACATAGAAACCCCTATAAAGAAAAATTAATATTTAATTCAAAAATATTAATAAATATGAAATGTATATTATTATTTATTTAACTGGGATTTTAAATCTTTCCCCCCTTTTCATCCTCGTAATTTTTATTCAATTATAAAAAAAGTTGGGGTATCTATCTCTCATAGTATTTTCAGATTGCCACATTGCCTCATCAACCATATGGTTTCTCCACAAAAACATTACTTGGTGAATTAACTTATTCCGAAACAATTTATCATTATGGTCAAGAATCTGAACTATTTTTTTAATAAGAGAGATTCTCTTCCAACTGGACAACCTCAAGACTCAAAACATGAGATGGATCTAGCATGTACTTTCTCAACATCGAAACAAGAAAAACATTGTTTACATAAAATAAACATAGAGGTAAATCCACTCTTTACGCAACTGATCCAAATTTATCAAGGATTTAATATGATCCAATGAATCTCAGACTCAACCTTCCCTTCTTACCAAAACACATAACACTTTTCCATGGAGAAATTTTGAGAGAGACATGATCACCTACCTCAAAAGAAAGATCCTTCCTACGGTTATCTTCATAACTTTCCTATCTACTCTGAGTTGTTCTCATGTGCTTCTTGAATCAAATGAACTTTCTCGGCCATCTCTTCTTCCAATTTTGGTCCCATCAGCTTACTTTCACCTACTTCATCCCAAAAAGCTGGAGTTCAACAATTATTTCTATATAATGCCTCAAATGGAGATATTTGTTTAATAGAATGAAAACTATTATTATATGAAAATTAAAATAAATAAATATGTTTCTCTCAACATCCCCAGTAATCTAGTGAACAAGCCCAGAGAATATACTCCAAGGTCATAATGTTTCATTCTGACTGCCCATCTGATTGAGTATGAAAAGCTGTACTAAAATTTAATTCAGTACCCAACGAATTCTAAAGGCCTTTCCAATATTTAGAAGTAATCATGGGATCACAACCAGATACAATGGAGAGGAAAAATATATGAAACCTTACTATCTCCTTAACATATAACTGAGAATGCTGATATAGAAACAATGTATCTCAAATAGGAATGGAATGAGAAAATTTATTCAATCGATCAACAATAACCCAGACTACATTATTACCTCAAGATGTCTTTGGTAATCCCACAATGATGTCCATGGATATATTTTCTCATTTCCACTCTTGCACTAGTTAATACTAAATCATCCATTATGGTAACTGCTGCTCTACTATAACATGCTGATAAGTCAAACAATTCATAGTAAAATCAGCAATATCTCTTTTCATTCGATCCCACAAGTAATACTCCCAGAGATCTCTTTACATTTTAGTACTTCTAGGATGAACATAAAATGGGGAACTATGAGTTTCACATAAAAACTCATTCTTCTAATGTGAATCACTAGGCACACATAATCTCTTTAAAAATCTCAAAACCCAATCATTATCAATGTTAAATTCAGGAAACATGCCCTTCTGAACAAACTCTACCTTTTTATCTAACTCACTATATTCCTTTTGTGATTGTTTAATTCTTTTTGATATAGATGATCTCACAAACACCTGATACAAACCAAAAGAATTTTCTGCACCAAAAACTTCAATTCCAAAGTTTATCAAATCAAAAAACAAAAGTATCTTGTTCCAAACTTAACAATGTTAATGAGGAATTACTTTTTCGACTGAAAGTATCATCCACCTTATTTTCTTTTCCCTAATGGTAATGGATCATGCAATCATAATCCTTGATTAATTCCAAAAATTTCTTTTGTATCATGTTAAATAATTTCTGAGTGAATATATACTTTACACATTTGTGGTCATTGTATATTTCACATTTTACTCCATACAAATGATGCCTCCAAATTTTTAAAGAAAAAACGACAACAGCTAATTCCAAATCAAGTGTAGGATAATTTAACTTATGTGGCTTCAACTGACGTGAAGCATAAGCAATTACTTGATCATTATGCATTTGGAAACAACCAAGTCCATTCAACGAAGCATCACTGTAGATAACAAACTCAAAATTTTGTAATTTTTGTTCCAAAACTAGAGCATTCACCAATCTTATTTTCAATTCCTAAAAAAATAATAACATTATTTTGTCCAGATGAACTTAACACCTTTTCGAGTTAAGTTATTCATTGGACTAGATAAACGTGAAAAATTTTCAACAAACCTCATGTTATAACCTTACAAACAAAGAAAACTATAGATCTTGGTTATATTTTTGGGTCTTGTCCATTCATCAACAAATTTTCTTTTAGGAGGATCAATAGTTATGCCATTTTTTGAAACAATGTTACCTAGGAAATAAATTTTTGGTAACCAAAACTCACAATTTCTGACTGAAAACTAACATTTTTATTGATTTTGAAAGAAAGTTGATACAAGGAAATCACGGAGGTCGAAAAAAGTACAGTCCCAAGGCATAATTAATCAAAAACTTCATCCCCTCAATAGGAAAAGAACCTATATTCAGGAAAAGAGACATACTTTGGTTGGGAGAAGCTCTGGACGCCAAGAAATCTGCCACCTGGTTCCCTTCCCACCATGTGTGAGTGATATCAATAAGATTACCCAAACTCTGCTTGCACTTCCTAATGATATAAAAGCTATTCCACTGAACTTGACCTTTACCTGCTAATGCTTTGAATAGCATTAACGAATCTGTTTCAACCGCTTTGAGAATGATATCACACTGTCCACACAACTCCAAACCCGTGAGCATAGCCTACGCTTCTGCCTGAAAAACGTCACCCCTGCCATAGGAAGCAGAAAAGGCTGCTACAACAGACCCTGCCCAGTTCTGGATAACCCCTCCACCTCTCATCTCCCCCCACAAGTGATCCATCAGTGTTTAATTCTAGGCCGAAGGTGAGTGTGTGCCAACATACCCAGTTCCTGCAGCCCAACTCCCTGCTTCAGCTGGACCTAATACAGCTGGGTATAATAGCCTTCACCGATGGCGCATCCTGGCAGCTATCACACACCCGAACCAAGTCCTGAAAAGAATTCTGCATTCTGAAAATGATACAGTCATGTGTACCTCTTTTGTTATTGTGACGCGCATCATTCCTTGCGCTCCATAGGGTCCAGTATCCGGCAAGTAACAGAATAGATTGAGCCTTCCTTTCAGGTCCTTGACCGCCCGCGCCTTGGAACCATGCAGTTAAGAAGATCTCCATTATCCCTCCCTGCCCGCTCTATCCAGTGAGAGCACCGAACACCAGCCATATCCAACCGGCCCACTCACTATCAAAAAACAATTGCCACAGAGATTCTGTTTTGGGCTCTCAACAACACCAACACCTGGAGGGAAAGCTAACACCCATGCGCTGAATATTATCATCAGTAGGCAAAGCTCAGTTCATTACCCTCCACAAAAGGAAATTAAATTTTGAGGGTACCTCCCTGCACCACAAGGTCTCCCCCCAAGTTTCATCATCATTTTCATCCCTCCTCACCTGAGAAAAATCCATTAAAGATAACACACCTGACGGAAAACCTATAAAAATAAGATTGTCATGCTCATCATTGATAACAATGCTATTGAAGACCGGCTGTTGGCTATCATCCAAGATGGCCTGAATAAAACCATGATGACCGCTAGCCTCACAAAAAGAAATATTCGGTGTGGGTCATCCTCGAAACCACAACCTGCCATCCCCCCAATCCTGCAACCAAAAGGAAATATCACCACTTCCAACCATCCATCTGGAGTGCTGAAGCAAAACCCCCAAATAAGGGTGAATCAGTTTCCAAACATTGGAGGGTCGAGATCTATTCTCATCCACATTTGTGCCATATCTGTATTGCATTATCCTACCCCAAATAGTTCTTCCCTCCATAGCCTCCCATGCATGTTTAGCAGGAAGACCTTCCATGGTCGAAAAAACACTCCTCATATTAATGCCCACTTCGGAGAGGGGTTTTGCAAGACGTTTTCTAGATGCCCAGTGATGTCTGCCTTCCCTTTGCCCATCCCATATAAAGGAAACCATGATCCTCTCCAAGATTGTGATAAAACTACTAGGAACCTTCAAGGTGGACATTACATGCATAGTGATAGATACAAGAACACTATTCACCATGGTAATGCGGCCACCAAAAGACAAAAATCTATTCTTCCAGTTAAATATGTGCCCTGTGAGCTTAGCAACCAGCTTATCAAAATTCTGAATTCTGAGAGAGTAAGTGCTCAGCGGTGCCCCAAGATACTCCATAGGAAATGACCCCCTATTCATGTTCAAGCTGGACTCAAAAGTTCTAACCCTACTCTATGAGATATCCTTGGAGGAATAAAATAAGCTTTTCCCCTGGTTAACAACCTAAACACTCCACTTGCAGTACTCTCCTAGAAGCTCATTCATCCCCTGCACTGATCTTCTACTGCCATTGATAAATAAAATTGTGTCATCCGAAAACATCAACTGTGAAATTCCCCTTGGTACATGAATATTCTTGTAAGGAAAAACTCTCCCCAAGTGGAGACCCCGATTGATCTGGTAGCTAAGGAAATTTTGGGATAGGATGAACAGAGTGGAGTAGAGGTGGTCTCCTTGACTAAGACCCCTGCAAGTCTTGAAAAAACCAAACTGATTTTCCAAAAAAGATGTTGATATCCAGGCCGAACTGAAGCACCAAAATAGTTGATCAGTAGTCCCATTGGAGAACCCCATGCAGGCCATCACCCTTAATATGAAGCCCCATTCCAGTCTTTCATAAGACTTGCTCATATCTAATTTGATCACCAAGTTTCCTCTAAAAGACTTATTGTTTATATCACTAACCACTTCTTGCACCACTCCAATTTCTCCTGAATATAACGCCCTTTAATGAAACCATGTTGCTCTGGAGACACACAAGTATTCAAGTGAGACGAAATCCTTTTATTAAGAGTACTGGCCAAAACCTTGTAAGGCATATTACACATGCTAATATGCCGATAATGATCCATGGAATGTGGGTTATGAATCTTTGGAATCAGCACCATCTTGGTTACACAAGCTATGCGCGGCAGATTCCCACCCTGAAAAAAGTCCTGCACTGCCTTCACTAAGTCATCCTTAATTGTATCCCAAGCCGCCCTATAAAATGACCATGGGAGGCCATTAGGCCCTGGTGCGCTCTCCGGATTCAAAGTCCAAATAGCCTCACGCACTTCAGTCTCTTCCGGAGTCCTCCCCAAGCTTATATCAGCTGCCTCTGAAACACAGCTCGGAATTGCCTCAAAAATTTCAGCATCGCCTTTTGGATACCCACCATCCAAGCTAGGATTGGGCCCTGCCAGTAGGGAATGGATACTTTCATTGACCATGACTCCAACCTCATCCCGTTCAGTAGAATAAGAACCATCCTCTCTTCTGAAATTCGGTCTCTGGACACGACGACGCTCCTTAATACAAGCATGGAAGAAGCCAGTGTTACGATCACCAACCTGTAGCCACCGAATTCTAGCCCCTTCTCTAGCCAGCCATTCCTGCTTCAAGAGAATATCAGAAATAGGGTCTTTTTTCAGCCTTAACGCAGGAAAAAGAGTTTCATCCCGTTCTTTCTCCAGACCCTCCTCCATTCGGACAATTTCCTTGCTGATTTCCACCAAAGCGTTATCCCTCGCAGGTTTATCCTTCTTCCATCACCAGAGTAAATATTTAAGGTGTCTAACCTTATTGTGGAGAGTGATCCATAGGTTTCCATTGTTCTGTAGACTCCAGTCCTCCTTAACCACGTCATTGAAACCTGTTTCCTCCACCCAGGTATTAGAAAATCTGAACTGCTCTCCTTGCGACGATCCTGAATCTAAGGAAAGTTGAAGAGGAGAATGATCAGAGAGACTTCGAGCCAAATGAGAGACCTTAGCGTCCAGGAATAAAGTTAATGCAGCCTCATTCATCAAGCATCACTCAAGGAGACACCAAGTCTGAAGTCCTCCTCATTGATTGTTGCACCATGTGAACTTATCTCCTTCAAACCACACATCCAATAAGCCACTAGTCGCCATAAACGAGACAAAAGCATGGCTGGAGGTCCTGGGAAAAGAACCAATCTCCTATTTCTCCTCCGGACTAGTTATGACATTAAATTATCCTCCAACAAACCATGGATCAGAATCAGATATAATACCATCCATGTCACTCCAAAGCGCCTCTCTATCTTGAGCGAGGCACTTAGCATAGACGAAAGCAAAGAAAAACGAATTAATCCCAACAGAAACTTTAGTAGCCAAAAACTGTTCCGACTCATCATTCCTATCAACTGTGATGTGGTCCTTCCAAAACAACCAAATCTGAGAGTTTAGAGAATCCCCATGCATGAAACCCTTGACTCTCAGCCTTTGAGAATATTCTCAGACTTTACTATGCCCCTGCTTCGGCTCGAAAATCGCAATTATAGATACAGAATTATTACAAAGCTCATTAACAATAAAATCAGATTTGACCCAAGCCCCAAGGCCTCACGCATTCCATAATAAGATTCTAACCATTAAAACCTGATGTGTCTGGTTTTGGCCCCAGACTTCTGGCCCCTGACAGTAAGAGATACAACTGGGGAAGACCACAATCCCAATCTGGATTGTGACTGTGTGCGAACATTGCTTTGCACCTTCGAGCCAACTGAAACTGGAGAGCACGAACCATTACATAAAGCCTTGGAAGTTCCCTCAGGAGAAACACAACACTGGTAACTATCTTTACTAGAGACGACCCCATTCAGCACTGGGGCATAAAGCGGCGGCGAAGAGGGCTCATTCGAAATAGGAGACAGCGGGGGTCAAGAGACCACCGGTTGGAGATACCCCTCCCATTGCGAGGAGGACAAGGCCACTCCCCGATCATCAAAGCCCTGCTCCATTGAAAGAATCTCTGAAATGCAGATACGGGAGGTGACCCGGGGATCAAAAAAACTGATTAGGCTGGACTAAATATCTGAACATCACCTCACCAAAAGGGGAGCCTCGATCCCAAAGCTTAAGGGACGAAACCTTCCCCATACCTTTGTTAGATAAAACCAAATCCCTGCAAAGAGGCTGAAGACCGTCGCGGCTCACGGGTTTCGAAGAAGAGGATGCCTCGCAAAGTAGCCCCGAAGAGACCACCCATTTCCCTTTGTCATGCCTCAAAGGTTCTGAAGAGCTCCGCGAGGCCGAACCCCTTGTAGAAGAGCTCGGAATATCCCGAGAACAAAAATCCCCTTGGTGGGCCTTGCGACAAACCTGCAGCGTGTGACCGGAAATATGACAAAAATAGAAAAACCTAGGAACAGCAGGGTAAATCAGCGGTTGACGACGATCCTCCATTCCTTCGATCTGCAGCACCAGGTGACTTTGGAGCGGGCGAGAAATATCCAACTCAACACAAATCCTCGCAATAAATGCCTCCTTCAAGCTACTCGTCCGGTCGTTCGCGCATAAAAAGGAACCCAACGAATCCCCAATCGCCTTTAGGAAATATTCGTTCATGAGGGGAAGAGGGATCCCTGGAAGCAAGATCCAAACCGCCGCAAAAGAGCATTCCTTCCCAGCATGAGCCTCCATAGACCATCGAGAAAGCGAGAAACTCCAGCGCCCCACAGACCTCGGGCTGCTACTCCAAGCTTTAACAAAATCTTTCCTAGAAGCCAAAACAATGCAGAAGGCTTTCCGATCGAAAATCAAAACTGACGCCGGAAGAGACAAGCCCCATCTGCGAACACTATCCTGGAAGACAACAAGGGGTGGATTATCCGCATCAAAGCACGCTATCAGCGTCCAATGAAGATCCTTAGCCGCCGCCTCAACTTAAATGGCCGGAACCGAAAGCACGGGGCAACCCTTCTCCATGAAAGAGGTAGCCGGTAGCGGGACTGGCGGCGCGGAGTCCCAATCCAAAACATTATGTGCATTGGTTAAACCCAAAGGCATAACTACAAATTCATAGTGACCATATCTAGTGTGAGACATGGTTTTTGGAATGTCTTCTTCTTTCACTTTAAACTGATGTTACCCCGATCTCATGTCAATCTTTGAAAAACACTGAGAACCATGGAGCTGATCAAACAAATAATCGATATGAGGCAAAGGATACTTGTTCTTAACAATGATGTTATTAAATGCTCTATAATCTTTGAAAAGCCTCATTGAACCTTCATTCTTTTTAACAAACATGATATGATCACCCCACGGTGATGTTCTAGGTCGAATAAAACCTTTATCTAATAACTCCTACAATTGATTCTTTAACTCTAAAAGTTCAATTTGAGCCATTAGATAAGGGGGTTTTGAAATTGGCTTAGCATCAAGAACTAAGTAAACAGTAAATTCAACTTCCCAATATGGTATAATACCAGTAAAATCATTTGGAAAAATATCAAGGTTCTCATTTACCCCTTGCACAACATTAATCTAAATAGTTCCTTTGTTTTAAAAAATATGTGTAAGGTAACAATCATTTCCATCTTTTACTTGTTTTTCAGATTCCTGATATGTTATCAAAACTAAAGGTTCATTCTTGTATAAAAACTGATAATCATTCTAAAAATAAACTGCTATAGCTCTGCACTCAATATTAGCATGATATATAGAAATCCAATCCTTACCCAAAATAACATCAAACTCTACTAGAGGAAAAACAATAAGGTTTGTAGGTAGATTCTTTTCGCACCCATGGAAAAGAATGTTCTTATGTTTTCTTTTTGTCTCAACATTTCCTCAAAGAGTTTTTACTATATGTTCTGTATTCATATCTCGATATGGAATTCCCAATTTACTAGAAAATGTCTTAGAAATGAAAGAGTGTGTAGACCCTGAATAAAACAACAAATTGGAATAATCTGAACAGACAATCAGTGTACCTGATACTACATCATTGTATGGCCCAACATCTGCTGAATTAGTTTCAAAGGATTTCACCACACCTTTCTGCTTGTAGTCTAGTTTCTTTCCCTCGATTGAGTTCTTTTTTGGACAATCATTTTCATAATGACCCATTTAAATGCACTTAAAACATTTTACTGACTATAAATCAGGTTCTCTCTTACCATTACCTTGATCTTTTTCAGTTCAATTACGAACATTGTGTCCCATTTTACCACATCGGTAGCACATACCAGAATTCAAAAGACATTCCCCAACATGATTTTTCCACAATTTTCACAAACTGTAAAATTATGTTTCTTAACATCATAATTTTTTGAAGATTTCATCCCTTTTGTAAACCACCTCGACCTCTTGTTCTTTTGTTTGTCAATGAAATCTCGATCATTAGAAAACTCTATTCCCACCTTCTCTACACAACGAACTAGTTTTTCATGACATTTTAACTCACAAGAAGACAAATCAATTTGGTAATTTGGCTTTAATCCATAGTAAAAACGGTTGAAATTTGGAGCATACCTTGCCAGTCAAGTGAATTTTTCTTCATAAACATCCACTGAGTCATCTTCCGACCTCAATTCAAGGAATCATTTTTCAATCCTAATAAAAAAAACTTAGGAATAAATTTCTCATGAAACGTACCTTTGAATTCATCCCAATAAAGAGCATCAATCTTCTCACCATCCTTGATATTTATTACAATCGACCACCACTGATCATCTTCATCTTCAAAATGGTAAACAAAAGGACAAACGTATTGATGTTTTGAACACCCCATGACATCCAAAAGATTCTCCTGTGATTTAATCAACCGTTCTTCCAGTACAGGTTCAAATGATCCTCTGAATGATGGGGGATGTTGCCTCATGAAATGCTCTACTACTGACATGTTATTCTATTTTTGATCTAGCTGATCGTGTGCATGATTACCACCACCATTTATAGCCTGAGTCAAGAAGTCCATCACTGCAAAAAACTGTTCAGTTCTGATTCCGACAATCTAAGGTTGCTGATTTGGAAGGATGTCTTCCTCTTGATGTCATCCCAATATAGCTTCCCTTTTTCTTCTACGGAAACTATTCTGAACAAAAATATATCTTATGTGAAGCAACATGGTAATTTTTAAATGCTATATGATTTCAATATTAACATCAATTACTTTATGGATAATAATTTAAGAATACCATAACTGCTAAAGTTATCTAAACTGACCTCTGATACAAACTATAAGGATCTGACCTTAAACATTACATAATATTGAATTAAATGAATAATTAACATTGAAGATATTTTCATTTTTAGATTTTTAGAGATTTAGGACATAACTAATACATCTCAAAAGATTACAGAGTAGACACTTCTACTCAGTTTCCATTATTTTCATAAAATAAAATCTCTTGAAAAAAAGAGTCATGTATAGTTCCCTGTTTTAGACAGCATGACATTTACATGATCCCATCCTTGACCCTATTCATATTTAAGTCCTGTGAAAATATTTCAAAACATGGGATGAGCATAAAAAACTCAGTAAAGATTATAAAACAATGAATGAAAATATCTGTTCATAAATGGATACAAAACATGAACTCTTTTACTTACCTCATGAAATCATGAGATTTTATAAATAACACATAGAAATCATAAATCATAAAGGTAACTTGTGGCACCCATAACATACTTACATTGTATCTATCACAACTACATATGGAGTTACTTTGTAATACACATCACAGTATATTCCATAAATCTCTTAGGAGAAACATCCATGTTTACCTCTGTCATGTTACCCAATGCATTGGAGAGCTATCTTGGGCTCATCCACCCTAGGTTTATCATGTAACCACACATATACGGAAACAATGCCCAAGAACCATAAAATATTCATAACACATAAACCAAACATAAAGGAAAGATAAAATTTCCACATATCAATCAAAATATATAATTAAAATATATTGACATAAAAATTCCATTATAAAAACCATTTTCAATTCCAAAATACATAAAATGTATATGGTATTTATTTTCCTTTTAAAAAACACTACGGTTTGTTAAGGATGCCAAAGATCGAATAATACTCACGGCGGTGGAAAAAGGTTGTTGTCACCACTTACGTTAAAAAATACATTCCTTTTTTCGTTTAGTGAAATGAATCATATGAAAATATTCCATGTTAATGAAATGAAAATTCAAAGGGTTTTATACACCATATTAAATAATGTCATGTATAAAACAAAATATGCCTCAATGAAAGGAGATTGAGACGGAGTCCCTTACCTAGTGTCTGACTTGACTCGATCATTCTTTAATCTTCGGAATAATAAACTAAAGTTAATTTCTACTTGGTTAAGAACATTTTTAAGGTTTATTATTCCATTTATATCACTTATTACAATGTTATAATCATTATTTAATAATTTAAGTTAACAACATTCATTTTGTCAATATTTGTTAGTTGAGTCAAAAATGAGAACCTTATATTTACAAGTTGTGTATGTGGTCAATAGACCGTTATATCTAGAATGATATCCAATATATATATATATATATATATTTAATAGTACATATCATTTGGAGGTATGAAATGAAATGCACCGTTCATAGAGATGGTAAGTCTTACGTACATATGAATGCTGCTTTCATTTCTGTTTCTTATTTTAATGGAATTTAAACGTAATGATACATTGGTATATTAAAATTCCGGTATAAAAGAATATATAATATCATAATTACATCCTTTATACGTCCTATATATGGCATTAATGAGTCATATCACTTTGAGGTGGCGGTAGTCCGCACTTCTTCAAATGAAATTATAGTGTTTAACTATAATGGAAACCATAAAGGTAAGCTATAAAATAAAAATACAGAAGCACAAAAAAACATAAACATAATATATATCATATATAAATATATTTTCATATTAATGGCCACCCTGATAGGTGGTAAAACATAATCGAACAACTATCATTTTGTGAGGTGTTAGTTTGTCATCCACAGAAACAATATGTTATTCACCCATTAACGGGCTGTTTATGTATGTGTAGTTCGAATACTTCTCATAAAAACATCCCAGTATATTGAGGATGTTTATTTTGTTAATAAATAATTGAATAATAAGTGTTTAGGGGTTGGAGAAGTAAAATAAAAAAACAAATTTAAGAGAAATAGTTACTTTAAATTTGGAAAACTCCCTTTGGTATGAAACAAAATGGTTTCTTGAAGTGTATTCTTCCTAAGTTAATGCTTTTAAGAGGAGTATAGGGATGTAGAGATATTAATTTGGAAGAAGTTAGATGACCCAAATGGTTTAGAAGTGTGAGGAATTGGTTCGAAGTTAGTGCTTTTTATAAGGGGGAGGATGGGATTTTTAAGAATGTGTGATAATATTATTTTATTATATAATGATAGTAGGCTTCTAAAGGTCCATAACTCATTAAAAAAGAATATAAAATGACTCATCATTGAAATAAATTAATTCAATAAGAATAGGAACAGTTTTGGATGTTATTTTAATATTAATAATCCTATTTATTAAAATCATTTATTAATGAGGTAAACACTGCATCATTATTTTGTCATAAATAATTTAATATATTCCATGTCTAAAAATTATAAAACAAATAAAATTATGTAAGAAATATTTTTATATTTCCAATGAATATTAATAGTCGAAAATGAAACTTCTATAACACCATGTAAGAATTAATTTACAAAGAGATATTTTTTTATGTCATTTTTTCCTTTACTTTATGTTAATTAAAATAAAGTGACATTATCATTCATAAGTTGCTCCATGGGGTCCCAAAATCGACCCAAGGATGAACATGGTAGTCCATTAATCATAATATTTGGTTAGGACAAGTTTTAAGTAAATTTTGAATTATTATAATATTCCTTTTACCTTGAATTACCTATTTACCTTTAATTGTGGTAAATAAAAGTCAAAAGTTACTATTCATGAAAATTTATTTTTATCTTATTTAAACATATTTTACATACTAATAAAAACGATGTATGTTGGATTTTTTGAATTCAATTCATAGAAATGGTAAATTTTCATTTAAATGAAAAAATCAGTTTTTAACTACTACTAAGTGGTTTCACTATTCATCAAAAATTGATGTTTTTCTGAAAAACGACCAAAAATTCATCCTAATCTATATTTGATATTCCGAATTCCAAAATTATATATATTTTTTCAAATTAAAAACCTAGAAGTGTAATTAATTAATTTTAAATTAATTCTCATTGTTAAATCAAATAGCGTGTTTCTAAGAAAAAATAACTATCAAAATATTGACACTTGTTTATGTCCAATTTCAAAGTGAATTTAATTACAATGAACAAAATTTGATTAAACATTAAAAATATATTGTATTTATACTTTAAAACAAACTAAAAAGATAATATTACCATATAAATAAATTATATTAAAATGCAGTTTTGAATTAAAATACACAATTTTTCAATATTTATTAAAAATGAACTTTATCAAAATAATTCCAAAAATTTAAAAAAAGTATATTTTGATGTCCCAATTGAAAATAAATATTTTATTTGGTCAAATAGAATGTATTAAAGTTACCAATACTATATTTAATGATGTTTTTTTTAATAAAAACTAGTAAATCGATCTTTTAATGTAAATTATGCTTAAAATTTGATTCATTATCATTTTAAACCTCTAACTTTTATTTGTTAAGTGTAAAAATATTTAAAAAACATGTATAATAATATTGTAGCCAGTTTTTTAAATTTCCTCCAATACAACAGCTAGGAGTTAACTACCATTTAAAATAATAATATTATATTATTAGTGTGTAACGCAAGATTTCAAAGAAACTCGTTGTTGCGTATCGTGTATGATATCGAACATAGCAACCACTTTAATGTAAAATTAATATTTAATTTAAAAATATTAATAAATTTGAAATATGTTTTATTCACTATTTACCTAGGATGTTATATCAAATCACCCATATCCCTTGAGTTCGTCCAAAACATGCACGACTCATAGAGGAATGAAATCGGAAAATTTGGAGTTGAGGAGCTTACAAGATATGAACACACACCAAAATAGTTGGAGAACAAGAACTAGAAGAGAGGGAGGTGGTGCGTGGTAGGGCCTCACTCGAAGTTGGTAACACACACGCATGGGGAAGTGGGGGTTGGCGGCACATAAGGGGTATGGTGGGAGAGGCTCTTTGAGGGTTTTTAGTAAAATCATAATAATAATGTTAATAATAATAACATAATAATATTATTAATTGTTTTAACCATGTTAAAAATATTTTTATTTATATCTTTATCCATAAAAATGAAAAAATTATTAATATGGGTAAAAAATTATCAATATTTTATTTTTCTTTTTTTCTTATTTTTTTCTCAATAAATTATGTTATTTTGAGTATTTGACAACCACATGGTTTGCACACGATTTACCAAACCATGCACCTTCCACAGGCAAGGCCAGGAACCCATCACATGATTACCTCTATGGAGACACATGGTTGAGAAAAGTTTTCTCAAACAATCCCACTAGACACTACCAACATAGAGAGCCAAAAACCATCATTGTTGCATGGTTTAATAAACTGAATGCAATTCATGCTCCATATCTTAAACCCACCTAGGAATCTGAATGGTAACTCCTAACAGTGCAGGCTAACCATGAAATAGTTCAAAGGTTTCCAAAAATTTAAAATTCACCCTTCCAACAAACAAAACTCAAAATAAAGACTAAATAAATAAAAATTTTAAAATAATAAATATTCATTGTTGGGGTGTAATAATACTAAATATATTTATATATACTATGAAATAAATCATCTATTTAGGGTTCCATGCATGAAATTGTGTGTTTTTGAGATTGATCACATGATATTACATATCAATGGGTGATGGATGAGCATCATTTTCTTAACAGTTTGACCAAACCACATCAGGATCCTCAGTGAAGGTGGGAATGAATATCATTGTATTTCATGAATAAACATGACCTGTTTGGTGATGGTTCATAATGTCATTTGGGTGATCATTTAATTGTTAATTATGGAGGATAATTTTGTGACAATTTATGATTAAATTTTAGTTGTGTAAATATAGTTCATTGACATGGATAGTCACACAATCTCATTGCCTAACATTATCGACTATCTTGAACCCAGTTCATATCAAATTTTTTTTAAGGATTAATAGGTTGGTTTTAGGACCCAATTTTGGTTTAATAAAAATTTCAACCCTATAATGATGACAAGACTATGTGGACTATTCATGTTTTCATGAATATATTATGGAATTTTATTCATGCATTTGGTAGTAGTTAAAAGAAATACCAGCCATTATTTTAAATTTAATACAATAAAATATACCACTTCATATTCATAATAAACCCCTATAAGGGTACAAATTAGAGAACATGTCGAATTCCCCTTTACTGGAGAGATATTACTGATTCACTTTTTATGGGGACCAATTTAGTATTACAGATGTATGAGAAAGATAATATAATCCAAGACAATATATAGATATCCAATAGTATAAAAATTACCTACATAGTCAGATGATGAAGGAATTTGGTTTCTAAAGAAGGATAAATGTGTTTCTTATGTTCTCTATGTGATGCAGATTAATGATATTTAATTCGGGAAGTATGTGATCCCTAAGGAACCTTGGTCTCTTTCTAAACCTACATAGGGAGGGAGAGGATTATTATCAAATGAAATGCACCTCATAATTAGTCCAATTGCCTGATATATTCTGTATATTTCTATAACGAAATCATGTATATTTTTTAGCATATTTTTGAATATGGATAGGTACAATTTTATAATGATACAAAAACTATATTGTACTCAATGGTAAGTTGGATTGATATGAGAATATCATTAATGGGTGAGGGGATTAATGAGGAACCTTCAGATTTATGATAATCCTCAAGAGTTATCATGGTAGAATTACAATTGAATTTTTCTGAGCACCCTCAAATCCTTGATAATGTTTTTTTGATTAGATAAATCAATTTTGATAGGGAGAAATATATAGAAACATATATTATTTTTTCAAAAAACATTAAAATATGGATAATATTATTATATCATGGGTTTTTATTAAATTATTTATTTTAATTTGATTTAGGAACTCATAAAATAATTACAGTTACATTTATTAAGGACTTATATAATTTATATCACCTAAGGAGAGAACTATATAGATATTTTAACATCAAATTTCTCTCCAAAACATGGGGATTTCATAGGGGAAGTGAAATTTTGAATTGGGATTAAATCCATATAGACTATTGTATCATAGAATTATTTTCATGAGGGGAAAATATATGAACATCCCGAATTTACTTTATAAAAAAATTAATACTTTCAATAGGGTTGGGCTTTGAGGAATGTGAATACTCAATATGATTCTAAGAGGATTTAAAAAAGAATATCCATTTTCAATGTTAACTGATTGAGGTGATATTTTTATTCTTCATTGAATTTCTTCATGCAGTAGAAAATTATTTATATTTAGTAATATTTGTTCCTCTTTTCATGGGTTAATAAAAAATGATTATATAATTTATTTATGTTGACAATTACAGTGAATCTGATTTAGGTTCATTATCATGTCTTCCAATTAATAATTTGTAATTATTTTTTAAAACAATTAACCTACATTTTCTAATTTGTGAATTTATCAATATAATTATTTTAATGTTCTTCATCCTAAATCTTGAAATATAATAATTTTGATAGTCATATTCTCTTTTACAATTGTTTCTCTCATCTTCATATTTCAAGCATTTATCATCCTAATAAATGTACCTTGTCTGCTATCACACCTGTTAGTGGTTTAAGATAGATAGACATGTGAAATTGTATTATTGAATATATAGAATGTTTTGTGTTATATGAATGTGGAAAAGTGTGTAAAACATCATTGATATAGTTTGGTAGCATGAAAAAGACCCTTGGAGTTGATTCAGGAAGAGGCTTGAAGAATGTGGAAATGAGTGTAGAGCATCATCGATGTTTGAAAAAGATATAAATTTTGATTTTTCTGATATAGACACCCTACTAACATAATAGTTACACACACTATGTCACCCAAATAGAAATCTGTATAGGTGAAACCCACAAATTTGGACAGTGTCAGTACCCACCTAGTTTGTAACAGAAAAGACATTTCAATATTTTATTTTACATTTTAATATAATTTTCTTTTTTTTATTGTAAAATATATATAAGAAAATACATGCACCATTCAATGGAAACATATAAAAATTTATTTAACTAATAGAAAAAATTAAATATATCAAATAAATATAACCTAAAATGATTACAATAGTATTATCAGTTACTATTTACAATTAAACAACATAAGTATTCTTTGAATATATAATGGGGGTTTTTTCTTCTAAAAATATCACAGTTGAGAAAAAATATGAAATAATTAAAATGTTTGGAACATGGTTTTAAAATAATACTAATATAAATAACCATTTGAGAAAATTTTATTAGTGGTGAATTATATAAAATAATTGTATTTATTGTAATTATAATGTAAACAGAACCCTTGAAATAGTATTATAACTTTTAAAATTATCCCATATTCATTAGAATATTAATCTAAGCATTATAAAATTGAAATTCCCATTATTATTGTAAACTTAAATTTACATAATAGTCTCTATTAATTAGTTTTGAATATATAAAAAATTAAAATTCGTATAAAAATTAATAATATTAGGAAACATAATAATTTATTAAGTATATATTCGTAATAAAGTGATTTTTATTATATTTTGTTAAAAACCAATAATTTTAATATTGATATTTAATTATTTTAAATACTAATGGAATAAAATTATTTGATAAAATGAATATCATATCTAGATTTGTTACATAAAAATCATCAAGCTGTGGTTTTTTTATTTTCCTAAGAAAAATCAATATTTATGTGAATGATAAAAATAAAATTTTTTAAATACCACATCTTTCCATCCATAATATTGATTTAATAATGAAATAATTATTTTTAAATGTGTTTCTAAACCAATGATAAAGTCATAATTTTAAAATAATAAACAAAATTTCCAAAAAGAAAAATTCATTTCCAATTACGAAATAAATAATGTATATCATTATATGACAATATTTTATTTTTTTCTCCCATTATTTAGTATAAATAATTACATTTGGTATTTAAATGGATCAAAAGTCACAATAAGATACATATTTAATGAAAATATTTTCATATTATTAAAAATAAAAAAATTACAATTCTTAATCTTGAAATAATATATTTATCATTATTCTAACATAAAATTACACTACCCTATAAATATAAATACACCCTCTCATGTTATTTGAAAATCAATTCTTAAATACATTAGTTTTTCATAAATAATTCTTATCCCTATCCCCTATGACCCCTATAATCCATACATATCTTCAACATTCACCCAACCCAAATCATTAAAGGTATTAAATATCTTAACAAATTAGTAATATTAAAAACAAGGTATATTTCCTTCATTTATTCTTAATTTCTCTTCATTCGCTTATCTATTCTATTATACATTCATAAATTATTCTTATAGAGGTTGATTAATTATTATATTAACAAGAAATTAATGTACGTTTTTACTGTACACTTATTATTATGCATTTTTAATATAAATAAAATATATCCCTCTATTTACAATGTCTCGTTGATAATAATTTTACCGACCTATGAGCACACTATTAATTATTAATTTCCTAATACCTATTTACTTATTAGTGTTTTTATAAATTCACATATACATTTTAATATAATATTATATGTTAATTATAAAAAATATAAATTTTATTAGAATTTACTCTCTCAATCTTTCTGGAAATATTCAGTTAATGGTTGGTCTAACTAGCTATGTGGATGGTGTCAATTTATTATATAATAACCCCTTCACAGATGGTTAGAGAGACATATATATTACAAATAAATATATTTTAAAACTCTGGTTGTAATTTTATAATGTATAAATAAAAATAAATCAAAATCATAAAATCAAAATTAATTTATATATAATCAAATAAAATATACTATCCATTGTCTTTATTTCATTTAAATATTAATAACAAAATTCAAATAATTATGAATAATCTAGAAAAACTGAAATGTATATAACATATTGTTTTATTAGTATTATAATTTATATAAATTGGTTATAAGGGAGGAAAATATATTAAAAACATGAAACTAGATCTAATGTGATGGGACACTGAACAGTTCCTTTATCTATTGTGTTTATTGATCATTCCCCCACTTTTCACAATGAATCATTTAATTTTTTTTCCAAATTACTAATATATTTATTTACTTTCCCATTATCATTATATATAAATTCTTTCACATTATTTATATTATTTCTTCTAAAAAATAATAGGGCGATTTAATAATAATTAATTCTCAAATCCATTATTCGACATTTATTATATTTAATCTCTCCTCTTCATGAACTATTGAATTTTCTTTATAAACAACACCTATGAGTGTCAAAAATTATTTTTTTAATTTCTTATTTCTGGAGACATCAATTTTATTCATTGAATTATTATTTATTACATCACAATGAAAACCATTCAATTTTTAGGATTTTATTTCATGTGTATAGTTTCTATATACTTCTTTTATAAATTTAAGGCTTTATTATAATAATATCCTGATGTGATGGGTGGGAATAATTTATATATCCTTCAAAATATTTGGCAAATATTATATATATAATGATATTATTTGTCTTAAAAAAGAAGAAATATTATTTATATAATATATTTTGGCTTGGAAATAGATGATGCATTAAGGTGATGGTAGTATTTTTCACATTCTGTGTGTGGCCTTGATGAATTAATCTTTGTTTACTATTTTTATGATTTTTCATTATTATAAATGTTTCAAATTATTGGATTCATTTTACGATTCTTATTATTATGATATTACTCTTATATTGATTAATATTATTCTAACAAATGATCTCATACTGGTTTATTTCTCATACACATTATTTTTCCTTCGCATAATAGTATTTAGCTCACTCATCAATAAATATTATCGTGTTATTATATTCATCGGGTAGATTATGAAATCCTTGGGGAGAACAAAGGATAATGACTTATATAATATTTAAATTACATTTTTATTAATAATTTATGATGTAAAATTTCCTATGAAATAAAGCATATAATTTTTAGAATTTGTAATATTTCTCATGTTTATTTTAAAAATGATGTACTATTATTGAAAGAGATTTATGGTTCTCTATTGTAAAAATCCATGAATGGTCTAGTTAACTATGTAATTTGGATATAAAAATATATGATTTGTTAAAAATAAAAATTTTATATGTTATCAACCAAACATTGAATTAATATTGAAAATATGATATTTTCGATAATTTAATAACCAATGACTTTTTTAAACATTTTCTTTTCAAAATAATGTTTTAACTTCAAGAAACCACGAAAACAATTCATGGGATGTGCAATGAAATTATTTTCTAAATGGTATTCCTAATGTGATGTGCGATGGAGTTCAAAACATTGTGGTTCTAAAAAATCACTTTTACCGGATTATTAAAGATAAAATTACTATATGGAAGATCTACCATCATGAAATATGTAGAATTAAACCATTAAATAATTTAAATGAAACTAATTAATTAAATTATTGTGTTATTAGATCTACTTAAATTATTATAATGGGTTAACTCCATGTAAAATATTTTTTATTCAATTTTTAGTAAACATATTGTCAAATTGGTTATCTGTCTTTCAAAAGTAAAAATTGATCAGTGGTATGAATTTTTCTATAATAAAAATCTAAATTATAATGCATCAATTGAAAATTAATAGTTTATAAAAATGTTCATTAACATTTATTTCTATTCCAAACATTTTACCACGATGGAGTGAATTTTTATTACTTATATAGAAGGAGAATGCATATATGGTTACTTATGACTCAAATTTCCCGAGGATTCCATGGTACATATTTGAATTTTTTAAAATATTTTATAAAATATTTTTTATGGGTTTAAAATTAGAGAAGAAAATATATCTAGTAATTCTTTATTTTATGAGTCAATGAGAAGTGGTTTAGTGTTCTATCATAGTATTAGTAGTTATTTGGGAAAGGTACTATAGAAATTGAGATACAATGTATAGGAAATAGTATCATGTTAAGAGATAAAATGAATGAGTACATTTAGAAAATATAGTCGATCTATCAACATGTCAATTATTTTAATGGACAACCCAATTAAAATTCCTTAATGGGGAAACTAGTATTTTCAAGTGTGAGAGACAATTTCATATGGCTCATTAATTTTAATGGAACATGAAAAGGCTACCTGATACAATGGAGGATAAGAATTAATCTATTAATATACCCTTAATGGTCTATTAAATCATCTAAATTGAACTTGGGAACTATATAAGTTATCACACAAAGATGAGGGTTATTAAGAGTAATCAATATCAAGAACCTCCAAATCAATCCGAGTATGAGAAATGTTATAGTTATACCACTCTCGAGGTGTAGAAACAATATGATGTGATGAAATAAAAATATAATATAAAATCAATAATAATAATAAAAAATTATTACAGTTCTGTTATTTCCTTTATATCCTATATGTTTTTTTAAAAACTGAATTACCTATCTTATTTCTTGAAGTAGAATAATAAATAAAAAATCATAGTGGTGAAATAATTTCAACCCTATTATTTGACACAAGCACAAGTATTTTCCATTAAAATATTTTTCCATAAAATATTATAAATCTTCATTAGGTGGAACTCATTGAAATTCTAGGCATGGATTGGATCTCATTATATTTATCTCAAACTAGCTATTATAAATTGGAATTTCTTTTATATATCCAAAAATCACATGTTTCTATTCAAAATTATGGATGATTATGAATGTCACCAAGATTATATTTTTTATCTATGAGTATTGATACCAAATAAAGAATCATATCTAACTTCAATTATTGTGTCAAAGGAAATCATTAGCCTTGAGGATATTCTTATTGTGATATAGTATATAGATATATTTTGTGATAAATTATATACACTTTAAATAAACTAAGAGGTAATTATCTCAATTGATTTTATACCTGGTGTGGCGCCCATAACTATGATCCTTAATAAAATACCACTCATATTACATTTAGTTTTAATGAAGAAGCTATATGATCGTTCAAATTAGGATCTCGGTTTTAATAGTGCGGGATTATAGAAGAATGCCATAAATGTATCTTCAATCTATTAATATTCTTACATATTACATCTAAATATTAAAACATACTCTCATGATGTAATGTATTAGTGTATTTTGATATTAATTATAAACCATCCCATTACATAATAATATATCCACTTCCCCCAAATATTTCTTTACATATGACTTTATCATAGTCAGACATAAACATATACACTCTTTGGGGTGGTGGAAAACATAATATGGGAGTGAAATCAAACACTTAATAAGGTAAAATTATATTATAAAAATCAGATGGGTTTATATCGTAATAATGGAAGAATATATTATCATTGGAATAATGTAATTATTAAAGTAATTTATTCATGTATTTATAAAAATGATCATGAGGCATGACAATATAATTAAAAATAAGAAATAGAAATGTAGAACAATAAAATTACCATTAGATATGAATACCATGTTAAATGGAATAATAATATGAAATCTTAATTATGTTAATTAACTATTATGACATATGGTGGTAATGTGTCATCAAATAAAAAATGACAGAATTTGTGCGGGAAATCTTCATGGTAAATCACAATATTATAGAAAAATATATCTACATCACATCCATTCATAGATTAGTTAAAAGTACAACCTCCCATGTCTTATGACATAGTTGACAATAATTACATCTCATATAACTATATATATTATACTAGTATTACCTTCCATGTCCTACAACATAATGCACTTGGAAAAAGTTTCATGTTACAAAAAATTATTTTATTTAGTAATATCCCATTACTTATAACATTGTTATATCATGAGATATATGCTTCACAAAACGAATTGGGGTGCTATATAATTCAAATCACAGTTCTCACATTATAATAACCCAAAAAAATATTCATCATAGGGATATACAATCATTCATATATCCATCATAGCATATATAAACCATAATAAGAAAATGTATTTCAAAAAAACCATAAGGAATAAAAATAATTCATTCATTGAATAAAAGTGGAATTTCGATTAAATTATTTATTTAGTGTAATATAATAAATAGTATTGGATATTTAGATAGATGACTGATACCCCATAAATTTTTTAACTTTTTTATAAAATAAGGTGAAATTTCCATTATAATATTCATTTGTTTTTTCAAAAAAATAATATTATTAAATACTTTAAAAAAATAATGAAAACATCAAGAAAAATAACATTAAATATCCATGGAAAAATATAATGAAATTATTTTTCATAAAACTAGTAGAAAATTAAGAGATAATGTGGATGATTCGAAAACATTGTGACGAACAGATGAAAATAATCCATTTATACATTTTATAATAATTCAATCCCATTGTAAAGTTATCTTAATAAGTAATATATTTAAATATATGTATATTCAAAAAATAAGACCAATGTGCCAATATGGAAGAAGAATATTCACACTAAAAAATATATACTATGAAATTAACATAGAATATCCTTTTAGTGGGATTTGTGATCAAATGAAAGGGGAAAGAGTAAGAAGTTGTGTAAATAAAAAAATAACTTGAGGAGACAAAAAATTACTTATTATATTATAATATAATATATATAATCCTAATTGATGTTTATAACTCTAAAATAAAAAGTAAAAAATAGATATTATGATAAAAAAACTTAATAATTTTGAAATTCATCAATCAATAGACATCAAAAGATAGAAAAGGATAAATATTTTAAAATATTATATTTATTTAAAATAAATATAAATTACATTAATTTTGTTGTTCATACACAACATAATTAAAATATATGATTAATATTAAATGTATTTTAATTGATAGAAATATGGACATAAACCCTAATTACATTTTAAATGAATGAATAAAAATTCCTAGAAACAAAGTAAAAGATATTTATTTGTAATTATTATAAATTAAAATATATTTATGAACATAAATATCCATTGGTATTTATATACAGCACATATAATAATTTTTTTGGTTGTGGAACATATTTCAATGAAAATAAATTGGGCGAAGAAAACCTTATAATTTTTATAATTCAGGAATCAAAAGTATGTGAAATATATAACACAACATGGAATTTAAAATCAATTGACATATAATAAATATAATATAAAAATTAACAGTGGTGACATTTATACAACCTATAAAATAATGTGGGTGGTAAATATGAAATATATCAATGAAAAGAAACTATGATGATAATGCATTAATCTTTTATTCTTCATGGCCAATTTCATTATAATCTATGTATAATCAATTTTTTATTAATCATTAATATAGAATATCTTATATTTATTTTAATTAATACATTTCTTTTATAATTGTTTTTCCTTTTATAAATATTTAAAATTTAAAATTAATCAGGGAGTGTAATTTGTTCTATTTTTCACATACATTCTTTATTATAGTGGTTTTTGTCATTGATTATTTCCCATGTGTCCATAAGAACATCATTTTTCATCAATTTGGTTATTCTATTTGTTTTTTATGTCCATATATTGAATCATTTAATTTATAGTGATGGTTTTAATGAGTGGTATGATATTTTACTTTTCAATACAGAATAAATAAGAAGAATTTATTTTATTAATTAATATATATATATATTAGTGTTTGATAATTTAAATAATGACATAAATTTATAATCATTATCAAATATTATCAAATCATATGTTTTCATAACAATTATTAATGAATGTTTTAAACCATTCTTAATATATAAAGTAAAAAATAACCTAAATAAAAACATGATACATTGAATGAATGAGTAATAATATTGATTTTTATTGTTGTAATTTCAATATTTGTGAATTTTAATATTGTTAATTGTAGATATTTTTACTGTTGGATAGGATTTATTGAGAGTATATGTGAATGGGAAAATTAAATAGATGGAAATAAATTCTTACTTATTTAGCTGGATTAAATGTTTATCACAAGGTCTTACATCAAAATTGACCAAGAACTAATTTTTGTGACCGATGGTTTCCTATCAAAAAGACAGACTTTAGGAGAGTAAATTTTCATATGTACAAAAATTAATACTGGGGGATATATTTGGTGTTGTGTTGGTAAAGGAGAGGCCCTTTTATAGTAGAAAGTGAGATACATTTCATTGAATACTTAATATAGGTGAAGGTTAAAGATGAAATAACATGACACATACGAGGGATAAATGAGTAAAACTTTATAATAATTGGTTGATTGAGACCTAAAGATAACCCAGGGATCCATGATTTCCAATATATGTAAATAATTATTCTAAAATACATGCATATCCGTATATCCATTTTTATTTTATGAAATATTTACCCCCAGAAGTTAATTTTTTTTATCAAATGTAAAACATAAATCTTCTTAATAAATTTATATATAATAATCCAAACAATTTACACAATTTAGTCATATTGAAAATATAATAATTCAAATTTAATTTTTCAATGAAAAAAATTATAGTACACTATATTTTGTACAAAAAATAACTTCTTAAATTGTATGTGTTCTTATATATATTTCATACAAATTTGTTATAATTCAACATTTATGAGTATATTGTTCATATATAAATAATAATTAAATATTATTAAAATCATCCTTTTTCATTGCTATATTTATTAATATCTAAATAAAATTTCATGATGCATAAAAACAATTTATAGACAACAATATTTTTGTAATTTCAATAATATTATCAACATTTATAACTATATATGTATACCTAAAAAAATGATATAGAAATGATAATATATATAGAATAAATATTAAATTACAATATATAACCATACACAGTATAAAAAAATTATTATAAAATTTTCTATATCATGCATGATATCTATGATATTTCTAAAGTGTTTGATTATATTTATAGATTTAATTGGTAGTTTGATATGTATTTCCACCTAAGAGGATTATTATATGACATTTCCTTTTATTTTATTTACATGTGATATTATTATAACTATATTTTACATAATAATGTTTCATATTTTGTTGTCCTAATTTATTAATGTATTACATGTATTGTAATATTTTATCATAACAAAACTTATAATTTTCTTATTTTAATTAAGTGATTCATGTTGGATAAGATATTAATAAAATTAATATTTAATTTTAAAATTATTTATTTATATATATGCCTCAAATTTAATAAATTTTTTATAAAACATATTTTTATAAACAAGAATGCTTATGAAATATGAATAATAAAAAATTGGGATGGCACATTCATTACATTAAAATAAATATCATCTACACAATATTATTTTTCTAACATAATAAAAACAGTATAAGGGCACAATTATAAAAATCACAACATCATACATAATATCAATTGAGATATAAACCTCTCTATCTTATGTAAGACTATAAATTTCACTATTTCCTTCATAATAAGAATATGATCATGTTTTTATTATTATCAATAGTTTATTCACACATTATCGGAAACTTGGATACATACAATGGAAGAAGTTTAAGTGAATTTTAGTTAACCTCATTCCACTAATATATATAATAATGGAATATTAGTTTAGAAATTAATAACCTATAAATAAAAATTTTATCTTTGTTTAGAGTACCAATCATTTTCAACATTCTATTAAATTCAACTCAGTGAATAATTTGTATATAGAGATTTGGGAAGTGTTATATTATTAGATATATTTATCAAAACACACATTTTTTTCATAAGAAATTAAATATCCCATATTTTATGTGGTGTATTAATACTATATTTGATCATTAAAAATAATATAAACTAATATTTATAAAAGAACATGAATAATTTTTCCCATAGTTGTATGATAAATGTACCATTCACAACATAATTTTTTCAAGAAACCTTTGTTTTAGTGAATTCATACACTTTTTAATTATTCACTTGAAATTTAAGTTGATTATTCTCATTAATCCATTATTTGGTGATTTTTTTTGATAATTACAAAACTAATTAATGTTTAAAAATTATATTATTGTGGGAGAATTTGTTATAAATTTCACATTGACTATTATTTTAATAAAACTCTACATATCCCTTTCAGTGTTTTTATTGATAACCACATTTAAAACATATAAAAAATCTTATATTTCCATGCATATAGTTATATGAATGATTTTCCAAATATTCAAATAATTTATGAAAATTAATATTTTTACCTCTATGAAAATTATCATTAAAAATTCCATGAGACACCATTTTTATCTTATAATACAAAAATATATTAATTCATTTAAGGTATCCAAATTCCATATCCTTTCATAAGATCATATCAAATATCTATTTATATTTATCATGTTATCATATCTTTAATTCTATTCACAGAAATGGTTTAAAGACACTGATGAATTGATAAATTTAACTTTCAAATGCAGTGATAAATCTAAAGGTATAATCTACATACCTTTTTTTGTTTCCTTCATAATACTCTATATATTACTCATGATTTTTAACAAGAATATGTATTTACCTCTATATTTTTATATAAAGAGTAAAGGGGAACAAATTTATCAAAAAAAGGCATCAAAATCCATTTAATCCATAGAGGAAATTAACTAATTTTTCCTATATTCTAGAATAATGGATATCATTTCCCATTCACATTGTAATAAATGTATTTCAAATCTATAATTTAATTCTATGTTAATGTAAAAATAAAAAATATTCTTTTATTCATGTTGATCCTTCATTAAATACTAATTTTTTATAATATACATTTATGATAGATATAATGATTGCATTTTTGAATCAATTGAGTCTTGTTTCTTCTAAGGATTACCTAGGATCATTGAAAAATTAATTTTATCACTTATAGACAATTATGTTATATATTTTAATTTTCTCATACCAACTCCCATTATATTTTCTTATTCATTTGGATAATCTTTTCATTATCCATTAGACTGATTCTGTAACTACATTAACCTGGAAAACTAAATTTATATTGATTAATCATAAGATTTAATATCTGGTGAAACATTCATCAAATCATATGATACTTATTCTTTGTCCTATAACCTAATAGGATCAAAATATGAAACCATTGGTTAAAATTTATCCTTTATTAGTTCATCTAATGTTTATTTTGGTTTTATCATCTAATTATTATTATACTAATAAATAAAAATTAATAAAATATTACTTAATAACAACTAAGAAAACAACATAATAATGTAAATATATCTTACATAATATCCCATTCATATAAATTTTATATAACAAATAAAACACACTCCCATGAAAAAAAAGGATTATAATATTTTGATAATAAGTACATAGCTATCATCTCAAAAAAACAATACATTTATATATCATAAAAAATCATAAAACTCAGATTTCATCTATGTTATAATAAGGTATATAAATTTTTGGGGGATAAGGGAAATATAAAAAATTACTATCCTCAAATTCAATGTTAGGGAATAATAAAATAAAATAGTTATAGAAGTTTGGATAATTAGAATGTGGGAAAGAATATATAAGGATCAAATCCATGACCAATGATATGTGTTTATGGAATAATAAAATGAGATCATGAGTAATAGTATTACAATAACTATGTAAGATATAAAAATATAGGCCCATCAAATCATCATTATAAAAAAGATTTTTCATTTAAATATAATTTTAAATATAATTATAATCCAGACCCATGGTGATGTTACATAATAATGTAACATGAAAGTTAAAATCATTTCATATTCTAATAAACTCTTCCACACTATTATATCATTATAGAAAATTTATTCACATCATATCCATGAATCTTATACTATACTAGGATAACCTCCCATATACCCTGACATTGTAGATTGAAAAAACCAATCATGTACCATAATATAGTCAAAAAGGAAAACCGACCATAGAATATAAAATAATTGAATTTGATGACCGCCCTATAACAATAAAAATATTTATTGGTATAAATAAATATAATATATTGATCTCATGAGACATAAGTGTTACCCAATGCATTTGAGGGATATATAATTCATATCCCACTACACAGATATTGACCAAAGGGAATAACCCAGGTAAAAATGAATACATTCTATAAAAATTATACAATTTCATCATTACATAATTCCAATACTCACAAAACCCATGAACCCAAAATATTGTTGTCCTTAAAAATTACTTAATTTAAAATACCATTCATTATAATTGTGAATATTTCTTCATATTACCACAAAAATTCCATCTAACTAAACATATCATTTGTTATATTAAGATTCATAACCTACTATTAAAAACCAATATATGTATTAATATAAAATGTGTTTTAAGATAAAAACATTACATATAAATCATTCATTAATAGTTTGATCATAATAATGTGTGAACATACAAGAAATGTAGAAATGACTATTCATAAATTACATGGAATAATAATTCATACCTAATAGGTTTAATACAATTCCATATAATCTCAAATGATCATGATAAACCATGTCATAAGAGTCTGGAATAATTACACAATAATCATGAGTTCTAGAGAATAACATTTATATATGTTTCATTAAATACAATTAAAATTGTTCATATAGCTTTTCTCAAAAATATCAACATAAAATTCCATTATATAATATTATATAAAACATTAACCAATGTATTTTAGATATTTAATGGACAAAACCTAGGAGATTTCTCTAACGGACAAGGCCCATTTCAAAGATGTAATGGACCTAACCCATCTTAGGGATTTAACGGACTCAATTGGTCTCTAGTATTTAACATATCCAAACAATATCTAGGATTTAATGAACCCCAAATGTATTATAATTATTATACATACATTGTTTCCATGAAAAATCAATCATATATCTTATCTTGAATTACCCAGGAAAATAAAATGTTTATCATAATGTTTGAAAATGATATCATATAAAATGAATTAAATAATTATATCGAGCAATACTAGAAATTCAGTGAACTGAAATAAGTATTTAATTATGGAATTAGGAGGTTTATATAAAAAATATAACTCCATATGGGATTTAACATTTTCATACAAAGATAAAAATTGAAGTAAAGTCATAAAAAAAATTTCATGTAACATTTTCACTAAAATCATAATATGATGATTTTATGATCCACATTCAAAAATATAATTTTTGGGAAATTTTAATGAATAAATAATCTAAAAATATTTCTATGTATATAAGAATTGAAGATCCCTGAAAAATAAATACTGTTTATCTAATGTCTTATTGGATATTGAAAAACTTTATGCAAAACTAGTGAAAACATTGGCAATAAACTATATGAAAAAAAGAATTCACTGAAACTTATTGTGATGGGGATAGAGAACATCCCCTCGCACAACCACATCATATTCTATATTAAGAGATCCATAATTAGGAAAATTAATAACCCTTTATTCTTGGTTTTCATTACAACTGAGCAGATGCACCAATATATTATCCTCCCTCCATGTTTATGAAGCCTTAATGATCGAATGGATTCATTAATTTTTGTTCATGATTTGGTAAATAAAATTACAAGGACACTCCATCTAAATTTAAAATCATTAACCACAATGGCAGAATTAAAATCTAGTTTTGATAAAGAGATTGAATGAGCCTTCTATAATTTAATCCTGTAAAGTAATGTTATGACCTATACCACAACTGATGAGCCCTCACCAAATATTACCGATATATCCAGGATGATCTATCATCGAAATTAATGAACAAATCCACCTCAACACATAAATACTTGAAACAAATAACCATACATGTTGTGTATAAGAAAATTTCAAAGCAGCGTCCATATTTAGTACACACCATTGTCTATCTTCCCATGAGAATCATCTCTTATAAATCTATTATAAAAGGGGATTTAGTGCATCACCATAAGTCAAGGAACATATTTACATAGATTAATGAAGAATTTGAGAATGTAGAAACACATAAACATGATGTACTAAAGGGATGGACAAATACACTGGTGAGAAAAAAATTTATGTGATTCCCATATGATACAGCAAACAACAGCTGAGATTTTATAGAACCCCATAACCTTCACATGATCCTTGATAAGTGAGGCCCAGCTTTCCTGAAGAATGTAGTCTATAGTAAGAAACCATTTTAATGAAATTATTTAATCACACATAATAAAAATTATAAGGAAACCTCTATTTAAAAAAGTAGTAAAGAGAAACAAATAGATAACAAGGGGAATTATATATTTGGATTTCAAATAATTGAATTTTTCATTAAAATAAATTATAAGGAAGTTATGGAAAATTTTATTTTAATATTAATGGAATTATTGGTAGCAAAATTAATACTTATATAAGAAATAAATTTTTCAAGCGACAAAATTATAAAAATATTATCTTCCTCGTAGATAAATAGAATGTTCCTTATAATAAATTCTGAGGGTTAAATAAACCAAAAAATAAAGGAGCTTAGTAAAAAAGGAAACATTTTAAATCAAAACAAATCATATTTGAATTACCAAAATACCCAACATCCTTATTCTAACATCAATAAAAAACCTATTGAAAATGGTAAATTTCTAAGGATATGTTTATAAATGTAATTTCATTAAATTTTTAATAAAAATAATCCATATAATATTGGATGTAACCAAAATTTGGAAAGTATTTTAGGATAAATAATAATAAATACACAAACAAATGTTGAAATAAAATGTAATATAATCATATGGTCATAGAAACCAATCATATCAGGGTGAATGTTAGGAAAAAACATTATAACGTAATAGAATAAATATTTAAATTTGAAAATCCCATAACATTAATATAGGAAACCGCATAGAACATTAATATATTATTTACAAAAATAAAATAAAAATTACTTCATAAAATAATGAATACCTGAATTCATTTTTACTCTTTAATAATCAACTATAATTATACATTTATTATTTAGTGGTTTTTAATTTTCATTAGCGTATTCTAGTGATTTTGATTCTTTTACACATGATCTGTAATGTCAATAATGATCATCATTCATCAATAATATTATTATAATTCCTATATTATATATCGTATTTTAATATATGTTCCAAAATGATATATAAAAATTTCATTTCCTTACTTGTCAGTTTTAGATTTGTTTTGTGACAAAAAAATTTTGAGGAAAACATTTCAGTAATTTGTTATTGAATAGAAGTTGTATGTTAAAAATGATTAAAAATTAATATTAAAATTAGAGAAAAAATAATTATTTATATTTTTTCCCAATTTATTATTTATTAAATTTCCATAACCATCAGTGATAAAAATTTATAGAATCATTCTTATATGTGGTTATACAAACCCTAAGAAGAATGTGTTATGACAGATAGATGAGTATAGAAGTAATTGTAATATAAAATCATATTTCATAAAAAATTTATTATTTATATATAATAAAATATATAATTTGTAATTTGTAATTTGATTATTATTAAGGTAATAGATGAAGCTATTAGTTACAAAGAATAATTTTTTTTCATCTAGATATGCTCATTTTAGTATTTAAAATTTACAATGATTACTTACTACTTATATTAATTATGTAATTACTTATTAATATTTAAATTAAAATTTTTATATCTTAAATATAATATTTAATCATTAAACTAATTTTACAACCATCCCTGATTGTTAATGTGGAAAACCAAAATATGTTTTTATATTGGTAGTAGTGCACATATAACCCGAGTGATGTTTTCATTTCATGAATGGGCGAGAAGAAGTTATAAAATGGTTATTAAATTAGTGAAATACAATTTCATTAAAATAATTATATTGATTAAATTATAAAATTATATTTAAAGTTGTTTTGGTGTATTGCGGATGAGATGAATTGATAATTTTATTCTTGGGAGGGGATAAACGCATAATGATAGTTTATATCTTCCCTAGAATGACCTCTTTGAAATGGTGGACCTGGGAAACATTTTTCTAAAAAAGGTATGATAAAAATATAAAAAGATTATAGAAGTGGTTAAATATTTAGGGGATAAAGTGGAATTCAAAGGATATGTGTGGCTTTATGTTCGTGGAAATGAGAACCATTTATATGTGAAAAAGTGGAACTTCTCTTTAAAATATTTTTTACGTGGGGGAATAAGAAGGAATAACACCTGTTATAGGTGAGGAATGTATTTTCATACATATGGGTATTAAATTAAATCCTATAATATTTCATGTTGATTTTATTTTTACCTAATAAACTTCATTATATTTTTTCCACTTTAGGTTACGCTTTCATACCGTTATTAACATTTTTTAATTATTTACCAAGGAAATTAAATTAATACCCAAACTTTAATATGAACCATATTCGAACATTTAGATACGATTGTTAATAAATTTGAATCTATTTAATTTACTTTAATTTATAAATATGAAAAAATTAAATTTCAAATGAAAATATGTGATTATTAAAAAAACTATTTTTGTTGATAGTTTTCTTTATAACAATTATGTTTTTCAATACTTATTTCATATCAATTAATAATTTAAAAATTATTTATATACTATATTATTATTTATTTACATATCATATTATATACCTCAAAATAGGGGTATTAAATTAATTTGGATAATAATTACACAAAATTTAAGAAAACAATTATTTCAAAAATAAATGTATTACCATATTAACGTATATTTACATTGATAATATATTTTTTCATTACATGTTGAAACAAAAATGTTAAAAAATTGAAATTTTACTTTAAAATATTTAAATAAATTCATTAAAAACAATTTCTATATTTTATAATTTATTTCATTAAAATCTGTTTTTATACGATGTACAAAATAATTTTATAAAATAATGTATTCCTTATGAATAAAAAAAATTAACATATTTCATACTATCTTAACATATTTTAGTGAGAAATAATTTAATTTTCAAAAACATTATTATTATATGCTACATTATTCAATAGAGGAATATTTGGATAAAAATTCAAAGTAAATATATAATTATAATCTGATATCAAAATTATTTTGGCCACTAAATGACTTTTTTTCAATTCATTATGGTTAAAAACTAGTTTAATAAAAAATAAATTTCATCAACATATATTTTTTCAAAATATATAATTAATTTTTAATTAATATTTAATTTTTGGGAATTTAAAAATGTATAAAATATATTTCATAATTAGATGACTAAATCATCATATCTTAAAATTAAAAACTTCCTCAAATATAATTCTTAATATCTAAGATAAGATATGATGTTATGGTTTAAATTTATAGTCAGTCAACTATCATGGATCTCATAGTGATTCTCATGACATTCAAATTACCTCACAAATGATTTTCCTCAAGGAGCACTTAATAGAGTTTATCATTGTAATGATATAGGAAAAAACCTTGTGATTCTAAATCCATTAAAATCAAGTGAGGATGAGTTCATGAGGAATAATTATTGTACTTTATTTTATTTATTTATGGTTTCGATATAGATTTCACAATGTTATTATTGTTTTTATACATTCCAATTCAACAGTTATGTCACTATTTTAAAATAATACCAACAACTATATATTAAAAATGACCATATGTAATGTTATATTTCATTTTTATAAATGGAATAAAACCATTTATCTTACTTTCAAAATTTTCAACATGTATATTATATTTATAACAAGTTGTTTTACATGCATTGATTCAATTAGAGTGATTATCTTCATGGAAACCATTAGGAAACATATTTTATTTTCATTTATTTTAATTTAAATATATATTTATTTATCTTCTAATTTATTAATGATTTATCATATTAAATTATCATATTATTTCATTTTTATCATGAATTATAATATTTTATAAAATTAATCATGCCTTTTTTTCAATGTTTCCAATGAAACATGTTATTCCATATAATATTTATTCAAATTGTAATTTATACTAAAATCCCATTGCGTTACTCTCTACCCCACATAAATAAATTTTACCGATTCTAATTTAATTATCAGAGAGCATTGAAAATAAAAAATCATATCCATATTATGGATAAGTCTCAAGATAAATATATAAATGAGATATCAACATCGCAATCATATATATGAATAAAAATCATACTTTCTTTTATAATAGGAACAAACTTATATTCTATATTATTGGTTCTAAATGATAATCATTTTATATCTATAATCATTATGACTTTTTAGATATCTACCAATAGGAGTTTCATATTCTTGATCCTATTTTCAACAAAATTCCAAAAAATGGTAATTATAATATATAGTAAATAAGTATTATATTAACATCATAATATGATATAAAAACATAAATATTTTTTCATATATTTAACCTTTAATTAATCCCCTGATACTTTCCTATCATTTATGACACAATTAGACCAACTTTTAACAACATATTATTAACCTGGGTTTTCAATTGACATTTTCTTTTTAGGTTATCTAACATAATTTTTCTTCAAATTTCTCTATATTTGAATCCTTCAAAATCATTTATAAAGAGAAAGTGTATAAACTATACAATATCTATCCTTTTTCAAGGATTGGTACCCCCAGGTGCTTCTACTCTAGCCCCTACATCCAATTGTTAGTAAAAATATAGGGAAATTATTTCCATGAAAACAAATAGAATAAACATACCCAAAATATTAGCACTGTTTTAAATTTCAAACTCAAATCCCAATGTATTTTAACTATATTTATGAATTCATACTCATAAATCATAAATAAACTATTATGGGTAGTGATTTTGTTTAATAAATTTGTTATTAAAGATGAATTCAATGATATAACTTCAAATGAGGATGATTAATAAATTTTAAATAACAATATCATAGGTCTTTTTATGATCTATACAGACCAAAATATTGGTACATAATTTTGGGCCAATATGTGGAGAAAAATTCAAGTTAGTAATAGTAATAAATCATTATATGAACATAGTTGAAGGTATAATGACTATATAGAATTATTAAAATTCATTATTAATTGATGGAATGTATTATTCAATCTAATATTCCTAGTAATTTAGTGTGAAATCAATTTAACATTTTGGATTTTTATAACCCCAAGCCTTTTCAATGGATAATGGAAAATTGATCTTCTTAATTGACCTCATTAAAATTTTATAATGGTTTTGGTGACACCATAATATTGTATTTTCTGAATGGAATATGTTTGGTGAGAATCTATGCATGATAAATTGTTTAAATTATTGAATATTTTTAAATTAAATATTAATTTTATTACATTGGTTCAAATGTTAATATCATATATGTATTGATATCCAGATATGAATTTTGACATCATTGTTGGTTCCAAAAATGGGGGGGGGGGGGTTTCATGGAATTTAAGAATCACTATTATGTTTTAGTCATCGGTGGATCCTATTTATTTTTTTTTACTATTTAACTAAGGATGAATTTAATTTACCTTAACATTCGCTCATATTCCATGAGGGAATATGTGGAAAATAATCCCCATATCCCCTCTGATGATGTGGAACATAGATGTGGTATTTATGGAAGAAATCTTCATCCTAAGAATATAGGAATTTGTATTAAAATACAATGTCTATGAATTATGGATAAAAACTGGTCATTTGGTAATATTTTATTATTATAAAATGGGTAGAACTGGTTACTTTTATGTCTACATAATTTTAATTCTATTTTTTCATGGATTTTGTTTTTAAATATTAGATAGAATACATTTCATTTTCACATTAGAATTGATATGAATCTTGGTGTTCATAATAGTTTTAGGAATATTTTAATTGATTTTCAACAATAATTTATGGATACCTAGTGTGTTGAATTATGAACATATATAAAGATCTCGAGATGTATCTAGGAAATATATACACAACCGACTGAACCCTAGCGCACCTAGAATGAGGGTTATCCATGTACACGATTAGAAACTTGGGTGCAACAAATGTCTATGTACATATACAAGACATACCCGGTGATAAAACAAAAAATAGGTTGGTCTACATGGCTAGGTATCCATTTATTCCAACACATTATACAGTATATGGACACCCAATGTACTATTGAAGTGCATTATTGGTTGGTTAGAGGACACACATAGAGGGACGATTTTAGAGGCCAAGAATTTTATGCTAAGAATGCACTGTATACTATCTTTTTTAGTGGGATCTCTATATATTAACTCCATTAAGATGGTTTTGGAAGAATAGTTAGTCATTTACATGTTTCTTTTTTAAATAACAAAATGTTATATAGCTTGCCATTATTACTGGTGTTGGAAACATGTTTTTATTTTTGTTGTGGATCCATTTCCTATACCGGTGATGACATAATGATAATAATAGAGTAAATTTGGTGATAGGGTTTTTCAATTATCATGTAATGAAAAGTATTCAGGTTTTGAAATCCCCAAATGTACTCATATGTTTCTACACCACCAATAATTTCTGGTGGATATAGTTTCCTCAGGGGATGAATGTTTGTAAATGCTAGTGTTCTTCTAAAAATGTGCAATACCCAATTCAATCATATGATGTTTGATGGTTCACAATAAAATATATGAATCATGAATGAAATATTTTACAACCCCCTTAATAAATAGTTTTTTTTATTTTTTTCATAGATCAAGGTTTCTGAGGTTTGAGTATTTGGACACTCACTCCTTAATCTTGGCAATGATTATTGATAGACTTTATTCAATTGTTTATATACTCTCTAAACCTCATTTCACATATTTATTAGAGATATAGAGATATGGATTATTATTTTTAATATTCTCATAGACCCCCTTCATTGTAATATCATGGAAGATAGTTAGGATTTAGTTTTAGTGAGTATTAAGGATATAGGTACTTTCCTTATCCCTATATTCTAGTTTAAGGGTAAAGAATAATCTTAGTTTATGAAGATGGTACCTTCATTCTGAGAAGAGTTTTGGTCCTATATTCATGGGGATTTTCTCTTTGATCTCCCTCCCTTGAGGTTTGTGATTTCATTTCATATTCAATGATGTCTCCCTTCTTATCTAATATCATGCCATGGAATACCATAAGATCCTCATCATGGTCATAGTGATGGTTAATCATAGTATAGGTTGTTTTACATAGATGAACTACTATATATGGTTGGTACACATTTACATTGGTTTCATATATTATTATGATGAAGGTATCCCATGATGCATTTTTCTCTACAAGAATTTGTTTTATTGGTGATGAATTTCATTGATAGTTAATTATAATATGAATTTGAGTTGCACAACGTGATTTAGTTATTTCTATTATAGATCACTTATAGATTATAGCGATTTTAAGTAATGGTTAACATTATTATGGTTGTTCTCCATTAATCATTGAGAGAATCATTGATGTCAGATGACCATATTCTTCCACTTCATGAAGGTGTGTCGTTCCTTTAAGTGGTATAATATAGGAAAACCTCTCCTATATGTCAATAATGATTGGTGTTGTTTTATTGGTACTATGTTGATATTAGTTGAGTGTGGAAATTCGATTCTGGAATTTTGGCATCATGTTAGTCCTGGTTACTTGACATTTGAGTTAGTGGTGGATCTTTCAAAAACATTTTCGTTCATCTTCGGTTGTAAAATCATTGGTTGGGGATGTCATTAGACTCCCCTAGGGTGTTCTAGTAGATCTATAAGGGTTTTTTATTACTCGAACAGATCGAGATGATCTACAGTGGTGAATATTTGGTATGGAGAAGAGGGATATGTTTGGGGTTTTCCTATGACATGGTTGAGCGAGTTGTTGGAATGGTATTTGGTCTCCATAATAGATATTGTGGCCTTTGAGTTCATGTTTTTTTATTTTGATTACCATTAAATGGATGATTTCTCATTGATTTTGTTGTGAGGAAAAATGGTTCAACCATTTTTATATACTTAATGGTGTCCCTATATCTCTTTCGTTTTGTTGGTCCACTATTGGTTACTTTTATAATCACTCATACTTCAGCCTCAAGACAGAACTTGTGTATGTGCATATAAAATAAAAATTGGTCACATATTTGACATTAGACAACAAATTTGTAGGATTTTATAGATGTTGTAATTTAGTATTTGGAAGAGATTGGATTGGAGATTGAGATACATGGTGGGATTATTTTCCAAATCCATTGAGAGTTATGTATATATAATTTACAATCTAGTTGAACTTTAATATCTTGAATTTCATTGGTTCTGTTATTTTTCTATTATATTTTATTATATTAGGATTATTAGGCTAAGGATACAAATTTTTTGATTCCTTCTTGTGGCTCGTCACTTGTCCTAGTCTTTTATAATTGGGTTTGAGATGTCACAAATGTGTTTTCATTGGCTTAGGTCGGTTCACGATTAGTCGGATCATGATAGAGTGGTACAAAAGGAGTGCATTCCTATGTATATAGTTTGTAGATTGGTGCCTCATGTGTTGAGTTTGGGACAAGTGGGGTGTAAATATTTGATGTTCATAGGTTTATTTTTAAGAACGCGTTACCCAATTATAGTGTGGCTTCAAGTGCATTCACACACGAGGTCACATATAATTTTCGAAACTAACTTGGGTTCCCATAGCATTCATTATTAGGTAAAACTATCTAGGTATAGGAATCATGTAGTTGTATTGTGCATCATATGAATTTTTATCATTACTACAATCATTGTTTCAACAACCATCAATTAGGATGTTGATTTCTGATATTCTGTGGGGGATTTTGTAGTCATGCTGAAAGGGTGGGGATTAATTCAGCATGAACAAATTTTTACTACTTATAATAAAATGTAACTCAATCATTTTCATATATAGATTATTTTTTAATCTGTTAAAATTTGTAGATATTCATAAAATCATCCTAACTACATTAAAAGTATTCTATAAAATGATATAAGTAGAATTAGACACCAATATTTTTATAAGAATCAGCCTCATTTTGAGAAACTATATACTTTCCATGGAGACTCCTATCGGTCTAGAGGTTTTTCAACTAATAACCACCTCATCAATTACATGTGAATGTAATTTTTAATAGGTCCCACATTTGAGCTATCTAATAATAATATCCACCTATCTGTCAATTGGATATTGTAGTATCTCTTAGTAGTTGTAAACATTACAAATATTTTGATCAAATATGAGATAAAAAATAAATTAGCTAGCTGAAAAAATACTCAGCATACTCTCTATCAGAAAACCCTACCATGTATGGCTCCATTTAGAACACATGTACCACTTTTAGTGTGAAAATAGATAATTAACCACACTCTCTTTCTTGTATTCCTTATTCTGATACACCACTAATATCCACAAAATAATACACTAAGTCTCAACCTCTATTTGGTATTCAACTATCTGATGTGCCTTTAAGATATTCCCCTTTTAATGGTACCTCTCTTTGATAAAAATATTTTCATTGTACCTATGATGTTCAAATTTATAAATGATTCTTCTGATCCAATCCTATATCTAGTACATATCTTCTTGATACCTCCATTAGATGCCACTTCTTGAACCAAGCATTCATTGGTTAAAAAAATACATAGATCTAAAATTTCTGAAGATTTAAATTACTTTCAAACATAAATAGTGTTATTAAATTCAATATATACTCCTATTAATATATGAATGCGTCATGGAAAATTAAATTAAACTCAAATATGTATTACCAGTAAACTCAAATATGGATTTAAAATTTCCCGCTCATTTTAATTCCAATGGATTAATCTCAAATATTCAGAAATATTCATGAATATTCCTGAATACACTAGAATGAGTAAACATATTTGAACTTCTATAACATCATCCATAAAAAAATTCTTCCATATTCCTTATCATAGCTAGATATATTTCATTTAATAATCATCTTGGAATCATCTAGTTCTGGAATTTACAAAGACTTATAATGCTCTACAAAACCTCGTACACCATATGTTTTTTATATAACTTCACTAAAAATTCTATCTAATGATTTATAATTTATATAGTACACAATTGGACTCTACATATGCAGAGTCACCTCACTATGAATTCCTAAAAATAAATTGAATCCATTCTATGATCATATAACTAAATTAGACAACGATCATTATTTGCATTCTCTGACTGATGGAATAACATTTGTTACTCTGGATTTTTCTATCTAATGATTCATCATCTCTCCAACTAGTGACCATGGATTATCTGACGAATCATAAAATGATTAGTTCCACAAAATATTAATCATCTATCTAATAACATAATCATACACTATATAATTCTCATATTATTTAATGTTCTATGATAGATCATTCATAATTGTAAAAAACATATTGACCCTCCTTAGTTAGTCACCTTCTGTGACCAATGAACATTCTACTCCCCTTATTGGTTAGAATTTTATAATTTTAAATATGATGGTTGTAAATATTCATATCAGTATCGACACACCATTATTTATATGGATAACCATCATATATATTAATAATAAGAAAATTTAAATCTTTATCAGATTTAACTCTATTAATGAATACCTAACTGAACATCAGATAACACCATCAATTTATCAATTTGATGTAATTCATATAGTTTATCTTATATCATATCCATCTTTGATCATTAGAAAGATAATTACTTATGTGAAATCTATTGGAGACAAAAAAAATCTCTTTCATACATGAGATATTGTGATGAATATTCATCATATGGACTCAATATAGTAGGATTCAAAGAGTAATGAACTCAGTGACTTTATAATGATAAACATCATATAGCCTGGAACATAATGTTTTCATCTTGAACATCACACAAACTATCTAGCTATTATACTCAAACTTTCTACCATCAACCAATATGTCATATCATTTCCAAAAAAATCGTAATTTGTTGTCATGAATTTTGTGAAGCCATAACCCCAAAATTATATATCCAACAATATTAATTTTATTTTTTTTAAATCATAAAATATATCAACTCAATAATTTATGATTCTATAATCTCTTTGTCCAGTATTATAATAACTATTACATCTAGTAACATTGTTCAACTTCAACCCCATACATATTTTGTATTGACATTGGATTATACCATTTATGTGATCTTCATCATACATAATAGATTTATTATGATCATTTTGGATACCTTAATATCCCACTTTGGATACAATCATGTATAATTAGAATCATTATTATGTTATGAAATTGAATATTGGCACAAAAACATCTGAATTATAGAAATGGTTGTTAACAAAGTTAATGAAACATTTTAATCTCCTCTATAGACATGTCAAGAATATTTCCAAACATTCACAAGAAACTCAAATGTATTATTTATAAAATTTCCCTGAATACTCATTCTATCATTTTATACATCTGATGGATTTCACATTGGGATATCTTTCTTCATTTTACTTGTTCAATATTCTAATTTTCAAGAACATACTTATTTAACTTCACATGACATGAACAATGCGTGCCCATTTTACAACATTCCTCTATATCCATAGATAACACTATTCTTCAATTTTATCATAGGAACCATTTTATAGGATACATTACCATCAATTTAAAGGTTTACATAGAGTAAAAAATAAATATTATATATAAAATACTAACATAATCATCTTATTTGAGCATGAATATCCACATTTGGTTATGTTTTGAAACTATAATTGTAATTAATGACTTTGGGATTTTTATCCCCGTACTGGAAATGAATTCCATATTTCATTATTTCAATAACATATGTGTGGGATCATTTATTTCCCACATATACTGATTTAAATTTTCAATCTCTATTGTTTGCATATTTTTGAGATGGAAGGACATTATACACAAATTTTTAAATCCAATATTTTCATCTACAAAACTATATATAAACACTGATCTTGTTGAGAGGAGGAATGAATTAATTTTCTTAAAATAAAAAATCCCAAAATCTACCATCTCTAAGTATATATGATCCATGATTTTTTTAGAAAAAAATATTTGTTTACTCGATCTGTAAAGCTATCAATGATTTTTTATGTGATACCTACATTTCCAGACATTCCATTCATGAAACATTGATCATATTTTCATTTAACTTTATTTTACACATCCATATTACCAAACACATAAAAAATATTTATTCATAATAATGATTATGTATTCTCCTAAATTTACATTATAATATAAACTTGGTCACTAACTCAATATTTTCCCTTTTTAGATATTATATCATTTTTTATAAGAATTATTTAATATCGAAAACCAAACATTATAAATAATGTATCCTTTAAATCATTGAATTTTATGTATCCAGTCATAGAATGCAGTTTTCAGTGATAATGGATTTATAGTTCACTATAAATGATTTTTGAAAAACCCTTCTTGTATTATCCCCTTTAGGGATCCCCAAGAACACCATCACCTTCAATTATGATTTTGAGGAAATTTAATTATAATAAATAAGTGACTATGTTGGATCATTCTTATCTCATTTATGTCAAAGAAGTTTTTTGAGAATGTTTTCCCATCCAAGAAACACTCTCTTCATTTCTCATAAATTCGTAACACTTATATTTCCACTCAATAAACTTCTTCGGTTGAATAGATTATAATCCTTACCCTTTTACAAAATTAAATTTTGGAGTGTATTTAACATCATCTATTAAGTAACATGTATGTATCTAATTTCTTTACAATTTAAAAAAAAATCATCCTCCAACTATTTTGGCCAGAAAACCAAGAATACTGCCAGAGTATGTTCACCTTTCCACTAGGGTTATGATTTATTTTAAAAAACTAATTCTATTTTATTATTTTTTATTAGTACTTAAAAGATATTCCTAACATGGTAACAAATTCATAATATTTTGTAATTTGGTTACCTATCTTGAATCCTCTAAATAGTGTTATACTATTTGGTAAGTTACAATATATAGGTATCTACCTATTTACTTATACTTATTCATTTGAGATGTCATTCTCCTTCCAAATATTCTAATGTATTTCATATAATTATTTAAAATGTTTCTTAGAATTCCTTATATTATCTTGAACATTCATGGAATGTTTTTAACAATCACTAATGATTCCATTTCATACATGAAAGTGACATGTTTTTATGGGTATTAAATATTCTAATACATTTTTCCTATTTTTAATATTCCTCATTACTTATTTATGTGGAAACCCTAATATAGTTATATTTTCAAAATTACTTATATTTTAATTCAAATTTTCTAGTCTCATCCCATTAGTTATAAATATGTGGTTATTGGTAGAATTAAACAACTTCTATTATTTATCCTAAACAATTATTCTACAACTTTCACAAAAATATTCATGATTTCCTTATTTTTTTATGTAAGTAGATCTTTCTTCTTTTTGATGGTTAACTAAATATAACCCACTTTCCTTTTCCTTTTATTTTTCTCCAACATAATATTTAATTTTTCTATTATTTATAACATTTTATATTGTTCCATCAATATATATCCATTACCTTAAACTCTCAAAATCACAAATAGTAACCATTGATTCTCCGATAAATTCATTATGTTGAATTTTTGTTGGTGGAATCTTTTTCTTCTGGGAAATCTCAGAAGGAAAGGATTGCATTCCATTTATAAATTTGTACTTCATTCAATTGGTGGATATCACAATTTTATTTACAAATTTCATTACTGGAATTATAAATTAGAATAATATAATGAGATTTAGTGAAAAAAAATATTCATTTAATAACAGTGTCACCTTTATTTATCTTATCATAAGATGATGTTTCTCATTATTTGACATTCATCTTGTTATTAGATTATGTATTTCTTAATTTAATACATTACTTAGAAGCATTGGAAATGATTCTAATCTCAATATTATGTGAATATTCTTCTTAAGTAGATTATATGTTTCTCAATCATGTCATTTTATCAATTGATATTACATTTATACTGTTTTTATGTTTTTCAAGACTCTTCAATTTAAATCCACATATAACAGTTGTATTTTTTATCTTTTACTCATGAAACCTACTTATATATTTCACCAAAATATGATGTTCATATAACTTATTTTATTTTATTTCTATTTGAGCATTCATAACCTTCTCAATTGCATTATGTTTATCATCTTTGGATTTTTAAAAAAATTTATTAATACATCTTTGGCGCACAAATATCTCTATATGGATTCTTCAAAAAAGTAAACTTTTGTTTCAAAAGTCATATAATTATTATTAATCTCATTTTTATTTAGATAATATATCAAATATGTGATTATTCTGAGATGTTCTTATGGATTTTACTTCCCTCCTATATTGATTATTCAAGATCATAAATTCTTATAGATTTATAAACTAACTACAATTTGTTGACCTATGGATTTCATTAAAAAAAAGAAATATTTACATCAGAACATCCTCGAGAAAATATCATAATTTTTAAAACAATATTTACACAAAATCCTTATATTATTTTGGAAACATAACACTATTTCTTCCTTGACTTCAATGATTTATTGAGATATTTATATTTTCAACGAATCATTCTGAATGTGTGCTCTGTGTAATCATGTTTCAATTTCAACTCTGATCTTTCTTACAATTATAAAAATACATATTACATAATATATATATATATATATATATATATATAAACTTATATATATAAAATATTCATGTAAACATTTGTATCTAAATAAAAATTTTAAAATGTTGAAACCTAATCATATTATTGCTAACATGAAAATGGGTTTCCTGTTGGAATACTCTTTTGAGATTCGTAATATTTCATTCCACACACCATAGGATTCGGTATTGATAGATCCTCTATAAACTGTTTATTAGTTTTTGTTTTTCTCTACTTCTAAACATCTTTAATATTATGGGGTTTTAAGGTATCTATCCAAATTCTCTGTGTTTCTGATACTATATCTAACCTTAATAATATTCATATTGGTAAAATCATTAAAACTGTTTGATAAAAAGTTTCTTTATCTTAAAAAATGAATATATTTATTTAAAATATGTAAAAAAAATTGAGAGAAAAACAGTTATCCAAATAGAGAGATCCCCTACTCTGATCCTAATTGATATTACCATGGGGATCATGTAGTCACCACGATAGGGGGTGAAATTTGTAAGGACTCAACCCCAATTTCTCGGAGCCGATGCCTTATTCTAAACATTGTCTTATAAACAAGGAATCATATCCTGAAGGACCGATTAGTTTAGTAGCTTTGGAAATATAGATACATACATAACATTAACATTAAATCTTGAAACTAAATACATAATATAATTTTTATTGGGAACATCCACTACTCTCTGATTATCCTTGTAGGTCAATCACAAATGTTTCTTCATGTCCTAAAAAAATGAAACATAAGAATGGTGTGATCTCAAATTCTTAGTAAGGGTGTGAAATATGAAGGATGATATCATAAACATCCAAAATATTCATGTTGAATTATTGAAAACACATGCCACTAAAAATAATAAATTTGAACATATTAAGGATGGAATATTAGCTGAATAAATAATTCCACAATAAAACATAATCATGAGTATTTTACTAGTCAAATAACCATATGAACATTCAATTACATGGGTCATAATGAGGGAAGTGAATATTCTGAACATTCTAAAATAATTTTTCAAGGCCTTGGAGAAGACTTCTAGAAATGATTAAGGCCTCAACAAAAACCATGTATCAAATTGGGAAAGGCCTCATCCAGTTCCACGTCTATTTGTATCATGAGACCAACAGATGCATCATGGGGATATAGAGGGCCCCTCCCAACACATACTAAGTCCAATTAATTACTCATATGAATGGGATAAACATAAACCATATACACATTCATATTGAAACAAACATAAGAAATGTAAATAACTTTCCCCGAACATGAAGCATAAACACTAACCATTCAGAGTAAATTTGTGAATGGTTTTAAGATAGCACATCCACATTCCAACTAGTCATTAAAAATTTAGATTAAATATGGTAGATGATATCATAAGAGATAAATATCAACTATGTAAAAGATTCAATAAGTGATGTAGTCTTATATTAATATACTTTTAAATGGGACCATTGAAAATCCTTGAGGGAAATAATCCTTAAACATTCCAAAGTGGCCCATACCACATTGAAAAATTCAAATAACAATCCCTTATAATATCATGAGAATAATGAGAATATTTATATGATATTCAAAAGGTCAGTACATACACCATAAGAACTAAATAAGTGGAGAACATGGCATATATATCATAAAAGTTAATGTAAGATGACAAAAGTCCTTTTACGTTTAAAAGAAGAGTCATTTTGTAAAATCGTATATATATTCCATTAAATAATATTTTAAACAAAAATATCCAAAAACAATACTAGGAAATTGAAATTATATTTCATGCATAAATGAAGTCCCCCTAAATTGAAATCAAGTAAAAAGTGTTCTTAATATTCATTGGTTATAAAACATTTTAGAGCGTTTTAAGGAAAGTATTAAAGATAATTTTAAAGTGGAAAGGAAAATTAGTTATATAAAAACATATAAATGATCCAATATAAATTTGAAACATTAAATGAGTGTTTTTAAAAAAATAATGGTGGCTTAAATTAGATTCTGGTGTACACTTGAAAACAAGTAAGAATTCGAAAAGAACCATTGAATCAGATTTGTATTTTAGAAATAATTTTGAATGTTCCTTTTAAAATGTGTAACTCCCCATTATATAAAGAAGGATTATTGTGGGTAAACATATTTATAACACTAAAACATAATTTATTAGGAATAAATAACAATACATAATAATTTCATTGAGGTAATAAGACAATAAAATTAACCTTCATGAAAATAGTGGTTCGGGTTGTAAAATCTCATAGCACATTGTAATCAATCAATTCAAATGCCAAAAAATTAATAATATTAAAATTATACTTTCAATAAAATTAAAATAATGATTTTCAAGATATTTTATATCTCTGGTAAATATACATACACCATTGACAATTATTAGTAGTGAATATGGAAAATCTCACAAAAAGGAAGTGAGATGAAGAAACCCTTACCTTAAGTATCAATGCGTTCCGCTCTTGAACGTAAGGTCCGGGAAAATGATATTATAATTTTTAATAACTTATTTCAGAAACTATTAGAAATTTTTTTAGTTTATCATAATTTTGTTTAATTCATTTATTCCTTTACTGATAAATTATTATATTGAATTTTGTCGTTCTAGAGTGTTCGTTTTCTTTATTTTCATAACTGGATCATTTGTTCTTAAGTAATGGAGTTCATATGGAATGGATATAAATATCCAGAATTAAAATTACATATTATTAATGAACATAAAGATGTTTTAAGTGGTCAATTATAAAATTTGGTTACATAAAAATCGGATGAATCATAAGATAAAATATTTATGACATTCACATAGATTATTTTAGTGGTATTTTGATTATTATGAATTAGTTTTGTCATACGATTTAATAATATGTACATATAATGGTTGTAGAATATTAAATGGGTTATAATACATAGATTATAGTCTAGTTCAACCATCAAAATGGTTTCATGACCAGTAATGAAGGAGAAATTGAAGAACAAAACTTCTTTGTCCACGAAGGTTATAAATTAGAACATCATTGATGTTGATTTTGTTTATAAAATAAAAGAGAGAGAGAGAGATATATAGTAAGGATATTGATGTAGGTTCTTCCATTAAAATTGTATAATTATTTTATATACATGATACAAAATATATCATGGTCATTTGGACAGAGTAGGTGTGGATAGGATAACAAAAGAAGATAAATTGAAATGAAACTAAATGAAAAAGAATGGTGCTTTACCTCTTAAAATAGCCTCTTTGGGAAAATCCTTAAGGGAAGGTATTTTGTTCTTTTGGAAAGAAAAAGGGATTATTGGATGGGGTGAGTGAATATGGATGTGTATTTGGGCAGTACATTGAAGAACATAATGTCTTAGAGGATTGGATATATGTGAGAGTGAGGGAGTGTTTTTATAGTGGAAGAGGGGAGGGTTTTCGTAATTTTTTAATCATTAGCTTACTAATTTCACTCAAGACCAGAAATTCTGATGATTCCATGTCCATGAATGGTAATAAATTCATGTGATTTCCAACCAAGTGGTCTTACATCATCTACGACTTAAGAATGATGCATAAATTCATGTTTTAGAATTTATAGTGAATTATCGTATTTTACTATTCATTAAAAATTCATGTTTTTAAGGAAAATCATAATAATTAACCCAAAACATATTTATATGTGTATAATCCAAAAATGAAGTCCATTTTTTAAACATAATTTTATAAATATGATAAATTTAATATTTAATTAAAATAATAATTTATTCTAAAAAATAGTTTCAAAGTATTTATTTACTAATTCCAAAACATATGTATATCGTACCTCCACATCAATATTATATATATACTATCAGTGGTAAGGTTAATTTTCATTAGGTCATATCAGTATTCATAATGGTATGATACTACTCATGAGGGTAGGTTAATATCAACAAAAAATTATGTTTTTTTATCAGACTCCAAATAATATACTGATTGCAACCGTGTATGTCATAATTTTGAAATTCACATCACATAAGTGACAAACCTGTGTTTACATGGATAGTTTATAACAAAGTGGTGTTTTTAGAGCCTCATTGAACAATGAATTCCATAGTAAATCTATTTGTAAATTCTTGGGGTGTTAAATTATCCCATTATTACAAAAATTTAATCCATGAAATTTGAAATTGAACGTCGAAAGGTAATGGTTGATAATAAAAAATGACATTATGTAAAACCATATCGGAAATATGGTTTCTAAATAAACCATTATGGAAGATGAGGTGGTCACCCCAAAGGTATTATTTCTTATGAGGGGATATTAGTTGGAAGTAAAAAAGCTGATCATGGAAGAAAAAATTAACTCAGAAGTTTTGATGGAACATTATAGAGGACATGTTTAGATGAATGTTGATTACTATAAATCTATAAAAAATCATCAGTTTTACGAATGATTAGGAAAACATTTTATTTTAAACCCTTTCCCATTATTTGAGTAATTATTACACTCTATAAGTGTATAAATATACAATTTCCACATTCAAACTCCTCATTTTATTGCACTTCATCTATAAATACATCATCACATAGAATGGGTTACACCATTTCATGAATCAATACATTAACCTCTAAAATGTTATACAATGATCAAGTTAAACCATTTCCTAAATGGTTAAAAAATTCCTAAATATAATGATTCCACACATTATAATGTAGTCCTCTATATTTCTAAGTTGAACTTATCATTTTCCTTTAATTAAAATGTAGCAGCTCTAAATTTCACATTCCAAACACATGAATAACATCATCATTTAACCTATTGAAATATGGTAATAACATTAATTATCATATAAACCATAATGGAAACATGAAATATTCTATATTCTTTATGTAAGATAAATGTTATTGGAAAATTCCATAAATCCTAAAGTGTTATAAACTACATCGATGAGAACCTAAAACACTTCTCAAAAAGTCCATAATCAATTCCAAGGTAGTCAGTACATATCAGAATCAACCCTTTCTCCATCATTATCTCAAAATCATATAAGGGTTTTCATTCCCTCAAACATGATTTTTTCTGAAAAAGTTTAACATTCTCCTGAATAAATTTTCCTTTGTACTATTCACCATATGACCTCAAATCCTTAATGAAATGGTACTATAGTACAATCCTTATATATCTCATAATTCATACAACTAGTACATTACTAACAAAATATTCAAATGACATGATTCTGGACTGGGCATTCTAATCATTCTACTTCATCTATGGTTGTATCATAACTTGATCATTATCCAAAATCATCATTTGTGGTATATTCCTTTGAAGATTGGGACATTGATTCGCATAGTGTCCAATATCCTTGTATTTGAATCATTGTACATTGGAAACTATTTTCTTACCCTTGAAATCATGTAATAAGTGTCCTTCTCTCCAAACTTTTAGATAACTCCCATTCCCTTCAAGCATTTACCAGGGTGATTCTTTCCACAATTATCACATATGGGAAAACACTTCTTTCACTTCTTCCCTTTATCCCCATATCTCTCTTACATCCTATTATTATTTTTCTTCCCTTTAAATCCATAGGACTCATAGAAGTCTTTACAAACCTTGTAAACACATGATATTATTTCACCATATGATGAAGATACATGGGAGACAATCTTCCTTCGAAATGATGGCTTAAGACCATTAGATATATCATCCTTCTCAATATTTGCATCATATGAATTGGTGAAGTTATCATTCCTTCTAATAGGTGCCATTTATAATTAATTTCATATTATATATTATCTCATATAATTATTAACTCTCTATAACTAGAAAAATGTTATAACACATAGAAAACATTTATGCATCATAAATCCTAGAAACATATACTTTGCTTACTTAGAGGACATAAATCCATAATAATGGTGGGATAATAAAATTTGATTTATCATAAGCATATATCTCGAGATATTCAATACTAAGAGTGAATCAAGGACCATTTTCATGTACCAAGATACCCCAGGTCAAGCTTGAAACTCCTTGTCAGTGTTTTTACTCCTAAGTTCATCTATGCCCTAGCCACCTCTACCTATTTGTATGCAGACATGGATGTATTTTCTAGAAATATCCTCACAATATATACCTAAAGATGATTCAAGGACGTTTTTGTATATTTTTACTCAAATACTACCTTAAGTATTTGTTCCCAAATCTAAATTTTCTAATCTATTTTTCATGTTTTCTACTAAACATCCTTTAATACCAATTGTAAGGACCCACCCCCAATTTCCCAGATCTGGTTCCTTATTTTAATAGATTGGAATATAAATACAAAATCAAATCTCAAAGTACGGAGTAGTTTAGATGTTTTTGAAATCCATATACATACATAGTTTCAACATTACAACTTGAAAATAAACTAAACATATAATTTTTATTGGGAACATCCAACACTCTAAGATAATCCTTGTAGGTCAATCACAAAAACATATTCATGTCTTTAGAAAATAAATCATAATAAAGGGGTGATCTCAATATCTCAGTAAGGGTAAGAAATAAAGTTGAATATATCATAAGCATCAATATTAGGCATGGTAAATAATTTAAAACACATGCCTCTATAACTTAATAAACATGACCACGTTAAGGAATGAATATTAACTGACTAAATGATTCAATAATAAAACATAATCATGGGTATTATACTAGTCTAATAACCACATGAAAATTTAATTAATAGCATAATAATGAGGCAATTTCATATATTAGACATTCTGAATCATTTTTTCAAGGCCTTTCCAAGACTTCTAAAAATGATTAAGTCCTCAATCAAAACCATGTGTCAAATTGGGAAAGGCCTTGGCCAATTCCTCATCTATTTGTCTTATGAGATCTACTGATGCATCGAGTGGATATAGAAGGCCCCACGAAAAAATTACTAAGTATAATGAATTCTTCATATGAATAGGGATAATCATAAACAATATAAACATTCATATTGAATCTAACTTCAGAAATGTAAATAATTTTTCCCAAACATTAATCATAGTCACTAACCATTTAGAGTAATTTGGTGAATGGTTTTATGATCGAACATCCACATTAAAACTAATTATAAACCATTCAATTAAATATGGTAGATGACATCATAGGAAATAAATCTCAATTAAGTAAAAGATTAAATAAGGGATGTTGTTTTAAATGATGATACTTTTAAATGAGACCATTGAAAATCCTAGAGGGAAATAATCCTTAAACATTCCAAAGTGTCACATACCACCTTGAAACATTAAAATCACAATACCTTATACTATCATGTGTATAATGAGACTCTTTATATGATATAGCGAAGGGAATTACAAACACTACAAGAGAAAAATAAGTGGTTAACAAGACATATATCTCATAAAAGTTAATTTGAGACGAGAAAAATCCTTTTTTCATTTAAAAGAGGAGTTCTTTAAGAAAATCATTTATATTTTCCATGAAATCATATTTTTAACATGAATATACCATAAAATAAAATAATAGTACATTGAAATTATATTTTAGGTACAAATTGTTCCCATTTAATTGAGATATTGTAAAAACAGTTCTTAAGATTCATTAGAAATAAAACATTTTAAAACATTTTATGGAAAATATCAAAAGGAAATTTAAAGAGAAAAGGAATGTTTGTTATATTAAATACAAAAATGATCCAAGAAAATTTTATAAAGATAAAATGAGTGTTTTTATAAAAATAAGGGTGTCTTTAAACATTTTCTGTTGTACACTTGAAAATGAGTATGAATTCGAAAAGATCCCTAGAATCGGGTGTGTATTTTAGGAATATTTTTGAATGATCCTTTTAAAATATGTAACTCCCCATAAAATAACGAATGATTATGTTTGGTAAACATATATATGACACTAAACCATAATTTATTATGAGTTCATAATAATACATAATACATTCATTGAAGTAATGAGACTATAATATTAACTCGAATGAAAATGGAGGTTCTAGTGGAAAAAACTCTTACCACTTTGTAATCAATCAATTCGAATGCACCAAAATTAATAATATTAAAATTATACATTTAATACCCAAAAAATAATTCTATTCATGATATTTTATATAAATGGGAAATATATATGCACCATACACATGTATTAGTAGTGAATACGGAAAATCACAGAAAAATGGATGTGAGTTGAAGAAACCCTTACCTTTAGTCCGAATGTGTTCTACTCTTGAACTTAAGGTCCTAGAATATGAAATTAGACTTAATAGTAATATAATTTAGAACCTATTAGACATGTATTTACCTTATCATAAATATTTTTAGTTCATTTATGCCCTTATTGATAAGTTTTAATATTGATTTCCGTCGTTCTAGAGTGTTTGTTTTCTTTATTTTCATAATTGTTTCAATTGTTCTTAATTAATGGAGTTCATATGGAGTGCATGTAAATATACAGAATTGAAATTAAATATTTTTAATGAAGATAAATAAGTTTTAAGTGGTAATTTATATCATTTGGTTACATGGAAATAGAAAAAATCATTAGATGAAATATTTATGAGATTCACATAGATTTTTTTAGCTGTATTTTGATTATTACGAATTAGTTTTGTCATACGATTTAATAATATGAACATATACTAGTTCCAAAATATTAAATCAGATATAATACATATATTATAGTTTTCTGAAACCCTAAAAATGGTTTAATGACTAGTAATGATGTATAAATTGAATAAAAAAGTACAATGTCCTTTAAGGTTATAAATTGGAACCTCATGGACGTTGATTTCGTTTATAAAATAAAAGAGAGGTTGAGGGAGAGTAATTATATTGATGATTTTTCTTCCATTAACATGATTTTATTTCAGTATATAAATGATATTGGATCTATAAAGGTCATTTTTAAGAGGATGTGAGGATAGGATAATAAAATAAGATAAATTGAAATGAAACTAAATGAAAAAGAAACGTTCTTTACCACATGAAATAACATCTTTGAGAACCTCATCATGGGAAGGGATTTTGGCCTTTTGGAATGAAAAATTGATTATTGGACGTGGGGAGTGACTAAGGAAGTGTATTTGGGAAGAACAATGAGGATCTTCAAGGCTTAGAGTAGTGATGAGAAGAGGGAGTGATAGGGTTTTTTTAGTGGAGGAGAATATGATTTTCATAATTTTTAATCATTCATATATTAATTTCATCAATACAATAAATAATGATTATTTTATGTCCAAGAATATTAATAAATGGATTTTATTTCGAACCATGTGGGCTTAAATCATCCATGACTCTAACATGATATAGAAATAAAGGTATTAGCAATTATTGTGAATTGTCGTATTTTACTATTCATTAAAAATTCATTTTTTAATGAAAAAATCCAAAAAAATCACCCAAACCCTTTTTTGACGTGTAGAATCTAGAAATGAAGTCCATTTTTTAAAACTATTTTTCTAAATATGGTTAATTTAATATTTATGTAAAATAATAATTTATTCTGAAAATAGTTTTAAAATATTTATTTACTAATTCTAAAAGATAGGTATATCATTATTCCACATCAATATTATTTATATACTATCGTAGTTAAGGTTTACTATTCATTAGGTAATATCAACATTCATAATGGTATGTTACTTTTAATAAGTTTAGGTTATTATTCAACAATAATTATGTTTTCCTTATCAGAATCCAAATAACATACTGATCACAAACGTGTATGTCAAATTTTTGAAATTCACATCACAGAAGTGAAAAAAATATGTCTACATGGATAGGTTAAAAAAGTGTTTTTTGTAGAGACTCAGTGATCCATGAATTCTATAATGAATTTCGTTGAAAATTCTTTTGGTGTTAGAAAATTGGAGTAAAAATGTTTTAACAATTATATTTAATTTAAAATATTTATTGTCAGTATGTTTATCAAACCACTATATTATGTTATGATACATGTATCATTATAAAAACATCCCAAATAAATTAAATTTTTCAATAAATATGATATAAGGAAAATGGAACATTGGAATTTTTAAAATATTCATCCTCATTATGAGGACCTGCATCCATTCCATGGGAACTACCTTCGATAAATGGACTATTAAATAAAATTTCCATTAACTAAAAGTGATGGGTATTTATATTGGATCCCGTAGTGGATCTATATCCAATAAAACTCACATATATCATTGTATGATATCATAACTACTACCATTAATTACAATATATATATATATATCGATCAGCAAAAGAAAAACGTAAAAGAATATAATAGAAAACATTTCTAAAAAAAATCTCTATCTCATAACTCCACATAAGGTGACAAAATATTTTATGCCTCATTTATATTCTAGTATGAATCCATATGATAATACTTATGCTAAATTTTTTATTCATTCATCGGATTATTTTCAATTCCTTACATAAACATACTCTGGGAATCCACCTCCCTCTCGTATTGATCCATCCAGGGAACCTTGAATCAATTCTTATATGATAGGCACCTCTATAAAATACAACTATGTCTGTTGGGCCTGTGAACGAAAGACCTAATTATAATTACTCTAAAAACCCTTTTCACCAATATTAATTAAAAATTTATTGTGCCACTTCTACATCCATGCATTTCTATTGATGAAAACAAAAATAGATGTGGACTATTTAGGACGTCACTTCAAATGAAAATATATACATTTTTAGTACATTTTACACATAACCCTATTTATATATTGATGACTCCATGAATAAATGTATATTACCCAAAAATGTTTTCCCACTGAAATAAAATCATCATTTCTAACTTCAAAAAAAAATTAATTCACTATAAATATATTAACACTTCTATAATATTCATTAATATTTATGAAATCTCTTATTTTTAAAACATTCATTGTAATTTATTAACCACACCTTTAAAAAACATATTCAAATATCCATATAATATCTAGGTAAAAGTAATTGAAATATCTTTCATGAATCATAATGTTAATAACATAACAAATTATTATAATTATCATTTGTAGTCTTTCTAGAATATGTTATTCCAATAACATCATTATGAAATTCTATATCTATTAAATATTTATCTAACTAGTGTATATGATGATTCTATATCTAGGAAATCACCTCCACAAAAACCACTTCAACAAATTCATTTAAAATAATGAAATGATATCATCATTTAATAATTTTGTTTGAATATTTTCAATGACCAATGAACTCACCACTATTATCTTAGAATTTTCTTTTTCATGAGGTGGAATCTCCCTAACTGGTCACCCATCCTGATTCCAAAAATTACAAAATTATATTTCTAAAAACTAATAATCCCCCATATAATAACATTTTGATCCTTTTTTTCTTTGACCATCCATAAAACTTTTCTTTGTTAGAATTATTAAAACATGAAAATATCATCATGAATTCATCTATAATAAACTGAATTTTTCGACAAATGAACATTCTAATCCATTGAATGTTATGACTTTTCAATTTTATATCCTGTTTAACTCATTATTTATCTATGTATTTAAAAGTATTACCTATCCCGAATAACCATCCTATATCATAAGTATATGAAATTGAATATATTCATCAGATTTTGTTTATGATTTCGATGGGATGTGCCCGCCCTATGGCCTATGATCGTGTGTGTTGGCTATATTTTTTCCCCACATTACTATAATTAAAAGGCTTCAATATTTCATCACATTGATTGGAGATGTTATCTCCTTGATTGAAACAATATTATGGGATTTTGGTTCCTATTTTCATGGATTTCTAATTAGATATCATCACCTATTCCGAGTCTCTCTTTGAGTTATGTCTTCTTTCTAGAATTAATTCTCAATACCATCTTGTTGTGGAAACTGGTTAATTAAAGTACTAATTTCTTGATATTCTAATTCTGTTTTAACCTGGATGTAATCATCAGTTAGAAGATTATTCATGTTGGGGATCACAATCCATGTCTAGAAATTATGAGCATTAGTAATCTATATTCTTTCTATTAAAATAGAATCTCATGTAAGGAATCATAAGTTGTGGAACCCAAGGAATCCAATTTCTATCATGAGGGAATTAAATTAATGGAATAAATATTTCCGTTCATATTACCCCAAGAACCCCAAACTTATGCATGGGGTATGTATTCGGGTTATGTCACTATTTATACATCCTTTGGAGATGAATAGCTTTGTCTGGTTTCAATTTATTGGGGGATGAGTTTAATATCTTTTGGAGATGAACAAAATGTTATTATATTTTAGGGACCTGATAGATGTATCAGAATTCCCCTTGAGACCTCTCTAAGAATAATCAGAACATACCTTGTGAATGATCATGGAGGTGTGTCCATATGGGGGAAAATATCAAACCTTTGTGATGAACTAGAATGTCCTATGAGACAGATTTGGGATGGATGAATCAAAACACACCTTGAGTCAAATAAAAATGGTAAATATGGATGCCACATGAATTGAATTATAAAGGTGTTCCCTGTGGGGGAATGAATCATTTCATTTGTGAACATGAATTTAATGTGAGATGGAGATATTATGGATGAATTAAGATTTCCCCTTAGGATAAATCCTAATTGTTTTTCAGGAAACCCCTTGAGGTGGATCAGCGAGTTATGTCCCTATAAATAATAATTTAACACCTAGGTAGTGAACCATAACATACCTTAATATTATTCTACGATGGATGAATCATATATCCCTTTGATATAAATCTGAATTGATTATCAGGACTCCGTTTGAGGTTGATCAAGGATATGTGTCCCTTGTAGGGAAGATGTCACACCCGTGTGGTGAACGAGAATGAACCTTGTGATGGAATTTAGATGGATGAATTATAATTCCATGTGAGTTTAATCTGAATGGTAGACATGGACACCAATTGAAGTGTATTAGGGAGTTTGTTCCTTATAAGGGATAATGTCACAATTATGTGGTTTATCAGTGTATGGGAATGCCCCATGGAGTTGAACCTAGGATGTTGATTAGAATACCCCTTGAGATGGTTCTGGGTTGGATGGATCAGAACACCACTTAAGGTGGATCCAGGGATGTACGTCTCTACAAGGGAGCACCAAAATATATTATTGGCCTATAAATAACTTCAAGGGGGATACTATATTCCATTCTTATCGGACATGGATAAAAAGTAAAAAAGTTGAATTCCAATTATTATGATCGTGTGATAGGATTGATCTTTGTTTCTTAACATCAGGTTATAAGGGCGCTTGTGTCAGGGAATTAGAATTGATGTGGGATGTTGTATGGTTACACATTGAATATTCTAATCAAAATATAATTTCTCTGTGTTAGATGGTGTGGGGATTATGCATTATGATTCTCAACTAATATGGATGAGGTGTGGTCTCACATGTGAGGGGAATGCTCTTACAATATATATGACCAATAGGGAATTGAGATTTAATGTACCATGAAATTAATCTAGATTTTTTGGGGTTTATATTTTTAACCTCATGGAGTCTCCCTATGTATCCCATCTGGATGTGAATCAAATCCCACATTCATTCGAATAGTTGGGGCTTACACCTGATAGGATTCCCATTGGAGCATTCGGGATGGTGTGGTTGTAATGATCCCCACTAACCTCTAAGCCCACATGAGTTGTGATCAATGTTAGAAACAAGAAGTATTATATCTGAATATCACATGATCTTTTTTATCCACTAGTGGATAGATGATATTGACCAAATGGAAATGGAGAGATGGAGGGGAGTGAGAGTAGTACCTTCGGCATGAAATCCCAATGGAGTGCTTTTTCCATGATGGATTCTCAGGGGATTTAATTTCATGTTATTGATGAAAATAACATTCTATTGAAGTAAATCCCATTCCACACATAAATAGATCATCATAATCTTATAGCATAGAGAAAGACTATAGGTTGACTTTATATACTGAGAATGTTTTTATGTAGTTTAATATTATACAACTAGGACCTAAATGATGGATTTTTTTCATTATTAAGATCAAACAGGGGGGACTCACTCTTCACCTCTAGGGATTACATGACATATGATCGTGATCTTATTGGTGGGGCATGTGATTGTCACATCTAGGGTACAATGATGGGAGCTGTAACATGTCAAGATGTCTATAATAGGATCACCATGGTAAAAATGAATATGGATTAGGTCAAATATTCATAGAAGAAATAGTTAATTCATTGGATTACCCATGTGAATATTTGAAACCATGAAGGGGACTCAGAATTTGGTGCATACATATTTAGAGGGTTGTGCACAAGAGTTACATGATACATGGGATCAAGAATAAGGGATGGATATGGTGCCTAAAAGAGTAGGTGCATGGATGATTTGGGATATTCACAAGGTAAAGGTTGGGTGAATATGGGGCCTTTGCGTGTACCCGCGATATGAAAAGTGATATTAGTATAGTATTAATCAACTCTTTTACTAGTCATGTTTAGACCCATACGTGTTCGGTCATCGATGTTCCACTACCTTGTGTTGACCATGATATACGTTGTTATGGAAGACGGAGTGTTCATGAAGAAGAGTGACACATTGACTTTCTAAGAGATTCTCAATGGGAGTGGTCAGCTTATATTTAAATTTATAATCCTTGGTGGTGGGATTTAAATGGCTTGGGATTATAAGATGCATTGTGTGTATCATCTTTGATTGATATGGGAGCTAAATCATTTAAGATTCCTAGTTTGATTTGGACTATAGCATGTAAGAGGTGTGTTTGTGAATATCATTCATATCTTGTGTGTAACCCTTATATCGTAGACATTATTTCAATGGAAAATTTTCTTACATGGTCTTTAATATTAAAAATATATTTGGATTTGGCACAAAAGATTTTTTTCATGCATAATGTGGTCCTGCATGCATTATCAAAAACTTGTGTGCACCATCCCCATTGGCTATAGAATGGTTCTCCCATGTTGGTTATATGCCCGATTCCTCCATAATTGACCGTTAGGTGCATTAAAATGAAATTTTGGAACCCCCCCTACAGAATATAATCATAATGTGGACTATAAGGACATGTTCTGATGGAAATGATGAGTAAAATGGTCTATTAACATAGGTGTACACACTTGTGAGGGTTAGTCATTCAGTAGTATCTCACATGTGCAGATGATTCTAGTGAATGCCTTTAAATAGGCCTAGGGTCCCCACTATATGGCACGTTATCTTCTTTCATGATAGTAATCTTTATCTCATGCATGAAATTCTCAATTTTGTGTGAAACATTGAATATTCAGTTTTTCCTTACATAAAAATCCACTTCGATGATCTATCTTTTGCAATCAAATATTATTTTCTTATTCACCCCACTATGTTGATACACTACCTCACCTTTTTCATACAAAAAGCTTTTCATTCAATCACCTCTCACAGACTTTCGATACCCATCTTATAAGGCCCACCATGAGAACCTGGATGACATTAAAGCCGCTACCACTTCCTAGTGCACAAAAATTGTGGTAGATAATTATATTTATGAAGATAATACGGTGGTATTAGATAATCATATTCTAATTAGAATGATACTAGAGGAATATAAAATTATCCACAATGTGAATACAATCCAATAAAGAATTTTATGCTGCTCAAAGAGAAGAATGTCCCAAGAAAGGAAGGAAACATGTTGGGCTTAGGGTTTATGATTGTGGAAAAGTTAAACCTTTGGAATATATCTATTCATGTACACACAAATGTTGATAATTAATCCATGGTCACCTATGTGGTGAATGTGAGAAGTAGGATAGTCATAGAGTAGGAGCGACATGTTAATGATTTCCCTGCCAACTATGCCATCATTTTTCCTAGCAGCATGCAGGATAATAGTTGGGTATGGAACAAGGTCTAGGACCATAGATCTGATATTATTTTCACTAGTGAGTGGGCTTTTTCATACTGGGAATTCTATACTTGTGTGGAGTATGTGGTGGAGCTCTACCAGGTCAGACTAAATGGGGTGGTGTGGATGTCATAGTTCTATATCAGTCATCAATAGAATATGGCTCTAGATATTATCCATTGATGTACCCTAAACAAAAACACCATGAAATAACATTATGGAGATTTTAGAATCAAATTTTTGGATGTCAACTATATTAGAGGCATCCCACTAGAAGGTTTCAAGTATGACGTGTTCCAGCCTTCCCAAAACACATGGGATGATAGGCAGCTGACTCCTCTCCCTACACAATAGCATCTGGAAGTACTGAAGAAGAATATGGAACATTCTATTTTCATCCACATGATATTCCATTCATAGTTTGGTTTGATAGGTTTTTGAAGAAGATTTCATCGCAAATATTATGGGATAGGGAATGCAGTGACCAACAACATTATAGATGAGGAGTCTAGGATCGTATTGTTTGATATGAGAAGAAGGAAAATTTTAGGAATATAGCTATACTATGGTTTGATTATGGGAACCTCTAGTCTACTACACCACGTTCTTATCTACTTTCCATAGTCAATGGATGCATCTGATTAGGGAAATTTGGATGGGCATGTTCCCCAGGACACTAGTGATGTTGGAAATCTTGGTGGCTTGAAACATAGTCACCCTCGGGGGAACCTATTATGGGATAGATCTATAGCCTAATGTATCATGTGGTGATGGAAAGAACACCAAGGAGGATCTATAACTCAATCCAGTTCTTTCATAGCTGGATCATGGTGCACTATAGGGGTTATGAATTCCCAAACTCCCCCACTCCATCAAATATCTGTATGTTACCATCTATTCATAAAATTCATACATTTAGGAGAGTATAATTCCATAAGACATGGGTCACAATTAGAATCAAAAACCATGTGATATTTAAACTACACACCTAATCAAATTCTATTGATCCTATTTTGAATGAAATGAAGGGAACCTATGAATATAAGGACTACCATCATAGTTTCATAGGTAGAGTGATGGTAGCATGGATTGATGGAAACATTTTATACAATCCATACACACCATCTTTGTTTTCCTAGTAGTTTGGGTCTCTCTAATAGGTGATAAATAGAGTCTATGTTGATGTTAGAAAGGAGAATCATCCTAGTGTCTATCATCAGCTCTAGAGGATTCTAATGCATATGAGCTTAGGAAAGGCTATTATATTGCTGCCAACCAATTTTTACGCTAGCCTATTAATGGACTATGCTAAAAACTGGGTAGTAGCATACCCAGACATGATTTTGAGGAAGCTCATTAAGGTGATCGAGCCACTAAGTGTAGTATTGGAGAATTAGGGTGGACGGTATGATACCCTCTATAAAACGAGCTTGGGTATAGAGGAAACCCATGTTTCAACTCCAACACGAGTGGCGAGAGGGGTTTTTTTCACCCAACTCTTTGAGGAGAGAGTCCCGGAATGAGATATCAGGTGTTTGTGGAAGTCCTAGGTAGGTATTAATAGAGTTATTTAGGATCCTAGGAATAATTTGAAATATTATTTATAGCTATTAACGAATGATATCTTCCCATAAATCTGTATGGCATGGAAGATAATTTCAATTTCTATGTTGTGGGAATATTTGTGATAAAGGATGATATGAGTTGGAATTGAGCATCAAAATGTTCATCATATCTTGAATATAGGGAAATTGAGCTTATTTGAATGAAACATGTATCTAATGGAAATAGACCCCATTTCATGCTAGCAAGTGGAGTATAAGACTCATTCTGCCTAAGAGTAGGTGATGCTTGGCAGTGATCCAAGGAAAGAGTAGTCAACACCTATCGATGAATCTTCTGATGAGAACCCACCAAACAAGGTATTACATGGGAGAGAGAAAAAATTGTATACTTTTAGGATGATTTGGTCACACTTCATGAGCTAACAAATAACTTACCCACCTCTCACATTCGTTTTTTTTTCTTTCCTGAATCTATAACCAAATCATGTTTTTTACAGGAGCATCATGGTAATAGGAATGGGGCCCCTAATGAAAGGGGAGTATGTGCACCAATGTGTTCTTGGGAGAATGATCTAAATCCTTGTTAAGGGGATTATGTAGCCTATGGTAAAGTTGAGAATGTAATGGTGATGTCCTAGGATACTTAAATCTTCCATGACATTTATGGGGGACGATGCCTTAGAGATTCAATGGTGTCACCCCCTAGTGATGTGGAACACCCATATTGTCTCGTAATTGAAATACACATACCTCAAGGTAATAGTGCATCTTGATTCCACTATCCAACTAGGATATTACATGTATATTTTGCATCTACTTGTTTTTCCAAAATGTAGTTCCTTAAGAGGAACCCACTCAACCAACATCATGAGACCTGTTATTGGTTGTCGATGTTCTAATAAGGGTGAAGGGGAACCCTATAGTAGAACTCCCTACCAAGACTCGGGGACTCATCAATTTGATTCACACCATTTGTAGGATTATCTCTCCCATGAAAACTCAACATTTAAATTTTTTATCTAATTGAATGATGTGTTATAATTACAATAAGTGATTGAAGGTTTGTGCGCTAAAAAATTTCTAAGTATGAAATATATTGGGGGCATAATCTGATATATTTTATATCCCTTGAGGTTTCAATCATCCAAGATAATCTAACCATTATACCAGGTAAATAGACAGCCACGACAATGAGTGACTCCACTGCTGGGATGGAGATCGATGATATCGAGGGTGAAGCTACTATAGAATGGTCAAGTGAGGAAGGTCAACCTCATGATCTAGAGCCCTACCCTTCTGATAGGATTCCAATGGATGACCTTGATACAGTCAATCATGTAGTTTTTCATGAGTAAAAACCTATACCATTAAAGGAGATAGAAGACCCCACTTTGAGGTCACTTAGGAGAATCATATAGTCTGGTGGAGGGTGTGGATGTACATACAATGTTTTATCACTCAGCCTCCTTAACCATTCATGGTGATTCAGATATGTTCTCTCATCCATTGGTTGAACAATATTTTTATAGTAGGCATGAATGATCATGGGCCCCACACACTAATCAATTACTTCCTTGATGTGTGTGTCCATGAGGGATGAAACATTTAGATGGGGCATGGAACCAATATAAGTATGACATCATCTAAAAGCTCCATGATTCAAACTAGGAAATCCATCATATAGTGGAGTAGAAAAAAGATCATGCCACCTTTCTCAACCATCAGAAATAATTTCTCAACCAACTGATAACCCAAATAGAGGAGGATGAGATCCAAATGAACCTAGACATCACTCAGATTGCTGATCTCTACCTTATGAAAGACCCGAAGTATATTCGAGCTAATGGGATTCATCTAACTGCTCATGAGGAGGAAGAATACATTGAGTGGCGGTATCATGCAATGGAGTCTACATGCTAGAGGTTAGAATAGTTGAATCACCCTATTTCCAATGTATATCCATAAGTAAAATTATTCCATGACACATGAGAGGCTCTAGAATGTTGATGAACATCGCAAAATGCCACATTTTTCTTGTTTAAACACTTCTTCATGCATGTACATATTATTTATTTATTATATCACACCTATAATATCTACAAGATTTAAAAAAACTAGTTTCTAATATCCAATATGTCATGATCTAAGTGAGAAACAAGGGATGACCATGTAAGTGTTCAATCATATGAGATTGTTGGAAAATCATTGATCTCTTTGTGGATTTCTATTGTTGACAGACCATCGTGAGTGTTTAGGCTGAGAAAGGCAGTGCTTAGGAAATTGAGTTCTCTTTACAACGAACATTGTATAACAACATGTGTTAGTGCATGAATGTGATAACCCCAGGGGTATTGAATTCACCCCAAAAAAGGGGAATGTAGAGTTTGAATAAAATTTTCCAAAAAAAATTACCCAATGGGAGTTGAATCATGATTTTGGATAAAAGATGACCATTTCCGAAACACAAAATATGTATTTCTTAGTAGATAATGGGCATAATAAATGATTTCTAAATGATGTCCTTGTTCAAAACATGGATTTTGCCTCCGATTATAGTACAATGTTCTCTGGGGAATTGGACTAAGATGGTAACTGATTGATAGTGGGACACCATTCCATTACATGGTCCCTTCATATATGTAGTATGATGAAAATCCAAAAGAGGGGCATGAGAGGTGTGGGAATGGACTGATTGATTGTTCAATTAGAATCCACCACCCTTGGAATTACTCCAACATGGATTAGATCACATTGTCGCATGTGTACTAGTCTGAGAAATTTCTAAATGTGTCTTATAGAGGAATTTTTATATTAAATAATGAGAAACGATTGATATGATAGATAAAAATCACATGAGGATAGGGACTCTATGTTGAGGGTGAAAAATATATTTCAGTTTTGTGCCATGAATTATTTTCATCGGAAAGGAATTTTAACATTTAATAGATTAAGGGGTGCATGTGGCATATACACAGAACATCCCACAGTTTCATCCTCATGTTCTAAGAAGATAGAATCCTATTTTTATTGCCCGGAGTAGATTTATAGTTTAGAATAATGAAAACAGGTGTGTAATGAACCAATTTGAATGATTCCTTCCATGCCATGAATGTATATGACAAGGAACATAGAACAACTTGGAACCCTAACACATTGAAATGGAATCTCGGGTGGGTGTCTCAATGGATTGTATGCAACATCAACGAAATGTTATCCATCATGAATATAACTTCTAAGAGGCTACCTAAAGCTATATAAAACATCTACAAGAAAAGATGAATCATTTTTGAATTCATAATGTCATGAATTGATCTTTTCACTTTTTTTAAGGTCATAGAGTTCAAACCATGGGGTTATGGATTATTTTATAGGCATGAAAGAGTATTACTTCTTCATGAATTTGTATTCGGGTAGGCTTTTATGATATATCAAATTTAAAAGGAAGGTTGTAGATAGATTAAGGTCAGGGTGAATAGACCATACACCTAGTTTAATGTCATATATTTTGGATAATATGGTGATATTGATGGACATATGTGGTATCGAAAACTAAAAAACTTGACCTAAATGAGGGACAATGATACCTAGCACCACACTACACATTTTTAGGATGATTCACACACATTTTATTTCCATAAAGGTTATACTTGAAACATAGTGAGGTATGAGGAGATTATTAGTTAGGGGATTCCCTCTAAAACAAGAGAATTCAATCTTCTCAAACTCAGATAGTAGGCATCCTGAATTCATATAGTGTAAGACTATAGTTTAACATCATGTGTTGAGGAATTACTTATTTTTAATACCATATTTTCCATAAAAGGAATACTAGTTTGACATAGGGTAGGATTATCCCTTTTTTAGAGGAATCCCAAACATTTCTATGATAATATGGTAGTTTCACATCATGTGATGAAGATGTTACTTCCTTGTATCATGTAATGAGGGAATCCTAACCCATCGATGGTTTAAGGTAATTGATTTGGGATAAAACCTTGAAGGATATCTGTGGGATATTTTGGGGCGATTCACCAAAGATAACAGATGGTTTTGTTGTGAATTAGTGGTTTGGCATGGAGACATAATTACTAGTTGTCAAAATATATCCTGAGAGGATGGGAATAAAGACACATTTACTTATGATGGTGAATGAACACAACTATGGTCATTTAGTTTGGACCATTAAAAAAATTAAAATTTGAACTGCTTACACAATTGGGTAAATGACTGTTTTAAGGTTATATGTGTGGCATGAAAAAGGTAAACTCTGATGTGAATGAGGGATAAGGAGGCTTGCACAACACACAAATACCATTAATAAAATGTAAAACCATTTTTGGTGGTATGGATTATACTATGAAATGGGACCCCTAATAGAGAGATGTAGTGTGGTAGAAAGAAAATCCCAACATGAATGAGGGAAATGGATGCCCAATGTCACATGACATATTCTAAGGGAGACTTCCTCACAATTTAATGTTGTGATTATTGTAATTTAAGATGAATGATTTAATCTATAGAGTTTGGACCTTTTGTTCAACTAAAACGTAGATATGTAGCATGACAGAGCGACAAACCTGATGTGAAAGGGGGCATAAAAGGCCCAATTCTATTCCACATACTCCTAAATATATCCTCATATTGTTTACAATCATGATTCTTATAATTTAATATCTTAGTTTTTGGTCATAGATTTGTGACCATGAGTTCCATTTTATAGCTCGATGATGTCAGTTCCCACCCTACCGATGCTTTTAAGCCCACAAGAGTCGTAGTTGGTATTTGAAATAAGGAATGGAAAGCATGTTTTCTTTTCCAGTGAAAGCACACCACAATGATGAGGAGACACCATTTTGATGGTTTCCTAGGGATACTGACTCTCCTAATCAACATGTGAAGATGAATGGAGGGGGAAACAAAGGGAGTTGGCATTCCACCAAGACATAGGGCTTTAGAAATGTGGTATGTCAAGAAATATGGAATCTAGATAAGTGGTGACCAATGGGTATAGATTATCTGTTGAATATGTTTGAGATAGAAACACCACAGGCACAATAGTTATGATTGTTTAAATAAAATTTAGGATTTAATTTTTACCTAATTCAAAACACAGGATTTATTTTTTTCAAATATTCATCAGGATTATTTCCTATGATGAGAGGTGAGAATTTGTAGGACATAATCTTTATTATGGGGTCTATTTATATTATGAGCATAATGATATTACATATTGAGAAATATTCAATCTATGAAAATTGATTGTGGAAATATCCATGTGGGATTAAACACCCTAGGATCCACATCATAGTGTGTTTGGGTGTTCCCATGAGAATATTCATAAGTGGGATTCAAAATAATTATAAAAGAAATGGTTTTGAAGGTGGGATGATGACCTAACCTGACCCAGGGTAGATGTACCTGGGTAAATGTTAAAAATTTGTAATAATTTTGGTAGTGAAATTATCTTGATGTGAATGATGTCAAGGGGGGCCATTGATAGACACCACACTTTCAATATGACACGAATATAGTTTAGTGTCTTGATTACTAAATCGCAATGAATCATTTAATTTATAGACATAAATCTTGAACCATGATCTCATAGTTTAAGGTCATGGAGATTGGACATTCATTTGGTATTTCAAATGGATATGTGTAGCGTGCTAATGTGATAAACATGTTATAAATGAGGGAAAAAGAGGAAAAATACCACTCAACGAAATCCTAAGAACGCTCACACATATATTCATGTTGTATGGTTGGGACCGTGAAAATCATTTTAATGTCATGTCTCTTATACTATAGAGGGTCTTTTCTATATAGGTGTATTTATAGAATTCAAGAGGTAAAACCAGGTGTGTATTTGGACATAGAGACTCACATAACACACATATACCTTATTAAATATAGCATATATTTTAAGGTCTTAATGCCTAGATCAAAAATGAGTCCATGGGGGGAAGGATTAATGAATATTCTAATGGTCCAAGAAATGAGAAGTCTGGTTGTCTCTATGTATTCCATAAGTATTGGAATCCATAAAAAGATTATTCTAGAAAATTGTGTGGAAGAGTATATAATCTAGTGGGTACAGTCCTCTCTAGTCTGGGAAATGAGGTATCACATGACTGTCATGTTGGAATCCCATGTTCGTGGCATGAGGTGACACTGATCTCATATTTAGAGGAATCCCAATTCTAGGTGAGGTGGACTCACATTTTATCATACTGTGACGAGGAAGTGAGTTATTTTATTTTATTTTCATACATCACCAAATGTAGGGTTTATTTTAAGTTAATTTCACAATTCCTCGGCATGAGGAAGATAGTTTAATGTTATGTTTCATGGAAAAAAAGAAATATTCCTGTTTAAATTCTTAAATATTTGACCAAGTGGTCTTGGTTTTTTGTCATAGTGTTCGAACAATGGGTTGAGCGTCCCATGAAGATATGTATATATTGGTGGAAATAAATATGTGAATTTAATGGAATCAATGGATTCCCTACACGACATTGAAAATTCTTGATGAAATTTTCATACAAATTAAATTTATGATGCTTATAAATGCCCCCCATGTTTATGGTCATAGAGTTTGGACCAATAATGAGGCTTAACATATTTTTCCTAAAAATTAGACTCCTATATTATTTTCATAGAGTTTGGAACATTAATTGGATATGTTTTGATTAATAAGAATAACCCAACCTACATTAGGATCGAGGAGGTTTATTTGACACAACACATGCCCAGGGTACACTCTCACACATTTTGAGGTCATGATTCTTGGACATGGGTTCATAATTTATATTAAAAAAGTTCAAAATAATGGATTTTAATTTAAGGACATGGAGTTAGGAGCACATATAGGATCATCATAAAAAGATATGTATCATGTGGTGGAATGAAAACCTGACTATAAGGGGGACCGAGGAGGTCGAACACCACACTACATAGTCTGGAGTGGAAACATTCATACAGTTTATAGTCAGGATTCTTATACTTGAGAACCTAGTTTATGGTCATATATTTTTGGACCACATGCATAGTTCAATTTCGATTTTGTAGAAAATATAGTGAGATCTCCATGAGAAGTTCTGATTAAGAGACATGGCATTGGTGGGAGTTGTGATACACTCTCTACCCACGATGATCAAATAGTATGTGATGTTTGAATATTCCTTATGAATAATATGTAGTCCTTCCCACATGGCCTCCAACAATAGTGGATTCATTACAGGAATAATTGGTGTGTGGGGAGTTATTAATGTCCCACCCAGAAGGTTGAAGAGGATGAGATACATCTTGTTTATTGCTCTCTATATACTATTCTAGTGCCTCTCTAGATTGTAGAAGGCATAAAGCCTGTTCTATTTGAAGGATTCGTGATTAGGTAGAAATAATTATTCTATTTCATTTAGAATCTTCTACTTGTAAATATCTTTTTAGTTTTTTTTTTCAATTGAAGCTAAATGGGTATGACTTCATCTATTCCTTACACCATGTAGTATAGAGTCACTTTGTTGGAATTCTGATTCATTGTTCGATAAGTCATGGGTGTGTTGGGGAGATTTTTCTGTTAAAGTTTCTTATTATGGACCACTAGTTTATATAGAATATAAGAGACGTTTTTATTGAATTCCTTTATCTTTCCATTTTCATTCACATGAAAGTGGGATGTTTGGTTTGGCCAGATATTGTACTTGGAAAACAATCTCTTTAGATCATCTTGCCGAATGTTAGTACAGTTGACCCTAATAATGATACAAAGGTAATTGAATTAGTGGATTATATGGGAGATCATGAATTTAATCAATGATTAGGATTTTAATTCCTTGAGGCTAATAACTTCTACAAATTTGGAAAAGTATTCTGTCGTGGATAGAATGAACCTTCACTACAGTGCAGTCAAAGGTTGATTGGAGATTTTAATATCAAGTACCCAGAGAGGAAATATCCACCAATCCCTTGTAGTGTTGAAGAGTTTTGATAGATGATGAAAAAATATGGCATGGATTGGACACACATGAATCCTCTTGGAATAATATATGCAGTCATGGGCCATGGTGGGCCACAAGTATCCCAACCTCTGAATCTGGTAGGAGGGCATAAATACCTCCTGATGGGAACGAGGAGACACAAAATAAAATACCTACATAACATGAGTAATATCATCTCCTTTGATGTAATATTGAATAATTACATCTAACCCTCATCTATAGAGAGTCATCTTGTTGTTAGACCCTATTTATATGGTGAAATTCACTTCACACTAATGGATTCAATCGTGCTCAGCACAATCCAATTGAAAAATTCCATACAGTACATACTCAACTAAATGAGTCTTCTAGTCTGGTGCTTCATCAACTGTGGAGGAACCTAGTGTACCTAAAGTGTACGTAATGGTATCCAACTGGTTTACCTACTAAATATTTTTAGCATCGGTAATAATTGGAAAAATGACCCTCTGATGTGACTTGTGATAGAATAGTTCATCTCAGTCGGGTTCTGAAAGAGATGTGACTAAACTATCTAGTTAGTTGGTTTGACCATTCTATGACATATGTATATGATTCACGTATGGATGATAAGGGAATGGTTTCATCAACATGAATTTTCACTCTATAAGGGGAAAAATCTCTAACATTATAATGATGTAGTCATTGATAATTTGTATGTAGTTCAACTCAGAGACTTCCTTCACATTCTGGAGGGGGACATCAATCTTAAGGGAAATCTCAAGACCAATGATGAGAGCTTGGTACACTGAATTTTTATTGGTGAACCCTTCAAACAAAAGAAATAATTATTTGTGAAAAAACCAAATTAGGGAAATGAATACATTCCCTAGGACTGATTTATTGATATTGGGATCATTGGTCCATCTACTGGTTGGGATCCATGATGAATGATCAATATGAATATTCTAAAAAGGATTTACTAGATAAATGGAAAGGATGACCTTTTTGGGAAGAAAATTTCCATTTTAAATTTATCAGGGGATGCATGGCTTGTGAACAATCCTACCAAAACATGACCCTTGACAAAATTTTATGGAATGAACCTAATGTGAAACTATTGAAGGATTAATACTCCGCATGTCAATCATTCAATAAACATGGGGTGATTCTGGATATACATAAATGGGTCCACATGTGACACCGTCTTTATCTCATGTTCTAGTAAATGTAGCTAAAACATATCTTCTGCAGAAATTAGTGTGAGGAAGCTCTTTTTTATGGAGGAGTTTCAAGTCTCCCTATTGTTGAAGATACAACTGATATAACATAATACATTATCTTTGACATAATTATTATTCCTACTGAGACAGTCACGAGGAGACCATTCTAGGTTGGTCAGATAGAGTAATATAAGTTTCATTTATATGGTAAGTATTAGTACTAGAGGATTTGAAAGATACAACTTATTCTATTAAAAGGCTATCTGACACTCCTCATTCAACTTATATGAGGTTCCTTTCATCATGATCCTCGAAAAGTGGTTAAAAATTCCCTTATGATTCATAAAACAATGATATATATAAGATATGAATATATGTAGTCCTTATATCTCCAAAAGGTTTCTTGGGTGATGTATCAGGTTGATGGAATTAATTTTCTATAGTAAATCTTGATGAATTTGTATTTGATGAAAAAGTTGATAAATTTCAAAGAATTAATGTCAATGGAATGCATTAATGGGTACATAGTAAAATGTCAGGAGTGAAGGAAAATGAACACATTATCAAGGACTTTATGATGGACATGATAATTGAAGGATTTGATGAAAAAATTTTCAATTCATCATTCCACTGACATCCCTTGAATCTATTTGAAGATGTGGTGCATGTCATACTGGTATGTGGTTGTTGTGTTATTCATGCTAAAAGGAATCACTTGATATAAAAGTATACTTTTTTGTTTCCTATAGGTATTATATTCCACATATTTAGGGGCCATCTTTATCTATTTTTTCCTAGATTATCTTTCCATTAATGAGATGTATTGGAACCTGGTTATATAATCAATCAACATCTTAATCACCGATATGGGAAAATAATCCTTTCAGAAATGGTTATTGTGGTCCCAGAATTCAATACATACTCTAATCTACATATTCATATTGTAGACTATGATGATGTTTTATATCCGTAGGGGGTACTAGACATATATAATGATGTTTTCAAAAATAAGCTTACCAACCGTGGCCTCAACCATGGAACCATGAATGTGGTGCATTTTTTTTGGATGCAAATTGAATACAAGGTGACATGATGGGATACCAAGTTATTGGACAGTTTCTTATTGGTCATGTCTTCAATATTTTTTATTGAAATAGTATAATCCATCATGATTCTAGTTTTGGATGGTCACATACTTATACTGATCCTTTGGGTTCATATCTACATTAATAAGTGTTGGCCTCAGATCATCCTCTATACCAAGGACCACATGCATCAAATCATTGATGATAGTGAAGTTACACTCTTAAAATTCGGGATGAGAATATTAAAAATAAACTTCATCATATAAGATAGTAGGAATTGTATGAGTATATGATTTTTCTAGGATATCTAACTTAGTGTTTGCAGTGTTGGATGCTTGAATGAATATAGAATTCCTACTGGGGAATTCCATCTCTACTAAGACCATAGAGACAGTTAGTGGTGAACCAATTCCCTTGGGAAATAAATAACAAGGCCCATACATGATTCCATGTAAATAGTGGTGATTTGTATTTTGATGATTCAATATAACTCCTCAGAATAGGCAGGCATGTCAAACATGGTTTCCATAGGGAGAACATATTGGAATGTTATATGAGTGGGGACTTCTGGTATCAACCAAGAATATCAGATATAAGAGAAAAAGTTATTACAAAAATGTTACTAATTTATAGGGATGAATTTTATTATAGACTTAAAAAAAATTAAAAAAATTATCAGATCCTTTATTGTGGGATCTATTTGATGAATCAGGATGATCAAAGAGTTACTGACGTCTTCCCATGGATTGACTATGGTGGTTGTGCACTCGACCTCATTGGCATGAACTTTTTTTACCTATTATAATAGCGTACATCAATGTAACATGATTCACATCATTCAATGGGAGACATGTAAACTTGTAATACAAAAATTGACCATTGAGGGTGTGTATGAGGCATTGAGGATAAAAATATGGAAATGTTGAATGTAAATGAAGTAATGGAATAACAAGATTCTCATTTTTGGAGGTATCTTGTGAGACTACGATAAATTTATTTCTTGTTATCATACCACCAAACTAGGTCTCTAAATGAATCCTTCCACATGGTCTCTTCTCAATAATATCATATCTCTGAATCTCCATGTCATATTGAGTCAGTTCTGCTTCAGATAACCCCAACATGTGGAGTTACAAGGTCAGGATGAGATTTGTTCAAGAACATGAGTCGACCATGTATGGGTTGACATCTATGCCATTGGAATGGCCTCTAATGTAAAGTAGGTACATGTTCCCCTACATGATGGTTCATTACCCATCTTCATAGTATGAGATGATTGGTTGTAATTAAACTTTATCAAACTCCTCTACATAGTAGGAATCTATGGAAATCACCCCTTCGTCAAATTGGAGGGGCTTCTCAAGGGATCAACAAGTCCCACATGAATTTATCTCAAATAGTGGGGATATTTGAGGATCGAGAGCCGTATAGTTATAATGTCAAGTCACCACACAAGGTCTTACTTCTTCTCCATATTCATATTTCTTCTTATAGGTTTAAAAACCCAAAGATGTTAAGATATATCACATGTTTTTCATCTTCTTAAATAGTGTACATTACACATAACTCTGAGATGAAAAAATGATTAAATATTATTTTTATAGTAATCAACTAGCCATTGGAATGGTGGGAATTAAAGAGGTGATTTTTATTATTAAAATATATTTTAAACATATTTATAACTGAATTCGTTGGTTACCAATTATTATAAATGAATACAATATATCTATTGATCATAAGAGATGTGTTTTTATAAAAACTATTTTTTATAGAAAAAATGATATTTTATATGATTAATTTGAATTATTCCTTATTAGTGAAAGATCTTAATGAAACATATAATTTACATATGTAATAAAAGGTTTTTAAAGTCAATTAAAAGGTTAGATTGATTTGATATTAGACTAAATCCAGTTTCCTGAATAAAAGACTATATTTTCTATAGATATTTTTACCACCTTATAGTTATCCTCTATTTCAATATAAATATTGAATATTGAATAAATTATTTTGAAAAAAATAAACTTCATTTTTGAAATATAAATTTCAAAACTATCATAGGGTGAAATTTTGGCATTTCTCTCAAAATATGTAATCTCTAGTGAATCATGGAAAATCATGATTTTCATAAAAATGTAATTTTTATTATATTAATAGTTTATTAATTATTTTATTAGTAATATGACATATGAATGTATACAAAAAATTTTGGTATCTTATAAATGAAAATATATTTTATTTATGTTATGTAAAAATTAAATAAATGATATAAAAATGATAAATTAAGTGTTTTTATATTTATAAAAATTAAATTTTTATTTATTATTTAGTAATTAATATAATTATTTTTAAAAAATAATTTTTATAATATATAACGATAAATAAATAGATTTTTTCTTATGATTATATGATTATTTCATTAATCCTTCATTAGTTTTATAATGTGTTATAAAATCAGTTATATTTTTAAATTTAGTATTTTTGAATAAATTATGTTTTTATTTAAAAATTATCCTCCCCATATATTGAAAATTAAATTCATAAAATGGAGATAATTTTTTATTTCTAAATGTCAATGAAAATTAGAGTGAATTTTTCTGATTTTTCATAAATAGTTGATTTTTTGAGAATAGTGAAATACGATAATTTATTGTATTTAATAAATACCTGAATCCATGAGTCATGGATCACGTAGGGCTGATCTAAGGCCATAGTACTGAATAATACTTCACTATTTTAATATATTTACTGATATTTTTATAAATATTTATATTCATTGGCAAAATAGTAAACAAATTAATAAAATATTCAAACACAGTGCTCTCCTACAGCTATGAATATCGCCCCTCACCACCTCTTTCCCTTACCCCTCCAAATACATGATGGTTATCCAATTTATACCAAATCCAATCGAAAACTTATACACATATTAAAAAATATTTGTTCATAACAAAATAACTATCCCTTGTCTCTATGTTAGTTCTCAAGGAGAAGAGGTGGAAGAGGTAAAACCAACATCAGGTTTCATTTAAATTCATTACATGATATATTCAATTCTTATATTATCATCACCTCCTAATCATAGTGTGATATGATATTTCCATTAACATTAATAATATATAATTTTATTTTTTTTATAAATAATCCTTCATAAAATCTCTTCTCATCTCAATTGTATTCAAAACATGACAACATCATCTGTGAGGTGCTGATTTACCTCCTATACAGATGATGTATTTTTTTCATTTAGGCCTTCAATAATGTTCATAAAACCTTTATTTGGGTTAAATAGTATATATACCTTATACTAATTATGTAAACAAAACTAGTTTGTGATGATTGAAACCCCACCAAAATAATCAATATGGTTATCACTAATTTATTATCTAATGATTCCTCCTCACCCCAAATAACCAAAATATTAATATAAACAATTAATCTTATATATGTTAGTTAACGATTGTAAATTTTAATTCTACATATCTATTACCATTTCTAGTGATTTTTCATGCCTGTATACAATTGAAACAGTCGTGAAACCCAAAGAATTAAACACTCCCAAATGATGAAATTAAATCTTATAACTCCTCAAAACACAATGTATTTGTGTAATTAAATTATGATAAATAAAATAAATATTAAATATATCCTGAATTAAATTATTAATTAATATAATTTCATGACCAAGGACATTACATACATGTTTAAAACGATTTTGAACATAAGGTAAGAGTTTTCTGATCTCACTTTTATTTCCGTGAGTTATTCCTTATTCACCATTATTTTTTGTGGTGTATGTATAAAGAAAAATGAATTATAATATCTTTAAATTTATTATATTAAAGGTATTAAATGATTCATCTTAAGATTATTGATTTTATGGGGCATACGGTTTTATTGTTTTAACAATGGTAAGGATTTCTTCCCAAACCTCCATTTTTCATTCAGGTTATACTTTCCCTCTCGTTACCCATAAGTAATTATTCTTAATATTGGTATCATTATTCTAAATTCAATATAATTGTTCCAATAACATGAATCCAGATCAGTTCATCTTTATATGATTGGGAAATAAATTTTTGAAAAGGTTTCCCTTTCAATTCTTCTGGGAATGAAAGCTCTATTTAAGGGAACATCCCATTTTCTTAACCATATTCATGTAATATACAAAATATGATTTTAGACACCAATATTTTTTATAATTGAACCATTTTTTCATTAAAAGTATCTTTTTTTATTCCTAGTTTTATACAATCGATTTCAAATTTTGCGTCTTAAAGGGTCAATTATTTTTTCCCCTTAAAGCAGACCAATGTAGATCATTTCAAAAGATTCTTAAAAACACTTTTTTAATTATGGGACATCTTTTTTTCCTAAAATATGTTTTGTATCAATTTTATATTATCGTATATTATTTTTTAAATATCATATTATGATAAATAAATTGTTTTTCCCAAATAAACTGTTCTTTCCAAAGTAATAGGGTATTTCACTTAAGAATTTTCAGTAGTTTTATTAGATTATTTTCATATATGATTGTGAAAAAAATATTTCAAAGTTTTATGGAAAATTTTATTTAAAAATATATTTTTAAATCAATTATTTGACATATGAGGAATGAATTGGACTTCGTAAGTGATGTGTGGGGCCCGCTAAAGCCCATCGATACATAAATAGTGCCCATGGGAAAATATATATCGGGCTTTGGATGAGGCCTACCCATTTATGTACACTAATAAGACGAGGTCCTAAAAGTATGTTAATGATGTCCAACATTATGCATTCCATCATTATGATATTATTAATTGATAATTCATGTGATAATTCGACTATTAGAATATCTATGGTCATGTGTCATTCTTAGATGATTATTTATACGGTAGTATTCAATTAGTTTTTATTCGTTACATTTTATGCCTTGGTTGTAAGTTAATTGGAATGTTTTTAACATAATAACTTTTAAATAATCATTTATTCCAATTCATGATATTTTTTTATTAATTACCCAGAATAGGCATTTCAGATCACCCCTTTCTTGTGTTTTATTTTTCCCAGGATGTCAATATATATTATGATTGATTTGTAGGGATAATAACGGAGAAATATGGTGTTCTAAAAAGTAATTGTTTTATGTTTTAAAACTTATTTTAATGTTCTCGTATATAATATGGATTCCAAAAATACTGGACACATCAATCATTTGGGATTCCATTCTTGCATCTATTCCAATGTAATAATGTAAGTCAACATCTCTGAGATTCTCAGTTCGTGGCCTTTAATGTAGGTATCAGGGAAATTTTATTAGAAACCATGGAAGATATAATTAGAAAAAATGGATTAGGGAACATAAACCTAAGATAGACCCTGATGATAATAATAACATAACATCGTAAAATTTTGGAATGGATGATATTATCTTTGTCCTCCTAGAAATATATCCATGTCTGTATACTATATGTGCATGTGGTTCTGGAATATATGTATCTTGGAGTAATAACTCCAACAATGTTCTTTGGTCCTGACATGGTGTAATCTGGTACAAGACAATGGTCCTTACTACACACTTGGATTGACACTCCCATGGTATATTCTTAAGATAATTCAGATTTTCACCACAAACCATTTCAAATGATTTAATAGTAATTATGCCTCCAATTTAACCATTTTTAATGGTATGTGATTATATATGAATATATTTATTTTTTAATGTATGTTACGTATTTTAATAATTTTTTTATAAATTATCTTTCTTAATGGTCTAATGTAGGCTAGCATATTCTATTCTTTAGAAATTCCATCTAGCGGATTGAATGGGAACAACATCGATGCACGTAATAAAAATAGTATGAATGATTTATTATTCGGTTCATTGAAGCTAGTATTTCAAAATGAAGTATTCTACATACTATTCTCCTCATTTTAGGATATAATTTCAAGTTTTAACGAGGTATAGAAATAATTATCCAAGAATTATGGATTGAAATGTATAGAAATGATAATTTTGAAAGATGTTTAAAATATAGATAAAGGGAAGAATCTAATGAAATATTTTCTTTCATGATATAATTGTGGAAGGAAAAACCATCATATATTATTAAGAGGAATAATATTTTTATTCATTTGTGTAGAAAAATTACACCATGAACTTGTCTATAAGGAAATAAAATAATTTTTCAACGTTGAGTGCTTCAACTGCAAAGATAATGGACACAATGCATATCAATTTCTCAAGCGTCAAAGGGATATTAGTAACACCTTAGCCCTAGTTACCCAGATTTGGTTCTTTATTACATAACATTTTCATGGTCACAAAAGATCAAGTCTCGAAAGACCAATTAGTTTAGTATCCATGGAAGTACTAGATACATTTATAAGTTTTACATTACATTATAAAATGAAAAACTACAACAACATTATTTCCATAGACCACACTCATATCCCCTCAAACAATCTCTATAGGACAGTCATAAAATACTTCTTCGCATCTCAGGAAAAATAAAACATAGAAAGAGGTGAGCTCAGATGCCAAGTAGGGATAACAATATAACAGGAATATTCATAAATAAGAATAAACCTTTAAGTCAATGTATAAGAATAAAAAAAGACTTTTAAACGTGAATCTCAGCATAATATGGAAAAGATGAAATCAAATAATTCCATTTACTTATTCACATGGATATTCTACTAGTCGAATAATCACAAGAAATATCAATAGCCACTTTCATAATGAAGGAATGCATAATGCAAGACTGCATAATCACATAGTCAAGGCCTTGTTCCATGACTACAAATAAGATTTTTTCAAGGCCTTGTTCCAAGACACTAGTTGGTCTTATGTGACCTATTGATTCATCTTGGAGCTATAGTGGGCTCCACCCATCACATACTAAGTCCAATGCATTCCTCATATGAAAATTTTTAAACATAACATAAACATTCGTATTAAAACTATCCTAAGAAATGTCAATACTTTATCCATAAACCATGAATTGTGTAAAAATAACACATCCATAGTCAAACATATCACAAAAACTTCAATAGAGTATGGATGTTTTGTAGCATAATAAATCAACTTCAAATTTTCTTAAAATCCATTAATGGATGTTGACATAGATGAAATCAATACCCTTTTTAGAGAAATATCTCTTTCTATTTTGAAATAATTTAAGTGTCACATATTTATAAAGAAAAAAATTATTTTTAAAATATTATTATAAGATTTTAAGGGAAGCTTCGACCATGTTATAATGGCAGATAGCCGCACCCTCCATATAAGTTAATAAAACATTCTTACCATAATTTTGTCGAAAAGGTCATAAGGTACCTTGTTTGGAAAACAGCAAAATGATTCCTTTCAAACCATTTTATAAAAAGTAAAAAAGTTTATAAATGGATTTATCCCATAGTCTTGTAAATAGTAAAAATGTTTTGGAATACATTTTTAAGAAACATATATGTGGATGATAAAGAGGTCCCCATAGATACATACGTAAAAACAACATTGGATAATAAAGATGTTGTGAAATTAAACCTTACCTTGTACATTTCCAGGGTCGATGGTGGGTTAAACTCCTGTATAATAGTGAACTAGTAGTTATTAAATTATACAATAATCATATACAATAATATGATATCACATATGATCTTTTAATATTGCATTGTTAATAATATTTTAGTATTATTGTCGTTACAGGTGTAAAATGATTCATTTTCCTTTATATGATTTGTTATATAAGTAATGTTTGTTATGGATAGGATGTATCTTATTCATATTCGAAATTATATAAGTATTTAAAATTATTTTTAATCTTCTAATGAAAATTATTCTTGAATGGATATGATGGGGAATGAATCGCATCACATTCGTGGAGACGGTAATCCGTATGTATGCACGAGTGATAATATCATTATATTGATATTAAAATAATTTATAATTGGATGGTATGTCCTATATACAGAATAAATATCATGTTATATTTATTATTTAAATCAATTACACACCATTATTATACCCATCCAAATAATAATGTATTGAATAACTATTACACCATAATGTGGAGACGGTAAACCGTACGTACGCACGTATGGTGACATGTCATTAAAATGATAGATAGATTAATTAATATTGTTTAACCATATTTATAATAACATCATAGTATATATAAGATACTATAGTTATTATTTTATAATGGAAACAAAAAAGAAAGAGGAAGTGGAAGAAGAAAGAAACTTAGAAGAGGTGATGAAATATTATCTCTTCTTCGTGTTTTTCCGTTTGATTTGATCAAAAGGGCTCAGAAGGATGGATTTATAACATGAGGAAGGCCACTTGGATGAAGAGATAACAGTTGAAATGGTATTCGTGCAGGTATTGGCTGAGCTAAAAGGATTTGAATGCATGAATTTGAGAGAATGGGAAGTGCCCTTTTATAAGAGGGGTGAGGGGCTTCTTAGGAAAATCTAGAGACATTATTTTATAATAAAATCATTTTCAGTTTCTAATGGCTCGGAAATATATTATTTTAAAGGAAAAGGTGGGTATGGGTCAAAAACCACTCAACCAATAGGTTTTAGATTGTTTTGGGTCACTATATTAACATTATCTTTTAGATTTACCTCTTAGTTCAAGACTATGACATTTACCATGTCTCTTTGTATTTTTATATTATATGGTAAAAAACATATGATAAACTTCTAAGAGACCCTCAAGTGGTTCATTAATGACATATATAATATTATTTAATACCTTTGGAAGATCATTAGATTTTTATGAATAAAATATCAATTAATAATACAATATTTGTTTTAAAAACTCTTTTATGTCAATTTTGACACAATTTGGTATTATTATTTCTAAATTTATAACAACATTATTACTTCGAAATAAATTCATATAACCAACACTAACATGTCATACTAACCTATAAAATTAGTGGAATTAATAAAAAGTCTCAAATTACATTTATTTTTATATTTCTAATATCAAGTATTTTAATCGTTCATTAATATGGTAATTACTGCATCATCATTGTGTCATAAATAAATTTAAATATTTAATGTCTAAATATCATAAATAAAATAAAATTACGTATTAAATCTTTTTGTCTTTCTAGTTAATATTTATAGCCAAATTTATCTTATATATAACCCTATATTTTATTTGTTTTAGTTATTAAACATTGAATTTAACACTTTTAACTCTTCTTTAAAAAAAATAATAATTGTCCTAATCTAATCCAAGTGGACCTAAAAAATCATATTTTATTCCTAAGGTTTTTTTGGATGAATTACACTTTTCCAATAGAATTATTACATATGTTATGGTAACAATAATATCAATTTTACCCTTAATTACCCTATTTACTTTTAAATGTGGTAAATAAAAGTAAAAATTTACTATTCCACACAAATTATTTTCAACTTATTGAACAACATTTTACTTACTGATATCGACCGAGTCTCTTGTATTTTTTAAATTCAACTCACAGTTGCGGTAAAATTAAATTTTATGTGAATTTGCAAATTCTGTTAGGAGGTGGGTAAAAGACGGTGAAAAGTTCAATACAATTTATATATATATAATTATTATAAACTGACACCAATGAATTACATTGAACTTATATAGGTACTATCTATATATTTTGACCTAAATTAAATTGAAATTAAATAAATAAATATTTAAATAAAAATTATGTTTTAAACTATAACTTAGTTTTTTCACTATTCCTCAAAAATTGAATGTTTTCGCAAAAATACCAAAAATTCACCGTAAGATATTTTCGATATTAAAAATCCAAAAATGTACTCCATTTTGAAAGATAAAATTTATCAAATTTTAAAAAGTGTGTATTTCTATTAATAGCATCTATTTGATTGGTTGTGGTGTGTAAGATTTCGATGTTTCTTACAACACATGCTATTGTATTATTCAAAGAGAAGTGTAACGTGGATGTTTGGGGTGTTACATTATAACCTCCTTCAAATAATTTCGTCATTGAAATTTATAGAGTATTACTGCATAAAAAGACTTGGGTGATTCTGCATCATATGTTCCTCGGGATCCCATGTTGCCTCTTCCATCTTATGGTTTCCCCATAGAACTTTTACCAGGTGAGTCGTCCGGTTTCTCAGTACATGTTCTCTTGTATTAAGAATCTTGACAGGCTCTTCCCTATAAAATAGATCGGGTCCCAGTTCTAATTCATCATAAGTGAGTACATGTGTTGGCTCAGGCATTTATTTTCTCAATAGTGATACGTGGAACACATCGTTATCTTTGAAGAGACTTGCCGTCATTTCCAAATGTTAAGCTACAGCCCCAATTCGTTCAAGAATATTTCAAGGTCCAATGTACATGGGACTTAATTTTCCCTTCTTAGCGAAATATATAACACCCTTCCATGGATATACCTTCAATAAAACATGATTTCCTTTTCAAAATTCCAAATACTTCCTTCGGTTATCGACATATATCTTCAGCCTACTTTGAGCTGCTTTGATGTGGGTTTGGATTACCTTCAACTTTTCCATTATTTCCTCCACATGTTCAGGGCTTATGAGTTTTCTTTCACCAACATCATCTAAACTGGTTGGTGTGTGACATCTTTTTCCATATAACACTTTATATGGTGCCATCTAAATACTTGAATGAAAGTTATTGATATAGTAATATTCTACCAGAGGTAAGTATGGATCCCACATACCTTGAAAGTCATGTGAGAATGATCTCAACATGTCTTCTAAGGTTTTAATATTTCGTTATGATTGTCCATCAGTTTGGGGGTGGTGGGCAATACTCAAACGAAGATTAGTTTCCTAGTGGTCATGTCTTCTTTTTTTTTTGAAATAGTATAATCCATCACGATGCATTTTTAGGATGGCCACATACTTCTACTGATCGTTTGGGTTCATATCTACATTAATAAGTGTTGGCCTCAGATCTTCCTCTATGACAATGACCACATGCATCAAATCATTGATTATGGTGAAGTTACACTCTTAAAATTCAGGAGAAGAATATTACAAATAAACTTCATCATATAAGATGGTAGGAAATGTATGAGTATATGATATTTCTTGGATATCTGACTCAGTGTTTGCAGTGTTGGATGCTTGAATGAATATATAATTTCTACTGGGGAATTTTGTCTCTACTAAGACCATAGATACAGTTAGTGGTGAACCAATTCCCTTGGGAAACCAACAATAGGGCCCATACATGATTTTATGTAAATGGTGGTGATTTGTATTTATGTGATTCAATATAACTCCTCAGAATAGGCAGGCATGTCAAACATGGTTTCCATAGGGAGAACATATTGGTATGTTAATTGAGTGTCGAATTCTGGTATCAACTAAGAATATCACATATAGGAGAGAATGTTAATACACAAATGTTACTTATTTATAGGGATGAATTGTATTATAGACTTAAAAAAATTAAAGAAATCATCATATCCTTTATTGTGGGATCTAGTTGATGAATCAGGATGTTCAAAGAATTACTGACGTCTTGCCATGGATTGACTATGGTGGTTGCGCACTCTTCCTCCTTAGTATGACCTTTTTTTACCTATTATAATAGCGTACATCAATGTAACATGATTCACATAATTCAATGGGATACCTGTCAACCTGTAATACAACAATTGACCATTGAGGGTGTACATGAGGCATTGAGGTTAAAAATATGGAAATTTTGAATGTAAATAAAGTAGTGGACTACCGAGATTCTCATTGTTGGAGGTATCTTGTGAGACTATGATAAATTTTTTTCTTGTTATCATACCACCAAACTACGTCTCTAAATGAATCCTTCCACATGGTATCTTCTCAATCCTATCATAACTCTGAATCATCATGTCAGATTGAGTCAGTTCTACTTCTGAGAACCCCAACATGTAGAGTTTCAATGTCAGGATGAGAATTGTTCAATAACATGTGTCGACCATGTAAGGGTTGACATCAATTCTATTTGAATGGCCTCAGATGTAAAGTAGGTATATGTTCCCCTACATGAAGGATCATTACCCATCTTCATATAATGAGATGACTGGTTGGAATTAAACTTTCACAAACTCCTCTAAATAGTAGGCCTCTATTAAAGTTACCCCTTATTCAAATTGGAGGGGCTTCTCAAGGGATCAACATGTCCCAGATGAATTTATCTCGAATGGTGGGGATCTTTGAGGATCGAGAGCCTTGCAGTTATAATGGAAAGTTGCGTCCCTAAGTCTTACTTCTGCTTCATAATAATATTTCTTCTTATAGGTTTAAAAACACCAATATGTTACGATATATCAAATGTTTTTTATCTTCTTCAATAGTGTACATTACACATAACTCTGAGATGAAAAAATGATTAAATATTATTTTGGTAGTTATCAACTAGCCATTAGAATAGTGGGAATGAAAGAGGTTATTTCAATTATGAAAATATGTTTTAAATATATTTATAAATGAATTCGTTGGTTACCAATTATTATAAATGAAAAATATATATCTATTGATCATAAGAGATGTGTTTTTATAAAAACAATTTCTATTGAAAAAATGATATTTTATATGATTAATTTTAATTAATCCTTATTAGTGAAAGATCTTAATGAAACATATAATTTACATATTTAATAAAAAAAATTAAATTCAATTAAAAAGTTAGATTTAATTGACATAAGACTAAATCCAGTTTTCTCCATAAAAGACTATATTTTCTAAAGATATTTTTACAACCTTATAATTATCCACTATTTCAATATAAATATTGAAAATGAATAAATTATTTTGAAAAAAATAATCTTCATTTTTGGAATATAAATTTCAAAATTATCAGTGTGAAATTTTGGTATTTCTCCCAAAATATTTAATTTCTTGTGAATTGTTGTAAATAATGATTTTTATAAAATTGTAATTTTTATTATATTAATATTTTCTTAATTATTGTAATAGTAATATCACATATGAATGTATACATAAATATTTGGTATCTTATAAATGAAAATAACTTTTATTTATATCCTGTAAAAATTAAATAAATTTTATAAAAATGATAAATTATGTGTTTTATTATTTTTAAAAATTAAATGTTTATTTATTTTATAATAATTAATATAATTATTTTTAAAAAATAATTTTCATAATATATATCCATAAATAAATAGATTGTTTCTTATGATTATAATATTATTTTCGCGGACCATCAATAGTTTTATAATGTGTTATAAAATCAGTTATATTTTTAAATTTAGTATTTTTGAATAAATGATGTTTTTATTTAAAAATTATCCTCCCCATATATAGAAAATTAAATTCATAAAATGGAGCTAATTGATTATTTCTAAATTTCAATGAATATTAGTTTAAATTTTTGTGATTTTTCAAAAATAGTTGATTTTATGAGAATAGTGAAATATGATAATTTATTGTATTTAATAAATACCTGAATCCATGAGTCATGGATCACTTAGGGCTGATATAAGGCCTTAGTACTGAATAATACTTCACTATTTTAAAATATTTACTGAAATTGTTCTAAATATTTATATTCTTTGGCAAAATAGTAAACAAATTAATAAAATATTCAAACACAGTCCTCTCCTACAGCTATAAATATCGCCACTCACTACCTCTTTCCCTTACCCCTCCAAATACATGATGGTTGTCCAATTTATACCAAATCCAATCCAAAACTTCTACACCTATTAAAAAATATTTTTTCATAATAAAATAAATATCCCTTGTCTCTATGTTAGTTCTCAAGGAGAAGATGTTCAAGAGGTAAAACAGAAATCATTTTTCATATAAATTAATTACATGTTATATTCAATTCTTATATTATCATCACCTCCTAATCTTAATGTCATATGATATTTCCATTGACATTAATAATATATAATTTTATTTTTTTTATAAATAATAATTCATAAAATCTCTTTTCATCTCAACTTTATTCTAAACATGACAACATCATCCATGAGGTGCTGATTTACCTCCTATAAAGATGATGTATTTTGGTTTTTCATTTAGGCCTTCAAGACTATTCATAAAACCTTATTTTGGTCAATATAAATTATTTTATATGTATTAATGAATTTTTATTTTTATTTAACTAGTATATATACCTTATAATAATTATGTAAACAAAAATAGTTTGTGATGATTGAAACCCCAACAAAATAATCAATATGATTATCACTAATTTATTATCTAATGAATCAACCTCACCCCAAATAACCAATATATTTATATAAAAAAATTAAAATTATAAAAGTTTATTAAAAATTTTAAATTTTAATTCTACATATCAATTACCATTTCAAGTGATCTTTCATGCATGTGTATAATTGAAACAGTTGTGAAAACCAAGGAATTAAACACTCCCAAATGATGAAATTAAATCTTATAACTCCCCAAAACACAATATATTTGCATAATTAAATTATGATAAATAAAGTAGATGTCAAATATATCCTGAATTAAATAATTAATAAATATAATTTCATGACTAAGGACATTACATACATGTTTAAAATGATTTTGGACATAAGGTAAGAGTTGTCTGATCTCACTTTTATTTCAGTGAGTTATTCCTTATTCACCATTATTGTTGTGTGCGGTGTACTTATAAAGAAAAATAGATTATTATATCCTTAAATTAATTATATTCAAGGTATTAAATGATACATCTTTGGATTAATGATTTTATGGGGCATACAGTTTTATTGTTTTAACAACGATAAGGATTTCTTCCCAAACCTCCATTTTTCATTTGGGTTATCCTTTCTCTCTCGTTACCCATATGTAATTATTCTTAATTTTTTTATCATTATTCTAAATTCAATATAATTTTTCCAATACAATGAATCCAGACCAGTTCATCTTTTTATGATGGGGAAATAAATTTTTGAAAAGGTTTCCCTTTCAATTCATCAGGCCAAGAAATCTCTATTAAAGGGAACATCCGATTTTCTTAACCATATTCATGTAATATCCAAAATATGAATTTAGAAACCAATATTTTTTATAAAATAACAATTTTTAATTAAAAGTATATTTTTTATTCTTAGTTTTATACAATCGATTTCAATTTTTTTTGAAGGGTATCTTATTTTTTTCCCTTAAGGCATACCAATGTAGATCATTTCAAAAGATTCTTAAAAACACTTTATTAATTATGGGACATCATTTTTTCTTAAAATATGTTTTGTATCCATTTTATGTTATGTGATATTGGTGTTTTAAATATTATATTATAATAAATAAATTTTTTTCCCAAATAAACTCTTCTTTCCAAATTAATAGGGTATTTCACTTAAGAATGTTTCAATAGTTTTATTAGATTATTTTCATATATGATTATGATTAAAATATTTCAAAGTGGTATGGAAAACATTATTTAAAAATATCTTTTTAAATCGATTATTTGACATATGAGGAATGAATTGGACTTCTTAAGTGATGGGTGGGGCCTGTTATAGCCCATCGATACATCAATAGTGCCCATGGGAAAATATATATCGGGCTTTTGATGAGGCCTACCAATTTATGTAGACTTATTGGACGACGACCTGATAGTATGTTAATGATGTCAAAAATTATGCATTCTATCATTATGATATTATTAATTGATAAATCATGTGACTATTCAACTATTAGAATATCTATTGTCAAGTGTCATTATTAGATGATTATTTATATGGTATTATTCAATTAGTTTTTATTCTTTCTATTTTATGCATTGGTTATAAGTTAATTGGAATGTTTTTCACTTAATAACATTAAAAAAAACATTTATTCCTATTCATGATATCCATTTTATATTAATTACCCAGAGTAGGAATTTGAGATCACCACTTTATTGTGTTTTATTTTTTCCAGGAAGTCAATATATATATTATGACTGATTTGTATGGAAAATCATGGAGAAATATGGTGTTATAAAAAGGAATTTTTTTATTTTATGTTTTAAAATGTATTTTAATGTTCTTTTATATAATTTGTATTCCAAAAATACTAGACTCGTCAATCATTTGTGATTCCAGTCTTGCATCTATTCCAATGTAATAATGTAACTCAACATATATGAGATTATCAGTTCGTGGCCTTTAAAGATGGTAATAGAGAAATTTTAAAAGAAACCATGGAAGATAGAAATAGAAAAAAATAGATTAGGGAACATAATCCTAAGATAGAACATGATGATAATGATAAAATTACATCCTAGAATTTTGGAAAGGAAGAGATTATCTTCATCCTCCTTGAAATATATCCATGTCTGGATACTATATGTGGATGTGGTTCTGGAACATATGTATCTTTCAGTAATAACTCCAACAATGTGCTTTGGTACTGACTTTGTGTAATCTGGTACAAGACAATGGTCCTTACTAAACACTTGGTTTGACACTCCCATGGTATATTCTTAAGATAATTTATATTTTCACCACAAACCATTAAAAATGATTTAATAGTAATTATTCCCCCAATTAAACCATTTTTAATGGTATGTGATTATATATGAATATTTTTTTAATTTATGTAACGTATTTCACTAATTTTTTTATAAATTATCTTTCCTAATGGTCTAATGTAGTCTATCATATTCTATGCTTTAGAAATGCAATCTAGTGGATGGAATGGGAACCACATCAATGCACGTAATACAAATAGTAAGAATGATTTATAATTCAATTCATTGAAGCCAGTATTTCAAAAGGAATTATTCTACATACTATTCTCCTCATTTTAGGATATAATATCATGTATTAATGAGGTATAGAAATAATTATCCAAGAATTATGGATTTAAATGGATAGAAGGGATAATTTTGAAAGATTTAAAAAATATAGATAAAGGGAAGAAGATAATGAAATATTTTCCCACATGATATAATTGTGGAAGGAAAACCCATCATATTTTATTAAGAGGAATAATATTTTTATTCATTTGTGTAGAAAAATTCCACCATGAACTTGTCTATAAGGAAATAAAATAATTTTTCAATGTTGATTGCTTCAACTACAAGGATATCGGACACAATGCATATCAATTTCTCAAGCATTAAAGGGATATTTGTAATTCCTTGACCCTAGTTACCCCGATTCGGTTCGTTATTAGATAACACTGGAATGATCACAACAGATCAAGTCTTGAAAGACCTATTAGTTTAGTATCCTTAGAAGTAATAGATACGTTCATAAGTTTTACATTACATTATAAAATGAAAAACTACAACAACATTATTTCCATAGACCACAATCATATCCCCTCAGACTATCCCTACAGGTCAGTCATAAAATACTTCTTTGCATCCTAGGAAGTATAAAACATAGAAACGGGTGATCTCAGATTCCCAGTAAGGATAACAATATAGTGAGAATATTCATAAAGAAGAATAAATATTTAAGGCAATATATAAGAATAAAAAAAGCCTTTAAAACATGAATCTCAGCATAATATAGAAAAGATGAAATCAAATAATTCCAATTACTTATTCACATGGATATTATACTGGTCGAATAATAAAAAGAAATATCAATATCCACTTTCATAATGAAGGAATGCATAATTCCAGACTGCATAATCACATATTCAAGGCCTTGTTCCATGACTACAAATAAGATTTTGTCAAGGACTTTTTCAGAGACACTAGTTTGTATTATGAGAACTACCAATTCATCGAGGAGCTATAGTGGGTTCCACACATCACATACTAAGTCCAATGTATTCCTCATATGAAAAGGTTTAAACATAACATAAACATTCATATTATAACTTGCATACTAAACGTCAATGATTTATCCATAAACCATGAATGGTGTAAAAATAACACATCTACATTCAAACATATCACAGAACCTTCAATAAAGTATGTATGTTTTGTAGCATAATAAATCAACATCAAAGTTTCTTAAAATTCATCACAGGATGTTGACATAGATGAAATCAAAACCTTTTTTTAGAAAAATATCTCTTTCTATTTTGAAATAATTTAAGTGTAACATAATTATAAAGAAAACATTTATTTTGAAAATCTTCTTGTAAGATTGTAAGGGAAGCTTAGACCATTTTATAATGGTGGAAAATATCTGCACCCACCGTATAAGTTAAAAAAACATTCTTACCTTACTTTTGTCAAAAATGTCATAAGGTACCTTGTTTGGAAAACGGCGGAATGATTCCTTCCAAACTATTTTATAAAAAGTAAAAAAGTCTATAAATGGATTTAAACTATAGTCTAGTAAATATTAAAATTGTTTTTGAATAAATTTTTAAGAAACACGGATGTGGATAATAAAGAAGTCCCCGTGGATACATATGTAAAAACAACATCAGATAATAAATATATTGTGAAATTAACCCTTACCATGTAATTTTCCATGGTGAGGGTGGGTTAAAATCCTGTATAATGGTGAAATAATTGTTATTAAATTATACTATAATCATATACATTAATATGATATCATATATGATCTTTTAATATTGCTTTGTTAATATTATTTTAGTATTATCATCGTTACCGGTGTTAACTAATTCATTTCCCTTTATATGCTTTGTTACATAAGTAATTTTTTTTATGGATATGATTTATCTTGTTCGTATTCAGAATTATATTATGTATTTAAAAAATTTTAATCATCTAATGAAAATTATTCTTGAATGGATACGATGGGGAATGAATTTCATTGCATTCGTGGAGACGGTAATCCGAATGTACGCACGAGCGACAATATCATTCTATTGTTATTAAAATAATATATAATTGGATGGTATATCCTATATACAGAATCAATATCCTGTTATATTTATTATTACATCAATTACACACCATTATTATACCCATCCAAATAATAATGTAACGAATAACAATTACACCACAATGTGGAGACAGTAAACCGTACATATGCACGTATGGTGACATGTCATTCAAAGGATGGATAGATTAATTAATATAGTATTACCATATTTATAATAAAATAACAGTATATTGAAGATACTAGAGTTATTATTTTATAATGGAAACAAAAAAGAAAGAAGAAGTGGAAGAAGAAAGAAACTTGGAAGAGGTGATGAATATTATCTCTTCTTCGTGTTTTTCCTTTTTATTTGATCAAACGGGCTCCATAGGGTGGCTTTCTAACACGAGTAAGGACACTTGGATGAAGGTATAATAGTTGAGAGGGTATTCGGGTAGGTATTGACAGAGCCAAAAGGCTTTGAATTTGTGAATTTGAGAGAATGGGAAGTGCCCTTTTATAAGAGGGGTGAGGGGCTTCTTAGGAAAAGCTAGAAACATTATTTTATAATAAAATAATTTTCGGTTTCTAATGGCTCCAAAATATATTATTTTAAATTCAAAGGTGGGTATGGGTAAAAAATCACTCAATCAGTAGGTTTTAGATAGGTTTGGGTCACTATATTAATATTATCTTTTAGATATAACTCTTAGTTCAATACCTTGACATTTACCATGTCTCTTTGTATTTTTATATTATATGGTTAATAAACATATGATAAACTTGAAAGAGACCCTCAAGTAGTTCATTAATGAAACATATAATATTATTTAATACCTTTGTCCAATCCTTATATTTTTAGGAATATAATATCAATTAATAATATAATATTTGTTTTAAAAACTCTTTTATGTCAATTTTGACACTATTTGGTATTATTTTTTCTAAATTTATAACAGCATTATTACATAAAACCAAATTCATATAACCAAGACTAACATGTAATATTAACCTATAAAATTAGTGGAATTAATAAAAAGTCTCAAATTACATTTATTTGGATATTTATAATATCAATTATTTTATGCTTTCATTAATATGGTAATTACTGCATCATCATTGTGTCATAAAAAATTTAATTATTTAATGTCTAATTATTATAAATAAAATAAAATAATGTAGTAAATCTTGTTATCTTTCTAATTAGTATTTATATTCAAATTTATCTTATGTATAACCCTATATTAAATATGTTTTATTTATTAAACATTGATTTTAACAATTCTAACTCTTCTTTAAATAAAATAATAATAAATGTCCTAATATAATACAAGGGGACCTAAAGGATCATATTTTATTCCTAAGTTTATTTTTGGTCGAATTACACTTTTCTAATAGAATTATCACATGTGTTATGGTAATAATAATATCAATTTTACCCTTAATTGCCCTATTTATTTTTAACTGTGGTAAATAAAAGTAAAAAGTTACAAATCCCCACAAATTATTTTCATCTTATTGAACGAAATTTTACTTACTAATATCAACCGAGTCTCTCATATTTTTTAAATTCAACTCACAGAAGCGGTAAAATTAAATTTTATGTGAATTTTCAAATTCTCCAAGGAGGTGGGTAAAAGCCGGTGAAAAGTTCAATACAATTTTTATATATCTAAAATTATTATAAACTGACACCAATGAATTACATTGAACTTATATAGGTAATATGTATCTATTTTTACCTAAAATAAATTTAAATTAAATAAATAATTATTTACATAAAAATTCAGTTTTAAACTATAACTTAGTTTTTTCACTATCCATCAAAATTTGAATGTTTTACCAAAAATACCAAAAATTCACCTTAAGATAATTTCTATATTACAAATCCAAAAATGAACTTGATTTTGAAAGATAAAATTTATAAAATTTCAAAATGTGGTTATTTCTATTAATAGCAGCTAGTTTTATTGGTTGTGGTGTATTAGAATTTGAAGTTTCTTACAACAAACGCTATTGTATTATTCAAAGAGAAGTGTACCGTGGATGTTTGGGGTGTTACATTCTACCCTCCTTCAAATAAATTTGTCCTTGAAATTTCAATAGTATTACTATGTAAAAAAGACTCGGGTGGTTCTTCATCATATGTTCCTCAGGATCCAATGTTTCTTCTTCCATCTTATGGTTTCCCCATAGAACTTTTACTAGGCGAGTTATCTAGTTTCTCATCACATGTTCTCTTATATCAAGAATCATGATAGGATCTTCACAATAAAACGGATTGGGTCCCAGTCTAATTCAGCATATGTGAGTACATGTGTTGCGTCAAGCATGTATTTCCTCAACAGTGACATGTGGAACACATCGTGATCTTTGAAGAGACTTGGAGGCATTACCAAATGGTAAGATACAGCCCCCATTTCATTCAAAAATTTCGAAAGGTCTAATGTAAATGGGACTTAATTTTCCCTTCTTACTGAAATATATAACACCCTTCCATGGAGATACCAGCAAGAAGTTATGATCTCCTTCTTGAAATTTCATAATCATTCCTTCTGTTATCAGCATCGCTCTTTATCCTACTTTGAGCTGCTTTGATGTGGGTTTTGATTACCTTCACATTTCCCATTGTTTCCTCCACAAGTTTAGGGCTTATGAGTTTTCTTTCACCAACATCATCCAAACAGGTTGGTGTGCAACATCTCTTTCCATATAACACTTTATATGGTGCCATCTGAATACTTGAATGGAAGCTATTGATATAAGAAAATTATACCAGAGGTAAATATGGATCCCACATACCTTGAAAGTCATGTGAGAATGATCTGAACATGTCTTCTAAGGTTTTAATAGTTTTTTCTGATTGTCCTTCAGTCTGGGGGTGGTAGGCAATTCTCAAATGAAGATCAGTATCCATGGATTTCTGTTGACTATTACAGAATCTTCATGTAAAATGGGAATCACAATCAGAAACAATTAATAGTGGTACTCCATGAAGTATTACAACTTCATTAATATATTATCTTTCTAATCGTTCAAGAGTTAAATCATCTCATATAGCATGAAAATGTGCTAACTTGGTAAGAGGATCAACAATGACCCATATTGCATCATTAATTCTAGGAGTCTTTTGTAGTCCCATGAAAAAGTACATCGTAATATTATCCCATTTCCACTCAGGTATGGGAAGAGGTTTCCTGACTCCTCCAGGATATTGTCTTCCAGCTTTCACTTGTTGACAAACCATACATCTTGACACAAAATCAGCTATCTCCCTCTTAATGTTGTCCCCCAAAAAAACGTTCCTTCAAATCTCTTTACATCTTAGTTCTACCAGGGTGTATAGAGAAATTTGTACTATGATCTTTATCCAACAATTCCCTTTTTAGATCATGTATATCAGGGTCACGATGTCTCTTCCCAAATTTCCAAATTCCATCTTCTTATACGATGTCACTCAATCTCCCATTATTCACAGCTTTATTCTACTTTTGAAACTCCTCATCATTAGTATGAGAACTCTTTATCATTTCTGGTAATGATGGTTTCGCTACAATTTGAAAAAGCATTGATGTTTCACCTTCCATGTTCATTCCCCGATCCATCTTTACTAGTTCCATTAAAATTGGATCCCTTTCAACTCTCATATTGCTCAAAACTCCATGATCCATTCTACTTAAACCACCTAGAACCTTATTTTCCTTCCCTGGGTGGTAGTGTATAATTAAATCATAATATTTGAGTAGTTCAATCCATCTCCATTACCTCATGTTGTGTTCTTTTTTTTTTGAGAAAATATACTTCAAACTCTTGTGATCAATATAAATCTCACTTTTTTTACCATAGTGATAGTGTCTCCAAATCGTCAAATCAATGATTACTTTTTCTAGATCAAGATCATGAGTAGGATTGTTTTTCTCATGAATTTTCAGCTGTCGTGATGCATAGGAAATAACCCTATCATTATGCATAAGGACACAACCAAATCCTTTCTTTGAAACATCATTATATATAACAAACCCATCATTTCCTGATGGTGGAGTCAATATAGGAGATTTGACTAATCTTCTCTTCATTTCTTTAAAACATTCTTCACACCCTTTTTTTCAAACAAATTTAAACCCTTTTAGTGTGAGCTTTGTTAATGTGTTATCCAAACTGGGAAAATTCTAGAAGAAACGTCGATAATAACCTGCTAAACCAATAAAATTGTGTGCCTTAGTTATACTCATCGGTTCTGGACATTCTTGGATTGCCTTGGTCTAATAATTATCAATAGAGATTCCATCCATAGAGATAATATGTACATGGAAAGAAATCACCTAAAGTCAGAATTCACTCTTGCTAAACTTACCATATAATTTGTGTCCTCTAAGAGTCATCAGGATAATGTGCAATTGATTTTCATGATCTTTGTAGCTTTTGGAGTACACCAAGATAACATCAATAAATACCACTACAAATTCATCAAGATATTCCTTGAAAAATCTATTCATTAGATCTAGGAAGATAGAGGGTGAATTAGTCAATCAAAAATGAATTACTGTAAACTCGTAATGCCTGCACCTTGTTTGAAATGAAGTTTTTGGAATGGCTTCCTTCTTCACACAGAACTAATGATATCCAGATCGAAGGTCAATCTTTGTAAATTATTGATCTCCATGAAGTTGGTCAAATAAATCATCAATGCGAGGTAGGGGATACTTGTTCATTATTGTTATATCATTGATCATCCTGTAGTCAATGCCCCAAATCACATAGATCCATCTTTCTTATTATCAAAAATGACAGGGGTTCCCCATGGAGAAGAACTAGGGTGAATAAATCCCTTATTACTCTATTCCCCTAGTCGTTTATTTATTTCCACTAATTCCACAGTGGCCATTCTATAAGGGGTCTTCGATATGGGCCTTGATCCAGGAATTAAATCAATCGAAAACTCAATTTCTAGTTTTGGAGGATGTCCATGTAAGTCTATTGGAAACATATCAACATATTCATTCACAATTGGTACATCCTCTATTTGAACATTCCTTTCCTCACCCACATATATTTCATTCTATTCACCACTAAGAATTGAATTTAGGTCAGCTACTGGGGGTGGATCTAGATAAGAATTATGTGGTGATGATTATGCTCTAAAGATAAGGTTTTATTTATCCTCCACATCGAAAATTGTAAACACCTTCTTCTTACAATAAATTTTTGCATCATGGTCCAAAATCCAATCCATCTTGAGGATTATATCAAATTCAATCATGGGTATGACAGTGAGATCAGCAGATACATAACATTTATATTCCCTAATGGGGACCGATTCACAAATCATTTTTGCAATGATACTTCCCTTTAGAGTTTTGACTGACAACTCCCTTGTTAAATCAAATTGGAAATATCTAATTTTCATTAAAAACTGGGATGATATAAAACAATGCAATGATCCATAATCAAATAAAGATTTTTCTAAACATGATGAAACCATTAAATCATCTGCCACCACGTCTTTTTGAGATTCATCCTCAGTAGTATTGATAACATAATCTTTTCCTTGATCCCTTGTCCTTTTTTAAGGTATGTTCCCTTTATTCTTAAGACATTAATTTTTATAATACCCCTTTTCTCTATAATTGTAGCATTCAACATCGACAGCCTATTTCTTCCCCTTACAATCATGGCCATGGTGGCCTTTTTTACCACACTTGTAATAGACTCCCATTTCCTTCCGGAAAGTACCAGGGTGTTTCTTCCCACATTTACTGTAGGGTGGATATTCAAATTTTCCCTTTGTCCCCTTATTTCCATTTCAAGAGTGTTGATCAGATCTCTTATTCTCTTGATTTGATTTAAAGTCATAAGACTTAGTGAATTATTTTTCTGTCTGGATAGCACATGAGATAATATCTTCATATGACGAGAAGGATTATGAGACTATGTCTTGATGGAGAAATTGTTTAAACTCATCAAATAAATGATCGATCTTACTTCATGGGTTACGTATATAATTTGCATCTTGCCTCATTATCCTTGTAATGTTAGCTTCATACTTTGTGACATTCTCATCCTTCTTTTTCCTAAGACTTAGAAACTGTCATTCCATATCCGCTCGATGGACATAAGAAAATTATTTTTCTATGAAAATTTATTTAAAATCCCTCCATTCCTTATTTGATACTTCATCATCTTCCTTTTTTTTGAATCAATGAACACCATTGATCAACATCTCTAGTGAGGTGGTAAACTGCCATGACAATTTTTTCCCTTTCTCTACTCCCCATGGCATGGAATATTTTCTCTAAGGAATTTATCCACTGCTCAGCTACTAGTGGATTTGTACCCACATTAAATATTTTTGGGGTTTTCCACATGAAGTGATCTAACATTGATCCTCCACACTATAGATCAGGGTGCTCCATACGGGTAAGGTTATTATTCATAATCTTAGTTAGTTGTCCCAGTATGGAGATAAGCTAATCAAAACTAGTTACTTCACCAGCTCCACTATAATTATCTTGAGTAGGATGGAAATACCTACATGGATTACGTGCATTGATACAGTTTCCATTCCTTCCACTAGGAACCATTTCTAAACAATGGCATAAACTAGATTAATTTATGAATCAAAATACATAATTCCCAACATGTAAAACACATAACATAAATTGAACAGTTTATTGAGATATTCCATAATCAAAAAAAAAATTCTTTCAGAATGTATATACTCATAAACCATTCATAATGGTACGTAAAGAAAATTACAATTACCCTTAGCATATCCCTCAGGAGTGTCGTAACTAAGAGTGCAGCAAGGCCCATTGTCGTGCACCAGTTCCTGTTCACGTCTAGCTCAAAGAGGTGTTTTCTGGTTTTACCCATAGGCACATCTCTACTAGAGCAACCTCTACTTTCTCGTATCAATACAAGGATATATTGCTGGGAAAACTCACAAAATCACTAAAATACCAAAATTCTGTGAAGTTCTTCTATACTAATATTCAAAGTCTATCTTAGGGTAAGGTTCTCTAATCAATGTTTATCTAAATCTAGATTCCATGGTTTGTACTAACCTTCCTCTAATACCATCTGTAACGGCCCGACCTTAGTTACCCCAATTTGGTGCATTATTACATAACATTGGAACGATAACAAAAGATCAGGTCCTGAAGGACCGATTAGATTAGTATCCTTGGAAGTACTAGATACATTCATAAGTTTTACATTAGATTATAAAATGAAAAACTACAACAACATTGTTTCCACAGACAACACTCATATCCCCCCAGACTATCCCTATAGGTCATTCATAAAATACTTTTTCACATCCAGGGAAAAATAAAACATAGAAAGGGGTGAGATCAGATTCCCAGTAAGGATAACAATATAGCAGGACATTCTTAAATAAGCATAAACATTTAAGGCAATGTATAAGAATAAAAAAGCCTTTTAAACATGAATCTCTGCATAATATGGAAAATATAAAATCAAATACTGACATTTACTTATTCACATGGATATTCTACTAGTAGAATAATCACAAGCTATATCAATAGCCACTTTCATAATGAAGCAATTCATAATGCCAGATTGCATAATCACATAGTCAAGGCCTTGTGCCAAGACTAAAGATAAGATTTTTCCAAGGCCTAGTCCCAAGACACTATTTTGTCTCTTGAGACCTACCGAATCATTGAGAACCTATAGAGGGCTCCACCCGTCACATAATATGTCTAATGAATTCCTTATATGAAATGGTATAAACATAACATAAACATTCAAATTAAAACTAGAATACGAAATTTCAATACATTATCCATAAACCATGAGTGGTGTAAGAATAACACATCCACAGTCAAACATATCACAAAACAATAAATACAATATGGATTTTGTTTATAAAAATAAATCAACATAAAATAATCCTAAAATTCATCAAAGGATGTTGACATAGATGAAATCAAAACCTATTTTTAGAGAAATATATCATTATATTTTGAAATAATTTAAGAGTCACATAATTATAAATAAAAAATTTATTTTGAAAAATATTTTTATAAGCTGGAAATGGATGCTTTGACGATGTTACAATGGAGGAAAATTGTCGTATAAGTTAAAAAAACTTTTTTACCTTAATTTTGTCGAAAAAGTCATAAGGTACCTTGTTTGGAAGATGATAGAATGATTCCTTTAAAACCAATTTATAAAAAGTAATACAAGTGTATAAATTTCATTAACCCATAGTCTAGTAAATAGTAAAATTGTTTTGGAATACATTTTTGAGAAACATGGATATGGATGATAAAGAGGTTCCAATAGATACTTACATAAAAACAACCTCAAATAATAATGAGATTGTGAAATTAAACCTTAACATGTACTTTTCATTGGTCGAGGGTTGGTTAAACTCCTGTATAATGGTGAAATAATTGATATTATATTATACAATAATCATATTCATTAATATTATATCATATATGATCTTTTAATATTTCATTGTTCAGAATATTTCAGTATTATCGTCGTTTCGGGTGTTAACTGATTCATTTTCCTTTATATTCTTTGTTACGTAAGTAATGTTTGTTAGGGATAGGATATATATTATTAATATTCAGAATTATATTAAGTCATCAAAATTATTTTTATTCGTCTAATGATAATTTTTCTTAAATGGATACGATGGGGAATGAACCTCATTTCGTTCGTAGAGATTGTAATCCATACGTACGCACGAGCGACGATATCATTCTTTTGTTATTAAAATAAAATATAATTGGATCTTATATCATATTTAAAGAATCATTATCATGTTATATTTATTAATTAAATCAATTACACATCATTATTATACCCATCCAAATAATAATATATTGAATAATAATTAAACCACGACTTGGAGACGGTAAGTCGTACGTACACATGTATGGTGACATATCATTAAAAAGAAGGATAGAATAATGAATATTGATGTTCTATATTTATAATAACATCACAGTATATAGAAGATACTAGAGTTATTATTTTATAATTGAATCAAAAAATAAAGAGGAAGTGGAAGAAGAATGGAACTTGAAAGCAGTGATGAAATATTTACCTCTTCTTTGGGTTCTCCCTTTTGATTTGATCAAAAGGGCTCCATAGGTTGGATTTATGACTAACATAAGCCCTCTAGGATTAAGGGAGGATAGTTGAGAGAGGATTTGGGTAGGTATTGGACGATCCAAAAGGCTTTTTAGTCTTCAATGTTATAGAATGGGAAGTTCCCTTTATATAAGAGGGTAGAGGGGCACCTTAGGAAATGATAGAAATATTATTTCATAATAAAATAATTTTCGGTTTCTAATAGTTAAAAAATGAATTATTTAAAGGATAATGTGAGTATGGGTCTAAAACCACTCAAAAAATAGGTTTTATATAGGTTTGGGTCACTATACTAACATTATCATTTAGATTTAACTCTTAGTTAAATAGTTTTCCATTTACCATGTCTCTTGGTATTTTTATATTATATTGTTAATAAACATACTATAAATATCCAAGAGAACTTAAAATGGTTCATTAATTACATATAATATATTATTTAAGACCTTATTTTGAATGTTTTATTTTTAGGAATAGAATGTAAATTAATAATATAATATCTATTTTAAAAACTCTTTTACGTCAATTTTGAAACTATTAGTTATTTTGTTTTTTCTAAATTAATAAAAAAATTATTACTCCAAAAAAATTTCATCTAACCAACCATAACATGTAATATTAACCTAAAAAATTCGTTTAATTCATAAAAAGTCTCAAATTTCATTTATTTGGATATTTATAATATCAATTATTTTAACCTTTCATTGATATGGTAATTACTGCATCATCATTGTGTCATAAATAAATTTAATTATTTAATGTCCATAAATTATAAATAAAATAAAATTATATAGGAAATATTTTTATATTTCAAATCAATATTTATAGTTGAAAATATATTATGTAAAACATTATATTAAAAAAAAATTAGTTATTAAACGTTGATTTTAACTCTTTTAACTCTTCATTAAATAAAATAATAATCAATGTCCTAATCTAATCCAAGTCGACTGAAAGGATCGTATTTAATTCCTAAGGTTTTTTTTTGGTCGATTTACACATATCCAATATAATTAGGACATGTGTTAGGGTAATAATAATATCAATTTAACCTATAATTCTCCTATTTAATTTTAAAAATGGAAAAAACTAAAAAATTATTGTTCACCAAAAATTATTTCCATCTTATTGAACCACATTTTACTTACTAATATCAATCGTGGCTCTCAGATTTTTGAAATTCAACTCACAGAAGTGGTAAAATTATGTTTTATGTGAATTTGAAAATTCTCCAAGGAGGTGGGTAAAAGACGGTGAAAATTTCAATAAACATTTTATATATCTAAAATTATTATAAACTAACTCCAATGACTTACATTTAAATTTTATATGTACTATGTATCTATTTTGACCAAAAATAAATTTAAATAAAATATATATTTATTTAAATAACAATTCGGTTTTAAACTATAACTCAGTGTTTTTCACTATTCATCATAAAGTGTATGTTTTTAGAAAAAAACCAAAAATTCACCCCATGATAAATTTGATATTCCAAATACAAAAACGAATTCCATTTTGAATGATAAATTTTATAAAAATTTAGAAAGTGGGTATTACTATTCATAACAGCTAGTTTGATTTGTTTTGATGCGTTAAAACTCGAAGATGCGTACAACACACACTATTATATTATTCAAAAAGAGGTGTATTGTGGAAGCTTGGGGTGTTACAATATTTCCCAAAATATGATAATGGATCATGGTCAATAATTCTCTACTACATTAGAAGAATATGGATGATTAATATTTTTGTGTTTGAATTCAACAATTATGTTATTTGAGTATTTTATCTATAATTCACTTGTAATAAGAATCCTAAGATATATGAGGATAGTACTATAGTGCTTCTACTTCTCGAATATTGATGAATTCATGTTTTGATTATGGTTTTAAGGTGATAATGTTATTCATATATTTGGTATGTGTGGATTAAGAGAAACAAAATTTGGGGATTCTTATGTTATATTGATTTTTGGAAATTTAGTTGCCTTCTATATAAATGTTTTGGTTATTCAATGTGGATAGACATGTTTTAAATGATACATAAGATTAAAAACTTGTGGAATGGTTCATTTTAAACATCAGAAATTATTGTTCGATGATAACATGGGAGAAAATTATTGGCTTCAATAAATATTTAATTTTCAAAAACATTAATCAAGAACCATATTAACCATTAAAAGTTCTTCTAGTGTGAAAAACCCCATCTTGAAAATTCATTTCCAGGTGTATGGGAATAATTGAAAATAAATCGAATCACAATAGAAGGATGAGATTATGATTATTACATGGAATGTAATTATGTACGATTGTTTTCTCAGATTATTATTTTAAAATTACAATAATCCCTCCACTCTGAAATATTTTTAAAAAAATATTCTTTATTTAAAATTATTTTTTAGAAATAAATATTTATTTAACTAATCACTAGATTTATGGTTTTGGTGTGGTTAACTATATAATGAGCATATACCATATCACTATCCATTATAACATGATACTTACAAATCTCTTCCATGTTCATGTAATCGCTTTCCACTAATTGTTACATAAAAGAAACCCTTGTTTTTCGTGACCATTGGTTTTCTAGTTCCATCTTATTAAGTGGATATTTTATTAACCCTAATTCAAATGTTGGTTTCCCGCATCAAAATTTTGAATTATCAACCATTTATTTTTTCAATTACACTTTAAAATTGTGAGGAAACACTATATTGATGGATGGAAGAATGTAACACCCCTTTATTTTATGGTATGTCACTTTCAAAATTTATCTTCTTCAATATTGTACATTGCACAGAACATCTAACTTAAATATGTATATATATTATAGTGATTGTTATGACCTAGCCATTGGAAATGTAGGAATGAAATAAATTACGTAAGTTATGATAATATATTTTACACGTGTTTATAAATGAATTCTTGGTTACCAATTAATTAGAAATTAAAATAAAAATCAATTAATCAAAAGAGATTTGTTTTTATTAAAAACAATCAGAACCATAATGGTATTTTATATTAATAAAATTAAATAATAACTATTACTAAAATATATTAATGAAACATTAATGTAACATATTAAAACTTTTTTCTAAATTCAAAAAATATGTTTAAAAAAATTAATATAAGATTAAATCTGATTTTACATATAAAAGACTATATTTAATAAAAAAAATTCATCTCCCTTAAATGGATTTATTTTAAATGAAATTTATTTAAATTTCAATATTAACTTAGGGTGAAATTTTATTAGTTTTTTGAAAAAAATTTTCATCCATTAAATAGTGAAAAATTATAATTTTCATAAAAGCTTCATTTTTTATATTAATAGTATATTTATGATTTTAATAATAAACTCACTTATTTAAGTATACATAAATGTTTGGTATCTTATAAATTAAAATATGATATATTTATATCATGAAGTAAGTAAATAAATGTTTTAAAAATGATAAAGTGAGTGATGTTATTTTTGTGAAAGGGAAATAGTTATTTAATTTTTTTAAAATAATATAATGATTGAAAATAAAATTTAATTTCATAAAATAGATTCAAAAAATAATATTTTTTTGGATTATTATTATAAGATAATTTTAGGAGAGATTACTTAATTTTAAATGTGTTCTAAAATTAGTTATAATTTTAATATATGTATTTTTGAGATAAATTCTGAATTTATTAAAAAATAAAATTCCATATATATAGAAAATTATATTCACAATATTGAGTTCATTTTTAATTCTTCCTAATTATAAATGGTTACAGTGATTTTGTTTGGATTTTTCTAATATATTGTAATTTTTATTGAATATTGAAATACAGTAATTTATGGTATTTACTAAATACATGAATTATTGAGTAATGGATAATTTATTGGAACATCCCACCCCTACTCATTGAATTGAAGAGTTGTTATAATTCTACATGGCCTTACAAGACATCCTTAAGGTGCCAAATGTTGGTATTAAATGTCATGGGGTTCATGAATAATGTGGTATGATTTTCCCTTTGAAATAAAACTCCCAACCAAAGGTGCCAATAACTCAATAACTATGATCCATTTCAACAATGTTTCATAACTCAAAAATCAAAAGAAACAAATTACCAAACTACAAAACTCCTTAATCAGAGTTCCATAATGAATCCAAAACAAAAAAAAACCAAGAAGCTAAGACATGACTCCATAGCTCCAAACCTAACTCCATGATCCAAGAACAACAATACCACCCAAGCATCATGATACAACACTAGAGAAATGAGATTATTTACTTTTACTTGGGTCATGGAATACATTATCTTCAAAAGTATCAATGTTACAAACAAATGGGTGAGTAATAATACTCCTAAGGTTTTTTCCAAATGAAATCCATATACATGCCACTGGGATAGACCCATTACCACAACTATATAAAAAATTATATAAATCCATTATATAATTCATAAAATCCCCATAATTCAAAAACATTCGTACCCAGATAAATTCAACCAAATCAAAAAAAAATATAGAATGCAACCAACAAATGAAACTAAACATTTAATTAACCAAATTCCCACTTTTCCATGACGTATTCCATTCCAATAATCATGGTTTCATGCATGTCCCACCCATGTTCCCCATGTTCTGCAATCACTTCTGAGCTCATTGTTACCATTGATGGTGGAAGTTCACATCTGATGCCATACACTTTTATATTGGCACTTCTTGCCCACTTCCCATTGATGGTGGTACCAACTATAAATCATTTCCCATCCATGATTGTCCAGTAATCCAACCCTCATGAGAATAACATTATAAAATTAGGTAATATATTCCAATTAACCATTTCAATATCATATAAACCATAATTTGAAAATAATCATGCCAGGAAAGAAAATTTCCGTCTAAATAACCCATTAAGCTAAAAAACATTCATTAAAATATTATTAATTGAAGACACCATTATACCGAATCTGTGCCCGACCTCATTTAAATAAAAACCACTTTTTATTTAAAACCATTTTCAAAATTCATTTTACATAAACCAAACAAACCCACCAATCTTAAAATCCCCATTTTAAAATCCAATGCAATGCACATTGCACAACAAAACAATATTTTTTTTCAAATCCTCAATGAATCGGAAAATGGGTTCCAACAGAGCTTCACACACCATAATCTAAACCATTATCAAGAAAACAAAATTTATTTGATATTATGACCATCTAGTTCTCTCAAAATGGATATGATATTGAAGCCACCTACTACAATTTTCAATAAATCGACCCACCAAACAACTACACACTGAAACCAGGTGAAACCTCTAAAAAATCTCCTTAGATCCCTTAATCAAACCAAAAAATCCAAAAAATCACAATTTTAAGCAAAAATATGTAGATGTACATGAAATGTATGTAGATATAGAAAACATAGAAATAGAGAGAAATAAATATATTTAAAACCAATAAACAACCAATATATGAGAAATATGGGATGATAATCTCCATTATCATCCCTTGGAAACCCTTCGAATCAACTATAAAACAAGTGATAGAGGCCTCGTAACCCTTGACAACAATAAATACAGACTGGGGTTCATATGGGAAAAATAAAATGGTGATTTTGAGAAATTACAGAGTTACCCTATTTTTAAAAACCCCATTTTTATTGTTTCACAATATTAGAAAATCCATGCCACAACTATTCTCTTACTACTACTTCAAGAGGGACCCTTCATGGTAGGATGACATAGTTATACAAATCATGCTTCAACCATTAAAAATCCCACTATCTAATGTAGCATGATTAACTTGGGCTAGCCTCATGGTGTGGATATCGTGCACATTAATTATACACCATCCCCCAGCCCTCTTACCCTTCTTTCATGGTTACCTGGGATTCTTGCATTGTTTCAACTAACCGTGCTCAAACCGTGTACCCCTACAAAGCCTCCAAGCCATTGAAAACCCCTCCTAAAGCCTCCAAAACATTACCCAACCACTTTAAAAACATAATAAATCATAAAAAAATGGTTACATACCTCAAACAATGGGTAAAAAATTATCCACACCATTGTACTTTCCTTCTTCAGAATTTTGATAATGATCACCTTTCCAAAAGAGTTTCATCCATTGTTTGGTCGTCTCTTTATCCCGCTCCGAAGTCTCTTAAAAAATCAGACCATGTAAGCAAAATGAATGAACTATAACAATGATTTTACCATGAAATAGTTTATGTTTACTATCCATAATCTACACTAGAACATGCACCAAAGAAGAATATGGATCTAGCTCACCATTACCCCAAAGAATCACATGGTGATGATCCAGCTAATAATTTTTCAACGGTGGAACATGAAATAAATTTTTCACCATAGTAAACCATGATAGAAAGGACAACTAATATTCCACCTCTCCAACCAACTGAGGTGTCTCAAACATCCCAATATATCATAGAGATAGCATGATGTTCTTGCTAAACTGATGATGTACCAACCTCAAAGAGATTCTCATGAACACATGATCACAAAACATGAATGACAACGACCATCGAGGATGGTCTGCAAAAAAATTATGATGAATTTACATTGTCTAAATCCTCCTCATAATCAAATTAACATTCTCTGTTGTCTTCTGTACAAGGCTAAACCCAACCATCAAATGCTAATATTTTTCCCAAAAACACAGTAAAGAATGACATGAACACCCATAAAATGCATCAAACAGAGCCATATGTATGGAGTCCTGATAACTATTATTATATGAGAAATAAACTAACAATTAGTGATCTTCCCATGAGCCTCCAAAATCAATCACACATGCCCAAAAAAATATCATCCAATATCTGTTTCATCCTATAAGATTTCCCATCTGTTTGATGATGAAATGTAATACATTTCGTCCACTGAGTCCCATGGGATTACTATAAGGGTATCCAGAAACAAGACGTGAACATCAGATATCTATCTTATACAATCTAAATTGGAACACCATTCCTCTTTATCACTTCCCATATATATAATTTGGATAGACCCTTCTTTGTATAAGATTAAATAATCATGATGGAATGGGATGACATTGTGAGTCAATCCATAATCACCAATATTGAATCCTAATTTCTAACCATTCGTGGTGGTGTTATAACAAAATTCATCACTATATATTCCCATTTCTACACAAGGATAGATAAGACTACAATATACCTACTAGCCAGTAATGCTCTGCCTTAACTTGCTGACAAGTCATGTATCTCTATAAGAACTGATCCACATTAATTTTCATACCAGCCCACCAAAAATGTGATTTCAATTACTTATTAATTTTCTTAGTTCCAATATGGATATCCCATATATAATTATGTTATGCTCTCAGGGTTTTTTCCTGAAAAAACACTAGTATAACCATCAAATTTCAAAAGGAAAACACTGAATTCTAGTCTAGTTTCCATTCCTTAATGGCCCCCACCATTGAGTTTTGACATCATAACCTCGCACTCTGAATCAAGAATCACCCAACCTTTATCCAGACCAACCATGTTAGGGACTAGTGAGTTAGAAAATAAAATGGATACATCACCCCGATCCTCACATTCTAAACATAGGTTGACTATAACCTATATCCACTTCCACAAATCTTATTTTTGTCTAACCACATGAGCATATGAGTTTCTACTTAATGTTCCTACCAAAAAACATACCTTTTTTGGTGTGTAAATCGAGGAAAAGTAAAAAATTTTGACTTAGTCCATCCATATTTTCTACCTAAAATTTAAATCCCATTATAAGAAAATATTCTTCAAGATATTTTGTTCAATATATAACATCAATTTATCACTGAAGAGATAATGGAACCACATTTTCAAAATATAATCCACTGCCTCCAACACTAAATAATGTTCTAGGGAGTTCTTCTAAAAGAACATCAAAAAATTTAACCCATACACAACCCCATAACCCCTTTAATGAGCACACGCCCAAACCCTAATCCCGATGCATCACAATACACCATATACCCTTTCTCGGGTTATGGAAAAACTTTGATTGGTGCTAATGTGAGAAGATATTTACGCTCTTAAAAATATTTATGGAACTTATAATTCCATTTAAATGGAACATTATTTCTCATAAAATCTGTCATCAAGAAAATAACACTAAGAATTCATGAATAAGTTATTAATAATACCCAGCTAGACAAAGAAATCATTGTATGTCAAAAGTATTCATCAGCAATTTCAAATAGATAATGACCTCTATCTTTTTGGAATCCACTAAAAAGACTCTCTCAAAAATAAATGTTACAAATGAATCAATCATCTTTTATCCAAAAATATTATTTTGATAATTTGACATAAAACTGAAGATCTTTCTTGATTCCCAACACTACTACAATGTGTTCCTCCTGATCCACCATTTTCTGCGAATACACCAATACGTCATCAATAGATACCACCATAAAAGAATCCATAATTCTCTGAAAAATCTAATTCATTAGTTCCATGAAGATTTTTGGTGCATTGGTGAGACCAAAGGGAATAACCATATACTAATAACTTCCATTTACACACCTGAAAGGTTTTTTCAGGATAACCTCCTTCTGGACACACAACTGATGATATCCTGAATGCAAGTCAGTCTTGGAGAACAACTAAGCACACATGAACTGATCAAATAGTTCATCAATGTGATGAATTATATTTCGATTCTTTTTCAAAACCTTGTTAATATTATGATAGACATAAATCGAACGAATGATTTTATATACATTTTTTAAGAACAAAATATGCACTTCCCACGATGACGCCCTAGGATGGATGAAAACTTTGTATTCTAACTCCTCCAATTATGCATTCAATTATCTCAATTCTAATGGGTCTATATGTTAGAATGGACGTGAGATTAGACCGGTCCCATGAACGATATCAAACATAAACTCCACTTCTATCACAGGTTGAAACCCTAAAAATTATTAATGAAAGAATCCATAAATTGATCAACCAATTCTAGAAAACTAATTCTACAAACCTCAAATATTGATTCCAAAGACAATAACATTAATTTATATGATATCATCACAACTACTAGCACCTATAACCCTATTTTACCAACCTTCACATTTTTTCTCCACTAATGTTATGCTCGACACCATCACCTGTCATAAAACTAATCGTTCGTGAATAATAGTCATTATGGCCTTTCAATTTCACCTACCAGTCCATACTCAAGATTATATCATAGGAATTCATCTGAAGAAGTAAGAATTTCCACATCAACTCAACTTCATCCATAACTATTCCACATACCCTACACAAGAAGGATCATCACACACTATAACCAATAGAGTTTGAATTTTTGAAATAGAAGGCATCATTTCCACACACAAAACCACCAAATTAGCAACAAGAGCTGTAATGAATGAATGAGAAGTGCCCATATCACACACCACATTAAAAATGTAGAATTCAGGACATTTTTACCTCACAACATGGATAGTCCCTTCCGATCATCCACCACAACCTACTTTTCTCTAAATAGCTACTTTCTCGCTATACGCTTCTCTTCATTACCCTAAAAAAACAGTCTAAACTAAGGAATCATGGTATTCCTAGAATTTCCATAACTAAATAGTATATTATGAATGGATATATGCCACTTCCCATACCTATGTTGGAATACTATACCTATGACCCTTGAGGAGTGTCACGAACACCCGACCTCGAAGAATTATATCAATAACATGGAAGATGACCCATCTTCTTACAGTAATGGCATGCTCGAGCTTATTCCATAAAATCCCACATCATGTGTCCTATAGAACAACATTTAATAAATCATGGCTTACACTAAGGCATTGAAGGTAGATTAACTGATCATGAAAAAGTATTCTAATCCATACTCCTACCCTATAAATAAACTCCACTCTTCTTGTTGAACCCCTCTTTAGTGTTTCCACTAGTCCCCATTGGTACCAACATGATACACCCACCTGTAGCCCGCAAGATATTATTTTCATCAATAGATACTATATTCACCATTTCCATTTAATCACTTACACATAGCACCAAAATGTTGGAATGAATTTCTTACCTCAATCCCAATTCAATGATACGTGCCTTCATGGACACACTAGCCACCCCCTCTGGTGAAAGCTACAAAATATTCATAATCTCTGCTAAATATTCTGTCACCTAAATGTTATCCTACTTAAAGGAAATGAAATTCATTCTGTTATGAATTTTGAATGTGTTAGGGTAGAATTTTTTGTTAAACAATTACATAAAAACCTCTATTGTCATACCATGGTCCATTCTAGTTTGGACAAGCCGCTCCCCCAACTTCTGTGAAAGATCTTATAGCATGTACATTTCTAACATCACATTCAATTCATCTGAAATGCCTAGGAAACTTAATATTTAATTCATCCTCTTCAACCATGCCTCAGACCATTCCAAATCTGAATCAGCCCTAAATATGGGTGGATTCTACTTCGGAAACATAATTGAGTGATCCACAAGAATTGACACATTACATACATTCCCACTTTCAATAGCTAGGAATGTATTCACTATGATTTTAACTAGATACAAGTTCACTATGGGATTATGTGAAATCATGTTTTCTACAGAATCCTCTAGCTGGTATCTAGGTCACCTCCTGGGTGCCATTTCTATCATAACAAGAACTACCATAAGGTTCACTATCTAACAACTTAAGGCATACAATTTCAAATTCAATCACATTAAACTATCACAGTAATTCTTTATAAATACCCATTTTACCATGATTACTCCACATTTAAAAAGTAAATCATGTTTTTAAAATAAACTCATTTTCAAAATACCAAAACTGTTCTATTTTAAAACCACACATTTGAATAGAATTTGCAGATTTTCCAAAAATCAACATAGTTATATCAAAGAATCATTATTTATGCCAAATGAAATATGAAATTCTAGTGGGATGGAATTTTTACCATGCATTCCATGCCCAACTCATTGGATATACACACGACAATGAGAATTCACTTCTTTAATTGTTTCAAAAACACTTATATAACCAACTCTATGGTATCTTTAAGTTCAACATAAAATGGTTATCTACGACCTTTTAGGTTATACATTTCATGTTTAGATAATACTACTCCCTTATTAATTCCCAAATCAAGAAATAAACCAAAACTGAACTCCAATTTCATGACCGAAAACTATTTCCAATGTATCGGTGAAACTACAATCACATGAAATTAAAGAACCAAAAAAATTGACACAACTTGTAACATCACATTTCTTCCCATTATCTTGGGTATGAAATAGATTTTCTCATATCCTTAAGTTTCATATCCCACGTTCCAATGTCTTGTAATAAATGTGGTGGATTCATGAACAATGGGGGTGATTTTCTCCCTGAAAGAAAGAACCCAACCAAATTTTCCAATACAACAATAACAATATGATTTGTGTCAAAAATGTTCCACAATTAAACAATAGGAAATAAATCACCAAACTATAATAATCCATAATCAGAGTACCATGAAGAATTCTAAAAAACACCAAATGAGCTATCACACAACTCAACAAATCCAAACATAGCTCCATGCTCCACGAACCAAAATACCTCCCAAGCATCATGAATAACCACTGGGGAAATGAGATACTTTACGTTTACATGTTTCCTAGAATAAAAAATCTATCAAAGCACCAATGTTCCAAAGTAGGGGTGAGTAATAATACTTAGAAGTTTTTTCCCAAATGACATACCTACACATTACACTAGGATAAAACCATTAGCACAATTATATAAAAGAGTTTCTAGAAATTCATTAAATAATTAAAAAATTAAAAACAATCTAAACACATAATTACCCAATTCAATTCAACCAAATCAAAAAAATTCCATGGAATGAAGCAAACTAATGAAACCAAACACATCATTATCCCAAATCCCTCTTTTCAATGTCCTAACCCATTCCAACTAGAATGATCAAATGCATTTCTTACCCATTTTCCCATGTTCTAAACTCACACCTAATCATGGTGTATCCATTTACAGTGGATCATTAAATATGAAACCATCCAATTTTTGTAGTGGTACTTCACTCCCACTTCCCATTGATGGTGGTCCTACACGCCCACTATTCATCATTTCCCAACCATGGTTAACCAGTAAGCTGACACCCCATGCCAATATCATCATTAAATTATAAAAAATATTCCCATTCATAATTTCCAAATCATATAAAACAAAATTTGTAAATAATCATATGAAGAAAAAAATTTCCTGCCAAACAACCCTTTGAGTAACAAACTGGCCAATAGAATCTAATTTATTGAAATAGACATTATGTCGCATCCATTCCGAACATCATTTCAATAATACCCAAATTTTATTGAAAACCATTTTCTCAATTCATTTTGAATATGGGAAACCAACCCATTGATTTTAAAATCACCATTTTAAATTTCAATGAAAAGCACATTGCACAAAAAAACCCCCATTTTTCCCAAATCCACAAAGTGTCAGAAAATGTGTTCCAAAAATTCTTAACACACTATAATCACATAAAATTTCATGAAAACCCAATTAATTTGAAATAAAAATCTTCTAGTTCAATGAAAATTGATATGAGAGTGGATCCAACTACCATAGGGTACAACTACACACCAAAACTGGGTGAAACCTCTAGAAAATCACATTATATACCTTTCCTTAACAAAAATCCCCAAAATAACAATTTTATGAAACAAAAATACTAGATAAATATGCAATGGATGTAGATATTGAAAACAGAGATTAGGGACTATATATAAGGAATACAAAGAAACAACCATGATAGGAGGCTTACCATATGGGAATTGCCTTTAGCAAAATATAGAACCCCTTTGAATCACCTTCAAAACAAGTGGGAGATACCTCCTAACGATTTAGAACAAGAAATCCAAAATGCGGTTAGTATGGGAGAATAAAGAGTGATTTAGGGAAAATCCAAAGTGAGCCCATTTTTTAAAACCCCATATTGAATGAAACACATGGTTAACTCACACAGCTAGAAAAAAATGTGCTAACTGTGCTCCTACTAATACCTCAAGAGGGGCCTCACACAGTTGTCCCACGCTATTAGAAAAAATATGCTTCAATCTTGTAAAATCCCACTATCTCAAGGAGCTTGATTTACATGGCCAAGCCACACAATTTGGAAACCATGAGCTATCCTCTATATCATGGTATCTTCTTCTACATTTACATGGGTTTCATTCATGGTTTACACTAACCATGATAAAACTGTGCACCACAATAAAATCCAGCAAACCATTCCAAAACCCTTAAAAATACCCCAAACATTACTCAACCACATTACAAACATAATAATGAAAAAACACGGGCTACAGACCTCAAATCGGGGGTACTACATGTATGGATATGTAAGATAATAATATTAAAAATTCATTAATTTGTTTAATATATTAATTGATAATTATCAAACACTTCATATTCATGAGACAAAATAATAACCAAATGAATAAAATATTTAAAAACACTCCTCTACTACCATTATAAATACCACCTCTCACCACATCTTTCCCTCACAAATATAATGCTTTGAATCATGTGAAATTTCTACCAAATCATCCCCCAAACCAATCCCCCATTCCAAATAACATTTAGTTTCAAAAAAATAAAAATAATTTTTCACTAAGGAGCTTCTCAACGATAATAAGTTCAAGAGGTAAACCCCTATTCCATTTTCTTTTAATATATTTTATTGTTATATTATATTCTTATATTATCCTCACATCACTATACTAATGTGACATGATAACTCCAATTTAATTTATATAGTGTAATTATATTATGTTGAGTGAATAATCCATCATCAATCCTAGTTTCTTTTTTCTTTTATTCTAGAGATAAAAACATCGGCCATAAGGTGTCGATTTACCATCTATGTGGACGATGTGTTTTCATTTTTCAATTATACCATAAATGATGTTCAGAAAACTATTTATATAGTTAAAAATTAATTATATATGTGAATTAAAATTTATTTAATATTATGGAACCATGATTTATACATAATATTGAATAATGGAACAAAATATGTTTTTTTATGATAAATAACCCACAAATATAATCTACACAACTGTCACTTACATCTTATCTAATGATTTATCATCAATCTAATTAATGAAATTATTTAAATAACCATTTTATATTATTTAATTTCATTTTTAAAATAAAATTTCATATCTGGAAAACAATACTCATTTGACATGATCATTCAAATAAGTATACTAGTGAACTAATCAAAAAAACAAAGGAAACGAACACCCCCAAACGATAAAATTTATACTTATAACTCATCAAAGACAATAAATAACATAATTAAATTACAATAAATCAAATAAATGTTAAATAGGTCTTGAATTAAATTATTATGAATCACATTTCATTATCCAAAATGTTAAGTATGCCTGGATAATTCTTTCATTTATAATTTTGGGGTTTTCTTATCTCACTTTTTATATCTGTGATATTTTATTTATTCATAACACTTTATTATTTGTGGTGTATTTACACTACCATTTTTAAAATATCATGACTAAATTTATTTTAAAGATATTAAATGTTTCATATGATTATTATTTACTTTAGGGGGAATGCATTTTGACTGATTTCACAATGGTAAGGCTTATTCCCAAACCTCCATTTTTCATATGTGTTGTGATTTCTCTCTCTCACCCACAATATAATTACTCATTATTTTTATTTTCATATTATAAATGAATTTTATATATTCCAAAATAATTTATCTAGATATATTAATCATTCTATGATGTGGAAATATGTGTTTTATAAGGTTACCCATTCTATTCTTCCTATTAAGCGAGCTCGATTAATGGCGACATCCAAACTTATTTAAGATTTTCAAGAACCATACATAATTTATTTTAGGACACCAATATATTATAATATAATCTTGTATTCATTAAAAAAATATCATTGTACATTCATGGTTTTTTAGAAACAATTAAAAAATTTTCCTTTTCAATGACACCGTTATCATTTCCCATAAACCACACTAAATTTCTCATTTATAACATTTCTTAAAAACAATTTTTACATGTTGGGAAACACTTATCACTCAAATATATTTTTGATCATTTTAATCTATGGGATATTCATGTTTTATATTTTGTTTTATGAAAAATAAAACTTTTTCCCAAAATTACTCTTTCTCCAAATGTAAAAGGCTATTTATCTCAAAACAAATTCAATGATTATATTTTATTTTTTTCATCTAATATTATGATTTACATATTTTAAAGTCGTATGGGACACTTTTATTAAAAATTATATTTATAAAATGATTATTTTATATAAGAGTAATGTAGTGGACACAGTATGTGACAGAGGAAAGGGAACTATATCCCCTCGATGTTTTGGTAGGTTTGATGAGACAAACTGGATCGGGTACTAGCTATGTCCTTACACATTGATATAGAATTGATGGATGAGTCCTTGATGATGGGTTTATATTCTTTTCCATTATGAATTCCATTACATTTATATTTGTAATTTATAATCAATGTGATTTTTCAACAAGTCCAATATCAATGGCAATGTGTCATTCTTGAAAGATTATTTATTGGTATTTATTTAATATGTTTTAATTCCAACCATTTAATGCTTATATTATTAGTTAAATGGAACGTGATTCAATTAATCACCTTTAAATAATCACTTGTGCCTGTCTATGAAAGTATATTCTATACTTTTTACCATTACTAAGCATCTACAATCATCCCTTTCTTATGTTTTATTTTTCATAGGATTACAAGATTTATATTAGAACTAATATATAGGGTCAAATTGATATAATGAGAGATTCTTCACAGGATACAATTGGTTTTATTTTAGGATTTATAATTTATTGTAATGTTTATTTATGCAATCTGGATTCCAACCTGCTAAATTGATGACTGATTTTGGATTTGAAAATTATATATATGATAATTAAATAAATTAGGGATCTAGATTTGGGCTTCTTGTAATAGGGTATTTACTGAATGGGGTTTCACTTTGGAAGGAGTTACAATGGGTGTTACTGGCTATAACACTAGGATCTGGTCAGTGATGGAATATCATCACACTAACTGGATAACTTTCACATATGAATTTTTTGATGACATTCCATGTAGTGATTTTAGATCTATTCAGATGAATTTGATTACATAGATTTTACACCTAACATTATTGTTAAGTTAACATGGTCAGTTATAGAGGTGTGTCTAATAGAGTAGGCTGGGAGGATTGTGCCTACTAATCATTGTGAAAAACTGACTTTGTAGTCTCAGAAGTATGCACAACTCAGATTGTGGAATATTCTTGGAAATTCTAAAGGTTTTCATTTCCACAATCACTCTTTAGATGTCAATATTTAGATGAACCTAAGGGTTTTTCATGACCTTCATCATCATTTGTATGTGTGAAGGAGTATAAATGTTCGATGATATTCACAAAGTTTCCCTTATTTTATTCATCGGATTCATCCTATGATGTCCAAACCCTTGGTGAACTTTCCAAATCCATGGGAATTAAATAGTAGGGGTGATTGATGGATTTGGGACCAATGGGGGACTCTGACTTCCCTATCGCCACTATCCCCAACTCTTATAAGATTTTGAGGGTTGTGATTTGAATTCTACGGTAGAAGATGAATATGGAGTGACTATCATAGGATACTCTTTCCATCCTAGGTGGGCATAGATGATTCCAAGGGATTATATGATTTCTCTACATTCCAAACATTCATTATCTTTTTGGGGATCATTGTGTGAAACTTCCTACCATTCACTTAAACCCTCAGTATCACTATTTGGAATGGAAGAGATGCGTGTTACCTATACCGGGACATTTGGTAATTTGACTAACCCATTATCTACTTGGACATAGATCCAATCCATAAAAAATATAATTCCTTGATGGTATTTCCACAGATCATTTGGTAAGGTAAATATTCTAGGATATCAGTGTGTTCAGCTTCCTTGTGCCTCCAATACTCTAGTAGCTTCAAGATACCATAATCTAAATCACTAAGCAAATAATCAGGGAAATGTGCATCCTTGAAAGATTTGGTGAAGTTTCATTTTTTTGGAAGGGTTATCTAGATACCTAGATGTAATTAAATGATGGGTCCTTATAGGAGATGGAGAAACATTATCATATCTAGGTAGTGGTTCTTGGAGATGTGTTTCTTAGAGGTTCTACACTGGATGTGACTTCACATTATAACATCATTTCACTCAACGTGGTTCCACAACAAGGGGTGAATAGTTCTAACATCTATGGGTGATCTATCTATACTGCATCGAAAATCTCTTATCTTGTTGACCTTCTCATAAGATCTTGAAGATTCAATAGGTAATAATTAATTGGTTTCTCTAATGAATTATCCTAATGATAAGATTTATCAGTGAAATACCAAAACCATCCTTACCTATTTTGAGTGATAATAGTAGGTTCTAGCTCAGTAATGAAATTCCCCACACACATTTTTAGCAGATTCTCTAGAGTCGTGAGTTTTTTAGGGAATGGGTGAGATCTTTTCACCTCGTGGAAAAAACCATGACTCGCTAATCAGGAATTATATTGAACATGATGAGGTATACTATTCTCTTCTTACATGTTGTAGAGCTAAAATTATTGGGTAATTGTCTAGTAATATCTTCCCAACCAATGATGAAACCTCAGGGTAACTGGTTGTACTAGAAGAACACATTTCCTTCCAATTTCATAACAATGCATTGGAGCCTTGCGACCACCTTCTACTCTAGGGTTCCCAAAATTGGAAAATACCACGTGATGAAGTGGTCCGAATGTGGAAAAAGATTTGAAAATTTGTTGAATAGGGATTATATAGGGTTCGTAAAATTTATAGTTCTCATATGTAATCTACCAAGGACAGGTATGGCTTTTTATCAGGTATTATGCCGACCTATCATGTTTCCATGGACTCTAGGTAAGCTGTGAGAGAATATATCAAATTAATTTGGAGAGGATATCTGCCTTGATTTGGATTACTAACCACCAATGCATTGATACACTAATAATATTAGTAGCGATTTTTAGTGTCTCATGGAGACACTCATCATGGAATATATCAATGCTGATTATTCTTCTTATTAGAGTTTGAAAATTTATACTTCAGTCGCTGTGAAGAACCAGATGCCAGAATCCAGTATCTAGTGACTTACATAATTATATTTGTAATAAGAACATGTTTTATCATTCCAAAGGACCTAATATTTTAGTTTTATTGGAATACTAAATACATACATAAGATTTACATTAAAACATGAAAGAAAAAACAAGATATAAACTCCACTGTAAACATCCTTAAACTCAATGATTATCCTTGAAAGTTATTCATAATATACATTTTCACATCTTGTATGAAATAATACATAACGAAGGTTTAAGTTCAGATGTCCATTAAGAGTAAATAATACATAGAAAGATAATATACACAAAGAAAATAAGGCATGGTTAATAACTAAAACACATTCCATTAAAACATAATTTTGAGCATAATATTATTGCAATAAAACCTGGTTAAATATATCACTATTCAAATGTTGAAGAAACATAACCATAGATATTATATTAGTCAAATAATAAAATGGATTATCAATTAATAATATCATAATTATGGAATACCTAATTCCAGACATCTAAATCATATCGTGAAGGCCTCCGACAAGATATCTGAAAATAAATGGTAATGGGATCATCCAAATCTATATTTGAAAATAAATGTTAATGTTCCGGGTTGAGTACATATTTTTTTTGACTCATGAGACATACAGAAAAATTGAGGGGAAATTGTGGGCCCCACCCATCACTTAACAATTCAAAAGAATTAATCATATTAATGGGGTAAAACATAAACAACATATACATAAAAATTGAAATTAATTATCCCCAATACATATACTTAATCAATAACCATTCTAAGTAGTATTCTATCAAGATAAAACATCCATATTAAAAAACAAATAAAAAAATTTAATAAAATATGGTATATGATAATAATAATTGATCAATATAAATAAACATAATATTAAATATAGGTTTTCAAATTGATTAATATTCTCTGATAAAATAATTGAGTAATTCATGAGGAAAATACACATTTTTTAACTTTTCACGGAAGAGATCTTCTAATAAAACCATTTATATTGGATATAATTTTTTTATAAAAAAATTAAAAAATATAGTTTTTCATGAATAAATTATTAATTTTATAAACATAATTGTGTTTAAAAACATATTATCGATTGTTAATTAAAATGGGTAAGAAATCTGGACGTTCCAATTAATCATGTTTTCTTATCAGGAAGAATTGAAAATTGATCTTTATTAAGAATGATCTTTCCAATAAAAGGAGGATAAAATGATCATGATGCAAGAGTTTTGTAAATATTATAATAATTTAGAATATGTAAAAAAATTAAATAAGAATTATGTTCCGGTAAAGATAGAGATAGAGAGACTTGATTGAAAATACTGGTTCAAGTAGAGTCCATTTTCTTATGTATGAATGTGTTCTTCACTTGAACATAATATCCTAGATAATGAAATTTGATTCATTAATAATTTAATTTAGAACATATTAAACATGTATTGGATATAATATAATTTTATTAATCTAATTTGTAGTCTTTTTGATGAGATATAATAATTCCTTTCGTTATTTCAGAGTGTTCTTTTCCATGGTTTTCATGATCTATTCACTTTTATATGTATATGTAATATCGTGTAAAATGAAAATAGTTTCCAAAATTAAGGTTATAAGTTATTAATGATATTCAAAAATATTAAATGTTAATTTAATTCATTTGGTTATTTTGGGTGAGTTTGAATACTTTGATATGATGTTAGTGATAATCGTTTAGATTAATTTTGTGGTTTTTTTATCATCACAAACTTGTATTGTTTCATTAATTAAAATAATGTATTTATATTGGATATATAGGATTTGATAATATTTAATAAATATATTTAAATATATTTTACCATAAAAATGGCCTTATGACTTTCCCTGAATGGGTAATTGAAAAAAGAAAACAAGTCGTCCACGAAGGCGGTAAATCAACACCTTAAGGATGAAATTTTCATCATTAAAACAAATGGAAAAGGAGAAGGGAATTTATGGTGGATTTTTAATTGTAATGATAACATTAAAATTAATATAAGATAATGGTGTTATCCTGAATTTTTTGAAAGAGGGGGAGAGGAGTGTTTAAGAAATGAAAGAAATTGAAATGAAAAATAATGAATGGAAATGTGCTTTTTACCTCTTGAAGTTTTCAATGGGAACTTCCATAGGGAATTTGTTTTCAGAATTATGTGGAGGAAAAAACCACTTGTAGTTTTTATGTGTATTGGGAAGAGTATTTCATAGAAATTGGACAAGCGTCAATTCTAAGGAGGTGGGAGGAAAAGAGGTGGTGAGGGCGGTATTTATAGGGGTGTAGAGGGGTGATTTTTGAATATTTTATTTATTTGTTTATTATTTTTCCTCAAGACTATTAATAGAGTAATAATAATAACTAAATATGATAAAATAAATAAGGAGTGTTATATATTATTTTCATAGAAAATCCATAAATCATTTGTGAATAAATAATTTGTGCATTGTTTAAACATAGTAAATTACAATATTTCATTATTCACTAAGAATAAAACTATTTTAGAAAACTGCAAAAAAATCAACACCACCATTTTCCCATTTTTCGAATTCTATAATGAACTCCATTTTATGAAAATATATTTTTAAATATGAATAATTCAATTCTTAAATAAAACCATAATTTATATAAAAATATACATGTTCTAATATGAGAAATGTTTTTATGACACTTTTAAAAAGTTATTAGGGTCACATAAAATTATATTATAATCATAAGAAAACAAAATTTTAATTTTTGAATATATCTTATGAAAATAAATTCTTTTAAAAAAATATATTAATTATTAAATTATTAATAACCATTTATGTTTTATAAAAATTCCTACACATAATATATCATTTTTTAAAAATTATTTACTATTTATATTATATAAATATTCCGTATTTTCATTTATAAGATACATAAATTATATATATAATTTTGTATTGTCAGGTTACTATTCTACTGGACATAGTACTATTCTAAATGGTCACATTACTATTCCAAGAGTCAAAGTTAATTGTATCTTATGGTTTCAAACTTGGTGTTTCCTGATGCATAAAATACAAAAGATGCTAAATTTTAAAATAGACATAACAATATATATTGGTGTGTAACATCATCCCCTTAAACAAAAATTTAATCCTTGAAATTTCTACAGTGTAACTAAATAATGATATTTGGGTAGTTCTTCATCATAAATTTCTCTAGTTCCCATGTCGCTTCTTCAATTTTATGATTTTTACTATGTACCTTTACCATCCAATTCATCTTATTCCTCAAAACCAGTTCTTTAATGTACATAATCCAGAGAGGCACTTCATAGTATGATAAATCAGGTTACAGTTATATTCCTTGAGAAATAATGATTTATGTTGGGTCTATAATGTACTTCGATAACAATGAGTTATGGAACACATTGTGTACTTTAGAAATGATGAGAGGCATTTACAAATGATAAGGCACAACTCAAATTTTATTCATGATTTTAAATGAACCAATGTACCTTGGAATTATTTTACAACTTATTCCAAATCATTGAACACCATTCAATAAAGACAATTTCATGAAACCTTGATCTCCCACCTGATACTCCAAATATTTCCTTTTGTTATTGGAATATATTTTTTGCCTACATTGTGCCACTTTTATATGTGTTTGAATAGTATTTAACTTTAATTTTGGTTCCACCACAAATTTTGGGCGTACAAGATTCCTTTTGAAAACTTCATCCTAGTATGTTATATTACGACACCTATTTCCATACAATGCTTCATATGACACCATTTAAATACTTGAATCAAAACTATTATTGCAGTAAAACATTTCCAAAGGTAAATACATATCCCACATACCTTGAATATAATGTGAACATGGTATCAATGTTTATTATAATGTTTGAATCGTACTTTGACACTTCCCATCAGTTTGATGATTATAGAGAAAATTCAAATGAAATTTCGTATTTTATGATTTCAGAAGTTATTTCCATAATTTCGATGTAAATCATGGATGATGATAAAGAATAATTAAATGAGGTGTTCCATGAAGTCTTAAAATTTCATTAATACATATTTTTGATGCCCTTGTGTAAAATCCTTTCTTATGTTAAGGAAATGTACATATTTTGTTAGTCAATAAATAATTATCCATATTTCATCATTCCTTCATGTTTTTTTGCTAATCCAGTGACAGAATCCATAGTCACGTGATCCCGTTTTCAGGTATGAAAATACAGAGTTTACCTGAATCATCTAATATTTTTTCTTTCATACTTCACTTATTGATAGTCTAAACATATTGATACATAATCAGTAATTTCATGATTCATTTTATCCCACTATAAATTTTTATTCAAATCAATATACATCATCATTCTAGCAGTTTGAATACAGAAATTTTAGCTATGACCAATATTCAATAAATACATTTTTTAAAACGAGTGTAGAGGGAACACTATGTCTCTTCTTAAATATCATAATTACATCCTCATACACAATGTCTTCCAACTCCCGATCATTCACAAATTTAATTTTCCATTGAGATTTATCATCATCAAACAGATAAATTTTAATCCTCTATAATAAATATGGTTCTTCAACCAATAAAAAAATTAATGATGTTTCATCTTTCTAGATATTTCTTATATCAATCATTGATTGATCGATGTACATATGATCATTTTCAATCATCATTTTTTTTCAAACTCCATGATCCATCATACTCAATGCATCATCTTCCTTATTCGCATTCCTTAGGTGGTACTGTATTGAACAAAAGAAATCCTTGAGAATATAAAGCCCCACCTTTGCCTCATTTTGGGTTATTTCTAGGTTATGATTTATTTCAGAGTCATTTGATCAATATATATATCACATATTTCAACATAGAGATAGAGTATCCATATATTCAATGAAAATATTATAGCTTATAACTCATCATGATGAGTTGGATAGTTTTATTCATGAGATGTTAACTACCTTGATGCATAGTAATTAACCATATCATTATGCATAAGGATGCAACAAATTCTTTTTATTGATGCATCATTTTAAATCACCAAAACCACAATTTCATGATTGTAGTGTTAAGAAGGAATAATTGAATAATCTCTTCATTAATTATTCGAAACATTATTCAAATTATTTTTTCCATGTCAAAATAACCTCTTTATGAGTAATATTGGTCAACATGTTAGTTAATCAGGAAAAATTCTGAAAAAATACCAATTATAACCAGAAAAACCAATACAACTACATACCTTAGTTATGCTTGAGGGTGTATGACATTTCTGTAATACCTTTCTCTTCAAATGATCAACTGAGATTCCATCATTACGGGCAATTTAAACAAGCAAAGAAACAATTTGAATCTTAAATTCACAATTTATAAAAATATCATATAAATATATACTTCTAAGAGTATCCAAAACAACCAAAAAGTTGTTTTCATTGTCATCATAGATTTTTTAATATATAATGATATAATCAACAAATATCAAAACAAAATCTTCAATATATTATTTGAACACTATTAATTAGATCCATAAAAACATTGTGTAAATTTTTCTATCCAAATGGAATTATTATAAACGCAAAATGTCTATACTTGTTTTGAAATTCTATCTTATTTATATCTTCCTTCCTCACAAACAATTGATGATATCCCGATTGAATATCAATCTTTTAAAAATATTGTTCTGAATGACGTTGATCAAATAAATCAAAAATTCTATGAAAATGATACTTATTTTTATTGTAATAGTATTAATTTCTCTATAGTCAATGAAAATCATCATGGATCCATCTTTCTTCTTGACAATTAGAATAAGGGATTCCCTTGGAAAAGAACTTGGGAGAAAAAATCCCTTATCACTCAATTCGTTTAGTTCATTATTTTTCTCCACTAATTTCATAGTTTCCCTTTTATAAGTAGACATTGATATATGTATTTTTTAAAGATTTTAATCAATTAAGAACTCAAAATCCTAATCTCGAGGATGTATTGGTAAATCCTCTAAGAATACATCATTGTATTCTTGCAAAATATACACACACTCAATTTGAAGATTTATTTAATTATCCGTAGATTATATTTTCTCTTCTTCCCCAATAATTTCCCTTATAATAACTACTGTAGGTCAATCCAGATACAACTCAGATGATGAAGTATCCCTTTTAAAGATGAGAAATCCTACACTTTCATTCTAAAAAATAATTTAATTCTATTTGAAAATAATTTTTGCATTGTATTTTAAAATCTAGTACATACGAAGGATTACATCAAAAGATACAATATATATTAAGATAAAATCTGAAACTAGAATGTGATTATTTGTTATAATAGAAATTGATAGACAAATTATTATTTCAATAAGGTTTCCACTAAGAGTCCATACTGATGACCCCATTCTAATATGTGAATTGGAAACATATATTTTTAATGAAAACCGGGAAGATATAAATAATTGTGATGATTTAGAATCAAATAAATATTTAGAAAAAATATAGGAGATGATTAAAGTAACTACCACCACATCATTAGTAACTTCAACCATAGATGTTGTGATTACATAAGCTTGTCCATGATCTTGTGGTCATTTATTATAATGGTTTCTATGATGCTTAAGGTACTTTTTTAAATATTGTCCCCACTCCATAAATTTTTTTCCTTGAACCTTTGTAACATCATTATTTCCCTTACAATATTGTGCCTTATGGCTTTATCACCACACCAATATCAAACTCATTTTACCATAAGAAGACACATTGATGTTTAAATCCAAATGTATCACACATTTGAAGATTGGATTTTTTATTCATCTATTTATACATAATTTTTTAAGGAACCCTATTCTTATCATATTTTCAATTAATGTAATAATACATAGAGAATTATTTCCCTATATTTATAGCACAAGAGACTATAACATTATATGAGGAGAATGTTTGGGTGACCAGGGCCCTTCGAAGTAATTTTTTTAAAACATCCAATAATTGGATAATGTTTATCCTTATATTATGTATATAGTTTGTGGTTTTCCTTTATAACCTTTTAAATATGTGTTCCTAATTTTCAAAAATTTCATCCTCTTTCTATCTTAGTATCTATACTTTTTATCCATATCAGATCATTGTTTCTGGGTAAAATGTTTCTCCAATAAAATTTTCTTCAAATCCTTCAAATCCATATTTTAAATTTTTTCCTCCTCCTTTGTGATTTTAATCAATAACTACCATTGATTAGAAACTCCTTAGAGATGATAAACTGTTATGATAACCTTCTCTTATTCGTTTCATCCCAATGCGAGAAATATATTTTCTTAGGAACTTATCTAACACTAACATACAAATGTGTTTGTAGTCCCATAAAATGATGTAGGTTATTGTCTCATTAAGAGGTCTAGCATTATTACTTCACATTATGGATTATAATTATTCATATGTCTAAGGTTATTGTTTATAAACTGATTCAGCTGTCCCAATATAGATATTAGTTTTTCCTCTCTAGTTGTAGCTCCTATTCCAATATCATTTACTTCTATAGGAAGAGAATTCCTACATGGAATACACACATTTATATGGTCACCATTCCTTCTACTATGATCCATTACTAAACAATGGATTATTCTAAATTAGGATATTAATCATAATTCATTATTATAAACTAGAAAAACACTTAACAAAATTTGGAAATTTATGTAGAGGTAATCACATAATCATAAAAATTATTTCGTTGGGTAAATATTTACATTATTATATAATAATTGGTTTTAAATAAAATGTGAATTATTTTATGTATATCCCATTTGAGTGTGAATCTAGGGGTGCACTATTGCCCATTTTTATGTACCATGTTATGCTGATTCAGGCCCCTCGCACCTTGACAAAGTTGATACCCCTTGGCACGACTATTCCAAAACCACATCCACGTGTAGTATACAAACAATTATATATTGATAAGAACACCAACATAATCTCTATCTTAGAAAAATACTTTCTTTTTATCATAAGAATATCCTTAATTTATATATAATGGTTATGTTAAAAAATATATGTTTTCTAAATCTAGTTTCAATGGTTTCTACAAAACATTTTATGATACCAACTTTAATGAACCCGACCCAAGTAGCCTAGAGTCGATGCCTTACATAATTACATTGTCACTAAGAACAATTTTTCTCATCTCAAATGATCTAATAGTTAATTATATTGAAAAAATAGATAAATATATAAGGTTTAAATTACAACAAGAAAGGAAAAATAACATGAAAACTCTATTATAAATTTCCATAAACCCCTATATTATTCTTAAAATTCATTCAGGATATACATCTTCTCATCCTGGGAATAATATAACATAAGAAAGAGGTGAGCTCACATGTTTTGTCAAGGTAAATAATATATCATATTCTAATATAATTGTGAAAAATAAGTAATGGTGAATAACTAAAAACATATTATATTAACATATTCTTTAGAATAATATGGAATGAATAAAAGCTTATTAAATAATTCCATAATCACATGAGAATGAAACATAACCATGGATATTATAATAGTGTAATAATAACATGGAATATCAATTAATAATATCATAATTAGGGAATTCACAATGAATGACATCTAAAACATAAATTTATGGCCTCTACAAATATATTTGAAAATAAATGGTAAAGGCCCCATACAAATCCATATCTGGAAATAAATTGACAAGGCCTCACCTAAGTCCATATATATTTAGTCTCATGATACCATTCGATATAGGGAGGGCCTATATCGATCCCTTACCATCACTTACTAGGTCTAATTGATTTATCATATGAATGGGGTGAAACATAAACAACATGTATATACAAAATGTAAATTACATTCCCTAATATTTAAAAATAATCACTAAACATTATGAATACTATGGTGAATGATATCAAGACAAAACATCCATAGTCAAAATATCATAAACCATTTAATAAAATATGTGAGAAGATAATAATAAGTTACTAATATCAATAAATATGAATGTTTTAAAGTGTTATTGAAGTAGATGAATATACTCTAATAAAATCACTGAGGAATCCTTGAGAGAAATTACCATTTTTACATTGGAAATAAGAGTTTTTTTCAAAAATTTATTTTTATTTGTCATAATTGTTTCTATAAACCAAAAAAGGAAAATATATAGTTTTTCATTAAAAAATTAATATTTTATAAAAATAATAGTGTCTAATAATATTTTTTATGGTAGTTGAAAGTGGGTAGGACATCAGAATGTTCCCTTTAATCGGGTTTTCTTATTAGGAGGAATTGAGAATAGATCCTTATAAAAAAATGTGATTACCCTTAAAAGTAGGATGAACTGGTCGGGATAAAGGATTTTTAGACCTATACCTATAATTTAGAATAATTACACATAAATTATGTGGCATTAAATTCAGTTACTGGGAGAGAATAAGTAACCCAAATGAAAAATAGAGGTTCAGGTAAAATTCCCTACCTTTTGTAATAGAGTGTTCATCACATGACCTAAATGTTCAAGATAATAATATTATATTCCATAATAATTAAATTTATAACCTACTCAACATTTAATTTATTTATTATAATATTAATAACTTCATATATGGTCATTTTTAATAGTTAAAAAATTAATTTTCATCATTTGAGAGTGTTCCTTTCCTTGGATTTCATGATCAATTTACCTTTATTTGTATATGAATGATCATGTAAAATTAATATACATGTAAAAAATTAAAATTAAAATTTATTAATTATCATCTTGAATTTTAAATGGTTATATAATTCATTTTTTTATTTTGGATTAAGATGAATCATTAGATACGATGTTAGTGATAATAATTTAGATTATTTTGGTAGTTTTTGAATCATCAGAAACTAGTATTGTTGCATTAATTAATATTAAGTATATATAATGGTTATTGAACATTATATAATACGTAATAAATTTATTATAATATGGTTTAACAATGAATATGGTTCTATTACCATCCTTGATGAATGAATTGGAAAACAAAAACACGCCATCCAAGAAGGTTGTAAATAGGCACTTCACAGAAGATGTTTTAATCTATAAAATTTAAGTAAAATTAGAAGAGGTTTGATGGTTGATTTAACATCTTAATAACAAAATTATAGTATATGTAAGATATTTGTTTTATCATTCATGTTTGGTAAGGGGAGGTGAGTAATGTAAATGAATATAAATAATGTGAAAAAAAATTAAAAAAAGGGAATGAGGTTTTTAGGTCTTTAATTATTCTCATTGATAACCTCATTAGGGAAATTTGTTTTGTTATTTTTTATGAAAATAATTTTCTTAAATATGAGAAATATAATTTTTTAATAAAATCATCATTTATGTTAAATGTGACTCTTTTAATGTTTTGACTATTTTTATGACACTTTGAACAATTCAACTAGGTATCATAAAAATTATATTATAATAAAGAGACAAAAAATATTAATTTATGAATCTATTTTATGAAAAAAAAATCATTGAAGACATTGAATTAATTTAAAAAACATTCAATAAAGATATATGTTTCACAAAAATATTATCACTTAATTTGACTTTTTTAAATGATTTATTTACGAATTATATGATATAAATATAACATAGATTCATTTATAAGATATTTAAATTTTATTTGTAATTTAGTAGGTGATATTATTATTGTACTTGACAAATTACTATTCCAAATGGTCCGATTATTAATACAATTGTCATATTTAATATTATAATATGGTTTTAAGCTCATTGTTTCCAAAAGTATAAACTGTGAAATATGATACATTTTAAATGAGACTTTTTATTAGATCATACGGTGTTAGAGTTTTATATTGTATTCTGTTTCCAATGCTCTATCTAGATGTGCAGGATTACTGGGATCCATTAAGGGAGACTATGAAAATAGGATTTGGTGCTACCCAAGTGATGGAGATACATAATCACATTACGATGAACCATAATCCAGCTGCCAAGAATCCATGAAATCTGTGAGGATATTCTTATACACCATAAGATCATAGATTTACATGTCCACAATGGAATTTTCTTCTATGATCAGTATAGAATCAGGTGGACACAAGTTTATGACATGCATCATACAATTTTCAATGCTCTGACAGGAAGGAAATGTCACTGAGGGATCATCAAGGATGAGTGACTACCTTTTCTCTCCAATACATACACCTATGTGAGGGTATCTCTGGTACTATGCTTCTCTAGGTGTGGGTATTCCATATCACACTCTATATTAGAGTCCATTTACCTCTTACCCATAGGTGGTTTGGGTATGTATATGCTTACTATAACTATATGTAGATGATAATTATCTTTATATACAAGTATGTATGTCTCTCAGAGGATATGGCTGAAATAGATTGTAGTGTTCAATCTCTATTCAATGATCTGTACATATAGAGATGTCACATACATAATATTTGGGAGTAGTATGAGCCTCTTAACAAAAATTTATTTTATGTTCAAATGGTATCCATGAAAATTAGGGCGCAGATCCACTAGATGTGATGCCAATTCAACATGATGACACTATTAATCGACATCCTCGAGGATCACCTAGATTCTTGGATAAACTAACTGATAACTATTGAGGTGTTGAAGCTTCTCCACGATGTTCTGGTAGAGACACATATCCTGGCCCTCAGTGAGGGACTCTAGGACATCTAGGTTCAATGATGCATGTTTCCAGATCGACACAGACAACTGATCAGTGGCTCACATAGGCTTTCATGTTCAAAGTATTATTCTTGGTCCATAAAATCGTAAATTCGAATTCATCATGAGGTGGGTGATTGTACCAATGTGGATATATTCAATGATTTTCTAGAAGGAATATGAGCCACTTAACCCAAAAACTTCCCACTGAAGGCTAGGACATTTCTTGCGTGAGGTTTCAGTCTCATCATAATGTCCCTGTACGATGGTGTACTTCATACTGTTTCATCTTTAGTGGAGGAATTAGTAAACTATGGATCCAATTTTTTTGACTTATGATGGTGATCATCGTCTAAACAAGTAATCCATTATAATACTGGATCTCCATTATCCTGACTAGAGGAGGAGTGGTAAAATTGTGAGGATTGAGGTTAATATACAGTGCACCCCTAAAATTGGGCCAAATCTTTCTCCACATGTATGTACCTACGGAGCAATCTTGGGCTCTTGAAGATTTCACCTTATGAGATGGTTAGTTTCATCTTTCAGGGTCCCTTCCTATAATATTTTAGTTCTTCTGGAAATAGGATCACCAATTTTCTATTCTTTCAGAGTTAGATTAATCGATGAGGTCAACAGAGTCTTGGAAATTTATGTGATTTCAACATTGACGATGGTTTTTTAGACTTATACCTTAGGATGGTTCTCCATGGATGGGTAGACCTTCAACGAATGCAGTAACTTCACTTTTTTAAGTAATAAAATTAAGAATATCTTCATTATTGGTTAAATTTACATGAGGAGGACCTCCATGTTGATATGTATAAGTAAAGATAATACACACACTATGGGTCTTGATGTAGTAGGAAGGGCATCCACTTGAGCAGGAATAGGCACAGAGATGAAGCGCTACATATATGCTAAAAGGGTAGGAAGGATTTTCACATGGTTTGATGATTGCTTGAGAGGACCTCCGCATCAAGTTTCCTTATCATGGTCTGTCCCATGACAACTCTTGTTGATTCCCATGATTGACAAAGTTAACCTGGCTAACCTGAAAGGTGGTTGGGGTCTTGATCCCAACTGAGGGAAGATAGATCCCTATTATCTTATGGTAGGTTCCTGGGGCATTGTTTTGGATGTGGAAAGGTCCATTGGTGTTGTGGAATATGGGGATCCTTTTTAGGATTTCTATCGAGCCAAACCATGATGTTGGCATCAATTTTATCGAAATAGTGCTAATAAAAAAGGGGCCAAGACCACCACTTATTTATACTAAAGGACAAGTCATTAATGGAACTAATTGGTCTGGGTGGGTCACTCCATGGATGAAACTGGGATATAATATTGTGTATAATGACTCAAGCATCTCTTACCTCTTCAGCATAGGGCAATTATTCAAAGTATTTCTCTGGAGAGTGGCTCCTAAAGTAGTTTTATACTAGAACATGGAGTGTTGGCTCCCTACGTGGACCTTCAGGGTGGAAGAGTCAGGGATGTGATGATGACTCTATTTCTTAGAGAGGCATATATTTTATAGTAATGACTCCATTATTATCAAACTAGTGTATGTGATTTTTAATCAGCCTACATTGGATGATCTCTAAGTTTGATATGGGGCTTGGGAACAAGGTATCTCGAGTCATGGAAGATGTCGTGGTGAAGGTGGTTTCAGGAAGGATTTCAAAAATAATGTTTTGTCTTCCCCTACACCTACATACATTCTTTGGATTATTTCTGATGGCTAGGGTCTTATGTGGAAGGTTTATTAAGTAGTCATGTACTTATAAAAAGAAATAGACTTCCAATTCTGTATCTTCATAAAATTTTTCAAAGATGGATACAGATCTACACTGACAATGTCAATGATAGAGGATTCCCAAATGTCAACTATCACACATTATGGTGAGTTCCATATCAGGAAAAAAAATCATCATTGAACCTGGAGCTGTATTTCTTAGTCTGATGATATGAAAATCCACAGATGCATCAAGCAGTACTTGTAACCATGTTTATGAGAATAATTCAATATGGGGTTCACAATTTATTTTTTCTATGCTTTCGAGGGGGCTAGACAACACGATGACATGTGAATGTGCATGTTGGTTTATTTCATTCCCCGCATTCCTCTTTCCAAAGGTCGGGTAATTTCATCACCTTCAACTTCAATGTCTTCTCCTTGATCAAAATGAGGGGATCTGATGTCAGTTCCTCCTTCCATGTATTCCTCCATCAAGCTCATATCCTAGTCTGAGTCTCTCTCAAAGTGTTGTGTTATGATCATGGAGTCTATTCCTAATTCCATATCTTTTTGGGAACCAATTAATTACCATGATCCTGTTGCCACATGGTTATTTCGTCTTATCATGGAAGCAACCTTCAGTTAGGAGAGTATCCTTGTTCGGTATTATTTTTCATGTTTGAGGTTCGGAGCATTGGTCATGTGTATTATTAATCATTGTAGGTAATATCATGTGATTTATCGTAAGGTTTGGTAGTCAATTCATCATGTGTTGATCACGATGTAATGATTCCAGTGGAGGATATCCTCAAAGGCTTTTTAACCTCAATTATCCCACACTTATGACTGAGGTATCTATTTGGGATATTTAATATTTTTTATTTCCTGTATATATGGACCAGGATGTCTGCTTAAGATAGACTACAGAACGAGATTAATGTTATATATAGATGATCATATTGAGAAATTTCTTGTATGTGTTGGAGGGATGGATCAACCTTCATATTGAGACATGTCTAGTAGTGATCAGAACATAACATGAGATTTATCAAGGAGGTGTGTCCCATAGGGGGTAAATATAACAATTGGATGGTGAACTGGAACATCCCTTGAGGATGATATATGATGGATAAATCGAAGCACCCCATTATATGGATTTGAATGGTTGATTAGGATTCCCCTTTTGGTGGACCAAGGAGGTGTGTATCTAGGACGGAATATGTCACACCTGTTTGGTGAAAAAAAATGTCCCTTAGGATAGATCTATGATGAATGAATCAAAAAACACTAAGATGAATCCAAATGGTTTATTAGGATTACCCTTGAGGAATATTAGAGATGTTTTCCCCATGAGGGAAAATCACACCTGGGTTGTGAACATGAATTTCCCTGGAGATGGATCTGAAATGGATGAATTAGAACACCACATGAAAAAAATCGTAATAGTTTTTCTGGAAGCACTTTGAGGAAGATCATAAAGGAGTGTCCCTAGAATGTGTTTTCACACCTAGGAGGTTAACTATAAGGTCCCATGAAATAGATCTAGTATGGATGAATTAGAACTCCCCATGAGATGAATCTGAATGGTCGATTCAGACACCCCTTGAGGCAGATCAGGGAATTGTGTTTCTATAAGGGAAGATGTTTCATCTAGGAAATAAATTGATAGATGGGAACTCCCTATGGAGTGAATCCCATAATACAGGTAAGAACTCCCCTTGAGGTGTATCTAGGATTGATGGATAATAACTCCCCTTAATGTGTATCCAAAGAGGTACATACTTGTAAGTGAGGGATTGAGATTTTTGTTGGTTGGGATTGATTCTTTTGGGAGGCATCCTATGTAACCTTTTAGAGGACATGGATCAAAAGCCACATTGTTTATCTCTAGAGGTTATTTTCATATGATAGGACTAATCCATTCAGTTTATCTTCATGTGGTAAGTACACTTTTGTTGTAGAAGGAGAGTTGGTGAGAGATGGTGTAGGGATTATGAATTCAAGGTTTTTCCGGAGGATTTATCTTGGTTGGATGGTTTGGGGATTATGGGTTGAGCTTCAAAAGAACATGGAATAGATGGGGTCTCTTATATGTGGGTTATGTCTTTATCAGGGATATTACCCAAGGATAATTAGTCATAACATCACCTGATGCGAATATGGATGGTTTAGGGTGTTGGGTATGGACCTCATAGAGGCTTCTTATGGGTGCTATCTGGACGGGAATCACAACCCACATAGTTTGGAAAGGTTATGGATTACACATTACATGATTCCCATTTGTGAATTTGGGATAATATAGATTTTATGATCCCAACTATCCACTAAGACCATGTGGGTCATTATGGGTGTGAGAAACAAGAGGAAGCAGTAGTTCTAAATATAACATGATGACATTTATCTAATGGTGGGATTATTTATAAGACAAAATTGAATGGAAAAGGTGAATTGGGGGTACATTGATACCTTCCATAATAAAGATATGTGGATTATTCCTTGTGGACTTAAAAAAATATCTAATTTACTTTGAGTGATATATAGGAAATCCTATTGGAGGACATCCCATGCCACTAATACATATAACATCCTTTTATAATATCATAGGGCAATACTATAGTCTAGAATCATTTGGTGAGGATGTTTGTCATGCAGTTTGGCATTGTATGACTTGGGTGTGTAACTATGAAGTTTTATATTTTATAGCTATTCCATGAGGTGACATATTCCTCACAACTATGGAATACATGACCAACACTCATACACCGTTCGGTAGGGTGTTACTTCAGCGTGTCCAATGTACAATGATGGGATGATTGGATTGTCACAATTTCTACATTAGGGTATCTATTTCTAAATTAAATTGGAATTATAGTGCACACATCTAGAAGGAACAAGTAAGACCCTTGATGCACTAGTGGCATATGGGACACAATATAGGAGACTCATATGTTATTGAACACAAGTTTGGAGGGTTTCATGCAATAGTTGTGTAAGACAAGGTTTTTAGCATAAGGGAAGTTAATGTAGCATAATGGAGTAGTTGGGAATAAGATTCATGTTTTGTGAACGTTTAGGGTTGTATGTGGATGGGGTTGTTACAAACACCATACTTATATTAAAATATATTATGTAAGGATTACCCAACTATGGTAGAAGTCACAAATTGGGACCATAGGAGTTCTATCATGATATATTTTCATACTAAGGTTATTCGTGATATGTGAGGTCATGAAAGTTGAGGTTTATGTGTAGTAGAGAGTTGTTTAATCTTCCAGAGACCCTCTCCAAGGGATGGGGTGAGATTCTATTTATATCCAAATTCTATAGTAGTGGGTGGAGATGAACTTGTGTGTGGAAATGGATTTGAGAAAATGATCATCCATTTCCATGGGAGCTAGGCCACACAGGACAAGAGGTTTGAAGCCTCCTTTGGATGTTAAGAGGTGTGTGTGCATGCAACATTCATATCATCAGCACAACCCTTTTATCTTGTGGTCTAATTACTTGGAATTCTTGTTAGACAGTGTGAAAAATACAAAAACTCTCATCATTATTGGTGTGAAATAGGTTTTTAGGTGGAATGTGGTCATTCCCATATTCTCTAAAAATTGCACGTAACTTAATCATAAACCTTGGAATGATCCTTCAGGGGGTTCTATGTCTAGTTTATCTAAAATTGGCCATCGGGGAATTTAAAACAAATTTCAACTCCAGTAAGGTGTATCATTATGAATATCTGACATATGGAATATCAATAATCACAAAATAGTTATCTATTCTTTATATTTAATATTTTTTAATATAAAACACATTTGATTACAGATATTTTCGAATAATTGTATGAAAATTCATTCTTTGAGAGTGAAAAAATCTCAATCATACAAAAATAATTAAGATCAATCATTATCTGAAGGACTTGATATGGTATTCTAAAAATTTCAATAAACTCGTTGAGATAAAAATATATTATATCATATAGCTTGTAACATAATATTTTCAATTCTAACATCACAAAAACTATATGTCATGTATACTCTAGTTATTAACTGTAACGACTAAAAAATTCATTAATGAAAATTCCTCTTGGTCTATTTAAATGTCCTCTTATGGTTATGTAAAATGTATGAACTTATTTTGATATATTTCTTGTATTTCATAACACTTTTAGGAATTGTGACTTTTTCTAATATATTTGTTGAATTGTGATCACATAATTAGTATTAATATAGGGCTTTAAAAAATCCAATTTACTCTGAAAAAGGATGTGATGGCCTCATCTAGTAGTCTTCCCACAAACAAAGCCCATTTTTTGGAGCACGGAAAGGCGGTGTCATCATTAGGAATCACTCATGAACAATCCCAATCCTATCATGAATGCATTAAGCTCGATCAGAATCACCTTCAAGAGAAGTGGATGTTGATAGAGATTTCTACTCAAGCAACGCAATCCGAGCCACCCTAAGAGTCTGTCACCATCATGCACCTTAACCTAAGGTCTAATGAAGGTGTTTTAAGGGTTTACGTAACAATACCCTATTACTAAGATTATTAAAAAATTTCTTGTATAGAAAATATACATTCTTTTATTAATATTACATTGTAAATAGTTTTTAAAGCACAAATACTATTTTTAGTTAATATTATACTAAGAATTATATTTTGATGAAATAATGGATTATTAATTAAATAATATTTAAATAAAAAATTATTATTATTAAATTAATTTTTATTAAATATAATTGATCATATAATTTTATAAGTGCAATTGTAATTTTTATTAAGCTTTGAAAGTTGTTTTTGTCAAAACCCGTGAATTTTTTATAAATGTCATTTCATTAAAGTAAAAATTCACTTATTTAGAAAATTATTTAGATAAAATGATTATTATTTTTGGAATCAAGATGTCTAAATTATCCAACGGTGAATTTTTCATAATTTTCTGAGACTGTCGAATTTTTGGGTGAAAATTAAATACCGTTTAAATATATATTGTGTTTTATGACATCATAATGACACAGAATTTATTTAATAAAATACTATAAACATTATGTTCTTACAATATATGTTTTAACATTCAAATTATTTGATTTTGGGTTTGTTTGATTTATTTTACAAAGCATTAGTGGACCCTTCAAGACTTATAAAACATTTTGTATTTTTAAATTGTTTTCTTTGAGATTGTGACTCGCCTCCACATAAGCAACCCAATTATATTAATAAGATCATCCATTTTTCTTATAAAATATTTTTTCCACTACCCATTGTAAAAAAACCATCGGAAAATCCATGGAATTGTTTGTGGTTTTTATTAGTTTAATGTGAGGTGTCCCAAACCTAAATAATAAAGAATTCCTTCTCATTTCCTATATAAACCCACCCAAGATCCCACTTACTCTTCACTCAAAGCCTTTGGAGTTCATCCAAACTCTACCCTCCACTCTCTATAATCCTCCAAAGGTGCACCAAACTCCCAATAAGCCTCTCTCAAAGCCTCTCCCAGGCCTTTGGGATCACATTTCCAAGTAAGCGATTCTCACTTTCTTTATCTATGTCCAAGTTTCCTTATATTTTTTTCCCCTTTATTTTCAATTATAAATGTTGGGGTATGATTTTTCACCTCCCCAATATTTTCCTATTTCATGATTGAATAGTTATATATCCCCCTTCCCTCTCATTAAATGTCTTCCATGTATACTTGTTATCATGCTGAAATTCTGTACGAAATTTCTCTCTCCTAATTTACATTCAAGTAATTATTTTGTATCATGAATATAAATTCCATTACAATTTTTAGGACATGTATCTATATGAACACCTTACTATAAATTTCATTTAAATATTATGAGACACCCCTTTCTCTCTCATAAACCATTTTTTTGAATTCTTATGTCAAGTTTTTATGCTGTCAAAATTGCACCACGTTTTTTCAAGCCAAAGTCATTGTATAGTGAATACCATTCCAATTTCTCGATTAAGGGTATTAACCATTATGCACATTTACATATTTATTATATAGTTTAATTTATGAATCCTACTTTCCTTTATCATAGAATAAATTATAATGTTTAATGAATCCATGTTTAATTATCCATGTGGCACATTAATGCATGAAATGAAATGTTTAAGAAGGGTGAACCATAATAGGGCTCCAATGCATTGGGTAAAAGTATAGTATCATGATACGTCATGTGAATTGAGTGTTGACTCATGATAATTCAAGTGAAATGATGGTTTACTCATGCTTCACATGCAATGAGTGATTACTGATGCTCCATTTGCATTGAGCCTTTTCTCATGCAAATTACATTCTAAGTGTTGTTTCCACATTTCCATGTAATGATTATCATGATTTATCATGCCTTTATGTTCATGTTTCTCTTGTGCTTCATTGATATTCCTATTTTCTACCATGTATTATAATTCTAATGTTATTCTATGTTTACTCCCTTACTGGGATTTTAGCTCACACTTTTCTTATGCATGTCCTCGGGTTAATCCATACAATGCTAAGTATGAGGGAATGTAGTGGTCATGAAAAGGATATTTTCAATAATGATGTAGGGTTTCATGTTTTAAGTTGTTATGTAATGTTCCTAATCCCCAAATACACTATACCTATCGATCTTCCATGTTGTATCAAGTGTAGAGTTTATGTAATAAATCATGTTTAATTATGTAATAAAGAGAAGGGTTGTTATATTTTCTATATATGACGTATTTCTAATTACGAAAAATAACTACACTATATCATGGATTAAATTTTTTATACCTGAGAATTAAAAATTATTACGTAATTATTGGAATATCTATTTAAAATAAATGTAAAATATCATCATATTAAATTGATACCTCCTTATAACTCCTCGTATTGTAACATCATCACTCTTTCATCTGGTAAAATTGTGTAATTACATCTTTGGACATATGATTCAACTATTTTTATCACATTTTTTAGTGATTGTTTTTGTATCCTTGATTTGTTACCATCAATCTTGTATCCTCGATCTCCCACTGTAGACTCATGAATGGGTAAATATATTTATAATTATATTAGAAACATGATTATTGGTATAACATGATTTTAATTATAATAATATTTCCTAATGTTGTAAGGAAACGTTATAAATGACTCTTTCAACATGTTAAGATAGTTTCATTTCCTTCATTATGTACTCACAAGGAAAATTTCCAAATTATATCCAATAAATCAATCCCAAATATTTTCATTCTAATAATTTTACCTTTCAAAGAACATCCTTTAGTAGGATTATTTAACATTCTTATTTGATATTACTATCTTCTTTAAAGTCAAATGATATAAAAGTGCTTCTAAATTTGGTGATAATATTTTATATCCATTTACATCACTATCTATTAGACTTTCCTTAGAAAATTTTACCTATGGACCCTTTACCAAAACATCCATCAATGAATAAAAAACAAATTTTTAAAACATATTCAATATATATTATCATCTTCCAATAAGAAAACCAATTTCCCTCAAAAAAATATTATGTTAAATTTGAATTTTTTAAATTCTATGGATGAATAGAGATTGAATACTACTCAATAAAAGGTGGGATTTTTGGGAGATTCTCTCAATTTTTTTCACCAATTGTTGATTCCAATTTCAAATATGATATATAATTCCCTTATCTAATGGTATGGGTAGGGTGTCATATCCACTACTACTATACGTACACCCTCAAATTTGGTTTCCTTATGGGAGGCATGGATTACATATATGATATTGGTGAGTTCTATTCTCTTGTATGTGTATAGGGTAATTGACTACCATTCCTAGTGAAGGGGTCCCCCATTCAGGTACGGGGTTTTCAATCTCTTGATCTGATGTGGTATGGGTCACCATTAATGTAGTGGGGATATTACACCCTATCATAGAGAATGACAATCATCCATTTTCATAGGTATATGTTTTTTATTAATCAATGTTTAAAACTTTAACCTTGTATATTGGTACTTCTATATTGGAATGGGAACTAGTCCCTAATGGGAGGGGAATGTTTCCCCTATGGTCATTGTAAAATCTTTTTGTAAATGGGTTTTTTAGTCTTATGTCCCTGATGAATTTTAGTTCCTTTATTATATAGTGAATTTTTTAAAACATGTTAGAGGAAGGATGTAGAGCCTCTATATGTAGATTTCAGAATTTGATGCATTGTAGGGTATGACTTTTTCATCATATGGTGGGGTACCTCTAACTAGACATAGTTTTTAATTCCACCAATTATAATTTTGGAACTCACTTGATATTTTTGTAGACCCTTGATAAGGTGTGATTACTTCAGTATATTTCAATGATCAAAGGATGTTTTCCTTTTTTTTGATGTTCAATGTGATATCATGGCTTATAATGTCTTACCAAAGGATTCTTCTTTTATTCAATTTCTACCCAAAAATCTATATCTTTTGCTTTCGAACTCAGAACATATTGGTGTTTCCCTCAAACATTTAAGAAATCAATTAATTTACACATTATCTAACCAATGTTGGTTGTGTTGTATAGTGGTAACTGTAATGATGGGTTTGAAGTTACAACTATGGATGGGTGGATAATGATGGAATTAATATGATAAATATTCTATTTTTGGCCCATTTTATGGTGCACACATTATTTATCACTGACACATTTTTATGTTCACTTGTTTATTCATCATTGATCTGGATGTCATACATCCTTGTAAGTAATTTAGTCAAATTTATTGATAATAAAGGTGTCTCTTGGAGATGAAAACTTATCCTTGTTTTTGTTGATGGTGACTGATGATTTGGGAAATTATCCCCTTAGAGTTTTCTATAAGTATGTATATAACATAGAAAAATTGTAATCATGGTGAATGGGTTCACTCCAACTAGTATTTCATGTGTGATAGGTTTTTTTAAAGATTCATGTTTAAAGTGGATATCTCACATTTCACTCTTTTATGAGTGGGATGTAATTGTTGAGTGGGTGCAACCCCCCAGATAATTTGTTCAATTCCATTTTATATTGGAATGTTCAGTTTTGAATTATATGGATTTTAGAGGATTGTAATCACAACTATAATGAAATGGGATGTCTTCATTCTTCGTGGGTTACATCTCGATGTAAGGAAGGTGTTGAATTTTTAGCCCCAATATATCAAAAACTATAGGACTTGTTAATTGGTTTAAGAAGCAGTTAATGTATGACTTTGTCTTAATTTCTATAAACATTGGTACATGTGTAGTACCTTGAGAGGCCCATAGTTTTTTTATTTTCTATATACATAGATGGAGGAACATTAGACTATATGAGTTTATAAGACCTATGTATTGATCTAAATAGTCTGTAATAATTTTTATTTCCTATCGCATTAATGATTTAAAACGTGTTATGGTATAACTTCCAGATGACCTCATTGTGGATGTGAGTGGGACTAGATGTTTTATACATTTGTCTTTGGATTTTTCTGAAGCAATCGTACTTTGAAAATAGGTATAACCTTGAATCTACTGGTTATTTAGTTTAAATCATGGACTCGAATTGGGATAGAGGTGTCTTCATGGAATCCCTACAGCCAATCATGTTAGGATTATGTTTTTGATACTACCATAGTTCCCTAAAATAGTTGGCATCAATGCATTTATTAATTTCTTCTTTTATTTATAATGTATCAACAGAGTTATGGTGTGACACTCATATTGAGGCACCCGAGAGTGGTTGTTGGTGCTTATTGATGAGCTCTGAATGCTGGTCTTAGTATTTCCTTATTTTAATGTGAGGAGTGTGACACCTCTAAAGATTGACATGAATGATCTATATTAAATAAATACCTTCTATATGCTGAATTATAGTGTATTGGGTTCAATGGGAGTCACCATAGTGGAAGGATAATGGTTTTTGAGTAGGAAGACTTGACGATCATGTGTAAATCATGTTAGTGGATGGTTAAAACCATCCCCCCAACAATGGTTCTAGGTTGGTTGAAAATAGATGATAAAAAATATTTGAGGCACCATCTTTTTCCATAGTTCAAAGTCATGATATTTTCCTATGTTGATATGTTCAAGATCTCCTTTTGTGATTGCTTCAAAGGTTGGAGGAGCTCATGTGGTAGTGTTTTATCCTCTTATACGAGGATAACACTATGGATTCATGTAATCTCTTTGTGTATATTACTTTTAAAATATAAAATTTCATAATATATCAAGAATTTAATTATTTGGGTTTATTAAAGTTAAATAATTATCATATTTTTGTGTTTTGAAGCCTGGATCCTATTTATAGGATAAAATGATAAATTTTTCATATAGAAAACCCACCTAATAATTTTAAATGTGACATTAAATTCAATATCTGGAGTCTACTCAAATTAAAATTTTTAAGGAAAATCTGGGTTGATGAATTTATATAAAGTACAAAATATTTATATAATAAATTTTAATCAAATTATGTTGTTTAGAACATCAATATGTCATTAAAAAAATTATATTATAATAATGAAATCTTAGTTGGTTTCAGATTAGGATGTTTTACCTATGACATGCAGAATAGTCAGTTATGTCTTTTTCATGGGTTAAACAAATTTAATGGGTCTTTCTATTTAAATAATTTAGTTTTTAATTTAGTTTTACTATATCCCCTATAATTTTTTTGTATGATTCTTCTACTCTCTACCTTAACAATTCACTATACACTGCTGAGAGGAGTTGAAGAAGGTGAAATATTTACCATGGGATGATTATAATGTTTATCAACATATAATTAAAATAAATAGAAAGATTAAAAACTCTCATTTTTAGTCTCTTTAAATCCACTAATTTTTAGGAATCATTATATTGGTTGAAACATATTTATAATTGGATTATTCGTCCTCCCATTAATTTTGAAAATATGATAGTAATATTTTTTTCCTTTTGATTGGATTCAAATGTGGGTGTTCATCATGAATTTTATCATATCACAGGCGATCTATATCAAGAAATTCTAACCACCTGATGTGTGACCATATAAAAGTATAATTTTAACCAATTTTGTTTTTTTATTGATAAGTACTTCACACATGATATAGGTCTGATGTACACACTGAGTGGAACCCTATGACAAATGATACATAGTATGGACATGTACATGAAAAAAAACCTATGTTTAGAACATTGTTGTTTAAATATACACACCATACTCAATGACATGAGACAACCTATGGTGGGACATGTGGTCTAGAACCCATGTATCATACACCCCATGTAGTATAGGTACACCCTATAAACTGGAGAAATATATGTTAGGGTGGTCTGAGGACATTCTTAGTGGAATGATTTTGGTGGAAACAACATATAAACCAAGCACAAATCATGTCCTGTCCATTTTACCTGCAATTGTGTATATTATCACCATATATATAGTTTTGAAAAAAGGGTAGTCCTTTATGATTATCATTCCACATAAACTATGATGGTGGGGTCTATATCACTTTTAGAATTTGTTAGGAAGATGTTTTGAGGGTTGTTTCGGTTCCTTTTATAATTTTAATGATAATGGGTTGTTAATGGTGGATCATATGTGTGAAGGCTATGCACATCAAATCTAATTATTAGAACTCTTGTGTGTAATTACTCACATATACATAATGTCTTGTATCAAAATTTGGGTTATTTGTGATTATGGTCTCCTCAAATAAGGATGGTATTCAAACACCAGTGTTATGCTATGAATGTGCAGTACCCTCTTCTTCATAATGCAATTCGATGGATCTTAGCGATGTGCATTATTTGTTAAGGAAATGGAATTTTCCATACACACAATAATGTTGGTATTTGTTCAGGAATCTTAGAATCATTTTATAGTGGATTTTGAAACTCTCTACATATTTATAGTGGAATCTATGGCATGTATTCATTCAACAGTTGATACACTCTATCTCCCCACCTCTCTCTATCGTGTTACATATTGAGTAATGATCCGGTGATATGAAGTAGCTTTTTTTGAACACCATTGTTGTCCCCCGTTGACAAACCATTTTGGATTATTCATAGGTATATTTTTATATGTAGTATCAGTATATGGCTACTATCCTAGTACCTATATTTTAACATGAGGGGTGAGGAGACCCTCAATTGATAGAGAAGACAGTACCTACCATGTATGGAGTGGGACCTCTAATCTTGGCGATGTCAACATAGATAGCCCTCTTAATGGGAATGATCTATCATTTTAGGGAAAATGGTAATTCTCTTCAAAGATGAACTTGCCTATTGGTAGGCTATGAAATTCCCTACATGGTCACAGTGTTGGATCATCTTGGTAGTGGTCATTCAACATAGACTTTTTGATTTTGGGGGTTAATAATCCATTTTATAACATAATTTTTCCAATGATGTTTAGGTCCCCATTTATGGATTCTTCCAACAAATCTTGTTTTTGATAATAGTTGCTTCTTTGGATATTTCTAGATCATAGGATTTCGAGGTGGGTGGACTACTTTAGTATTTTCTCTCGTTGTTATCTTATAGAAAAGACTGAGTTCTAGGACAGCCACTCTTATGTTGGTATTTCTCCATTAAACCTTGAGATAATCAGACATGCAATGGCTCTAATCATACATTCCTTCTCTAATGTGTGGATTTACATTGGTTGATTGAGGATTGATTATCTATAATGTGGTCTGATATAGGGAATCATATCCTATATGTTAAGACCATTGGGGAAGAAATGTTGTGTACTTTTTTGAGAATAGTATAGTGTGGGGCCTCATTTAGTGTACTAATGTTTGATAGTAGTAATTGTTACTCACTTTTTTAGTCATAAATGGTTTGGGTAAATAAATTTTGGTTCATTATTGGGTCTATGATCATTGGATGGGGATTTCATTGGATAATTAATGGACATTATAATGGTGAAATGAATTTTTTCTCATACTCAGGACAATCAAGATGTTTTTATGAAAAAATTTGGGAATATATGATTATTACCATATAAAAGGAGACATAATATCAGTGAATCCATTGTTTGGTTGAGTTATTTTTTGTAGTTGGATCATGTAACCTTTCCTTATATGGTGGTTGTTGAGTTTATGGTTTTTTTATGCCCAATATCATGTTGGTTTTCTTTGGATTATATTTTGTCGGTATACGATTCAACCCTAATAATGTACTAAAAATTATCCTTGTTTCTATTCTATTTTTGGGGAATCCTATTGAGTATTTTTATAGAAACCTATTTTCTATCCTCGAGAACACACGCGTTGTGTCTGTGTAGAAGACATACAGATTACGGACCATCCCGATATACTAATATAGATATAATTGTTAGAAGAATCCTTGATATATAGAATCAAGAATATTTTTTATTTGAGATGTTTTTATTTAGATCCCTTTAATTTACAATAATTTGAAAGTTAAAATTGAATATTTTAGATTATATTAAAAATATTGAAACAAATATTCCTTTCGATCTATTATTGGATTATCATATTTTTTACCACTATATCAACCTATAGATTTTATTACATTACATTAACATCAATTTAGGGATAAAAAACATTAAACCATTACACAAATAGTATCCAAGGGATTATTATCCTAGGATAACTATAACCAAACATAAGTTGTACAAGATAAACAAACAAATCTATATAAAATTTTTATTCATTCCACATACAAAATATACCTATATTGAACATATAGTAACCCATTGAAAGGAATGGGTATCATTTCATAAGTACACATTAAAATTATTTTCATTCCCAAATGAACGATGTAATATCATACTTGATACAAAAATAATCAACCTTGAGTGAGAAGTAAAAGGTGTGTTTTTGAAAGAAGATTTCTTTTGGAAAACATTATGTTTGAAATAAACTCAAGTAAAAACATTCATGTCCATGAAAATGTATTATAATTATAAATAAATAACTTTTAAGGATTAAACATACTAAAAATGGAGTTAAAGAGGGAAAACATGATGAATGAAAGTTGGGTTTGAGAATTCCCCTTACCTAGTATCTAAATGCGTTCTTCACTTTAATGTGTTGTGTAAAAACATTGGATTTATTAATTAACAAATAATAACCCTTTAATAAATTAATATGTTTCATTATGGTTTCATTATGATCTTTTATGGATCTTTTTATGTGTTATGGTGTTTAAATTCATTGTTCGGGATTGTTCTTTTTCTTAGTTTTCATGAACGGATCACTTGTTTACATTATTGAAGTTCATTTCAAACATGGATAAACATCCAGAATTAATATTACATGCTATTGGAGATATTAAACGAGTTTAAATTATCATTTAATGAATTATGTTATATACCATGTGGATGAATAAATAGTTAAAATTTAATTATGATTGTTTTAGGTAAATTTGGGTGGTTTTGGATCACAAAAAACATGTTTTGTTTTATCATTTAGTATTATGTATATATGTTGATTACAAAACATAAAAGGAGTTATAACATGAATATTAAAATCTTTTTGAATCTATTTAATGGTTTTATTTATATCCTTGAAGGTGTTGAAGGAAAATGAAAATGCATCGTCAATTATGTAGGAATATTAACACATCATGGGAAATAATTTCATTATTATAAACAAAGAGAGAGATAGAGAGTAAGGATTATAAGGAATAATATTCCATTAACATCATATAACAATATTATATCATTTATACTGGATTTATTATGACATTTAGATATAATAATTTGAGGATAATAGATGAAAATAAATGAAATTTTGAAGGAATTTCAAAAGAAAAGAGAGACAAATTACCTCTTAAATAAATCTTTTTTGAGAGCCTCTTTAGGGAATCTTTTTATGGCTTATTTATAAGAAAAAGGGTTTATTGACATGGGGGAGGAGATTTTTAATAGATTTTTTCTGAATTTCGAGTAGGCATAAGGCTTGAGAGGTTTGAGGAAATGAGGACGTGAGGGTTGAATTTATAGTGGAAGAGAGAGGGGTTTTCCCACTATTATAATAATTAATTTAATAGTTATACAAATTAAAAGAAATAGTGATAATTATTGTGAATAAAAATAGTAATAATTGCATGTGAGTTCAAACCAATGGCCATTTACATCATCCATGACTCAATCATGATGCATCAATTATATATTTAGCATATTTTGTAAATTAATGAATTTCAATATTCATAAAAAATTCATGGATTTTAGGGAATTATGAAAAATTCACCCGAACCCTTTTTTAACATGTATAATTCAATAATGAACTCAATTTTATGAAAATTATTTTATAAATATGATTAATTTATTTTTTAAATTAAAAAGGAAATTTACTTGAAAAAAAAATTAAAATTAAAAAATACATTTCTATCACATAGAAAATTTAATTAAGATCTCTTAAAATTATCATATAATAACAAGAAATCTAAATACATGTTTATGAATAAATTTTACAGAAATAAATTTTCATTTAAATTATTAAATTAATCATTATATATACATGACCTTTGAATATACCAAACTATAATGTAATTATATCAAATTGTCACTTATATGAGGGATAAAATTAATTTGTAACCTCATTAGAAAGGTTATTACCCACATGGCCATTTTACTATTCATAAGGGTTATATTACTATTCATAAGGGTAATATTACTATCCATAAGTATATGTTACTGTTCACGAAAAATTAGGTTTTCTCTATCAGACTCCGAACATTTAAATGATCGCAATTGTGTATGTCATATTTTACAAATTCATATCATAGAAGTGGAAATCAAGGTTTAAAGGTCACATAGTAGATCATTTAATCATGATGTGAGATTTGGGATTAATAATGTCATTTTATTTTATTATGGCATTAATAAAGAAAGGGATAAATTGCATTGATAAATTTTGGGGTCGTTAAATTCTTCCCCCCACCTTTTTAAATTTCTCGCTTGAAATTTTCATTAAAAAAATAGGTGAGGGTACTTCTCCTTCATCACATCATAAGGATCACATATTGCTTCTTAAAAATTTTGGTTACCCCACAGGTCATTAACATGGTGGGTTTTCTTAATGCATTGATCCTTATCTACCCAGTACAGAATCTTTATTCACTTATCCTTATAAGAAATAACGTCTTCTAGTTGTACCGCCTCTTAGTTCAGTGCATGTGGGGGATCTAGTATGCACTTCCTCAGGAGTGATATGTGAAAAAAAGCATGAACTAGAGTCATATTCAGTGGAAGAGAAAACCAGTAGGGCACAAATCCAATTAAATAACGGATCTCAAAGGGGCCAATGTAAGTTGGGAATAACTTCACGTTCATTTCAAACTGCATGACTCTCTTCCATAGTGTTATCTGATGGAAGACTTTATCTCCAATTTAAAACTCCAAGTCCCTTAGAAAATTGTTATCAAATCACTTTTTTTTGACTCTGAGCAGCTTTTATATGTTACGGAATGACTAACACCTTCACTCTCATCTCTTTCATTATATCAGGTCCAATCCTCTTTCTTTCTCCAACTTCATCCCAATAAGTTAATGTTCTATATTTTTTTTCCAATAATAGCTTTATATAGATCCATTTCAATACTTGAGGGGATGCGATTGTTGTATGAGAACTCAACCAATGAAAGATGCTGATCCCATCCATAGTTAAATTATAAATATAATTCTCATAGAATATCATCATGTGTATGAATAGTCCTTTTAGACTGGCCATCAGTTTGGGCGTGATATTCATGCAAAAATTTAATTGTGTGCTCAAATCATGTTGGGTAATACTCATTAATTTAGATGTTATCCTTGGATAATGATTCGAGAAAATCAAGAGTGATACCCCATGTAGTCTCACTACTTCTTTCACAGAAATATCTACATGTTGTTGAAGAGAAATATCATCCCAAATAGAGATAAAGTTGGAAGTCATGGTGATTTAGTCAACCACAACCCATTTAGAATTATTTCATTTGGATGTCTTGAGGAGACATGTGAAAAAGTCCATTGTGATATTCTTCCAATTCCATGTGGGTAAAGGCAATATTTTCTTCATCCCAATTAACATTTGTCTCTATACTTTAACATGATTCCATACCTATAACGTTGTGATATATTCAACAATATCCTTCATCATGTATTCCCTCCAGATATGTTCTCGGATATCTCGGTATGTCATGTTGCTACCATGATTGATAGAGAATGTTGAGCTGTGTGTATTTTCCAATATCTCCTTCCATATCCTGTTTGATTAAGGAACACAAATACAGGTTCCAAACCAAATCATACCATCATCGTCGATATGGAACTCTTGCAATTCCCTTCCTACAAGACATTCCCCATTTTTGTACCTCTGGATCATCCCTTTGTGCCTCCTCAATATTCTCATTCATAGATGGTTGGGAAATCATTTGGGAAAGGTAGTATGTATTACCTACCATTATGATTTCCAATTCCATCCTTTTAATATCCCTGAAGATAGGGTCTTTCTCAATCCGATCATGGATTGAGTAGCAAGTTCTTTTCTACTATGAGCATCAACAACCTAGTTGGCCTTACCAAGATGATAGTTAATATAGAAATCATAGTCCTGGATTAGCTCTTACCATCTCCTTTGAGGCATGTTGATATCTTTTTGTGTGAATATATACTTTAGACTCATATGATTGGTATATATGTTACACTTCTCACCTTAGAGGAAGTTCTTCCATATTTTGAATTAAAAATCATATCTTATAGCTCAAAATCATGCTTCTGGTAGTTCTACTCATGGATATTCAACTTTCATGAGGCAGAGTCTATCACATTATCATTTTGTATGAGTATACTACCCCTGCCTATCTTCTAAACATGACTATATATCAAAAAACATTCCCCACTATATGGTAATGTGAGTACAGGTGCAGTGACAAGCAATATCTTTTTCTCCTTTAAGATTTCCTCAAATTCTTCAGTGCAGACATACTTTTCCCATTTCCTTGTTAACATATTTTGAGGTCTATAAAATCATGATATATTTCTCAAAAAACGTTGGTAGTACCCACCCGATCATAGAAATCTACGTATTTTTGTGACACTAGAGGCTCTAGGCCATTCCTCAATCACCTTTCTTTCTATTTACATAGAAATTCCCTCACTTGTGATCATATTCCCCTATAATGTGGCATGCGTTATAAAAAATCCTCACTAGTTGAATAAGGTGTACATATTCTCCTTTCTCAATGTCTCCAACAGTAGTCGTATATATTCATCATGATCAACATTTCTAATCAAGTATATGATAACATCGTCAAAAAACACTATCAACAATTTGTCTTTGTAATGTATAAAGAATATATTTTTAACACACTAAGCTTCCACGGTATGCTTCTGTTTGAAAAAAACAATAGTGTGTGTTGTACGCATCTTCGAGTTCTAACACACCACAACCAATCAAACTAGCCATTATTTATAGTACTACCCAATTTTTGAAATTTTATAAATTGTATCTTTCAAAATGGACTTTATTTTTGGATTGAGAATATTGAAATTATCTTACGGTGAATTTTTTATATTTTTCTGAAAACATTCAATTTTTTATGAATAGTGAAAAGTAATATGGTATTGTTTAAAACCAGCTTTTTATTTAATTAAATAATTATTTTATCTAAAATTATTTTAGGTCAAAATATATACATAATACCAATATATGTTCAATTTAATTCATTGGAATCTGTTTATAATAATTTTAGATATATTAAAATTCTATCGATCCTTTCACCGTCTTTTACCGACCTCCTAGGAGAATTTGTAAATTCAGATAAAACATAATTTTACCACTTCTGTGAGTGAAATTTCAAAAATCCAAGATACATGGTTGATATCATTATGAAAAATGTGGTTTAATAAGATGAAAATAATTTTTTTGTGAAAAGTAACTTTTTTTTATTTACAATGGTTAAAAGTAAATCGGATAATTAAGGGTAAAAATGCAATTATTACTAACCTAACACATGTACTAATTCTATTGTATAAGTTTAATTCGACCTAAAACAACTTTAGGAATAAAATATTAACCTCTTTGGTCCACTTGAATTAGATTAGGACATTTATTTTTATTTTATTTAAAGAAGAGTTAAAAGAGATAAAATCAATGTTTAATAACTATAACATTTTTAATATAGGGTTACACATTCACTATAAATATAAATATATTTCCTATATAATGGTATTTTATTTATAATTTTTATACATTAAATAATTTAATTTATTTATGACACAATTATGATGTAGTAATTACCTAATTAATGAAATATTAAACAAATTGATATTATAAATATCCAAATAAATGTAATTTTAGAATTTTTATTTATTTGACTAATTTTATAGGTTAATATGACATGTTAGGGTCGGTTTGATGAATATTTTTCTAAGTTATAATGTTGTTAAGAATTTAGAAAAAAAATACCAAATAGTTTCAAAATTGACATAAAAGAGTTTTTAAAACAAATATTATATTATTAATTACTATTCTACTCTTAAAAACCTAAGGTTCATCTAAAGGACTTATATAATGATTGGTGTGTCATTAATTAACCACATGGGGTTATCTTAGAAGCATATAGTATGTTTATTAACCATATAATATAAAAATACAAAGAGACATGGTAAATGTCAAACTATTTAACTAAGAGTTAAATCTAAATGATAAAGTTAATATAGTGTCCCAAACCGATTTAAAACCAATTGGATGTGTGTTTTTCAACTCATACCCACCTTATAATTTACATAATTCATTTTTATCCATTATAAACCGAAAATTATTTTATAATAAAATAATGGTTCTAGATTTTCCTAAGGTGTCCCTCACCCCTCTTATAAATGGGCACATCCCCTTCCCTCTAATTCACACCTTCATTGCCATTTGGATTGGAAAAACCCTGCCAAAATATCCTCTAAACGATTTTCCATTCATCCTAGAGGCCATACTTTAGTCGAAAAGACATCCTAAAGAGCCCTTCTGATCAAATCAAAAGGGCAACCCCGAAGAAGAGGTAAATATTTCATCACCTCTTTCAAGTTCCTTTGTTCTTCCACTTACTCTTTCTTTGTTGTTTCTAATATAAAATAGTAACTCTATTATATTCTATATATTGTGATGTTATTATAAATATGGTACAACCATATTCATTATTATATATATCCTTTGAATGACATGTCACCATATGTGTGTATGTAGGGCTTACCATATCCACGTCATGGTGTAATTGTTATTCAATATATTTTTATTTGGATGAGTATAATAATGATGTGTAATTGATGTAAATAATAAATATAGAATGATAATTATTCTGTATATATGATATAACATCCCATTATATATTATTTTAATATCAAAAGAATGATATTTTCACTCGTGCATACGAACGGATTACCGTCTCCACGAACGCAATGAGATTAATTCCCCATCATATCCATTCAAGAATAATTTTCATTAGATCATTAAAAATAATGTTTAAAGACTTAATATCATTCTGAAAATGAATAGGATACATCCTATCCATAACAAACATTACATACATAACAAAAAATATAAAGGAAAATGAATCAGTTAACACCTGAAACGACGATAATACTAAGATATTATTAACAAAACAATGTAAAAAGATCATATATGATATCATATTAATGAATATGATTCTTGTATAATTTAATAAAAAATATTTCACCATTATACAAGAGTTTAACCTATCCTTGACCAAGGAAAAGTAAAATGTAAGGGTTAATTTCACAATCTAATTATTATCTGAAGTTGTTTTTACATAAGTATCTACTGGGACCTCTTTATCATCCACATCCATGTTTCATAAAAATGTATTCCAAAACATTTTTACTACTTAATAGAATATGGGTTAAATCAATTTATACCCTGGTTTTACTTTTTATAAAATGGTTTGAAAAAAATATTTCTCTCATTTTCCAAACAAGGTACCCTATGACGTTTTCTAAAAAATTAATGTAAGAATGGTTTTTTAACTTATAAAATAGGTGCGGTTATTTTCCACCATTATAATATTGTAAAATCTTACCTTACAAGCTTATAAGAATATTTTCAAAATTAATTTTTTCTTTATAATTATGTGACTCTTAAATTATTTCAAAATAAAATGAGATATTTCTCTAAAAAGGTTTTTGATTTCATCTTTGTCAACATCCTTTGATGGATTTTAATATTATTTGAAGTTTATTTACTATAATACAAAAATTACATATTTTATTAAAGGTTTTGTGATATTTTTGACTGTGGATGTGTTATTTTTACACCCTTCATGGTTTATGGATAATGTATTGACATTTAGTATTCTGGTTTTAATACCAATGTTTATGTTTTGTTTAAACCTTTTCATATGAGGAATGCATTGTACTTAGTATGTGATGGGTGGATCCCGCTATAGCTCCTCGATGCATTGGTAGGTCTCATGAGAAAAACTAATGTATTTGATCAAGGGCTTTACAAAATCTTATTTGTAATCTTGGCACAAGGCCTTGACTAAGTGATTATGCAGTCTGGCATTATGCATTTCATCATTATGAAAGTGGCTATTGATATTGCTTGGGATTATTCGACTAGTAGAATATACATGTGAGTAAGTAAATGGAATTATTTTGATTTATATTTTCCATATTATAATGAATTTTATTGTTGAAAAGGAAATTTTTTAGTTTTATACATTTCCTTAATTGTTTATTCTTATTTATGAAAGTTTCTACTATATTGTTATCCTTACTGAGCATCTGAGCTCACCCTTTTCTTTGTTTTATTTTTCCCAGGATGAGAAGTAGTATATTATGACTTACTTTTAAGGATGGTCTATGGTATCTCAGTGTTTTCTATGGAAACAATAATGTTGTAGTTTATCATTTTATGATGTAATTTAAACCTTATGAATGTATCTAGTACTTTCAAGGATACTAAACTAATCGGTCTTTCGAGACATGATCTTTTGTGATCATTCTAATGATATGTATGAATGCACCAACTATGGGTAACTGGGGTTGGGGGGTTAAAAATATTCATCAAATCCATGAATATTTAAAAGGAATTATTCAGCTTGAAGGGAATCACAAGAAACTCATAGTGCCCATACAATTTACAAAATTCATTCAGCTGAATATCTTATTTCTTTAGTTTTAGCTGATGAAATCAAGAATGATGATCCTCCGTTGAGAAGTACTGTACTCCTCTGAACCGATTGAACAATTCTTCCATATTTGGAATATGTTAGTTTTTCATTATGTTGATCTTGTTGGGATCCCAAAAATGGATACATATCCACATTGTTCTTTCCTTCTTCATCACAAAGGGCACTGGCGCACCCCATGGTGATACACTACGACATATAAACCCTTTTTCCAAATGCTCTTCTAGATACTTATTTAACTCCTAGAGTTTGATATGATCTATACTATAATGACACTTTGAGATTGGAGTAATATTGAGAATGAGTTATATGGGGAACTCTACTTCATGATCTGGGGGAAGTCCAAGTAACCATTTAGGAAATACAACACTATATTTCATCCCGGTGGTAATTTATTCAAGGATGACACATTCCATTGACTCAACCATGTGAGCGAGGTATGCCTCTTTACATGGAATCAACACCCACACTATTGAATTATTTTTTCTAGGAGATTCATGATCTTCCTCATATTTGTATAGGATTAAGGGATGGATTAGAATATGAATAGGTATTTACTTTTCCCAAAAGTTGATATGTTCTCTGTATAATGGGTGACAATCCATTTTCTTTATAGCATCCAATTCCACCCAGGTAAGTCTTAAAATATTTACTGGAAGAATATTCACACATACACGAACATGAAAATTGTCCAAAACATATTTTTCAATTCTTTCACCACTTGGGGTTTTTATAGATATATCCACTTCAAGTATTTGGGGCTTCGATTCATTAGTTCGAAAAAACTTGTGAGATATAAAGGAATGAATAGAAATAGAATCAAATAAGTATTATTTCCATTATTGGGTGAATAAGATGTGCACCTTGTAGTACTTCATTTTCTTGCAAAAAACATCCCCAGTATTGATTTCATAATCCTTCCCATGATCCTTTGGCTTTGGTGGATGTTGACGCTGGATACCCTTGAGGGCTTGAGGTTTAGTGAATGGGCTTTAATAATGCACTTGATACCTTTAATTGTTGCATTGGACCTTCTCTGGTGCTCTCCATTCCCCCACTACATTTTCATTCCTTCTTATGTATTTTTGAAACTCTTGATATTGGTGGAATTCTCTCCCACACTTGAATCATTTACCATCACTTTGAGGCAATTCCCATGATGTTATTCCCACTTTTTTGACATGTGGGTGGTTGATTTTTCTTTCCACCCTTCTCATTAGAACCTCTATCATGAATCTCCATCTCTAATTTCTTATCACCGTAGCCTTGGGACCATTTTTCAAACTCCATCTCCACTTTGAGATCACATCAAACCACTTCTTCACAACTCCAAAATTCTTAAATTGAAAGATCCTTTCAATGGATTGTTTTTAATCCACTAAAGAATATATCAATTTTTATAACATTGTTGATAAAAATCCTAAAACATTACATGCATGACTTTTGAAATTCTCTTCGTAGATTGGGAAAGATTCTACACCCTTTTTCTTTAGCTCTATGAATTCCCTCTTTATCATCAAATGAAGAGCTCATGGGAAATATTGATTAAGAAACATTATCCTAAATTCTTCCCACATCATCTCCCCAATTTCATCTTTCGGGTTTGTGTTCTCAATCCAATCACACAGATGGATGACCACTCCAATGAGACGATAAATTTCCAAATTCGCCTTTTCTATATCAATACAGTGTTGAAAAGAAATGATTTTATCCATCGAGTTGAGCAACTGTTCCAAAACTAGATGATTAGAAGTTCCACTATACGTCGGTGTTTGATTTCTACATAAAACACTCGATATCAAGTTTCTCCATCATAGGTGAAGTAGTACATTCCACATTATTCAGGTTATTATTCATAACCCAAAACAATTGGGTAACCATTCCCATGATGTTTTTGAACTCCACCTCCAAAAGCATTGGGGATGTCATTCGGGCAATCACTACATTGTCCCTCGCATAGTTTTTTGGCATTGTTTATCTTGGTTCCAACCATTTTTTGACAGATAAAATGTTAGAAGAAAACATATTTCAACAATTCATGAATAAATAATTTTATTCCATTGCACAATTATAATTAAAATAAGATCTTATGGGATGCCTATGTTTATCAAAGCATCTTGTGTACTTAGTTATACATAGTCTCATACTAGGGTTTTTACTATGGTTCTCTAATACTAATTCCCAAATTATCTAAACCATTCCCCGGATACCAGCTATAGCAACCAAATGCTTTTCATACAATACTTTTACAACATTTTAATGATAAAATACATAAAATCATTACACAAAGTGGAGAAAAGGTTTAGTTTCGTGGAAAAATTAATACTAAACATAACTTTTAAAAAATAACCATAAACCATTATTTAATTCCTTCTTCTATATTTTCTTATTGGCCCATGAATTATATTTAGTACAAGTAGTAACCTGAGGATATAAATCAAAAATGGATGAGATAAAATCCCATTAAGTGGATATATTAGAACATGAAACAACATAACATTGGAATAGAATCATCATTATCATCATAAAAATGGAATAGGGTCATAATCATGAGAGTAAACATTAATAAATGACTAGGAATATGGCAATACATAATAATGAAACATTATGTCTTAGTGGTCAACTACCACATGTAGTTAAAAGCAAATGTATAATCATGTTCATGCATACATCACTTTACTCATGAGGATATTAACATTACCCAATGTATTATAGTGCTATATAATTATGGATTCACCCATTACATCATAACATTTACATTTCACTATACAATTTCGGGGAAACCCATCACATCACAAAATTAACATTGTCATGCATGCCAAATTATACATATATCAATATTGACCTTGGAATGGGTTTCATTTCATAAGAATAAATTAAAAAACATTGTGTCCTCAAATGAAAGATAGAATAACATACTTAATACAAGAATCATCAAACTTGAGTGATGAGTAAAAAGTGTGTTTTTGAAAGAAGAGATATTTTGGATAACATTATTGTTAACATAAAATAAGTTAAAAAACATGAATGTCCTATAAAACGTAAGATAATGAATAAAATATTATTTTTATGGAATAACCTTTCAAAAAATAGAGTGAAATATGGGAAAACCCTAAGAAAGAATGTTGGGTTCGAGAATTCCCCTTACCTTGTATATGAATGATTTATTCTCTTTAATATCTAGTATAATGACCATATGTTCTTTAATTAAAAATTAAAGAACATTTTCTAAATGAATATGGTTCATTATAGTTTCATTGAGGTATTTTATAGGCCTTTGGATGAGTCATAGAGTTTAAATTCATTGTTCTAGAGTGTTCTTTTTGGTTGTTTTCATGAATAGTTCACTTGCATACATGAATTGAATTTCATGTAGAATGTGAATATACATCCACAATTTCTATTAAATGTCATAAATTATCATATAAGATTTTAAATTATCTTTTAATTAATTATCCTTTCTACCAGGTGGATGAATCATTAGTTAAAATTTAATGACGATCGTTTTAGGTAAATTTGGGAGGTTTTTGGATCATAATGAACATGTTTTGTTTTTTCATTTGTTATTATGTATAAAAGTTGTTTAATAACATAATATGGGTTAAATATGCATATAAAAATTATTTTTCAACCATTTAATGGTTTTATTTTCTTCCTTGAAGGAGTTGTAGGTAAATGGAAATACATCGCCCCTAATGTTGGAAAATTAACAAATCAGAGGAAACAATTTCATTATTATAAAAAAAGATATAGTTTGTGAAGTGTTATGAATATTTACATTAACATGATATAATACCAATATATAAATCATACTATAATTATCATGAAATTTTTATAAGATAATTCAAGGATATGAGAAGAAAATAAATGAAATTTGAAAGGAATTTGAATGAAAATGAAGAGAGAAATCACATCCTGAATATATCTTGTTTGAAATACCTATTAGGGAAGTGGTTTGGGTATTTTTATAAGGAAAAGGTATGATGGAATTTGGTAAGGATCTTGGGATGATATTGGAGCAAAATGTTTAGTAGGTGCATGGCTTCATAGGTGTGAGGAAATGAGGATGTGAGGGGTGTTATTTATTGTGGAGGGGAGAGGGGTTTTTCCATTATTATAATCATCAATTTATTATTTCCATGCAATAAAAGAAATAATGATGATTATTGTGGCTTAAAAATAGTAATATGTTTATTTTAGTTCGAACCAATGTCCATTTACATCAGCCATGACTAAATCATGATGAAAAAATTCAATTATTTAGCATATTTGGTAAATTGTCTAATTTCACTATGCATAGAAAACTCTAGTATTTCAGAAAATCACAAAAAATTAAACTTTAAATTTTTAAATGTGTATAATTAAAAAAAATAACTCCATTTTATGAAAATAGCTTTCAAAATTTTTATTCATTTAATATTTAATTAAAATCTAAATTTACTGGAAAAATAAAACATTTAAAAATTAAATCATATTTTCAAACAAAATAAAAATTTAATTATGGTCTCATAATATTATAAAATAATCATAAGAAATATAAATACTAGTTTATTAATAAATTTCATGAAAATAAATTTTCTTTTAAATTATTAAAATAATTATTAACTATTCATGACTTATGAAAATACTGACACAGTAATGTAATCATATCATATTGTCAATTATATGATAGATAAATTTTATTTATACTATCATTAGAAAGGTTACTATTCACATGAAAAATTTAATTTTAATAAGGGTAATATTACTATTCATAAGGGTAAAAATACTATTCATAACTGTATGTTACTATTCACAAAAAATTAGGTTTGTCTTATCGGACTCCAAACATCTTACAAATCGCAACAATGTTTTGATTATAAATTGGTAGGTATTGATCAATATTTAAGGATCAATGGGAGGTAAATAATTTATAGAGTATGTGACCTTTTATAGTTTTGGTGAGGGTCAGTTTTCGATAAAAATAGATGAGGATACCATAGCCTAATCACATTTTTAGGTTCCCACATAGCATCAAAAAAATGGGGGTTCCACCATAAAACATTAACCAAGAATGTGGTATTATTATGTATAACGTCATATCTATGATCTTGAGTTTGTATTAGTTATTTTTCATATGAATGTAATTTTTCCACTAATATGACTTTTGATTTAAGTTCATATGAATGAGAATGTATATACTTTATCAAGGGAGATATATGGATCACATCATGATATTGAGAGAGATTTAGTGGATGTGTCAATATATAAACTACTTCCCCAACATGATCTTGAATTTTAAAAGTATGTATATAGATTGGAATTAGATTTTTCATTGTTCCAAATATGATCACTCTCTTCCCGGGAGATATTCATGGAAATACCTTGTCACCCACTTCAAACTCTATGTTATTTCATCAATATTCATCATTATATTTGTCAAATGTGAGCAACACTAATGTGATGTCTAAAAAATTTATCTTTATCTATCATCTCCTCAACTAGATCAGGTCCCAATATCATTATTTCTGCAACTTCATCTCATCATGTTGGAGTTCAACACTTTTCATCAAAGATGGATTCGTAAGGATCCATCTATATACTGTATTGAATTCTATGGTTTTTATAAAATTATATTGAAGGTATATGTTGATCCCAACCACCATTTAATTCCATAATGCAAGATATCAATATGTATTATAGTGTTTTAATTTCCCACTATGATAGGAAATATATCTGAGGATGATAATTCATTCTGAAACTTAACTCTATCCTTAGAGCCTGTTGAAAACTTTTCCCGAACAATGTGGAATACCTGAGATCTCAATCACATAATATTCAAAGTGTTACTCCCTAAAAACATACAACTTCATTAATATTAATTCATGATAGATGATAAATAGATTAGTTTTATCTAATAGATATGAAGTATTATAACATAATAAGGTGATAAAATATAACCCATATTGAATTATGACCCTTATATGTTTTGGGAAGTCTGAAAATAAATTCCATGGTAATGTTTTTCCATTCTAATTCTAGTATGGGTAATGGTAGTTACATCCCCTTGATCTCCTATATATAATCCCTGAATTTCTTAAAAACAAATAATTGAGAAATATTTTATGCAATATCATTCTTCATGTTATCCCCCCTGGAATACTATTTTGTATATTTATACATCTTAAGTCTTCAAGGATGAATAAGGAATGATAGAAAATGATCCCCTTCCAACCAAACCTTCTTTAAATATATTATGGGAGGGACACAAACATAGTTTATAAACCTTATTGTTCTATCACGATCATGGTTAAACTCATAAACATTTATCACCTTCTTTTTTATCACAATATCTTCCTTCTATGCCACTTCAATCTACAATTTTATTGATGGTGGGACATTTTTTTGATCGAGATAGGATTTAACCCTTCCCTTAAAATTTCCAGATCCATCCATTGAAAATAACTAAATTTTGGTTGTTTATTGACCCACATCAATGTTAGGCTAGCATGGTCCTTTCAAATCAAATCACCTTCCCGCTTTTTTGATTCACATAGTTGTAATTTATTGAGTAGTTATAATGTATAATGAACTCCAACCATGTCATTCAGTACATATTCATATAATTTTGAGTGAAAATGTACATTATACATTTAAGATCAGTATATATATAACACTATTATCCATAAAGAAAATGCCTCCATATATTTAATGAAATGATAACTACGTATAACTCCAAATCTTTATTTGGGTAGTTTTTCTCATGGGTTTTAAATTTTCATGTGGCATAATCTATGTGCATATCATTTTACATGGGATCACATCCCAAACCATTATTAAATGCATTACTATAGATAAAAAATAATTATCTAATGCAGGATACTGTGATAATAGGTGTAACGACTAACCTTCTATCTAGATCCTTGAAATTATATTGACATTCTTCCATAAATATGAACATAACATCATTCTATGTTTACATGGTTAGCAGATTAGATAATCATGATTAATAATTCACAAAACATCGATAATATCTAGAAAAACTAAGTAATCATTGGATATTAGTTACCTTTTTTGCTCTAAGACAATTCTTAATAACATATGCCTTTACTAGGTCCATAGATTACCCTTTCTTGATATTATGTGGTGTAATAATGAATCTTCTTGAAGCCTAAATTATCACTTGTATAATATTGAATAAATTTTCCCATCTATATGGTATTTAGTAAAATACTCAATCGATATTCATTTTTTCCGTACACATTGAATATATAAGAATATCATTTATAAATATGACCACAACTTGATCAATATATTCTCTGGAGACAATATTTGTTATATAAATAAAGATGGTGGTGGAATTTGTATGTCAAAAGCATCCATATAAATTATTTTTATTCATAACTTTTAGATAATTTTTTCTTGGGTACATTCTCCATCTTGGCACATAATAGATGATATTCAGAATAATGATCAATTTTATAAAATTATTGACCACACGTAGTTGGTTAAAAAATCATTATTATATGGGAGATGATATTTGTTCTTGATAGTGATCTTTTTATGTTCTTAATAATCAATACAGAGTGTCATTGATCCATCATTATTGTGCAAAAAAGAACTGGTGCACCAAAAGGTGGAACATTAGTTCATATGAATCCCATGTCAATATTCTCTTGGAATTTATTTTTCAATTTCTACAACTAAATTCGGGTAATTCAATAATAAGTTTTTGAAAAAAAATTATAACCTGATATGTGCTTTTTAAAATTCAACATCATGTTTCGGTGAAGACCTAGAAATTCTTCAGGAAAGATGTAAACAAAATCTCATACAGTTGGCATATCCGTAATGTGAGTTTCTCCCCAACCATATGATATTGAAAACCTTTATGTATTGGAATTAATACCCACAAGAAGGAATTAATATCGACTAGAAGTTCATATTCATCCTTGTATCGATAAATGAGCATAAATTATTTCGGAATATGAAATGTGACTTTCCTTAATTGGAAATTGATATGATACCCATATAGAAAAACGAAATCCATGGCTAGAATCACTATGAATTCAACTAATGTAAGGATCGCCATATTTGCATGAAGAAAATTCCCACAAACATCAACCAGGGAATAATTACAAACATGCCATGCAAAAGTTTTTTCATTAATATTTTTCCTAGTTAACTCAATATATATTTTTTGAGAAAATATGGATATTCCTATATAAAATTCATGATAAATAAAAATGGGGTGGATCCAAAATAAAACAATAAATGAATTACTTTAAAGTGGATGGTATGTATACTATTTTCCACTACACTGACGTAATCCACATTGCTAGTAGTGATCTCATGAATTTTTTTCCTTATCATTGGTCTTAAGAGGTTGCTACAATTGACTGTCATTGATAAACATTAGATTAGGGAATTTTTTACCATAATTCCCATTTTCCTTTTACTATTAGCATTGAAGTGTGGGAGGTTCAATCTATATAGAATTTTCCTTATTTGCATCAGTATTTATCTTTTTCCCATAAAATTAATAGTGAATTACTTGATGATCTTATTCCTAATAATTAAAACGTTTATTATTCAACTTATGATTGTTTCTTATGTGTTTATTTCCAAACTGTGATTCTAAGAGAAATATCTTCTTCTTTTCTCTATGTTTTTTGAGATTACATTGAATTCTATTTTTTGCTTCCTATCAAACCCAAAATATTAATGGGTGACTCCAATATCTTTCTCAACGCTGATAGAACATTAAACAATTTACTAATATCTATTGTGGTTACTTATGTCTAATTCCCTTCATAAACATCATTTTATTCCACTAAAGAGTATATCATTATTCTCACATTTAATGATAATTCCAAAAGAATATATTACAAGTCATGTAAAATTTTATTCTTATGTATAAAAAAATTCATCATCCTTTTGCTTTAGTCCAAACACTACTTATCTATGTTCGTACTAAGAATATGGGGAAAATAATTATTGAAAAATAAGTTCTTGAACTTTTCCCACACCATAATGTCCATTTAACATTGTTGCGTTGTATTCATGATAGGATTACAACATTGATCTGGTTCACCATCCAAATGATAGAATTCGATGATTTATTTCTCATGTTATGATAATTTGAAAAACAAAAATATATTTCCATTGTTACTATTCCATTATTCATCGATTAGTGTATTAGAAGACCCACTAAATGAATGTGGACGCTATCTAATGAAGGACTCAACATAATAATGTTGCCTCCATTTTAATTTGGTGGTATAGAACGATTCATAGATTGAGAATGTTGTGTGAGCATGGAAACAATGTTCTTCATTCTATATCCTATGAAATTGACTCTATTATGATGAAAATAATTGCCTTAAAATTAAATTCAGCATTAACATGGTTCCCTTGGGTTCTATCCATTGATTAATGTGAAATTTAATAGTGTGATAAATAGTAATCATAATTGGAAAACTTCATAATCAAGGAAAATTACATATAAAAGTTCGATTAATAATAACTTATGTTTTACCCTAGGTTATTTATGATCATCACAAAAAATCTAGGATTATATCAATACATAGATATATCCCTCGGGTTTCTATAAAGGATTTCTCATCCTAGTTTCCAATGGTCAACTAAACCCAACACTTATATGTACTTTAACGGCCCAAAAATTTCATACATATTTATTACATATAAATATTAGAATAATAATTACAAAACATATAAAAACCACTCGAAAAATGTATATGTTTATTGTCTATGGAAAATGGGAAATATAAATATCATTTTCCTAAAACAACTACATCGTCTCCCACTTATTCCTTCAAAAATAGAACCCCTTTTAACACAACTTATTTAATACAATTATTTATATCATGGGAAATGATACATAAGATATGGTGAGATCAAATTCTCAATAAGGATAAAATAGGATATATCAATCATATCATAATCATGACACATAATAATGTAAGGAAAAATTTTGAAAATTATATCCTACATAACAAAGATCATGATATATTATCCTAGGATAAATAAAATAAGTTCATAAAGAGGATATTTCATGAGATCATAACATAAGAAAATAAATTATGGAATACATATAATAATAGAAAATCAATTCCATATTTGATAATACCAACTTCTATGACCATCATATTAGATAAATTAATTTACTAAAATCAGTTCACTCTCATTTCAAGACCTCTATTACAGAACTGTGTATACTTGTAGTTCAATCTCAGCATTACTAAACAGATATCATTTCTCATTATAGTCTGGTATATTTCAATAGATATCAATATGTACCTAACAAATTAGTGGGAGAAATATGTCCAACACAACAGATAATCAAAACCAAATATATTAGTTCCACAAGAACATATATCATTCATCATATTATACACCATGTAATAAATAGTTTCATAAACATCATTAAATCATAACATCACCCAAGAAAAAGAAATTTTTTTCATTGTTATTATTCTATCATAAACCTAAAAAACCATATTGATAATATAGCTTGTATATTAGAAAAAAATATACCGATTATGATTTAAGTAACAAGAAAAATTGTTATTATATATAGACAACAATTTTGAGATATCACTTGAAAATACATCTTGATGAGATTATAATTTTTTCATTGAAAATGTTTTTTTCTTAAAATGACATATTATTTAAAAAGATTATTTTATAATCAAATTTTTTTAAGGGAATCTTCAAGTCATGAAGGAATCATAAAATATGAAAATACTATTCATTTCATATAATTAAAAAACATTACTTTCATAATTGTTCTTGAAAATTCACAAAGTACGTTGTTAGGACTACCAAAAAACTATTCCATTCATAAGGTTTAGTAAATTCTCACATATAAGAAAATTGAGATTAAAAATTCTAGGATAAATGTAAAAATATATTTGGAAAAAGTTTTATTGGTAAATGGATAAGGAAGATAGTTATTCTTGAGTAAATACATAAGTATAAACAATCCTAAGTAATAATGATAATGTGAAATTATCTATTAATTTTAGTATGATTTAATTTATTTCTATTTAAGTCACAGGTGTAATTTATTTAATAATAATTTTAACTTATTCTAGAACCATATTCATATTATGATATCTAATATGATCATATAATGACTTATTTGTTAATAATATTTCATTATCACTCTTCTTTTGTGTGTTCACTGCTTCATTTTACTGAGCATGTTTTTCATATATGCTCCTATTCTTTTGTATAGAATATAATTCCATATCTTATAGAATAATAATATGGTAATATATTAAGAATTTATTTATTATATACATTTATATAATCATATATTAATAGTTAATATTGAAAATGAATTCCATCACATCGTGGAGATGGTATACTGTATGTACACATGACCAATTGTATAATTTAATTAATAGTAAAAGGGTAAGGAAGTGAATGATATATATTCTTATAGATAATAAATATAATTATATAATTATTATACATAGCTACTATTTCCATCATTATTCCGATATTGGTGATTTAGTGATGTAAAATTGATGACACATGGTGTGGTGATGATAAGTCGAATGTATGCACAAGTGGGGATTTCTTTTTTCATAGGATATATAATATGTGAATTATAGTTGTTCCATAATCATAATAACATCCCTTGTTATAATTGATACTTTATGTTTTAGTTTATAATGAAAAAAATTTCGAGGAATTAGAATTATAGTCAATCATGGAAGAGTTGTTAAATATCACTTCCTCTTACTTAGAAAATATCCCTTATATGCCCATATAGTGACATTAAGGTTGGTATTTTAGAAATAAAAGAACCGCTCGGTTGTTTCTAGGGAAGTTTAGAATTGAAATTGGAAATGTATTGTTGATATTGAAGGCTTAATGGGATGTGAAGTAGTGAAGTAGGAGGTTTCCTTTTCTAATTTAGGTGAGCAACACTTTTTTGAATTTCTAAAAATAATATTTTATAATAAAATCAATTACTATCCAAATACCTAAAAAGGCCATATATTCGAATATAAGATGAGATATGGTTGTAATATCATAAATCAATATATTTCACACACTTTTTTGGTTTTATTTTTAACCTTATCAATTTTAATACCCATTAGGTAACCACTTTTAATTTTAATTATGGTATCAAAAATGTCAATATTAAAAAGATGTAATTTTTACTTAGGTGATATCAATTAGACCATAAATAAAAAATTTATATCAATATAGACCAAATTATAATTATTTTACATATTTAAATAGGTATTATTTTTTTATATAATTTTTTATAATATTATTTGGTAAAATAATATTACTGTCAATTTTGACACTAGTCATTACCAGTATTTTAAAAAACTTCAGATAACAAGTTATCAATGAAGAATGTATTTTATTATATCTATAATAGGACAAGATATTTTATAATAATCATTGACTAAATTAATTATCTCAAATTATGTTTTTGTTAATATTTTTTGAAAACATTTATTCAATATTTCCACTAATAAAATAATTACTCCATTAGTGTTATGTAATAATTAACATACATATTTATTAACATTTAATTAAAAATAAAAAAGCATTATAAAGATAAATCTTCTATAATTTTGAATAATATTTTTATGGTAATATACCTATTGGGTAACCATATTTTATAAATTTTATATTATTTAAAACATGAATGTGAAATCTTTAAATTTTTATTAAATACTATTTTATCAATACCATAATCTAATTTAAGTGGATAAAAAAAGTAAAAATTAAATTTAAATCATGAAAATATGTTTATTAACTTAAAAATATAATGTTATATTTTCCCATAAAATAATTGTTTCCCGTGTGGACAAATAAGGGATATTAATGATAGATAAAGTGACATTTAGTTACTTTCATTGACTTAAAAATTGTTTATGTAATTTTAATAGAAAAGTATCCATTAAATGACATTATATAAATAATATTGTATTAGTGGTCTAATTTTATTCATATAACTAAATATTTTAATGAGATAGGGTCATTTTACAGTATTTATAATTTTACTGTTCAACCAAAATTACTCAATTTTACCCTTTCTATGGTAACAACATTTACTGAGGTTAAAATTCATATTTTCAAAAACATAAAGCGACCAAATTACTATATTTGTAGCTTAGGAATCCAAATTGTTTTTCAATATTTCAAAATTGAAAACAATTAATTTTTATAATCTAATGATAACATATTTTTTAAAAAAGTATAGTGATTTTACATAAAAATGTGTTATATTTTTCTAAGAACACTCCAATAAATTCAGACTGGGTTATATTTATTTCATAAATTAATTATTAATATTTATCTCTTCAAAATTAATGGATATGTCATGATAATAGTTTCTCTGGTGTATTTTAACTAATTGTCACATACAACACCGAGTGTTGATGAATTAGAATTATTTAAAGAGAAATATTTCATAAAAAGTATGTGGGTATTACAATATTATCACATTTTTTAAAAAGACATATCTTTGAAACAATTTATTTCAGGAATTATTTCATTAATATACAAAAAATAAAACCCCTAATGATTATAAATAATGGTTTCTTTTGGAAATTAGGTACATAAAATATTAATTCCAAACTTTTGTAGAATAACATTATTTAAAAAAATCCATTAACCTTATTTTAAAAATCGATTACTCCTCAAAAACGTCATGGGATAACAGGGGGTTGTATATAAGAAATTGGTGAGATTGAAATCATAGTATTTGATTAATCAATGCATAAAATATGTTAATGTATTAAATATGACCCAAGGGGATATAAAAGTAAAAAAATGTGTGATAATCATAATCTGGAACATTGAAGAATGAAATAAATGATATCTTAAAGGAAACATGGGAATGTGGAAACAAAATATAACATGATTTTATATACCTATGTCATGGATAAATTGAAAACAATCATCAACTAATGTGTTAATAATATCCCTTAGTGTACCATACATGGAATCATATGAGATAAGAACATTTATTAATGCATTGGATGGATATATAATTTATGGCTCACATGTAGCCTACATAACATGTACATGCATAAGTGTGAAATGTAGATCATAGTACACAATTTTTCCATTTATCGATTTGAATCTCTTGGGTTAGAAGTGTGGATTATAAAAAAATAATTCCCAATTAAATAAATTATAAGTTCATATATTTCAATACTCTTCATTAGAAATGATGATACCAATTCAGTACACTAATGTTTGGGATGGAAAATTATATGATAATATCATCAATAAAAAGGGGTTACATAAATGATCATGGAAGGGTTAAATGATATTGAATATAGTCTCTGATGACATTTACATCATAAGGATAATATAAATTATTTTTTAGAGAATACCCTAACATGAATAATTAAAAATCATAAAAAAAAATATAAAGAAATTTTAAGAATAAATATGAGAATGAGAGGATTCCATACCATGAGACAGAGTTTTTAAAGCATGGTATGAGATTTATAATACATTGGTGATCCTTAGGAGGGATATAGATCATGAAGGGATAAGTAAATTTGTGCTCCAAGGGTTTTGAATGAACATTATTGGATGGATTTAAAAAGAAACATTGAAGGGAATTCATTATTAATTACTAATAAACAGTTTTGGACTCTATATGATAAATTAACTAGAACAAAAAACCATACCCTGATTTTTCTTATGGGTTTCCCCAAATAAAATTTAATTTGAATATTTTATATTGTTTTGAACATAATAATAGTTACCGTGAAATTCAAAAACATATAAATTACATTTTAATGGTTTAATAGGAAATTTATTTGATAAATACATGCATGATGACTATAATGGATTGGTGTTTTTAGAGACTAGATAAATAATCATCACATTTCAAGAACTTTAATCTCTATATCACTCAAATATATCCCCACAAATATATCTTCATAGGAATACACTACATTAATCCTTTATTCATCAATAGGGGAGCTTAAAAATAAGAGGGTTTGAGCTCAGATACTCTTAAGGGTAAGAAAGAGAGTTACCAATACAACATATACATAAGGGTCCGGGAACATGAGAATAAATTTTTAAATGTACACCCATGATATCATAGATGAAAATTATCAGTTATCTTATAAATCAATGTATTTTATAACACTTAAATCATAATCGAATCAAATAAAATGATCTTTGATTACATAACATTAACCTAAAAGTAAGATTTAATGTATACATATATTAATTTAAATTCATTTCCATAGTATTTGAGACTCATTTCAAAGAATATCATAGTGTATTTGGATTACTATAAAAACATCCATTGCAGTTAATCATCAATAATAAGACTTTCATTTTGGATTGGTATTACTACCAAAACAAACCTATTAGTCATGGTTCACTGCTATGTAATTATAGTGGAAAAATTCCATTACCGAATTGGGTCACTATAGTTTCTTGTCTCTTTTATCTAATAAGATGTCAATCTTTACCCAATTAATTGGATGGATATATATGCCCTTCCCATCACATAATGAAATTCATATATACGTAATCCACAAGATTAAAAAATATTCATTATATAAAAACCCAAGAAAATAAATGGTATTCATAACAAATTTAGTATATCAAAACCCATGAAATTAATGTGATTAATAACACAAATATCATATCAGAACCCATGAAAAGAAATTGATTTCGTAAAATTATCATTATAATGTAACCCAATTAAAAAAAATATTTTTACAATAATATTTTCACTTGGAACATTTCATTAGGAAAATAACATTTCATCATTGAAAATTATATTTCTTTGAAATAAATTTTTACAAACTAATAACACATTAATTTTTATTTATTATAACATTTTACAATTATAAACGAAGCTCTAAACATTAACTGGTCATTATGGTGGAAATTTTGGTCACTCCATACAGGTTAAAACAATGATAATTTTCACAGTACTCATAAATAATATTCATTATTTAGAAAAAAGATGATGATTTATTTTAAAATATTTTCTTAAAAATCACAAAACATTAAAAAATAATCTAATGGGTAATTAAAACATTATTTATTTCATTTATTTTAACATTGATATTGAAAAAAGGGATTTCAATTGATGAGAAAAAAATTAGTTATAATTTAAAAATATTCCATTGGAATCATTACCACATAAAGAGGATAATAAATTTAAAACAATAATTATAATTACATTTACATTAGAGAATAAAATTAATTTGTTTATTGACAGTTTTAGGATAATATTTTATCATTGCAATCTTAATAATAATCTATACAGGTAAATAATAATATTGTAGCATAAATATATTGCAACATTGGTTTCTTTTGAATCATAAGACTCATGAATGAAATAACATTATATTGAAAATTATGTCACATAATTTCAGGATATTATTTATATAATACCATCAAGGGTAGAGTATACACAACAAAAAAATAAACATGTGGGGTATAAGGAATGTGTCCCATAGAAATAGTAGTGAGATAAAAATCCCTTACATCCTTTGGTAACATTTGAACCATAATCCCCTTAAAGTATAACATTAAATGAATCAGAAAATATAATGAGAATAATTAAATAAATTATGTAACATTTAAATGGGAATATATATACACCTCATAGAAGAATATAGGTGTACAATATATCATATGTCCCAAAGAAGACAATATGGGTAAAAATCACATACCTTAAGTCTCAAAATACATCATACACATTTGAACATATGGTATAATAAATATTGGTATATTATATTTATAATATAGAAAAATAATTATATATATAATTCCATACATGATTTACTTATGACAATTAATTACTCCTTTATTGAATATTCATTGTTAAAATAAGGTTGCATGTAATATCTTCTTTGTTTTTCTGTTTGTTTTAATTAGTAATTTTTGGTTAGTTTAAATTGATAATTGTACCATAATGTACATTATTTTACCCACACATTAAATATCATGTGTTTTTTAATAATAGTGATAATTTAGATTATTCAATTAAATATAGAGACATAAAATGAAATAAACCTTTCATGGAGATTATAGGCCATATGTACAAGTGGACATTGCTTCTAATTTCTAAATGGATGAAATGAAAGAATTATAAATTACATGTGTTGGACTCACCTGTTTTGAAAATCCCAAATCATTTTTTGGATAATCCCAAGTCATGTTTTAGTTATGTAATAATATGATTTCATCTTTTGATAATCGTATTTCATTACAAAGTCACCATTTACAGTTCCCTCAATCTCAATGCTTAATTGGTTTTGTTTACAGTACATATTTTATCCAAGTACAAGGTTATAGCTACATAGTCATCGATACAAGGTTGCCGATTCAAGGATACATTTACAAGGTTACTAATAAAATGTTACCGTTACAAGGTTACAGCTACATGGTAACATATACAAGGTCACCGATACAAGGTTACCATTACAAGGATACTGATTCAAGGTAATCATTACAAGGTTACTGATACAAGGTTACCGTTACAAGGTTACAGCTACATGGTCATTGATACAATGTCATAGTTACAATGTCACCGTTACAAGGTCACTGCTATAAGGTCAATATTTCATGGTCACTGGTGTAAGCATGCTGTTAATGGTTACAGCTGGAGATTACCGATGTGTTCCTTCTGTTGAAGCCTACTGATATGAAGGATACCGTAACCAGTCTACCGACACTTATTCTTCCATAATTTTTTAATTTCTCAATATTATTATAACATTCATGTTTGATAAATTAAATGCCTATGACATTAATTCATACTGATTTTAAACGTTTTAGGAGACAATACATGGGACTGTACGATGTATGAGAAAGATTGAACATGATATACTCCTTCCAATTTTCAGACCTCAAATATAAAAGGAAATTACCCCGATAGAGTGACTTGAGTAACATATACACAGACACAAAGAAAGGGTATCATGAGAAGTGTGATAGAGCGTACTTGCAAGATCAAAAAGCTAAACCATCTAGAATTAACACAAAAAGACTGAAAAGCTTCACAAATATCATTCTGAGACAAACTCATTCCTACCTTCTATAGTGCATCAACTCTTGATCAAACACCAAAAGCAGAACACTAAATACTAGAGCCTGGAGTTTCAACACTCTGTTTTGAAAACATGTTTCATAGAGAGGCTTCATCATCAAATTATTCACTCTGAGGAGTCAAGAACTGATCTGCTAACACATAGAGCTTTCTAAACTCAAAGCTTGCTTTCTTAGCTCCAATGTGTTCTTTATTTTACATCTCTGAGAAGTGTGTGTGTGTCTGTTTGTATCGCATACTGTCTCCTGTGCTTAAACTATAGGATACTAAATATCCTCACATAAAACTTCACCTCATCTATGTTTCCCATGTATAACTATGGAAGAGACTGTGTGTGGTCTGTGCTATTTGTTTTTTCCCATGAAGAATTGTGGAAGAGGGTGTGAACCCTAGATAGTTTGTGAAAACTGTTATAAAGCCCAATATAGGCTGTGTATCAGGTTTATTGATAATATAAACTACTCGGTGGTAGTCGATCACCATGTGGAGAGGATTACGTCTCGACTTGAGACTGAACCTCTTGTTTTACTTAACTGAGTACTTTATTTAGTTATACTCTGTTTTGATATTAATGACAGCTTATATTTTCTAAAACATTAAACTGTTTTTTCTTACACATTGATAGTTTTTTTTGGTTAGTGAGTGTATTTTTTTAATTCATTAATGGTGTTTCAAAATATTTATGGTGTTCTCCACTAATTCATTTGAGGATTAATAACCCTTTGAGAAACATGTTGACTAATTGAACATTTACATTTCTTCTTCCTTAATTAACTGGATCATTTTTAAATTGTGGGTTTTCATAACAATAATGTTTTAACAGAAATTTAAATTGGAAATCAATTCACCCCCCACTTGAGTATCCACTCCGACCAACATTTGGTATCAAATGACTTTTTATCCAGTGTGAAAATTCTTGTTAACTGTGATTTTAGTTGTATTATAATGATCATAAAATTTCAGTCATATATAAATTTTCAATTCATTAAATTCTAAGTAACACTAAAAAATAGAGTTGTGGGTGCTTCTATTAACATGCCTCCTTTATTAAACTGTAATATCTATGCTCAGTGGAAATTAAAAATGAAAATGTATTTTGAGAGAATGGGACCTGAAATCTGGGACACAATTGAAGAACATCATATATTGCATGCTACTTCTAGATAAACATGGTATTTGTTGACTAAATCTATATATAACAATAAATATAATGAAATGAATGATTTTTACTGTTCTTTAGGTTATGGGGAATTCAATAGAATATCTTATTGTAAAACTACATATGAAATTTGGGATACCTTAGCTATTTATCATGAGGGAACTTGAAATGTTAAAGAAATGAGATTAAATACATACACTATTAAATATGATAACTTTAGAATAAAGCCCGATGAACTCATTTCTTACATGAATCTCAGGTTCAATGAGATAGTGAATACTATGAGTCTACTTGGGAAACCAGTGGATAACAAGGACTAGATTATGGGACTGCTTCGATTCCTACCTAGCAGATGGAGAGGGACTTCTTGTAACACCCTAGGTAAATAGAGAATATGACATTTTCCATTCATCCATATTTGTGAATAAAATATTAATATTACTTTAAAGGGGACGTTATGCTCGATGGCGTGCCCAATACGCAACAATGAGTTTCTTGGAAATCATACATTGCAATCTAATAATAAAATATTATTATTTTAAATTATAGTTAATGCCTAGTCATTATAATGGCGGGAATGAACCGAACAAACTAAAAAATTATTATATATGTTTGTCAAATATTTTTACTTTTATCCAATAAATGTTTGAGGCTTAAAATGTGAATGAATCCAATTTTAAGCGTAAATATTCTCATATTATTTAAAAGGTCGATTAACTGCCTTTTGATGGCGAACCTATTTTAAATCCAATTTTTGACAATTTTATTTGTTATATTTGACAAAATAAAATTCTTTTTTATCATCGGGGAATCAAAATTTACTTTGTGTAAAATTTCATTATTTTTCCGATAAAGTTCATTTTTAATGAATAGTGTAAAAGGTTGTATTTTAATTTAAAAACTCTTTTTAATCTAATTTATTTATATTATTTTATTATCTTTTGAATTGGTTTAAAAGTGAAATTAGAATATATTTTTACCATTTAATCCAATAGTGGTCGTTGGAATTAATTTCATCTTGAAATTGGACTTAAACTAGTGTCAATCTTTTGATACTTATTGTTTCATAAAAACACGCTATTTTCTCTGACAGCAGGAATAAATTATTAAATTAATTAATGTAACTTATATGTTTTGAATTTTTTAAAAAAGACATTTTTTTTTGAATTCGGAATATCAAATATAGCATAGGGTAAATTTTTGGTAATTTTCTGAAAAACTTCAATTTTTGATGAATAGTGAAACCACTAAGTGATAGTTAAAAAAAACTAATTTTACATTTAAATGAAACTTTACCACTTCTTTGATTTTAATTTAAAAAATCTGACATACATGGTTGTCATTAAGAATTAAAATGTGGTTAAATGGGATTAAAATAATGTTTTTGGTGAATAGCAACTTTTAAGTTTATTAATCGCGATTAGAGGTAATTAGTGTAATTTATGGAAAAAATAATGTTTTAATAATATGAAATGACCTAGACTCATGTGCTACCCACATTTGATGTGTCATGGTCGACCAAGACAATCCATGGGTCAACTTAGGGACCCCATGGTTCCACTTTGGTAGGAAAATGACATTAATACCTTTTTATTTAATGTTAAAATTTAAATGTCACAGACATATGTTGTTTTACTAAAACAATTTTTATATGGGGTTATAAAAGTCATATTTTTGACTATAACTATTAATTGGAAATATAATACTATTTCCTACATCATAGTATTTTTTTTATAATTTTTAGACATTAACTAAATTAAATTATTAATGACACCATGTTGATACAACGATTATCTCATTATTTAACGATTTAAATAAAATGGAAAGATATTGTAAAATCTAAGACTTACACATGCCAAAAACCTATTTGATGAGTTTATTTATAACCATTATCACCTTATCCTCGAAACCCATCAATGTGGGACCTTTAAAATCATAAAATAATTCTAAAATAAAGTAACATTTTTTTACTTTCCAAGAGTGCCCCTCCTCTCCTCTTATAAAATTCCCCCACCTCTACCACCTTACCCACACCTCTAAAGCCTTTTTCTCGGCCAACTCCTGCCCATTTCATCTGTCAACATCCCTCTCTTCATCATTGAAGCCTCAATTTGGGCATAATCCTTTCCAAGGAAGCCTTTGAGCTCAAATCAAAGAGAGTTACCCGATTTAAAGGTAGTGTCCTCTCTTGTGTTCTTTTGTTTTATTTTGCTTCTCCAACCCCCTAAACTCATTTTATTCTTTTCTTTTGTAACAACTATGGTATCTTCAATATACTAGGATGTTTTTATAAGAATAATTGGAGCTACACTTACACACACCTACATCTAATGGTTAAAGAACATACTATTTCTATGGATGGAGAATTTATGCCTCACGAAATGATGATCATTCAACACTCATATAACATCTTCAAAGATGGCCATTAAGATGTCACTATTTATATATATGATATATAATATGTTTATGTTTTACTTAAGCTTATTTATTTTCCTTTTGTGGCATACCTTTATGGTTTCCATTGTGGGTAAACAAGATAATTTCATTTTAGGAAGTGCGGACTACCGCCCCCTCAAAGTGATTTGATTCGTTAATGCCATATTTGGGATGTATAAAGGATTGATTTAAAGTTATTATATATTATGTATGTTACACATAAATGATGAATATAATTCTGGAATAAAAATATACATACCTCTCATTTGGATTTAATTCCATTAATATGACATAGAAATGAAAGTAGCGTTCATGCGTACGTACGGCTTACCGTCTCCATGTACGGTGAATTTCATTTCTTACCTCTAAATGATTATGTAATATTATAAATACTTTTATATTCTGGATATATATGATATATATGATATATATGATATCAAAATCCCAAATATCATTCTATAGATAATGAACCTTTGACCACACGAACAACATGTAATTGTAAGAACTCCACTTTCGACTTAAGAACCAAATATCGACAAAACAAACATTATTAACTTAAATGATTACATAATTCTTATAACATTCCAATAAGTGATATAAAGGAATAATTAACATGAAAAAAGGTTCTTAAATAAAGTGGAAATTAACACAAGTTTATTATTTAGGACGTTAAAGAACAATCGAGTCAAGTCGGACCCGAGGTAAGGGATCCAACCTCTCTCTTTCTTTTTAAGTACTCTCATTTATGTCATTTCTTTTAAGACCACATTTCTTATGTTTGGGGATGTTCTTTTATATTCATCATACTTTAATTTTTATGTTCATATTATGGGAGAACCTATTTTATCTCATAAATCCTTTTTTGGAAGTTTTATGTGGTGTCGTTAGGTTGTCGAGTTTTCGTATGGGATTTTTCATCTCACTTTTCTTCCCGTGACATTTATGCTACATTTGCCACTATTTCCTTTGAGTGGTGTATTTACTGCCCATTATTATACACTTTGTGTTGTATAATTTCATTTATGGGTATTTACATATTCATTGTATGACCCTTCTTCCATGGGGTGTGATTTTCGAAAGTTACCCAACTCGTTAAGAGGACCTTTCACCCTCCTTTTTTAAAAGACTTCTTTTGTTATGTCTTTTAATTCACATACTATTATGTTGGGATATGTTCATCTATATACTTATTTATGTAAATTTTATTTCCAAATGATGATATCCCCTTTATCTCTCTCATCAACCCTTTTTGTAAAATTTTATGTGACGCCGTTAGGCTGTGGAATTTTACCAAGGGAACTTCTTAACCCAAATTCGATTTCTTTGGGTTCACCATGTAGTTATTGAATATGTCATACTTTGAATATGTGTGAATGACCTTTGATTTTTTTACACTTAATATCCACTTATATTGGGTGTATTTATATTTTTCACACATAATTATGAGATTGATTTATCCTTAATTTAAATATACCTTCTTTATAATGGATTTCATCTCAATTTACATTGCCATTGAGACTTCATTGTTGTTATGCACCAATTCACTCTTATATGGTGTGTATATTGTCCTTTGACATATTATATCATGAATCCCTTTATTCTCATGATAGTATAAAGTTATGATTAATTGTTATTACGAAATTATTTGCATTCAAGAGTCTCTCCTTTTGTTAAATACTCTTTAACAAAAATATCATCTTAAATGTTTTAATGATTTATTATTCTAAATCATTATCTTTAATGTCCATGTTTTCAAAATGGTTTTCAGTATGTATTTATATGGACATTAATGTTTTAAAATTATAATTCCATTAAAATCTTCAAAGTGGTATGGGACACTTTGATTCAAAAATCTCTTTTAAATGGTTTTTGAAAATGGATTGATTTATTCAATTACCTATTGTGATTGCAAATGAAATGTTGTTATTGAAATGTTTATATTTTAAAAATTTTATGTGTAATGATGGTACTTGGACATTTTATGGGTGGTTACGTGATAAACCATATGACGGGTGGTGTTGTGAATACCAGGAAGGGTGGTTACGTTATAACCTCCAATGCATTGGGTATGGAAGTCGGTCGTATGACTATTCCATTAAGTATGTGTGGAAGTCGACCGTATGATTATTCCATTTAAGTATGCTTATGTCCCAAGTTACCTTTATATGATATGTGTTCTTTATATGGGTTTTATGGTAATCTTTTGGTTACAAAAGGGTATGTAATGATATTTTATTCAGTGAAGAGTTTTTACTACATCCTAAGGGTGAAAGGTATTACTTTGATAAAGTATACATGGTTTACTTGTTGCTTTGAAAAAACTAACAGTTTTCATTCTTTGTATATCCCTTTATGAGCTTTTTATGCTCATCCCAAGTTTTTTTTGAAATTTTTTTCACATGACATAAAGATGAATAGGTCCAAGGATGGGATCAAGGAAATGTCATGCTGTTTAAAACATGGAACTAGACATGTTTCTTTTTAAGAGTTTTTATTTTATGGAAACTTAGTAGAAGTGTCTACTTTGTAATCATTGGAGATGTAATAGTTAAGATATATTTCTCTAAAACTCTAAACCTGAAAATATTTTCAATTTGAATTATTCATTTAATTCAATATTAAATAATGTTTAAGGTCAGGGCCTTATAGTTGGTATTAGAGGATAGTTTAGATAAATTTAGAGGTTAGGGTATTCTCTAAGCTTAAGTGACATTACCATAATGGTTAGGATTTCTGAAAAAGCCCTAGTTTTAGATAAAGTGAATGAGTATGTATATCATAGTGTTTATATTCCTCATTAGTACATGATGGTTTTGTTGATATACTCACACTGACCTTTTTGGTTTTAGTAAATGGCTGGATATAGTAGGCACCAAAGTAATAGTGGATGTGAAGGAAACTGTGACAGTTTTCTGAGTGAGCAACTGAATGATATGGGAGCTGCAATGAGAACTCTTGTGTTAATCCTCAACCAAATATCTAGAGTCATGATTGACCACCTACACCTTGGTGATTTCTATAAGGAATCATATATGCGAGAAACAAATCCCTACGGAACTACAGGTAATAATCATAAAGGTAAGTGTGTTCAAAAACCTATGTGTAAAAGAAGTGGAAAGAAACACCTAGGAAAATGTTTCAAAGGGACAGAAATATTCTATAGATGTGGAAATAAAGGTCATAAAGCAATAACCTTCCATGGAAAAAGAAATCATCCAGTTGACTTGAGGAAATGGAAATAAGTTCTTTCTGTGGGATCAGTTGAATGTTTTAAATGTGGTGTGCATGGTCATTATGCAAACACATGTCCTATGAAGAAGTTTTGGGAATGGAATCACCAAGATCATACAAATATTCTTTTACCAATACCTAATTCCATTCCAATTGAGGATGAAGAAACTGACAATGACCAGTCAAAGGTATGGTTTATTTCATAAAATTTTTTTTCTTATTTTGGAATCTAAGTATATGATTCATGATTTTGTTTGTAGGAAAGAAGTATTTCAGAATAAGTTGGAAAGGAATGGTTAATGGATCATGAAGAATGTTGAATGAGTAAGAAGTCAACATATAAGGGCTTCAAGAGTTATGGTGAAATTCTTAAGAGTATTAAGTCTCTTGATAATGGGGTTACATTAGAAGACTTTTTATAGTATGTGTAACCCTGATGTTTGATATATGAAAATTTTATTCAAGGAATAGTTATCTGTTCTTTTGTGGACATAGATATAAAGAACCATTTGGGTTTATATGATCATTACTTTTGAGGTAATTATGAGTTAATATATGTTATGTTGGAAAGTGAAAGGAAAGAGAAAAAATTGATGTTAAATTATGTTATGGTTATTTTTGAAGATTTTATCTTGTTTTGGGGAATTTTTTAAGAAATATATAGTTTTAGAAAAAGGAAAACACGCAGACCGTGTGACAACCCGTCGCGTCGGACAAAGCTGTGGGAATCGAACCCACAACCAAAGTGCGACTGGTATTTATCGCCTACCACTGGACTACGTGAAGTCCCTGGTTAGTTTGACTAATTCATTTTAGTTAGATGATTTTTGGAATCAAGATTAAGTTTATTTTGGGTTATCTATGGAAATGATTAACCTATCATTGAGGATATGTTATTAGGTTAATTAATTTTCAATATGAGAATTTAAGAGCAACTGATGTTATTTGAAGATAAAAATTAATTTGTACCTTGGAAGACTATGTGATTAAATCCTTCAAATATTTGGGTTTCAATCTTAGTTTGGTTTGCTTTGAATAATTTTACGGACAATTGTTTATCGAATTTTCTTCGTTGAACTTTGGGTTTTTATTAACAAATTTTCAAGATTAAGAATAGATTTTATTTTTATAAAGGATTATACTTTCGTAGATTATCTGATCTCATACTAACAATTTTGGTTTTGGATTTTTTCTAAAGACATGAAAAATATATAGTTCTCTTTTGTGGATTAGATGATTCTCAAGAAGTTGATTATAGTACTCATAATGCGAAAAAGTCTTCCTAAATACTCATCTTTTGGAGAAAATATGAGTTTGATTAAGGAATCTAGTAAAAGTTGAAATTCTACGTGTCAAGTAAGTATGTTCATTATGATTTAGTTAAGCTCAAAAATAAATGCCTCAATGAAGAGTAACTTAAAACAAAAATTTTGTATGTTAACTTTTCCAAATGGGGAATCGAATATCGTTTAACCCATCACAAGTTTGTGATTTTCTTATGGTTAACTTTCTCCTATACATGTTTACTATCACTCTCCATCAGAACATGACCCTTTGTTTTTTCTTCCATGTCCATATTTTAATACTTGGAATCCTAGTATTGGTTAACTTAGGTGACCTTTGTACTTCTCTTTCTTTATTTTAAAGTGATTGTTTTACTGACTCTTGTTCCGATGTGGGATTTTCAATGAAGTTTCCAAGCCCAATTTTAAAATTGCGAGAATGCAATTCCCAAAAGGGGGGAAGGATGTAACACCCCAGGTAAATAGAGAATATGACATTTTCACATTCATCCATATTTGTGAATAAAATATTAATATTACTTTAAAGGGGATGTTATGCTCGATGGCGTGCCCAATACGCAACAATGAGTTTCTTGGGAATCTTACGTTGCAATCTAATAATAAAATAATATTATTTTAAATTGTAGTTAACGCCTAGTCATTGTAATGGTGGGAATGAACGGAAATAACTACAAAATGATTATATATGTTTGTCAGATATCTTTACTTCTATCCAATAAATGTTATAGGCTTAAAATGTGAATGAATCCAATTTTAAGCGTAAATATTCTAATATTCTTTAAAAGGTCGATTAACCGCCTTTTGGTGGCGAACCTCTTTTAAATCCACTTTTTGAAAATTTTATGTGTTATATTTGACCAAATAAAATTCTATTTTAGATTCGGGACATCAAAATTTACTTTGTGTAAATTATTGGTATTTTTCCGATAAAGTTCATTTTTTTAATGAATAGTGAAAAAGGTTGTATTTTAATTCAAAACCTATTTTTAATATAATTTATTTATATGAATAGATTATATTTTTAATTGGTTTCAAAGTGAAATTAGAATATATTTTTACCATTTAATCCAATAGTGGTCGTTGGAATTAATTTAATCTTGAAATTGGACTTAAAATGGTGTCAATCTTTTGATACTTATTGTTTCATAAAAACACGGTATTTGCTCTGACAGCGGGAATTAATAATTAAATTAATTAATGCAACTTAAATGTTTTGAATTTTTTTAAATAGAAATCATTTTTGAATTCAGAATATCAAATATAGCCTAGGGTAACGTTTTGGTAATTTTCTAAAAAACTTCAATTTTTGATGAATAGTGAAACCACTAAGTGGTTGTTAAAGAAACTAATTTTTCGTTTAAATGAAACTTTTCCACATTTGTGATTTTAATTTCAAAAATCCTACATACATGGTTGTCATGAAGAAGTAAAATATGGTTCAATGGGAATAAAAAAATTTTTTGTGAATAGTAACTTTTATGTTTATTAATCGCGATTAGAGGTAATTAGTGTAATTTAAGGTAAAAATAATGTTTTAATAATATGAAATGACCTAGACACATTTCCTACCATCATTTTATGTGTCATGGCCGACCATGAAAATCCATGGGTCAAATTGGGGACCCCATGGAGCCACTTTGGTAGGAAAATTACATTAATACCTTTTTATTTAATGTTAAAATTAAAATGTCACAAACTTGTGTTGTTTTACTAAAACAATTTTTATATGGGGTTATAAAAGTCAGATTTTTGAATGTAATTATTCATTGGAAACATAAAACGATTTCCTACATAATAGTATTTTTGTTATATAATTTTTAGACATTAACTAAATTAAATTATTAATGACACTATGATGATACATTGATTACCTCATTATTTAACGATTTAAATAAAATGGAAAGATAATGTAAAATATAAGCCCTAAACAAGCCCAAAACCAATTGGATGAGTGTATTTCTAACCCTTATCACCTTATTCTCGAAAAACATCAATGTGTGACCTTTAAAATCAGAAACTCATTCTAAAATAAAGTAACATTTCCTTACGTTCCAAGAGTGCCCATCCTCTCCTCTTATAAAAGGCCCCCACCTCTACCACCTATCCCACACCTCTCAAGCCTTTGGCTCGGCCAACCCCTGCCCATTTCATCTCTCAACATACCTATCTTCATCATTGAAGCCTCAATTTGGGCATAATTCTTTCCAAGGAAGCCTTTGAGATCAAATCAATGAGAGTTACCCGATTTGAAGGTAGTGTCCTCTCTTGTGTTCTTTTGTTTTATTTTTCTTCTCCAACCCCCTAAACTCATTTTATTCGTTTCTTTTGTAGCAACTAAAATATCTTCAATATACTAGGATTTTGTTATAAGAATCATTCGAGCTACACTTACACACACCTATATCTAATTGTTAAACACCATACTGTTTCTGTGGATGACGAATTTCTGCCTCACTAAACGATGATCGTTCAACACTCATATAACACCTTCAAAGGTGGCCATTAAGATGTCACTATTTATATATATGATATATAATATGTTTATGTTTTACATAATCTTATTTATTTTTCTTTTTTAGCATACCTTTATGGTTTCCATTGTGGGTAAACACGATAATTTCATTTTAGGAAGTGCGGACTACCGCCCCCTCAAAGTGATTTGATTCGTTAATGCCATATGTGGGATGTATAAAGGATGGATTTAAAGTTATTATATATTATGTATGTTACATATACATGATTAATATAATTATGGAATTAAAATATACATACCTCTCATTTGGTTTTAATTCCATTAATATGACATAGAAATGAAAGTAGCGTTCATGCGCATGTACAGCTTACCGTCTCCATGTACGGTGCATTTCATTTCTTACCTTTAAATGATTATGTAATATTATAAATACTTTTATATTATGGATATATATGATATATATGATATCCAAATCCCGAATATCATTCTGGAGATAATGAACCTTTGACCACACGAACAACATGTAATTGTAAGAACTCCACTTTCGACTTAAGAACCAAATATCGACAAAACAAACATTATAAACGTAAATGATTACATAATGATTAAAACATGTAAATAAGTGATATAAAGGAATAAATAACTTTAAAAAGGTTCTTAAATAAAGTTGAAATTATCTCAAGTTTATTATTCAGGATGTTAAGGAACGATCGAGTCAAGTCGGACCCGAGGTAAGGGATTCAACCTCTCTCTTTCTTTTTAAGTACTCTCTTTGATGTCATTTCATTTAAGCCCACATTTATTATGTTTGGGGATGTTATTTTATATTCCTCATACTTTAATTTTTATTTTCATATTATGGGAGAACCTATTTGATCTCATAAATCCATTTTTGGATGTTTTAAGTGGTGTCGTTAGGCTGTCGAGTTTTCATAAGAGATTTTTCATCTCACTTTTATTCCCGTGACATTTATGCTACGTTTGCCACTATTTCCTTTGAGTGGTGTAAGTACTTCCCATTATTATACACTTTGTGTACTATAATTCCATTTATGGGTATTTATATCTTCATTGTATGACCCTTCTTCCATGGGGTCTGCTTTTCGAAAGTTACCCAACTCGGTAAGGGGACCTTTCTCCCTCCTTTTTTTAAAACACTTCTTTTGTTATGTCTTTTAATTCACATAATATTTTGTTGGGATATGTTCTTATATATCCTTATTTATTTAAATTTTATGTCCAAGGGATGAGATCCCCTTTATCTCTCTCATCAACCCTTTTTGTAAAATTTTATGTGACGCCGTTAGGCTGTGGAATTTTACCAAGGGAACTTCTTAACCCAATTTCGATTTCTCTGGTTTCACCATGTTGTTATTGAATATGTCATCCTTTGAATATGTGTTAATGAACTTTTATTGTTTTACACATAATATCCCCTTATATTGGGTGTATTTATATTTTTCACACATAATTATGAGATTGATTTATCCTTAATTTAAGGATACCTTCTTTATAATGGATTTCATCTCAATTTACATTGACATTGAGACTTCATTGTTGTTATGCAACAATTCACTCTTACATGGAATGTATATTTACCTTTGACAAATTATATCATGAATCCCTTTATTCTCATGATATTATAAAGTTGTTATTAATTGTTATTCTACAATTATTTGCATTCAAGAGTCTCTCATTTTGTTAAAAACCCTTTAACAAAAATATCGTCTTAAATGTTTTAAAGATTTATTATTCTAAATCTTTATCTTTAATGTCCATGTTTTAAAAATGGTTTTCAGTATGTATTTATATGGACATTAATGTTTTAAAATTATAATTCCATTAAAATCTTCAAAGTGGTATGGGACACTTTGATTCAAAAATCTCTTTTAAATGGTTTTTGAAAATGGATTGATTTATTAAATTACCTATTGTGATTGAAAATGAAATGTTGTTATTGAAATTTTTATATTTTCAATATTTTAAGTGTAATGATGGTACTTGGACATTTTATGGATGGTTACGTGATAAACCATATGATGGGTGGTTCCGTGAATACCAGGAAGGGTGGTTACGTTACAACCTCCAATGCATTGGGTCTGGAAGTCGGCCGTATGGCTATTCCATTAAGTATGTGGGGAAGTCGACCATATGGTTATTCCATTTAAGTATGCTTATGTCCCAAGTTACCTTTATATGTTATGTGTTCTTTATATGGTTTTTATGGTAATCTTTTGGTTACAAAAGGGTATGTAATGATATCTTATTCAGTGACGAGTTTTTACTACTTCCTAAGGGTGAAAGGTATTACATTGATAAAGTATACATGGTTTAATTGTTGCTTTGAAAAAACTAACAGTTTTCATTCTTTGTGTATCCCTTGCTGAGCTTTTTATGCTCATCCCAAGTTTTTTTTTTGAATTGTTTTTTACAGGAAATAAAGTTGAATAGGGCCAAGGATGGGATCAAGGAAATGTCAGGATGTCTAAAACATGGAACTAGACATGTTTCTTTTTAAGAGTTTTTATTTTATGGAAACTTAGTAGAAGTGTCTACTTTGTAATCATTGGAGATGTAATAGTTAAGATCTAATTCTCTAAAACTCTAAACCCGAAAAGATCCTCAATGTGAATTATTCATTTAATTCAATATTAAATAAATTTTAAGGTCGGGGCCTTATAGTTGGTATCAGTGGTCGGTGTAGATAACTTTAGAGGTTATGGTATTCTCTAAGCATAAGTGACATTAGCATAATGGTTAGGATTTCAGAAAGATCCCTAGTTTTAGATAAAGTGAATGAGTAAGTATATCTTAGTTTTTATATTTCTCATTATTACATGATTGTTTTGTTGATATACTCACACTGACCTTTTTGGTTTTAGTAAATGGATGGATCTAGCAGGAACCAAAGGAACAGTGGATGTGAAGGAAACTGTGACAGTTTTCTGAGTGGGCAACTGAATGATATGGGAGCTTCAATGATAACTCTTTTGTTTATCCTCAACCAACTATATGGAGTCATGATTGACCACCTACACCTTGGTGATTTCTATAAGGCATCATATATGCGAGAAACATATCCCTATGGAACTACATGTAATAATCATTAAGGTAAGTGTGTTCAAAAACCTATGTGTCAAAGAAGTGGAAAGAAACACCTAGGAAAATGTTTCAAAGGGACAGAAATATTCTATAGATTTGGAAATGAAGGTCATAAAGCAAGAACCTTCCATGGAAAAAGAAAGCATCCAGTTGACTCGAGGAAATGGAAATAAGTTCTTTATGAGGGATCAATTAAATGTTTTAAATTTGGTGTGCATGGTCATTATGCAAACACATGTCCTATGAAGAAGTTTCAGGAATGGGATCACCAAGATCATACAAATATTCATTTACCAATACCTAAGGTCATTCCAATTGAGTATGAAGAAACTGACAATGACCAGTCAAATGTATGGATTGTTTCAAAACATTTTTTTTCATATTTTGTAATCTTAGGATATGATTCATGATTTTGTTTTTAGGAAAGAAGTATTTCAGAATAAGTTGGAAAGGAATGGTTAATGGATCATGAAGAATGTTGAATGAGTAAGAAGTCAACATATAAGGGCTTCATGAGTTATGGTGAAATTCTTAAGAGTATTAAGTCTCTTTTGATAATGGGGTTACATTTGAAGACTTTTTATAGTATGTGTAACCCTGATGTTTGATATATGAAAATTTTATTCAAGGAATAGTTATCTGTTCTTTTGTGTACATAGTTATAAAGAACCATTTGGGTTTATATGATCCTTACTTCTGAGGTAATTATGGGTTAATATATGTTATGATGGAAAGTGAAAGGCATGAGATAAAATTGAGGTTAAATTATGTTATGGTTATTTTTGAAGCTTTTATCTTGTTTTGGGGAATTTATTAAGAAATATATGGTTTTATAAAAAGGACAACATGCAGACCCTGTGACAACCCGTCGCGTCAGACAAAGCTGCGGGAATCGAACCCACAACCAAAGTGCGACTGGTATTTATCGCCTACCACTGGACTACGGGATGTCCCTGGTAAGTTTGACTAATTCGTTTTAGTTAGATGTTTTTAGTAATCAAGAGTAAGTTTATTTTGGGTTATATATGGAAATGATTAACCTCTCATCGATGATATGTGATTAGGTTAATTACTTTTCAATATGATAATTTAAGAGCAACTGATGTTATTTGGAGATAAAAATTAATTTGTACCTTGGAAGACTATGTGATTAAATCCTTCAAATATTTGGGTTTCAATCTTAGTTTGGTTTACATTGAATAATTTTATGGACAATAGTTTATCGAATTGTCTTTGTTGATCTTTGGGTTTTTTTTGACAAATTTTCAAGATTAAGAATAGATTTTATTTTTATAAAGGATTATACTTTTGTGGATTATCTGATCTCATACTAACAGTTTTGGATTTGGATTTTGTCTAAAGACATGGGAAATATATAGTTCTCTTTTGTGGATTAGATGATTCTCAATAAGTTGATTATAGTACTCATAATGCGAACAAGTCTTCCTAAATACTCATCTTTTGGAAAAAATATGAGTTTGATTAAGGAATCTAGTAAAAGTTGAAAGTCTACGTGACAAGTAAGAAAGTTTCATTATGATTTATTTAAGCTCAAAAATAAATTCCTCAATGAAGAGTAACTTAAAACAAAAATGTTTTCTGTTAACTTTCCCTATTGGGGAATCGAATACCATTTAACCCATCGTAGGTTTGTGATTTTCTTATGGTTAACTTTCTTCTAGACATGTTTACTATCACTCTCCATCAGAACATGACCCTTTGATTTTTCCTCCATTTCCATATTTTCATACATGGAATCCTAGTATAGGTTAACTCAGGTGACCTTTGTACTTCACTTTCTTTATTTTAAAGTGATTGTTTTACTGACTCTTGTTCCGATGTGGGATTTTCAATGAAGTTTCCAAGCCCAATTTTAAAATTGAGAGGACGCAATTCCCAAATGGGGGGAATGATGTAACACCCCTGGAAAATAGAGAATATGACATTTTCACATTCGTCCATATTTGTGAACAAAATATTAATATTACTTCAAAGGGGACGTTATGCTCGATGGCGTGCCCATTACGCAGCAACGAGTTTCTTGGGAATCTTACGTTGCAATCTAATAATAAAATAATATTATTTTATATTGTAGTTAACGCCTAGTCCTTGTAATGGTGGGAATGAACGGAAATAACTACAAAATGATTATATATGTTTGTCAAATGTTTTTACTTTTATCTAATAATTGTTAGAGGCTTAAAATGTGAATGAATCCAATTTTAAGCGTAAATATTCTAATATTCTTTAAATGGTCGATTAGCCGCCTTTTGATAGCGAACCTCTTTTAAATCCACTTTTTGAAAATTTTATGTGTTATATTTGACAAAATAAAATTCTTTTTTAGAATTGGGACATCAAAATTTACTTTGTGTAAATTTTTGGTATTTTTCCGAAAAAGTTCATTTTTAATGAATAGTGAAAAATGTTGTATTTTAATTCAAAACCTCTTTTTAATATAATTTATTTATATGATTAGATTATCTTTTGAATTGTTTTCAAAGTGAAATTAGAATATATTTTTACCATTTAATCTAATAGTGGTCTTTGGAATTAATTTCATCTTGAAATTGGACTTAAACTAGTGTAAATCTTTTGATACTTATTGTTTCATAAAAACAGGCTATTTTCTCTGATAGCGGTAATTAATTATTAAATTATTTAATGTAACTTATATGTTTTGAATTTTTTAAAATATACATCATTTTTGAGTATGGAATATCAAATATATCCTAGGGTAAATTTTTTATAATTTTCTGAAAAACTTCAATTTTTGATGAATAGTTAAACCACTAAGTGGTAGTTAATGAAACTGATTTTCCGTTTAAATGAAAATTTACCACTTCTAGGATTTTAATTTCAAAAATCTGAAATAAATGGTTGTCATTAAGAATTAAAATGTGGTTCAATGGTATTAAAATTAGTTTTTTGTGAATAGTAACTTTTAAGTTTATTAATCGCTATTAGAGGTAATTAGTGTAATATAAGGTAAAAATAATGTCTTAATAATATGAAATGACCTAGACACATGTCCTACCCTCCTTGGATGTGTCATTTCCGACCAAGACAATCCATGGGTCACCTTGGGGACCCCATGGAGCCACTATGGTAGAAAAATGTCATTAATACCTTTTTATTTAATGTTAAAATTAAAATGTCGCAAACATGTATTATTTTACTAAAACAATTTTTATATGGGGTTATACAAGTAATTTTTTTGACTATAAATATTATATGGAAATATAAAAATATTTCATACATCATAGTATTTTTTTTATAATTTTTAGACATTAACTAAATTAAATTATTTATGACACAATGATGATGCAGCGATTACCTCATTATTTAACAATTTAAATAAAATGGAATGATAATGTAAAATATAAGCCCTACACATGCCCAAAACCTATTGGATGAGTGGATTTAGAACCCTTATCACCTTATCCTCGAAACACTTAAATTTGGGACCTTTAAAATACGAAACCCATTCTAAAATAAAGTAACATTTCCTTACTTTCCAAGAGTGCCCCTTCTCTCCTCTTATAAAAGGCCCCCACCTCTACCACCTTACCCACACCTCTCAAGCCTTTGGCCCGGCCAACCCCTACCCATTTCATCTTTCAACATCCCTCTATTCATCATTTAATCCTCTCATTGGGAATAATCTTTTCCAACGAAGCCTTTGAGCTCAAATCAATGAGAGTAACCCGATTTAAAGGTAGTGGCCTCTCTTGTGTTCTTTTGTTTTATTTTGCTTCTCGAACCCCCTAAAATCATTTTATTCTTTTCTTTTGTAACAACTCCAGTATCTTCAATATACTAGGATGTTTTTATAAGAAACATTCGATCTACACTTACACACACCTACATCTAATGGTTAAATAACATACTGTTTCTGTGGATGGCGAATTTATGCCTCACGAATCGATGATCGTTCAACACTCATATAACACCTTCAAAGGTGGCCATTAATATGTCACTATATTTATATATGATATATAATATTTTTATGTTTTACATAAGCTTCTTTATTTTTTTGTGGCATACCTTTATGGTTTCCATTGTGGGTAAACACGATAATTTCATTTTAGGAAGTACGGACTACCACCCCCTCAAAGTGATTTGATTCGTTAATGCCATATGTAAGATATATAAAAGATAGATTTAAAGTTATTATATATTATATATGTTACATATAAATGATGAATATAAATCTGGAATTAAAATATATATACCTCTCATTTGGTTTTAATTCCATGAATATGACATAGAAATGAAAGTAGTGTTCTGTGTACGTACGGCTTCCCGTCTCCATGTAGGGTGCAGTTCATTTCTTACCTCTAAATGATTATGTAATATTATAAATACATGTATATTCTGGATATATATGATATATATGATATCCAAATCCCGAATATCATTCTGGAGATAATGTACCTTTGACCACACAAACAACATAGAATTGTAAGAAGTCCACTTTCGACTTAAGAACCAAATATCGACAAAACAAACATTATTAACATAAATGATTACATAGTGATTATAACATGGAAATAAGTGATATAAATGAATAATTAACTTGAAAAAGGTTCTTAAAGAAAGTGTAAATTAACTCAAGTTTATTATTCCGGACGTTAAAGAATGATCGAGTCAAGTCGGACCCGAGGTAAGGGACCCAACCTCTCTCTTTCTTTTTAAGTACTCTCTTTTATGTCATTTCTTTTAAGCCCACATTTCTTATGTTTGGGGATGTTCTTTTATATTCCTCATATTTTACTTTTTATGTTCATATTATGGTAGAACCTATTTGATCTCATAAATCCATTTTTGGAAGTTTTAAGTGGCACCGTTAGGCTGTCGAGTTTTCGTAAGGGATTTTTCATCTCACTTTTATTCCCGTGACATTTATGCTACATTTGCCACTATTTCCTTTGAGTGGTATGTGTACTGCCAATTATTATACACTTTTTGTAGTATAATTTTATTTATGGGTATTTACATCTTCATTGTATGACCCTTCTTCCATGGGGTGTTCTTCTCGAAAGTTACCCAACTCGGTAAGGGGACCTTTCACCCTCCTTTTTTTAAAAGACTTCTTTTTCTATGTATTTTAATTCACATACTATTATATTGGGATAAGTTCTTATATATCCTTATTTATGTAAATTTTCTGTCCATGTGATGAGATCCCCTTTATCTCTCTCATCAACCCTTTTTGTAAAATTTTATGTGACATCATTAGGCTGTCGAATTTTACCAAGGGAACTTCTTAACCCAATTTCGATTTCCTTGGGTTCAACATGTAGTTGTTGAATATGTCATCCTTTGGATATGTGTGAATGACATTTTATTTTTTACAATTAATAAAAACTTATATTGGGTGTTTTTATATTTTTCACACATAATTATGAGATTCATTTATCCTTAATTTAAGGATACCTTCTTTATAATGGATTTCATCTCAATTTACATTTCCATTGAGGCTTCATTGTTGTTATGTACCAATTCACTATTTGTTTCGCATGGAATTCGGGGATGACCTCAAGATGGGAGATTCAAACGTTCCGATCGGTTTATAGTGGGTTTGTTCGTAGAACCGGAAACATCCAATGATTCCACATCCGTTTGGACCTACTTTCCAAAGGTAGGCGCTCATTAGCTTGTGGACTAATGAGGCTTGGGAATTTGCATTGGTCGAGAGGATGGGAGGTCGGACTCATCACTCCTTTTTGATGGGAATTATTGTCTACACCGGGACTCTCTTTATATATTTAAGTTATGTTCGTGAATCCTTATTACATTACCATGTATAAAATGAGCTTTCCTTTAGTTTTAACAATCAATGATTAAATATGTAAGAAATTTAGAGAATCTTTTATATGTATTCGAGGTTCTTCATCAATAAAGAATCACCTATATTTATTTAGAGATTCTTGGTTAATGGTATCCTTCAAAACATTTATATAAAAGTCTCTTCGTCATTATGATGACCAGGCTGGTTTTAAAGCCACATAGTGGGGCACTTGAAGTTTATCGTCATTCAGAAGGACATGAATTATTTCAGAGTTGGGATCGAACCCATAGATGGGCTACCTACATATCCTTTGTATTATAAAAGGAATCAGAACCCACGTAGTTCGAGTAAGGGAGTATGATGTTTATCATTGATGGCTCAAAGAAGGATGTCATAATTACTTTTACACTCTAAGCTCATGTGAGGCATGCTCGGTGTGAGAAACAAGAGGTATTGGTAAAAATTAGACAATTGTGCCATGAATGATGCAATCATAAGAAATGGTTTGGGGATTATGTATGTATGACTGCCCAGACAGATGAAAGTTTAGGATTTTCTTTTAGGGAGAAAATCCAGGAACAGGGTCCATAAAGGTATATGTGCTTCATGGAGATTTGAATACTCTAACATGGGACTTATTCCTGAAAAGGAAGCCCAAATTAGGAGTGGATTGATAACTAGGATTTATTCATGAGAAGAAATCCCAGATCAAATGCAAATTAGGACCGGTTAAGAGAAATTAAGGGACTTGGGGATTACTCCTGAAAAGGAAGCCCAAAATTTATGACTGGGACTTATTCCTGAAAAGGAGGCCCAGGTTAGGGAACTTGGGGCTTACTCCTGAGACGGAAGCCCAAGATTATGACTGGGTCTTATTCCTGAAAAGGAGACCCAGATTAGGGATTAAGGTTTGGGGCTTACTCCTAAGGAGGATGACCATATTTGAGATTGGGGCTTACTCCTAAGAAGGATGCCCAAAATTAGAGGACTTGGGGCTTAATCCTAAGAAGGATGCCCAAAATAAGGGACTTGGGGCTTACTCCTAAGAAGGATGCCCATAATTATGACTGGGACTTATTCCCGAAAAGGAGACCCAGGTTAAGGATTATCTCATCTTAAAGGATGAGGTTGAATGAATGAACTCTCAATCTTTGGTGACATAAAAATGTATAAATCACTATCCTTTGAGAGATATTCCATATAATTCCTTTCATATAAGGAAGTCAAATCAAGAAATCATGTCGTAAATGGCTTTGAAGAGTATCTTGAAGACTGATTCTTGAATAGGAAAGGTGAAATGGCTTAAGAGGGGTAAAATGGGAAAGATGGGCATCCAAAAAGGTAGGGGTGCGCATGTCTTGAAAGGCGCGCAAGTATTACGTGGGCGCGCAAGTATTGGTCGCGAAGGTATACCTGCGCGACATGAGGGGTACTTGCGCGATTTTCAAACAACATTAGAATACTTGAGAGACACTTTATTAATGACTTTAAAATCCTCTTGAGGTTCTTCCAGAAAAGGTACGTGCAAGTTCTTTTGAAGGAAATAAGGCGGCGCGCAAGTGTTGATAAGTTTCAACACTTAGGCCTTCCTTCTTCTCTTTAGATCTTCCATTCTAGGTAAGAAATTACCTTAGAAGTGTTCCGGAAGCTTTGAGAAGAGACTTGGGAATCGGGAGCTTCAATCCGAGTTTCTGAAAAAAGATCCTCTCAAATGGGGGGCCCACAGGGTCTATTTATAGGCAGTAGAAGACCCCGGGCGGTTACCGGGCGGTTATCACTTATGTCGCGCAAGTTACTTGCGCGAACAAGGGCGTCGCGCAAGTGGACTTACGCGACAGTAATATAACTTGCGCGGTGTAGTTGCTTTTGATCCTTTGTTCATGCCTTTTTCGATTTTTGATGTTTTCTTCAAAGGTTGAATCACTCTGAGCTCAGATTTTCCCGTTTTCCGATCTTTTAGATTCTGTGACGAAAGGAGCGTCAACAAAAGTCCCCCCTCGGAGTTGGATCCGGAGAGAAATGAGGATTTGACTTTGAGGAAATCGAATCCATCCAAAGGAAAAGGGGGCACGCAAGTCTTCAGGGCACAGAGGGCGGCGCGCAAGTTCTCTCCGCGCAGGCTTTAAGCGCACTGGGTCCGGCGCGTAGGGTCCCGACCGCGTCTATAAATAGAGGGCCTCACATCCGTACAAGCATCCGGATTTCCGGACTTCATACCTTCGAGCTCTCGCCACGCAGGTCACCCTAGTCGCGCAAGTTGCTCTGTTTTCTAGTGTTTTCCTTGATATCGCGCTATTGTAAAGGTATTTGTACTTGCGCGGTTTGCACTTGCGCATCAAAAACTAGCGCGGCACATGAATACTTGCTTGCCATTTTTTAGACTTGCGTGCCTTAATTCCTTAGCTATTTTTTCGAAATCTTTCACAAATTTTATGATAAATAAACCCATTTAAGAGTTTAATTTATTCAACTTTTGTGCAGATTCAATGGCTACTAATGGAAATAAAATGTCTGATGAACTGGCTAGCTAGCAGATTGATGACATGATGAACATCATTGGCCATGATTACTATGATATCTGCAACAGCACTCGCTCAGATTTGGGTAAGCACTTGAAGAAATATCATCGTAATTTTCCACAGAGCATCCATCTGCCTCTGTGTGGTCATGGTCACCTGCAAGGAGTCAGTGATCCAGATGCAAAGAATTATACACCTAAAATGCAGCTGCGCTGCTACTCCTTCATTTCGGTTATGCTGTGCATTAAGAGAAACAAAAATGGTGTGAACTTTCAAATTCTTCCTCCATGTCATTTCCTTGCAGATATGAAAATGGCAAACCCATGGGCTGAAATGTTTTCCACTACCGGTTGGTGGAGAGAAGACAAACATGGTATTAGAGCAATATCTGAAAAGAGTACTCTCTCCAAATGGATCTTTACTTCCAATGCTCCATTCTCAAATATATGTATCCATCTTCCAAGTCTCTTGGACAGAAACAGAGTCACTGTTTGATCAGCAGAAAATTTTCTTAAACCGCACTCAAGAACATTCTTTTACAATTGTTCCAAGAAGAGCAGGTATCACTGCATCTCTTATTGTATCCAGTTGAATGAATGAATTCCAGGTGGTTGCTGATGAAGCTCGGGATACCATAAATCAAATGACGTGTTATGTTGAAAGCCTCTTGTAATTCTTGAAAAAGAGAAGAGACTCCAGTCTGTGGATGTCATTCTAACTCTTGTGTATCAATGAAAAACAATTTCATCTTCAATCATTTGTACCTGCATTCTTTCACTACCTGCTTCAAATTTACTTAAGCCAATGGGCTTAGTAAGCATAGTTTGATTTTTACTAGGATTATTACAAATAACCCTACAAACTTTGAATCTTTTAATTGCTCAATATTACCTAAATCATACAGAATGTATGTTTATTGAGCTGGAACTTGACATTTATTCAGAGTTCCTTTGTCTTTTGTGGGTAGTTTAAAGTCATGCACGTCGGACATAAAAGGGCTAATGTTTAAGGTCGAAATAGCTTTGACCAAAATGGATTAAAATTGATTCAATTCCTTGACAATTTATCTGAAAACATATTACCATACTCAAGTATGAGGGCAAATATGTAAACTATGGCTTAAGAATATTTGAATCTGAGGAATGATATGAAAAAGAGGTAAAAGGCATTAGAAGAAGTAATTTCCAAGAATGAAGTTACTATTATTTAACAAAAACCGTTAGGGGGTTGAAATATGCTGGGCCACCTAAGGTCATTGGCTGCATGGTCAAATAAATAGCATCTTTTGGCTGACAAGTCTGTTATATGGACTGTTTATGCAAAGCCACCTATGGGCACGTGCTGCATAGTCAGGCAAAGGAATTCTCAGAAGTATACTTTCCTAGTGCTAAAAGCCAGTGAAAGTTTATGGAGATTCAAATTTTCTAAAGTATATATTTTGTTGTATGGAAAGAGGTACTTGAATATGGAGAAGATATTTCCGAACAAGAATATCGAAGAACTGGATGAATATCACTCCTAGAAAGGTCTGACTCAAACGTAGGGAAGAAGAATAAACCATAGACTTGAATACTTTCAGATCATGAAAAAGGATATGGGACAAATATGTTAAGGATGGCTATTTTTTTACGGATCCCTACATACTGTCGTTTAAGAAAAATAAGGACAGAATAGGTATTCTTCCCAAGAATGAAGTTACCATTATTTAACAAACCCGTTTGGCGGTTGAAATATGCAGGGCCAGCTTAGGGCATTGGCTACATGGTCAAATAAATAGCATATTTTGGCTGACAAGTCTTTTATGTGGACTGTTTATGTAAGGCCACCTATGGGCACGTGCTGCATAGTCAAGCAAAAGAATTCTCAGAAGTTTGACATTTTTGTGAATAGAAGTCATGAAAAGGGTTATGAAGATCTGAAAATATTTAAGGTTAGGATTATAACAAATAAATATGGGTATTTTCAAATATATATAGAGATACATAGGTCAATGATAACCATAATCATGTTATGGATGGGTCCTGAATTGAAATTTTGGACTTCACTACGTATCTCATAAGAATGAGAATCAAGCCATACGTAGTTCTTGAAATGCCGTTTAACATCATGCAGGACGAAAGTATGAGAGATCTTAGTTTAGGGTCATATAATTCGGACCATATTAATGAATACACAGTGTTTGTTTTCATGAGGAATTTTCAGCTAAGGGACTGAAAGTGAAATTTGGGGTTAGGCCCAAAAGACTTGGGACTGGATTCGAGGGATACTCGAATGTTCCTACGTATCCCATAAGGATGGGAATCAAGGCCACGTAGTTCTAGAAATACCCTTTGTACAAATTTGGTTTGTACATGTGAAGGGTGAAAGGGGACTTTAGTGCAATGATGGTTTAATATGAGACAAAATGTTTAGGTATTACCATGTTTTCACGTAGCCTTTTGAAAATGAAAACCATGATTGAAAAATCAATGTCAATAATAGTTCTCTCTCAAATGAGGAAATCAAAGAGTATTGTAGTTTATTGTCGTACCGGACAAAAGTGTTGCATAGTTTAACGTCATATAACAAGGATGAAAGTGAATCAATGTAAAGATATTGATTCTAGGGGAGGTTTCACAAATCAACATCATATGAGATGGTGGTGAACCGATGTGAAGAGATTGTTTTTGGGCTTGAACCCTGGGAGGTTTCCTACATACCCAGCCTGGAGGGCAAGGATCAAAGTCCGTGAAGTTCAATTAAAGAATGAATTAATGATCAAGTTGTTCTTGGGGACAACGATCTAAATAAAATGTTGTTGGGACTTATACATGGTTAGTGGCCCAAAGAGAGTGTTACGGTTGAGGTTTTCTCTAAGCTCACGTGAGTCATACTCGGTGTGAGAAACAAGAGGTAACAACAACCTTAACAATGCATAGTTTATTGTCATCTAGGACATAAAAAAGGGACTATGCAGTTTAAAGTCTTGCAGTTAGGACTATTGGTGCTGCATAGTTTAGTGTCATGTAGCAGGGACAAAATAGGAGTTTAATGTCATGTAGGACATAAAAAAGGGACTATGCAGTTTAATGTCTTGCAGTTAGGACTATTGGTGCTGCACAGTTTAGTGTCATGTAACAAGGACAAAATAACAGTTTAATGTCATGTAGGACATATCAAGGAATTTCTGTACAGTTTAGCGTCATGTAGTTAGGATGATGGGGACAATACAGTTTAACGTCATATTGGACGAAAGGGGGACTGTTCAGTTTAATGTCATGCAGTAAGGACAAAATAACACACCAATTATGTCATGTTGGACGCATTGGGGATTTTTTTCCACAGTTTAATGTCATGTTGGACGAAAGTGCGAATAGTTTAAGGTCATATGCATGGACCGTGGATGGTGCAGTTTAATGTCATGCTGGACCTTTGATGATTATATAGTTTAACGTCTTTTCGGATGTCAGGGACTTTTATACAGTTTAGCGTCATGTAGTTAGGACGTCACAGTTTAACGTCTTGCTGGACGTAAGGGACTTGCAAATAGTTTAGGGCCATATGCATGGACCGTTGATGATGTAGTTTAAGGTCATACTGGACCATTTAGGGAAATTTTTCACAGTTTAACGTCGTGTGGGACGAAGTTGCAGTTTAAGGTCATACTAGACCATTGCTGTATAGTTTAACGTCATATAGCAAGGACGAACTGGTGCCGCACAGTTTAGTGTCATGTTGCGGGGACAAGTTCTTTTCTTTTCTACAGTTTAACTTCATGTTGGACGAAATTGCAGTTTAAGGTCATACTGGACCATTGTTGTATAGTTTAACGTCATATAGTAAGGATGAACTGGTACCGCACAGTTTAGTGTCATGTTGCGGGGACAATTTCATTTTTTTCTACAGTTTAACGTCATGTTGGATGAAATTGCATTTTAAGGTCATACTGGACCATTGTTGTATGAACCAATTGTAAGAATCTTGGTTCTGGGGACAATATTTTGTGTTTATACAAAATATTTCTTCAGAAATCTGGCATTGGTTAGAGTTGTGATGAGTTCTCCATCCATTGAGATTAATGAATATGCTCTATTGGAGTAGACCCTATGTATTGAATAAGGTCCTTCCCATTTTGGCTCAAGATTGGGAGGTTTCTTTCCTGGTATCATTGGATTTCTTAGAACTAATACCAATTCTCCCTGAATGAATGAACGAAGAAGAAATTTTTTGTTAAAAGCTCGTGCTATTCGATTCTGATAGATTTCCAAATGGTGCAAAGTGCACAATCTTTTCTCATCCAACTGTTCCAATTCATTCAATCGCTTTTCGGATTTCTCATCTGTAGATAACTGATCACAAATGTCTACTCTGGGTGAAGGAAATTGAACTTCAATTGGAAAGACTGCATCTGTTCCATATACCAACGAATATGGAGTTGACCGTGTTGCATTGCGGGTGGTAGTCTGATAAGCCCATAATGCATGAAAGAGTTTATCAGGCCATGACCTCTTATCTTTATCCACCATAATTTGCAGTATATTTGAAAGTGTCTTGTTAAAGGCTTCTATTTGGCCATTGCCACCGCATGATACAGAGATTAATGGTTGGATTTAATGTTGTATTCTTGATACAATTTCTTCACCTTAGAAGAACAGAAGTTGGTGCCGTTGTCCATCAATATGGTATGATGGACACCAAATCTAGTAATGATGTTAGACTTGATGAAGTTAACAATGCATTTAGAACTGACTTCTTTGAGAGGTACTACCTCTGCCCATTTGGAAAAGAAATCAGTAGCAGTAAGAATGTACTTAAACTGCTTGGTCATAGATGAAGGGTAAGATCCCACCACATCCATTCCCCATGTGGAAAATGGCCATGAGTATTTAGCTGTATGAAGCAACTCTGGAGGTTGATGAATGAAGTTGGCATGTACTTGACATGAATGCCACTTCTTTGTGAAATCAATACAATCTTTTATCATTGAAGGCCAAAAGTATCCAAGCCTTCGAATTTGATCAGATAGTCTATGTCCAGACTGGTGGGCACCACAGACTCCTGCATGCACTTCTTTCATGAAAGCCATTGTCTCTTCACCATCAATGCATCTGAAGAGAACTCCATCAAAACCATGTTTGTAGAGAATTTTGTCTAGGTGGTTTGGGCCATCATAAAGAGTAAAATTGACCACACGTCGCCGGATTTGTTCTTTCTCAGCTCTATCAGGTGGAAGTGTTCCATTTTGAAGATATTCCCTGATAGGTGACATCCATCCTGTAGTATGACCATACGGTTCAGGAATGGGACTAATTTCATTAATTTCCTCTGTTCTGGCTTGAACATAAGGTGAAATTGCATGACGGTGGGCAATACTGATGGTTGTCTCGTCCCGATTTGGATCTACTAGAGCTGTGGCTATATTAGCCAGTGCATCAACTTGAGCATTTTGTGATCTTGGGACATAAGAAAATTTCGGTTCTGAAGGGAATTCCGCCATTAATTCTCTGACGTAATCATACAAAGGGATTAATTCTTCTTTTCTGATGGAATAATCCCCATTGACTTGTTTGATTACCAGGTCTGAATCACCTTTCACCTTTAAGTGATTCACTTGTGCTTGAAGCGCTAACTCCAAGCCTGTAATAAGAGCTTGGTATTCGGCTTCATTATTAGTACCACCTTCCCCCAATAAAAAGGAATAAGATAACAATGCCTTATCTGGAGAAATGAGTACAATTCCTAAACCAACTTTGTTGAAATTAGGATTTTCCATTTTCTTCCCCGTTGGTCTTCCGGAAGCACCATCAAAATACATTTCCCATGTTTGAGGATTCTCTTGAATAGAGAAAACTTCCTCATCAGGGAGTTCAATATCTGAAGACGTGTCTTCCATTGAAGGATGTTCAGCTAGGAAATCTGCCAGAGCTTGGCCCTTTATTTCCTTTTGAGATACATACTGAATGTCGAACTGCTGCAAAATAACTGCCCACCTTGCTAGACGTCCTGTAAGCATTGGACGACTAAGGATGAATTTGAGCGGATTATTGTGAGATACCAATTGGACCTCGTGATGTTGCAGGGAGTGTCTCAGTTTCTGAACTGCAAAGATTAATTCTAGGAAGCACTTCTCAATACTTGAATACCGGGTTTCTGATTCAAGCATAGTTCTACTGAGATAGTAGAGGCTATTTTCATTCTTAGCATCATTCTTTTGAGCGAGAAAGGCACCCAATGATCGCTCTAGAGCTGTTACATAGAGGATAAGTGGTCTACCTTCAATAGGTGGCATGAGTACTGGTGGAATCAAGAGGTATTTCTTGAGAACATCAAATGCTTCTTGACATTCTTCAGTCCACTGGTAAGTGACTCCTTTTTTCAATAACTTGGTAAAGGGTAAACTTTTGCCTGCCAAATTGGCGATGAAACGTCGAATATAGGCTAAGTGTCCTTGAAGTCCTCTTAATTCTTTCAAATTCTGAGGACGTTACATACCAAGGATTGACTTGGTCTTCTCAGGATCGACTTCAATACCATAATGGCGTACAACAAAGCCGAGGAATTTTCCTGAGGTTACCCCAAAAGCACATTTTAAGGGGTTCATCTTCAAATTATGTTGTCGAAGTTTGTGGAATATGACTTTCAAATCAGCCAAGTGATTAGAACGTTGTTTGGATTTAACTACCAAATCATCCACATAGCACTCAACAAACTTCCCTAAGAAAGGTTTGAAGATACGATGCATGGCGCGTTGATATGTTGCACATGCATTATTTAAACTAAAGGGAATCACCCGGTAACAAAACACACCTTGAGGAGCTCTGAAAGCTGTAGATTCCTCATCTTCTGGGGCCATTCGGATCTGATTATATCTGTAATATCCATCCATGAAGGAGAGTACTTCATAACTAGTCGTCGCATCAATTAAGAGTTCTGTAATCGGAACTGGGAAATCATCTTTAGGACAATACCGATTAAGATCTCTGAAATCGATGCAAACCCTAATTTTTCCATTCTTCTTCTTTATAGGGACAATATTAGCCAACCTCTTGGGATATTGAACTTCTCTGAAAAAGTTAGCTTTGATCAGCTTATCCACTTCAGATTCAATTTTGGACGCATAAGTTGGGTGTGTTCTTCTTGCGACTTGCTTAAATCCTCGATGTTCTTTTGGTAAACCCAAATGATGAGTAGCAATATCAGGATCAAGCCCAGGCATTTATGTATAGTTCCAAGAAAAAATATCTTTATTTTTCTTTAGAAAATAAATATACATCTCTTGCTCTTCAAGGGTCATGGACGCACTAATTAAAGTGGGGCGTGGATATTTCTCTGTACCCAGATTTATTTCTCTGAGTTCATCCACAGTGGTAGAGATACCCTCTTCAAATGCTGGAGGAGCATCTCTAAGATCTTCCTCTTCCTCTTCATCACGTGCTATTTCTTCTATTTCAACTTGCATAGTAGATGACAAAACGAAATTCTCATGATCATAAGAGATGTCAAAATTTTCACATTTTGAAGAAGAAGCTTCCATTTCCGACCCTATTGATAATAAAGGGTCTTCTTTGGGAAATAAAGAGGAGATGATGGATTGAGAATCGACATCATTATTCACCTATGATGTTTTTATAACTTCTTCTGGCCTGATTGGTGAAGTATAGACTTGTTGGACTTCAGCAGATGAAATGAAAACGTCACCACTTATGCTTTCATCACTGTTTGGTAGGTTACCAATTTCTCCCATGTTGTCTGGCTCAATTGCCGTAAATGACATTATGGATATTTCCATAAGAGTATTTTGATTTGGGCCTATTTTGTCAATTTGACTGATAGGTAACACATAATCTGTACTCACATTTGTAAATGTATTTATTGGAATTTTCTCCAAACCATATGGAGCATTAATTTTGGTAATTTCCTTCATAGTAGTTTTTTCTCTTCCCTTCATGTGATAGAATTCTGGCTCAATGTATTGAGACTCACATGTCTTAAACGGGGCCTTATCACCATACAATGTTCTAACTTGACCATTGAAACAGTATTTGAGACATTGATGGTATGATGAAAGAATAGTTGCATGCTGATGTAGCCAGGGTCTTCCAAGAAAGATATTGGAAACTGAGTCTTGATCAACAATCATGAAATCCGAATTGGATACAAGATCTCCAAACTGAGTTCTGAGTGTAACTTCTCCTAGTTTTTCTTGTTCATTTTTATCATATCCTTGTAAAATCATGGTAGAAGGAGATAAATCAGATTTTGTGAGGCCCAATCGACGAAGTGTACGAATGGGCATGGGGTTGACTCTTGAACGATTGTCAATGAAAACTCTTCGGATATCTACATCATTGACTTTTCCAGATAAGTAGAAAGGTTTTATGTGCCCATGCACAACATCATCTTCATCTTTATCAGTAAAAGATATCACTGCATGGCATTCTGCAGGATTATTCTCTATGTGATAGACTTCAGCTGCAGCAATTTCAGCTTCAAACACCTGAGGACATGACAAAGCTTCGATGAGTGATTCCCGAAGATATTTTGACAGATTGAAAGCATCCAAAATTGATAACTTGGCTGGTACTTGGGCCAAGTGTTTCAATATATCATACATTTGATCTAGAGGTCTGCGTTTCCCAATAGGAATATGTGGTTTAGTAGGTACCTTGTAAGCAGATGCTTTGGAAGCTGATGCATCTTGTATTGGGATAGAAGTTGGAAACATCCTTGGTTTTGGAAGATTAGACTGATTAGATCCATTTACTTGCTGAGATAAAGAATATGGAACCTTTAATCGGTCTTCTAAAATAACTGTGCCAAAACTGAGTTGGCCATTGGCAGAAGAACTTGCTTGTTCTTTTTGAGCTCGCTGAAGGGCTCTACCACGAGTTTCTGCTGCATACACAGTGCTAGCAGGAGTAGAATTGGAGTAGTGGCTTCGGAAAGATCCACGTCTTCCCCTGTATCCTGAACCTCTAGAACTTCCTCGGATTCCCTTATTTGATACAGGGAATTCAGGCTCATCAAGACTGCAATATGGATCTGTTAATTGAATCATATTAACAGAACCGAAGATTAACTCTTCATCTGATAAAGACCCTGCCTGACTAGCCTGTTTAGGCTGTGCCGTTTGATGGGGCGGTTCCTGTGGCTTTGAAGTAGATGGAATGAAATATACCAGATTCAAAGACAACTTAGGCCTCGATACATACTCATCTTCTTCTGATTCCTCTTTTTTCTTTGAATTGTGCTGCCCTTTTGAGGATTTGTCTTTTGATGGAGGCTTCACTACAGCTTTTGTAGGAGACACAATTGGATTCTTAAATAGTGTTCGCAAAATGGCATGGGTCCGATTGATTGTCTTTCTGACCATCCAATCATCATATTTTTGCGCAGTTTTGCTTTTGACTTCCTGCCACTCGCCTCCTTCCTCTGGATCTGTAGCGGTAACACACGCTACATGAGATGAAGAACCCTTTAATTTGACTTGTCCCATGTCGACCATCTTTTTCATGAGGTCTTTAAAGACAAAACACTCCTGGATGGGATGCCCCAACATTTGATGAAAGGGACAATAATTGGGACGGTCTTTATCTCCTTCCGTGTTTGGCCTCTTGGGCACTGGTAATTAAACCAAATTATTTTCCAGAGCTGAAATCAAGTAACCAGGAACTTGCTCATTTCGGAAAGAGTATGTTTTACTCTTCAAATCCTCAAATTGTTTTCTTCGTTGATCTCTTTGATCATTTGGACGAAAATGCCTTTGTTGTTGGAGTTCAGCAGGTGGAGCCCTTCGAGAAGATGACGGTTTTGAAGTAGAAATAGGTACAGGTGCTTGTTTAAGCATAACTGTAGCAGTTTCCGCTTTACCCTTTCTCCTTCCTGGAACTGATGGAATTACACGAGATTTATCCTTAGCCTATATAAGGGAATCTTCAATCTGCTGAGCGATTGAAGTAAGGTCTCGAAGCCCTCCTGTGTATTTCACAAGGATCAATGGCGTGCGTAATTCGTCACGCAAATTTGACACACCGATTGGCAACAGCTCTTCCTGAGGGAGTGCTAAACTCAGGGACTACGTTAATCCCTTCCAGCGAGCAATGAAATCATAGACTCTTTCATTCTCCCTTTGCTTGCAGTTTGTAAGATCGAAAACTGTCGTTTTTGGAAAAGTTGAGCTGAATTGAAGAAGGAATTTTTGATGAAGATCCTCCCATCCGATGATTGACCGAGATTGCAAGCTTGTATACCAGACAAAAGCTGGTCCTTGCAAGGTTCGCACGAAGCATCTGAGTTTCACTGCTTCTTTCTGCTCTGGAGTTCCCATCATAGGATCACAACAAGACACGTAATGCGTCAAATGTTGTTCAGGGTCGCCTGATCCATTGAAAGTAGGGAAAACAGGGTTTCCAAAACTAGATGGAAGAGAAATTGAATATACCCATTTAGGGTAAACATTCTTTTCTGGTTGAACTTGCACCCATTTTCCTTCCATAGTTTCTAACCGAGCTGTTAATGACTCAATAGTAGTTTTTAACTTTTGAGAAACATCCGGTTGAATCTGGTCTTGAGTAGGTGCAATGAATGGAGCTTGGATAGACGTGGTGGTTGTTGCTGCAACTAATGGTAGCACTGCCAACCGTTGTTGCGCTTGACCCACGGGATTAGACCTCTGAGGGTGTATTGATAAAGGAGGACATTCTTGATCCATCTCAGTAACTGCAACAAATTCCTTTGGCTGTCGGACTTCAGCATTCTTAAGAAGAAGACTACTCTGAAGTAGTTCTGCATTCATTCTTCTTAATTCTTTCATTTCTTCCTCTTGTTGTGCAAACCTTTGATCTAATGAGAGTGATTGACCTTCTCCAGAGGAAGGATATGTAACCTGATTCATTACCTTCCCTTTTTTGGATACCTTTTGGAGGGAGGGAAGTGGATTACCTAGGTTCTGAGTATTCCTTTGACTTCGTGTACGAAAACCTTCTTCATTTGTATCAGTGCGTACATTTTCTTGAGCAGGACGCTCTTCATCTGAGTCCCCTGAGTGAGTCTCCTCTGGTGGATTAGCAATAACAGCATTGATGAAATTGATTGATGCATAATGCATCGCATCTCTTCTATCAACATTTCTGTGATATTGTCTTCTTTCATGTCTTTGATGAGACATTTCCTTTTGTTGATTCAATCTTTTAGTAACTTCATGATGAGATATAACTTGGAGGGAATCTCCTGATAATTTGGCTCTTCGTTCCTCTTGGGGCTTCTTCCCCAATCGAGAAAAGACCGATATTCTCTGAGAAGGGGATTGATGATTTGAAAGAGTCCCCAGTCTCTTGAACTGGGGATGTTCCTGCTGATTCCGCTCAACTCCTCGAATCCCATTTGTTGACACTGAGGGTTGGGTTAGAGAAGTCCCCATTCTGACAAGCTAGGGTGGCTCTTGACATGCTACGTCTGATATTTTCTTAAAAGATCTCTTGATCTTGCGAATCGTAGTTCGGAAATTAGCTGGATGCATTAGACTGTATCCACTTTTATCACCTGGTTCAACAGACCGTTGGATGATTTCCGAGACTTCTGTCATTTGATGATTTGTTTGCTCCATATGAGAGGCTTGTGCAATATTCTCTCCTACTTGATGTAGGAGCAATTCAACAACATGTTCTCTATATGCTTGATTTTGAGAGGAACTAGTTGAAGCCTGTTCTTGAACATGATTTTGATTATGAACAAAGCTCATTGACTGTGGTCAGCCATGGGCAATAACATTGCATGTGACCATTTTCGGCAGGCTTTGCTGACTGGAAAGCACTATGAAATGTAGTGCTCCATGAACACCCCATCCTCTGATATGAACATCCGATGGATCATTGGAAATTAACTGACGGAATTTTCTTAGTGCGCCAAGTCATGAACGTTGAAGGGTTCTTTGTTGCTTTTCATCCTTTGGATACCGAGAGACTGATAGAGATGCCAAATCAATCTGATGTGGTAGCCCTTCTATTATCTTAAGATTATGTTCATATTCATCATAAGATAATACCTTATTCTTTAATTGACAAAGAGTTTTCCATATGTTGATACGAATATCATGGATTCCATCATCCGTCAACATCTTTGGAATGTCGTACTGGGAGTCAGCCAAAGGCCAAAACATTACTGGTACCTCACCTTTTGCCAGTTTCTTCCTCATGTTCAGCATTTCCTCTTTATCATTAAATGAATATTCTTCTACCTGTTTTGACAAGAGTTGGTGTTTCCTTGTTGCTTCATCGGATTCAACAAGATTGGTAGAGAGATCATTGATCAAACTAGAAGAAGAATGACTTAGGGGTGGTTCGGAGAATGACCTACACCCTAGGCTATCTTCTGATTGAGAAAGTATTTCACTTGATAGCGATAAAGCATCAGACATGACTGGTTTCGCATTTGCAAGTGTCTCAAGATAGGATGGCTTTCTCAGCACTACATTGTCCACTAGAGTATTTTCCAGGCAATGTGAATCACTACTGCGGAGAGGACTTTCGCAGCGAAGTTCATCATCATGAGGAGGACCACCATAATGGGTAACAACAAAAGATGAGATCTCTTTCTCCTTGGTCTTCTGACCACACAGCGGGTTCCTGTGTCTCTCATCTGAAGAAGAAACATCAAGATTGACTGAATTTTCATGAAGCAAGCCTTCATGAAGAAGTGTCTATTGAAGACCTTCAGAATTAATGTTCCTGTTATTGGGAACTGAGGGAGTAGAATCTTGAATTCCGACAGATAAATGTCTGAGGGCATCAAGAACTCCAGCATCGAGCAAGGCCTTGTTATATATTGGCCTTTGATCTCCTGACTGTGTTGGGCGGATCTTTTTCTTAGATGCCTTCTTACTCGCTTTGGAAACCACTTGTTGACGAAAGTGGTTACTCTGAGCAGGTGTATGTGCCTGATCAGGAAAGATGGTCAGGTTAGGCTGACGATCTCCACTAAAATCAGGTGTATGTGCCTGACTTGTTTGTCCGTATGATATGGGGAGGTATGCCCCATGAACCTCTTGGACTGGAACAGATGTGTGTGTCTATTTTGGAGTGAATCGTTGATGTCTCTCTCCACTGCTAGGGATAGATTTATGTGTCTGTCCCTGAGATGATGCTGAAGCTGTTATGATATCCTGGCAAGAATCCAGAATATGAGCAGGAATTTGCTTCTGCTCTTTCACCATTGACAAAATATGCTTGGTGACTTCAGCCACTGGAACAGGAATATACGTCCATTCCGGGTTTGGATTAGGTGTATGTGCCTTCTCATGTACTCCTTTTCCTGTCGGTGAATCCTGACAGTACTCAAGTATGGAGGCAGAGAGTTGAGTCTGCCTCCTGTTTGTCGTCGGGGCTTTCCGACTGACTTCTCCGTGTGCTGCCAAGCGAGACTGTTGGTAGGCTTGATTAGTATTAGCAGGTGTATGTGCTTGATGATTACACTTCGCCAAATGCGGTTGACGAGATCCATCATATGTAGTCAGACGAGCCTACTTTCTAACTGGTGATGCATAAGCAGGTGTATGTTCCAGCCTATAGTAGTCCGCCGGAATTGCCTGGTGGGATTGGCTTGATGCTGCCAGACGAGTCTGCTGGACAGTAGAATTAAAACGGACATGTGTGTGTGCCTTCTCATTGTTTTCCACTAAGTTAGGTTGGTGGACTTCTCTGGAGATGGCAGGGATGACAACCAGCCCATTATTAACCGGATTCCGTCTCTGGCAGTTCATCTTGCCTGCTCGGGTTCGAATAATCTGAGCTGAATGCCTGGAGTCGGTACCCTCATCATGCTGAGGGCGCACTACCACACAAGTCTAGCGGTGATTGTTGATGGGAGCCCTCGGGAAGGACTACTGTCTTTTAGAATTAAGGCCCTGCGGGACCTTCTCATTCACTTCCTCGGAGTAAGGGAGTGAATGGAAATTGCGTTCTGGGGATAACGACCCAAAATGGTTGGAGACGGTAGTCAGCACCGCCTGCTTCTTAATCACTGGTCGTTGTTGTCCGGACGACCTGTGTGAGTTATTTACTTGGAGGGCCTGTCGGGCAGCCTCCAGAGTTGGGATGGTACCATGTTGACGGTACTCCTTAACCAGCACATTTGATACCCAGCGTTGAAGACGCTGAGTAGGTGATGTCATCCTCCGAGCGGATGATGATCCAGTAGGAATAGCAGCAGTGGTATTTGCAGCAGCAGTATTCACAGATGTCAATTTGAGATCAGCCATTATGAAAATACATAAAATCTTGGAAAAGAGTGCCTATTTGATATAATATATGTAATCAAGATAAACTCAGCTACATCATCCTTTGGATGAGCACATATGTCAATGATTGTTTTTGTTATCCCTTTTATTGAGTTTTAAATAGAGGCTTAACAAATAGGTAAAACATCATTTTAACTTTGTTAAGGATTCACGTTGGGTTCACCATTTTTTGTTTCGCATGGATTTCGGGGATGACCTCAAGATGGGAGATTCAAACGTTCCGATCAGTTTCTAGCGGGATTGTTCGTAGAACCAGAAACATCCAATGATTCCACATCCGTTTGGACCTACTTTCCAAAGGTAGGCGCTCATTATCTTGTGGACTAATGAGGCTTGGGAATTTGCATTGGTCGAGAGGATGGGAGGTCAGACTCATCACACCTTTTTGAGGGGAATTATTGTCTACTCCGGGACTCTCTTTATAGATTTAAGTTATGTTCGTGAATCCTTATTACATTACCAAGTATAAAATAAGCTTTCCTTTAGTTTTAACAATCAATGATTAAATATGTAAGAAATTTAGAGAATCTTTTATATGTATTCGAGGTTCTTCATAAATATAGAATCATCTATATTTATTTAGAGATTCTTGTTCAATGGTATCCTTCAAAACATTCATATAAAAGTCTCTTGGTCATTATGATGACCAGGCTGGTTTTAAAGCCACTCAGTGGGGCACTTGAAGTTTATCGTCATTCAGAAGGACATTAATTATTTCAAAGTTGGGATCGAACCCATAGATGGGCTACCTACGTATCCTTTGTTTTACAAAAGGAATCAGAACCCACGTAGTTCGAGAAAGGGAGTATGATGTTTATGATTTATGTCTCAAAGAAGGATGTCATAATTACTTTTACACTCTAACTCACGTGAGTCATGCTCGGTGTGAGAAACAAGAGGTATTGTTAAAAATTAGACAATTGTGCCATGAATGATGCAATCATAGGAAATGGATTGGGGCTTATGTATGTATGACTGCCCAGACAGATGAAAGTTTAGGATTCGCTTTTAGGGAGAAAATCCAGGAACATGGTCCATAAAGGTATATGTGCTTCATGGATATTTGAATACTCTAACTTGGGACTTATTCCTGAAAAGGAAGCCCAAATTAGGAGAGGACTGATGACTAGGTTTTATTCCTGAGAAGGAATCCCAGATCAAACGCAAATTAGGACTGGTTAAGAGAAATTAAGGGACTTGGGGCTTACTCCTGAAAAGGAAGCCCAAAATTTATGACTAGGACTTATTCCTGAAAAGGAGGCCCAGGTTATGGAACTTGGGGCTTACTCCTGGGAAGGAATCCCAAGATTATGACTAGGTCTTATTCCTGAAAAGGAGACCCAGATTAGGGATTATGGTTTGGGGCTTACTCCTGAGGAGGATGTCCATATTTGAGATTGGGGCATACTCCTAAGAAGGATGCCCAAAATTAGAGGACTTGGGGCTTACTCCTAAGAAGGATGCCCAAAATAAGGGACTTGGGGCTTACTCTTAAGAAGGATGCCCATAATTTTGACTGGGACTTATTCCCGAAAAAGAGACCCAGGTTAAGGATTATCTCATCTTAAAGGATGAGGTTGAATGAATGAACTCTCAATCTTTGGGGACATAAAAATGTATAAATCACTATGTTTTGAGAGATATTCCACAGAATTCCTTTCAAATAAGGGAGTCAAATCAATAAATCATGCCATAAATAGCTTTGAAGAGTATCTTGAAGACTGAATCTTGAATAGTAAAGGTGAAATTGCTTAAGAGGGGTAAAATGGGCAATATGGGTACCCAAAATGGTAGGGGCGCGCAAGTCTTGAAAGGCGCGCAAGTCTTACGTGGGCGCGCAAGTATTGGTCACGCTGGTATACCTACGCGACATGAGGGGTACTTGCACGATTTTCAACCAACATTAGAATACTTGAGCGAATCTTTATTAATCACTTTAGAATCCTCTTGAGGTTCTTACAGAAAAGGGACGCGCAAGTTCTATTGAAGGAAATTAGGCGGCGCGCAAGTGTTGATAAGTTTCAACAATTAGGCCTCCCTTCTTCTATTTAGATCTTCCGTTCTAGGTACGAAATTACCTTAGAAGTGTTCCGGAAGCTTTGAGAAGCGACTTTGGCATCGGGATCTTCAATCCGAGTTTCTAGAAAAATATCCTCTCGAATGGGGGGCCCACGGGGTCTATTTATAGGAAGGAGAAGACCTCGGGCAGTTACCGGGCGGTTATCACTTAGGTCGCAGAAGTCACTTGAGCGAACAAGGGCATCATGCAAGTGGACTTGCGCGACAGTAATATAGCTTGCGCGGTGCAGTTTCTTTTGATACTTTGTTCATGACTTTGTCGATTTTTGATGTTTTCTTCAAAGGTTGAATCACTTTGAGCTCAGATATTCCCCTTTTCTGATCTTTTAGATTCTGTGAAGAAAGGAGCATCAACACTATTATATGGTGTTTATATTTTCCTTTGACATATTATATCATGAATCCCTTTATTCTCATGATATTATACTGTTATGATTAATTTTTATTCCGCAATTATTTCCATTCAAGAGTCTCTCATTTTGTTAAAAACTCTTTAACAAAAATATCGTCTTAAATGTTTGAAAAATTTATTATTCTAAATCTTTATCTTTAATGTCCATGTTTTCAAAATGGTTTTCAGTATGTATTTATATGGAAATTAATGTTTTAAAATTATTATTCCATTAAAAGCTTCAAAGTGGTATGAGACACTTTGATTGAAAAATCTATTTTAAATGGTTTTTGAAAATGGATTGATTTATTCAATTGCCTATTGTGATTGCAAATGAAATGTTGTTATTGAAATTTTTATATTTTCAATATTTTATGTGTAATGATGGTACTTGGACATTTTATAGGTGGTTATGTGATAAACCATATGACAGGTGGTGCCGTGAATACCAGGATGGGTGGTTATGTTATAACCTCCAATGCATTGGGTATGGAAGCCGGCCGTATGGCTATTCCATTAAGTATTTTTGGAAGTCGACCGTATGGTTATTCCATTTAAGTATTTTTATGTCCCAAGTTACCTTTATATGTTATGTGTTCTTTATATGGGTTTTATGGTAATATTTTGGTTACAAAAGGGTATGTAATGATATTTTATTTAGTGAAGAGTTTTTACTACTTCCTAAAGGTCAAAGGTATTACTTTGATAAAGTATACATGGTTTACTTGTTGCTTTGAAAAAACTAACAGTTTTCAATCTTTGTATATCCCTTGCAGAGCTTTTTATGCTCATCCCATGTTTTTTTTGAAATTTTTTTCATAGGACATAAAGATGATTAGGGCCAAGGATGGGATCAAGGAAATGCTAGGCTGTCTAAAACATGGAACTATACATGTTTCTTTTTAAGAGTTTTTATTTTCTGGAAACTTAGTAGAAGTGTCAACTTTGTAATATTTGGAGATGTAATAGTTAAGATCTAATTCTCTAAAACTCAAAACCTGAAAAGATCTTCAATGAGAATTAATCATTTAATTCAATATTAAGTAAGGTTTAAGGCCGAGGCCTTATACTTCTTTTCCTATCTGGGAATCTTCTGACAGAGGCAAACTACCGGTGAAGGAACTAATTAGAAATCTTATGATGTATGAAGAATAACATAAGGTGAATCAAGAAGTATATGAAGAACTAAGGAAGAAAAATGTAGTTTTTAAAACTAATACCTCAAAGAAAAAGGATAAAGAAAATGTTCAAGCTCTTGTAGACAATTCCACAAATGAAGACTTAGACATTGATGAGGAGATGGCTCATCTTGGTCGAAGATTCAAAAAATTATACTGAAATAAGAAATTCATTAGGAAGTTAAACTCGAAGGGAAAGTATGACAATAGAGGGAAATGAAAGAAATATAGGAAATGGAATTACAACTCAAATGAAATAATCAGTTATGAGTGTAAACAAAATGTTCCTTTGAAGGAAAATTTCCCTAAGATGAAATTTAGGATTAAATATGAAGATAATGACAAGGGTTCTAAAACGGATATGAATTCTTCTGAGAGTGCTTCTAAAGATAGCTCCAGTGGATCTGATGCTTCTTTTAGTGAACAAAACAATCATGCAAACTTATGTTTCAGGACAGAAACATCTGAGGTAACACCCAATTACCCTATTCCAAATGATTATTATTATGGGAATGAAGGTTAATCAAATAATGATGAAAATATAACTAAGGATGAACTATTTGAATCCTGTATAATTATTGAGGATACTTTTAATGTAATATAGGATAAATATAAAATATTTAAATGACAACATGCTTTAAATACAAATTACAAATCTGATCTTTATATTGAGATAGAAAATTGGGTTCATCTATTAAAAGAAAATACCGAAATCAAATTATCAAATAATCAACTAAAAAGAGATTTGGAAAAATTTACTACTCGTATAGATACCATGACTCAGATTCTAGGACAACATATTACCCCAAAATATAAAACTGGTCAAAGATATCAACCAGGACAGAGAAGGTTTATTAAATCCAAATTTGTTCCAAAATCAGGACCATTCACTGCTAGTTCATGTTCTGGACCATCTATTGAAAAACAACTATCTAAAGGACCAAGAAAGGTGTTCATGTATCAAAATATATCTGTTGACTATAGAAAACCTAAAGAATAATTATGGTTTCCCAAAGTTACCCTATCTAACCTCTCTGGACCCAGGAAAATATGGGTACCAAAATTATCCCGCACTTAATCTATTTTGTAGGAAAATTGTATAAAGATCTCCTTTATAACACTGCGGTACTTGGATAGTGGATGTTCATGTTATATGACAAGAGACTATTCATGTTTCAAAATTATGACTAATGTTGATGGTTGATATGTCACATTCAGTGACAATGCTAATGGAAAAATCATCGTCTTAGGCTAGATTGGTAACCCTAATACTATATTAATTTCAAAAGTACATTTTGTTGATGGGATAAAATAAAAATTGCTAAGTATTTCTCATTTGTGTGATGATGGTTTTAATATTAAATTTTCAAATGATGCATCCAATTGTTTTTAATTCTAAAAATGATTTGATATTTATTGCTCTCACAAATGAGGATGTATATGCTGTTAATATGGAATGTTTATTTAAGAAAAATGTTTATTGTTTAATTTTTTTTCATAAGAAATACTTGTTGTGGCATAGAAGACTAGGACACTGTAATGTGCAATCACTTAGAAAAATGACTAGGAAAGTCTTAGTTAGAGACTTTCCGAAATTTTAATTCCCTCTTAACAAAGGTCGTAATCCTTGTCAGAAGGAAAAACAACACAAAGTTTATTTCAAACTAGAGAATGAAGTTTTTACTTCTCAACTGCTGGAGATGGTTCACATGGATGTGTTTTTACCATTAATAGTTACTTGTTTAAATGGGAAGCACTATTTTTATGTTCTTGTAGATGATTTTTCTAGGTACACTTTGGTATACATTCTTGTTCACAAAAGTGTAGCATGTTCTTATTTTATCAAATACTCCTAGTCTTTATAAAATCTTAGTGTCCTTAAAATCAAGACCTTGATAAGTGATCTTGGTCGTGTGTTTAAAAATAAAGAGTTTGAATCTTATTGCTCACACAATGGCTACATTCACAACTTCTCTACCCCTAGAACACCTCAACAGAATGGAATCGTGGACATAGGAAATACGAAACTTCAAGATATTTCTAAGACAATGCTTAATGAATATGATTTTCCCATTTACATTTGGGAAGAACCTATAAATACAGCTTGCTATATTGTCAATAGATACTTGATTATACATGTTGTTAAGAAGACCCCATATGAGATTTGGAATAATAAGAAGTCTAAGGTTAATTACATTAGAGTTTTTGGTTGAAAATTATTTATCCTTAACACTAAAGACAATAATGACAAATTTGCTTCCAAATGTGATAAAGGCTTTTTCCTAGGTTACTCAATCTCCAGTAAAGTTTATAGATTGTTTAATAAGAGAACCAAAGGTGTGGAACAATCAGTTATTGTCAAATTTTATGAGAATGATCCACATAAACCCAAAGCCTCTCTTGAATCTCTTGAAGAAGATATGTCAATTATGGATCTTAATGATAATAATATTGAATCCCCTGTGAAAGTAACCAGTTCTAGGAATCCTCCAAAATTTGAACCTGTTGAGATTGAACCTATAAATGATCATGAGGAGTCTTTTTTAACTCTTTTTAGAGGTATTTGAAATCTAAATAATCATCCTTTAGATGACGAAGTAGGTGATCTGAATAGGGGGACACGAACCAGAGTTTCTCTTAGAAACCAGGTTGAACATCAATATTTTCTTTCAAATCATGAACCTAAAAATATCAATTCGGTGATGAATTTTGTGTGAAAGCTATTCCAAATGAATCGAATCATTTTGAAAGAAACAAAATTTCGGAATTAATAGACAGACCTAGGGACACCTTGACCAAAGGAACTAAATGGGTGTTTAATAACAATGTTGATAAGTCTGGAAATATAGTTAAAAACAAGTCTACACTAGTTGTACAAAGGTATAATGAAGAAGAATGAATAGACTATGAGGAAACCACTTCTCTTGTACCAAGACTAGAAGCTATTAGGATAATATTTTCTTATGCAACTCATCTGAATTTCAAAACATTATCAAATAGTTGTCAAAAGTGTATTTCTAAATGGATATATAATTTAAGATGTATTTGTTGAACAACCCCCCAAGATTTACAAATCCCCATGTTCCAAATCGTGTTTTTAAACTATCTAAATATTTATATGGTCTAAAGGAAGCTCCAAGAGGTCGGTATGCCAGACATAGTTCTTTTCTTATTTCAAATGGTTTTAAAAAAGGGATAGAAGATCATACTCTCTTTATTAAAAGGATTTCCGAAGACGTTTTAATATTAAAAATTTATGTAGATGATATAATTTTTGGATCTTCTAAACATTCTTTATGTACAATTTTTTCAACAATGATGCATGTTGAATTTGAAATGAGATTAATGGGGGATCTAAAATTTTTCTTCGGATTTGAATTTTTTCAAAACAAAGATGGTTTTATTTTAAATCAGAAATAAATATACTAAGGATATTTTAAAATGTTTTGGTTTGAATAGTAGTAAAGGTAGTGATACACCAATGAGTACCACATGTAAATTGGATGCTGATGAAACCGGTAAATCAGTGTATTTAACCAATTACAAAGGTATGATTGGGAGTCTACTTTATCTTACTACTAGTAGACCTAATATTATGTTTAGTGTATGCATGTATGCTCGATTTCAAGCCAATGCCAAAGAGTCTCACTTAAATGATGTTAAAGGGGTTTTTAAATATCTCAAGTATACTATAAATTTGTGATTGTTTTATCCAAGAGAAAATCCATTTGATTTAATAAGTTATTTAGATGCTGACTTTGCTAGTTGAAAGTTAGACAGAAAGAGCCTCTATGGAACATGTAACATTTTAGTAAAGTTGATAGTATCATGGTGTAGTAAGAAACAGAATTCTATTACATTATCTAATATAGATGTTGAATATATAAATGCAGGTAGTTGTTGTGCTCAAATTCTATGGATGAAACAAACTTTACTATACTATGGATATTAATTTAAACATGTATCTATATACTATGAAAACACAAGTGCTATTAACATCTCTAAGAATCTAGTATCTCATGCTAGAACAAAGCATATTGATGTAAGACATAACTTCTTGAGAGATCATATTCAAAAAGGTGATATCACTCTTGAATTCATTGTTACTGAGCACCAATTGGTTGATATATTCACAAATCCATTGAATCCTAAGAGGTTAAATTACATCATACATGAGTTAGGTATGATAAACTGTTAACGACAGAACCTCCCCATTAGACCTTACTGATATAACCACACTGTTAAACCTTACTGATAGAACCACGCCGTTAGACCTTACTGATAGATCCTCACTGTTAGACCTTACCGATAGAACCTCATTGTTAGACCATACCTATAGAACCTCACCATTATACTTTACTGATAGAACCTCACCATTACACCTTACCGAGAGAATCTCACTGTTAGACCTTACTAATAAAACCTCATTATTAGACCTTACTGATAGAACCTCATTGTTAGACCATACTAATTGAACCTCACCATTAGAACCTACCAATAGAACCTCACCATTAGACTATACTGTTAGAACCAAAACATTAGACATTACTGATAGGACCTCACTATTAGACCATAATGATAGACATCCTAACATTGGGACTTTGCGTTTTTTTTTGTTCTCAACCATAATCTGAAACATTTTCTACTTTTACTTATTAATTTTATCTGTTTCACTTTTTTGATCCCTAAATGATACTAATAAATCACATACTACATTATGATTCATATCAAACCATCTCTCGAACATTTGGCTCCCAAATCATAGAACCTAAACCTCTTCTAAAATCCCGAACTGCTCCGGTTTGATGGTTAGATTGAAGAGGTTGTTGGTCCGTGATGAAGGAGACGAGCCTGGTCCTAAGATACCTAGATCCGAGATGAGTAGTGGAAGCCAGGCAGTGGAAAAGATACTTAACCTACATTTATCGAAGAGGTAAATAGTAGTTGAGAAGGAATTAAACTCAGAGTGGCCGCATTGGAGTCGATCTTCAGTACTGAAGTCACTTCAAGCTTAGGGAGGGGTTGAATGTTTTGCATACAACAATTTACCCTATTACCCGAAGTTGGTGAAGGAGTTCTCTGAGTATCTGAAGTATGGGAAGTCTGAGAATGAGCACCGGATGTCTTCTAGAGTAAATGGAGTAAATGTGTGTTTCTCCTCTGCTGAGTGGGCTGATTGTTTAAGGATTCCTCATGAAGAAATTTATGACAATTACTCAAAATTGGTGCCTCCCACTATTGAGTTCATCATCTATATAGAAGCTTTAGCAGAGTTGATAGGGAGTGGAGTTCCCAGGAATGTCATTGTTGTTGAAATGGAAGGGGTGGATAAGCTGCTTTTCAGATTTTTCCAGCATGTTTTATGTGTCGGGAGAAAATATTTTTCTACACTAATGTTTCAGGGCGTTTTTCTCCTATATCTGCTGAAGAATTAGATAAATATTAACTTTTATAGGCTATTGATGATTCAACATTAAGAAATTACCAAACCAATCTCCAAATAAAATTCCCTATTTCATGCTAAGTTGGTATCTCTTATGTTAAAAGTAAAAGGATTTTTTGGAGCTAAGGAGGGGACTGTTGTTATCAAAGATAACTTTTGCATCCCAAAATTGAATTGAAAACTAATGAAGATCAACTGGAATCCAGGGTTAAGAATATGGGCGAATGATGAGGCCAAGGTTATTGAATAATTTAACCCTATTGATCATCCTACTAGTCCTAAAAATAAGAGAGACCATGGTCTTAAGAAAGACGAAGCAGAGCCTTCCTATTCGGATGAATAAGTAGAAGTTGTTGTTATACAAAAAATAGAGGATTCACACATAGATTATAGGAGTGATCCTGACCTTCCCTCACTTCCTTGTGCTAATACTATATCCTTTGGTGAGCCTATCCCACCAAAGAGACTACCTATAAGGGAGACTATTCTAAGGGATAGTGATGAGAAAACAAGTGAATAAGAAGGGGATTAATATGTCATAAGAGACATTAGAGATTCATCATATGAGGATGAGGATTCTGATTCATGTCAAGATGACTATGAGATAGCTTCTACAGAAAATGATGAGGAATTTTTTAGTATCAATCCTCTAATAGGACATACAAACAGAGTAGAATGTGGAGATAAAGAAGCTGCTAATTTAGTTGAGGCTTGACCTATTTTGGAAGTGGATGAAGATTTTGAGGAGGGAGTGGATATGAACCTTCCTGATAATGCAGTTTCTCAAGGAGGTCTAGAGGAGTTGAATGTGAACAATCAAAATATTACTCAAATTGAGGGGGAGGAACCTCTTTCTACAGGCTTAGTTTCTATTTTTCATGAGATTAAAGGCTGGTCTGAGGACCATGGATTTATGGTGTTGGGTCTAGACTATGATGACTCAGAAGATAAAGGGCCCAAAAAATACCTTTAGTTCCAAACCTCATTTTTTTACTCAAAAATCAACTTTCCCTCAAGACTATGTGAAAAAGGTAGACCATGATTATTTGAAATTATACTTGGAGAGACACTTTGATAAGAAAGACACTGAAATAGAAAGAACAATAGTAGTCAATCCAGGAATCATGACATCTATAGTGGAAAGGATAGTATCTACCTCTCACTCAGCTATGTTTCAGGAGTTCAAGGAATATCATAACCAAGTAAAAGAGTTGGATGATTCTATAGATTTAGTGAAACAATCTTTTGCCAAATTATATTCCTATATGGATTTAAGGACCCAGGCGGACATTGACCTTGCATATGTCCAAATTTTAGTTCCGCAAATGGTCACAGTTTTTGAGGATTTTAAGAAATAAATGGAAACAAATGTGAAAGGGAAAGATGATGATGTCAAAAGACAAATCAGTGGATTGACCAAATCTTTCAAGGAGATAGTGGCCTTCTCTCTGGATCCTCTAGATACATCTTCTTCCACTTCAACTTCTCCTCCAGTTGACGTTGATGCTTTCAGGACCATTGTAAAAGAAGAAGTGGCAATTTTCTCTAGTGGAAATTCCTCATAATCTCAGATCATTTCCATTACAAGGGAAATTCATAAGCTTGTGGGAGTTTTTATAAGGTAAGATACTAAGTATCATAAGTTGATCAAGGATCAAGTTGACTTGTATTAAAATTGGATGTACACCAAGAATCAAATGGATGGTCACATTAAATTGTTGTTGGAGAACTTAAGGATTCCTCCTCTAACTGAGGCCTTTATGGATTAGGTTAACATGCTGTGGTAATTGTCTCCTGCATTGGAATGATTCATGGAAAATAAATATGATTTCATCTCAGCTATGGAAGGATGGGGAAGATTCATTATGGATTTTAGGAATCTTCTTTTACCATTGATTCATGTGGACTACACTCCAATTATTGTCCCTCCTACTTTGCCTACTTCTTTAGCTACTTCAGGTTCCACCAGTACTGCTCCTTTGATGACTCCTACTTAGGCCATCAGATATCTGACCCAACGATTACTCAGAGATCTACTCAGTATAGGTCTTGTGATGCCTCCGTGGCTGCTCCTCCTACCTTAATCACTACCATCCCTCAGCCTATCACTACACCTTCAGCACCTGCATCCTCAGCCTCCAAAGACAAAGCTCCAATGGACATCTATAATGTGGATTGAAAGTATATTGTCTTTGATGATAGTGATTGATGTACTTTTGGTCTCTTGTACTCCTGTTTTATTAATACAAACCATCTTCTATATTTCTTTTTATTATTTATGCTTTTTGATAATCACCAATGGGGAGAATTTGTATATGATCTCTTATATACAGGGGGAGAATTTGTATATTATCTCATATATATAGGGGGAGAAGAGTTTTTATTTGTATATGATCACACCCCTGATGAATTTAGCAGATGTTGTTAGCATTAATTCAAAATTATTATGTGTTAAACATTACTTCAAAATTCTTAACTTTAACGATTCAATGCCATAATTTGTGATTATAAAAAATGGGGAGATTTTTGGACTCAACTATTTTGATATTCCCAAATCATTGTTTTTGATAATCCCAAATCATGTTTTAGTTATGTGATAATCATTTTTTCATCTTATGATAATCATATTTCAATATAATGTCACTATTTACAGTGCTCTCAATCTCACTACTTGATTGGTTCAGTTTGTAGTATAGATTTTATACAAGTACAATATTATATCTACATAGTCACTGATACAAGGTTACCAATACAATGTTATAGTTACAAGGATACTGATACAAGGTTACTATTACAAGGTTACAGCTAAATGGTCACAGATACAACGTCACTGATACAAGGTTGTCATTACAAGGTTTCTGATACAAGGTTATCATTACAAGGTTACTGATGCAAGGTTACCATTACAAGGTTACAACTACATGGTCACCGATACATGGTTAATGTTACAAGGTCACCGTTATAAGGTCACCGCTACAAGGTCACTATTACAAGGTAACCACTACAAGGTCATCATTACATGGTCACTGGTGCAAGAATACTATTAAAGGTTACAGTTGGAGATTGCTGATGTGCACCTAATGTTGAAGCCAACCGATACGAAGGCTACCATTACCAGTCTATCGATTCTTATTCTTCCATACTATGTCAATTTCTCAATATTATTCTAACGGTCATATTTGATAAATTAAATGCCTCTGACATTAATTAATGCCGATTGTAAACTTTTCAGGAGACAATACATGGGACAATATGAGCTACGAGAAAGATTGAATGTGATCTACTCATTCCTATTGTCGGACCTCATATATAGAAGGAAAATTCCATGAAGGAGAGACTAGAGTAACATATACACAGACAAGAAGAGATGGTTTCATGAGAAGTGTGATTGAGATTACTCTCCAGATCAAAAAGCCGAACCATCCAGCAATAACACAAAAAGGACCCACAAGATTCACGAAGATCATTCTGGGATAAACTCATTCCTGCCTTCTATGGTGAAACTAATCTTGATCAAACACCAGATGTAGAACACTGAATACTAGATCCTGGTGTCATGACACACTATTTTGAAGACAAGTTTCAAAGAGATACTTAATCCCCAAATTCTTCACTCAGATGAGTCAAGAACTGATCTGCTAACACATCGAGCTTTATAATCTCAAATCTTAATTTCTTATCTCCATTGTGTTCTTTCATTTACACCTTTGAGAAGTGTGTGTGTCTACTTGTATCACACATTGTCTCATGTGCTTTAATTGTAGGATACTCAATATCCTCACATCAAACTTCACCTCATATGTGTTTCCCACTTATTATTGTGGAAGAGACCGTTTGTGGTTTGTGTTGTTTGTTTTTTCCAAGGAGAACTATGGAAGAGGGTGTGAACCTTGGATAGTTTGTGAAAACTATTGTAAATATAGTTACAGGATGTGTATCATGTTTATTGCTAATATAAACTACATGGTGCTAGGTGATCACTACATGGAGAGGATTAAGTCTCGACATGAGACTGAACCTCTTGTTTTATTTCACTATGTAACTTATTTAGTTATACTCTGTTTTGATATTAACCACTGCTTATATTTGATAAATCATAAAACTATTTTTTCTTACACCTTGAGTGTTAGTTTTGGTTAGTGTGGGTATTTGTTTAATTCAGTAAACATGTTTCAAAAGTTAAATTGGTGTTCTACACTGATTCATATGTGGATTAATCACCCCTTAAGAAACATGTGGACCAATTGAACATTTCCATTTCTACAGCCTTAATTAACTGGGCCGTTTTTCAATTTCGGTTTTTCTTAACCATAATGTTTTTAACAGAAATTTTAATTAGAACTCAATTCACCCCCTCTTAAGTATCCACTCCGACCAACAACATATTAAATATCCTGAATAATTTGTATATCATGTATATCACATATTTTTATAATCCTATTCTTATTAACAACCATGTAATTATTATTTTATGAAAAAATAACATTTATTTGTGAGGTGGTTGTCTACCATACAAATTGGAAACATTATCTTATTCCCAAGAAATATAATGTATGAATATATATGTGATATTATAATTATACAAGTATACAAATATGAAAAAATAATAATATATAAATATTAAATATATCTTTATATCAATCTATAATAGGGGGATATGAAAAATGAATTACATCGGTTTGGGATATGGGAGTCCACTGCAAACAAGATCGAGAGTTTCGTATACCATTTGATAAAATTGGAGATGGTCGTCAATTTTGAAATAAAAATTATAATATATTATTATATTATATATAATGGATATATTATATTTTAATTACTTGAAAAATAATGATGGCAGTGAGAGAGGAAGTATAAAAGGAAGAGTTTATTGATGACCATAAGCTTCGCTAAGAACAACCTCTTTTTTATCAAATGTTAATGACCCTAAGACGTGTATTTTGAAATGGGTAGAAGATATAGAATGTTTCCACGTTTTTGAGGTGGATATTTTGGATTTTTTATTTAAATATGATTCTTTTAAGATGTGTGAATATGTTGTAATGGTAAGTGACCTTTTATAATCAAGGATTGTAATTTCTTAAATACACAAAACTACTCAATAAATAGAAGTCAATCTCACCCCATGTGCCTCAAAATCTGATAAAAATGGATAATAAGAATTTTATGGTAAAAAAACTCCACCAAAAAAATACTTGTATTAAATATGTTATTTCTTATCCTTTCAGCTCACTTTAATTTACAATTTTATTTTTCACCATGATAACGTGTAACTTAAAATTTAACTAGTTAATTTATCTCTTAAGAAAAAAATCAAATTTATAATTAAATGATATTTTAAATAAAATATTCAACATAAGAAATAATTTATATTAAATAAAAATTCTACGTCTGAGGAAAATTTATATAACATAAGCGCATGTGCAGCACAAACCCTCATTTTAACATTAATCACTGTAATTAATTTTTATTGTATGTATTAACTTTTATAATAAAAATTAATTAAAGAGTGATATAGAAAATAAATTATTATTATTAAAAATAAGGAATATATTAAATAAAAAAATCCAATTAATCGGAAGAGTTTTTTTAATATTCATTGTGTAGGCATGATGAAAATATGGATTTCCAAATTGATATTTTTCAAAAGTATAGAACGTTTTAATTTCAAAATTCAATATATATTTTATTGAAACATAATAAAATGGAAAGGGAACTATATAATTAATCTATTAATACTATAAAGAATATATTAAAATAAAATTTAATTTTTATACGAAATAAAGGGAAAGTCATTTTTTAATATAAATCCACCATTTTATAAATATGCAGACAAATTAGTATTTCAAAAAAATATCAAAAAATAAATCAAATAAAATTTTCACATTTAGAATAAATAAATAAGGATTATTTTACAAATATATTTTATATAATTGGTAAAAATTTCATTAATTCTTTCTTCATAGTAATAAACTTTTTAGAGAAGAGTATTTTTTGAAAAGTATAAAGATGTTAAAAAAACTCAGTATTTTTTACTTGATAAGTTATTCTGATATAAAACCATTATAATTAATACTTAAAGGGTTATTATTCTTATCAATACCACAATTTTTAATGGCTATGATATACTAGTCATGTTTAAATAATATTATTAATAGTATATCACTGTTTTTAAAAATATGGTGTTGTTCGTAAATAATGTTATTGGAGATATTGAATTAATTTGAAAAAAGATAATAGAATATCTAGGTTCTACACTGTACAAAACCAAAAATAAATTTAACCCTTTTAATTAATTGAATTTTAAACATAAAACTATGGATAATTCAGCCTTATTACATCCTCAGGTTCCCACGTGCCTTCTTCTACCTAGTGGTTTTTTGGAAAATCATTTACATGGTGAGTGGTATTTTTTCATTGAACATTCCATACACGATCCAGAATCACAAAAAGTTGTTCCTAATAATATTTTTCATACTCCTTTAGTATGATCATTTTGTTATTTACATTTTATGGATCATTTATGTACTTTCTCAGAAGAGATGCATGGAATACATCATTTGAGTAAGAGTTGTCTAGTGCGAGAACCAACCAATAGGCTATAGTCCAAATAAGATAAAAAAATACCAAGGGAATTATAATACTAGGGTATATTTTTACCTTATTTATAAATATCATAACCTTATTTAATTTTTAAAATCTTATAGGCACCTATAAACCAGTATAAAATTTCATATCACACTAATGATTATCACTATAAATTTTCTTTCCCCATTTTAACTTCCCTTATGTGTTTTTTAACAAATCTAACATTCTATATCATTTAATTATCTTGTAAAGGTCCCCGTATATTATATTTGGAAGAATTATGTCTGTATTTTGTTTTTTTGAACTAATTTCCATAAGGGTCATCTTATGGGCCCATTTGAATGTCGGATAGAATGTCTTTGATGTATGAAAACTCAACCAAAGGATGGTCATGATCCCAATTTCGTTGAATTTAATTGAACAATATAATAACATATACTGTAGTTTTTTAAATATTTAATCATAAGGAACATGAATTTGAGTCTGAAACGTAGTTCATAAACTGAGCACTTTATCAATAGCATGATGAAGACCTCATCATATCATTGAGTTAAGCCTTGGAACCAAATCAGACAAAATAAAATGTGGTACTCTATATGACCTTACCACTTCTTTAATTTATATCATAAAATGATGATCCATATAGAAATATTCTCTAATATTGAATAATTTTTTCTAATATTAAGGTGAAAAACTACAAGCCATATAATATTTTCTTATAAATTCTTTTTTATGGTCGGAGGGGGGAGGGGGTCCGATGATAATATTGATTTTGATATTTTTCCCATTTTTATTATGGTATTTGTAATAGTTGTAACATCCCCATAGAATGTTATGTCTCATTCTAAACTAGATTACATATTAATAAATAATATTCATTTTTCATAATAAATACCTTAATTTTTTCCCTGTTGAAAAATTCATTCCCATTGGGCAAGGGTAGGTTCCACGCCCTTCTCACCACACAATTGTGTATTCAGACCCAGTGACCATGCCGATATGATGGGTTATTGCCAAATATGTGGGTTATTCCTTATCAAAAACTATATTAATATATATATAATTCCTATAATTTTTTAAAATTTAAATAACCCATAATTTCCTCAACATCAATGATATTGTAAACCTTAATGGTTTTAATAACCTTTAACCTTGTGTAAAGAAATGTAATGGAAATTCCCCTCAAAATACATTTTTACTAAAACATTTTAAAACAAGGTTTTATTTTTTCAAATATATCAAATAAGTTCATTAATATTGATAAAATATCATCACATAAAACCAAAAAAAGGTTCTATGATACACTAAACATACAATCGACCACAAAATCATAAACACGTGATGTTATACATAACTAATATGTCTATAATAAATCAAGACATATATGATCCCAAAATTGACACAATAATTTAACAATTATATATTTTAATATCAAAAATACCATTGGAAAAAATACATCAACAATTTAATTCATGAATTCCAATATATAAATACTTCAATCATCCCATATAATACTTAAATAATTAACTATGTTTCAACATTTATTAATCATTACATCTTTCTAAACATATGAAATATGAATCAGGTATTAAGATACATCAATCGCAATTTAATAATTCTCATTATCATTAATATCTACTCATACATTACATATTGCATTCATATTCTCATCATCATTATATGTAAAACCATTACTCGTAAAAAGATTTATGATTATCTTCATGATCTTCTCCCCAAGGATATAATTTACCATAATTCTCATACAATCCACATTTAGAACATTCTACCATTAATGATACCATATTGATACAATTGTTATCATCATTTACATTGTCTGAACATTCATTATTCCTAGGTAATTAATTTGTTTATGTACTTATTTTCCATGATCTAAAATTCATCCCACTACTCTAATAAATTTATCGAGGTGATTTCGACCATAATCTTGAAATATAGAAAACATAATCTTCATTCCATCATGATCTCTACCACCCATGCTCTCAATGAACTCTACCATCCTCTTCTTTGGTGAGATAAATAGTTATTTGAGCTATATGTTGTTAATCATATATCATGATAAATTGTTATAAATAATAACCTTATCATTATCTTCAACAATCAGCTAATTTGGTTTCTTATAATCATATTTCAAGTCTCATTAATGTTTTACCATGTACGATCTGGTTCACACTATTGTCTAAAAAATTGGATATTTTCATCAACAAAAATCATAGTGGGAAATAACATAATCATAAAATATAATGTATAAGAATTATAAATTTGTAAAAAAAATCAATCAATTAATCCATAATTTTTACCTACTTTATTATTGATCATATATATTAATCTCTCTATATGATTTTTATTGTTTTTTATTTAAAATCTATAACCCCTAGTAGTGTGGAAATCGATGTGAAATATTTTCTATTATAATGAACTGGGTGATGATTGATCAAACCATAATATTCCCTTTCAAGAAATATTACCCCTTCATAAAAATGTCCCAGATCCATATCAACTTAGATGTTCCAAATATAGATGTAATTTCATGGAATCCACTTTTTCAGTTATTCAATAAAATCATAGTAAATTTTCATATTCCTTAACATATCATTTTACATATACTTAAATATATCCCAATATATATGCTTAGTGGTCTCACTAATGTTTTGAAATCCTAGTTTTAAAAGGGTAACCAACCAATTGCTTTCATACCAACTACAAAGAACCTAATATTCCAACACTGATATATTACATCTGAGTAGATGAATAATAAACACATTTAACAAATAAATACCCATGGACAATAAAGGATTATTGTATTCACTGTCTAGATATAATTATTTTAAGAATTACCCATAACATATACCAAAAAGATATCCCCACATTTTACTATTCATAGACATACCAGACATAAAATGTTTTTTCAAGGATGGGTGAAATGAAACATAATAAAGGGTTAGCTCAGATGCTCGGTAAGGGTTTGAATCATTGTAATCAACTTAACATGAAAATTTTGGTATAAAAAATGAGAATAATTTTTTTTAACCATACCTGGCATAAAATATATAATAATGCCATTCATTTATTAAAACATTGTAGTTCATAAGAAATTAATAATAATGGAATAAAAAAACATGATCTATAAAAACAAATCAATGGAATATGATGTAAATTTTAGGAATATAAATTAGAAATGAAAATTAATAATTGGATGTGACACTCATTGTAATGATTGTAATAGAGGATTGTTTTAACTCTCCAAACCATCATAGTAGTAAATAATCTCTCCCTAGACTGTCATAGTAGACTATTATCAATCCTCATGCCATTATAGTAGTCATGGTACACTCACATGACACTCGTGGTTGAAAAATTCTCTTACTAAATTGGGTTAAATCTCCATTCTAGTAATATTTTTCGAATGAGATCGCAATAATTTCCCAATGCATTGGTGGAGATATAGTTAACAGCCATCACATAATTAAAATCACAATAAAAAATACTCATAATAATAACGAATTTTTCATATCAAAAAACAAAAAAAAATAAAATAAATTGGTATCATTAAATTTTTATCACCTCATATCCCATGAAATGAAATGGGATTCATAATGGCTATATCATATCAGAGAACATGAAAATAAATGGGTTTTATAAAAATTTAATCATAGCATAACATGTAGAAAATAAAAAATATTTATAATCATCATCTAATCTTATACATAAATCATATAGATAAATAATAAAAATTTATCATTGGGTCATATCCCTAGTAATAAATAACTGACATAAAATAAAGTTATCTTAGATGGAAAATGAATTTGAAATATCACATGGAACAATTCGTGATGAAAATAACATTTCCAATAATATAATAATATTTTTAAACAAAATGTTCTAAAAAATGTGAAAATAATTATATTTGAAAACATTCATTGAATAATATAATTTATGCTTTGAAACTTTGAGTGGTCAAGATGCTAGGAAATATACTTCATTAGACACATTTTAAAACATGTACACTTTTCACATTTTCTATAAAATAAAAATGGATCTTATTTATAAAAGGACATGATGATTACATTTTTTCAGAATTCATAAATACATAAAAATAACTATAAAAGCAATTTAATTTTTTTTATTTTTTTAAACATGGTTGTGGAAAAATTGTTTCTAAGTGAGGAGATAAATAATGTATGTTTTATTTAAAACATTCTTCTGAAATAATTATTAAATAAGATAAAAAATGAATGTAATACAATTATTCTTAGGAAATAACTAGATTATAGGAATTTTGAAGTCTCTCTTGACTTTTAGATCAAAATATTTCATTATCAGATTCTAAATAATAAACAATCCTGAAAAATAAATAGTTTATAATATAAAAACTTTATGACATTGGAATATTTTGATTCAAAATCCTTTTAAGATATGGAAAATTATATTTATATTTACATCACATAATTTCTTGAGAAAGATCATAAAATAAATCAATGTCAAATATGTACCCCACATGAAATAAAATTGTAGTGTATATAGAGTGTTTCCCATATAGAAAAATGTAAGATTAAGATCTTTTATATGCTTTGGTGATATATGAATCATAAGACCCATGATTAAATAAAATAAAATAAAATATATATATATATATATATATAATGAAAACATGGAAATTCATTATATATATTTTCTATAGGGCGGTATATATACCACATAAAATAATATAGGTTCATAAAATAAAATATGTTCCAATGAATATAATTTGCAATAATATCACTTGTTGTAATTCTAAACATCCTTCACAATAATATGATCATCATGTATTGTAAATAAATGTTTAATATAAATATAATAACTAAATTTATATATATCATATCATATAATATTTATTTATGACCTTTCATTACCTATTTGTTAAATGTTTCATTTTGAATTCATGTTTCGGGTTAGAATTGCTCTGTTTTTGAAGTACATTTTAATTTTGTATTTTCTCTCCTTTTACATTGATTATAAAGACAACATATCAAGAATTTTATGCATGGTATAAATATCATATATGTTATATATATATTTATTTTGAGTAATCAATAAAAATTAGATATAGAAAATGAACTACAACATTCATGGAGATTGTTGGTTATATAAATGTATGAACTCTATTTCTGTTGTTTCAAAATACAAAACAAGAGAATTTTAAGTGATATAATAACTTGGAAAAATAATTATTATTTTATATGTATCATATATTATGATTATACCTATAATTATTTACATGTAAAACATTAGTGATGAATGAATCACAATACATCGTAAGGTGGGAGTCCAACAGACACACGAGCGGTGTTATTGATGTCCCATGACATATAAGGTAAAAATGAATAAATGATATTATTATAAAATAAGTATATTAATATAATATATATCATATATAAACATTAAATATATCATTATTTACTATTGTGAGACATGTTGATGGAAATAGAATTACATCAGTCTGTGAGGGATAGTCTACTGTACACATGATCGACAGGTTTGTTTCCCCTTTGATGGAAGAGGAGATAAATATATAATGTTCAAAAAATATAATATTAGTATATGTTAGATAATATTGGTATTATTATGAAATTATTTATTCATGGGTGAACATGGTATGAGAATAATTTAAAAATTAAAGAGTTTATTATAGATATTTCTTGTTCCTAAAAAACATTATTGAGTCTCTTATTATGCACCATTGGATTAAAATTTTAAGTCAAATTAGGATCTATAATTGGATATGTTTTTTGGGATAATTTTTTTTAGGGTTTTTTTATCCAATTTAAACAATAGGTGAGAACATGATAGTTGAAGAAATTTTTTTTATAAATAAAGAGTGGATTTTTTAAAATACCTTAACCTAGTCAATATTGAGATGTCACCCTCACTTGAATGAATAAAAAATCGTTTAATAATTCAGTGGAGGGATGATATGGGGAAAACACACCACAATAAAACAGAATCATGTTATAAACATTAAATTAAATAGCCTATGAGTTTACTTAATTTTACCATTTTTGTTTCCCCATGATAGCTTATATCTATTTATTTATGTTGGTAATTTATCAATGAATAAAAATTTTCAAATGATCTAGAGTAGATAATTAGAACCAAATTATTTTAAATACGAAATTATATTTTTATATAAACATAAAATGTCTCTGTAAAATTAATTCTAACATATGCACATGTAATGAAAACCTCAGTTTAAACATTAATCACGGTAATTATTTCTTACTATTTTCATTATTAATTAAGACCAAAAAATAATATAACCATTATATATAATATAAATTATTTTAATTCTAAATAATTAATCTATTTTTGAACATTAAAATCAAAAAAAAATATAACGAATTTAATATAAATCCCATCGGTAAGAAGAAAAAATGGGGTTTTAATGAGAATAGTTACTAAATTATAAAACTTTTTTCAGCCAAAAATATAAGTGAAATTGATTAAAATGGTATATATTTTAGTATTAAAATTATAATTGAACTAATTTTACTTTTAAAACCATAAAATATGAAAATTTATTTTGGAAATTATTTACACAAAAAGGGTATTGTTTTTACGAAAAATTATAATTTTTTTCAAATACATCAAAATTTTCATTTTCATGAAATTCTCAAACATTTAGTCAAATATAATTTTAATGTTATGATCTAAAAAATTATTATTAATATGCAAAATATATTTTACAAATTCGGATGAAATAACATTTAATATTTTTCAAAAAAAATATAATACATTTTTTGAGAAAAATAGTATATTTGAATCAAATATGGACTTTAGTAAAATTTTCATTAATTTTTTATAAATATGATTTCACTACATAAAAACATAATAAATAATATTTTAACTATTTATATTAAAATTATTACCCCCATGTTTAATTTTAGGTTATAACTGTAATTTTTATATGGTATTATAAATAATAAAGTGTGGTTCTTTAAAACTCGATCTTCCATGTGACAGAGGATATTAAAGAAATTAAATTTATTAGAAAAAAATGACATAACAAAACTTCAAAGTTATACACTAACTCTGTTATATATTACCCATATTGATGTTTATGTGAGTCATGATTATAATCAATTGATTTTTATTACTAAAAATATAATATATGTTTTGGAGGATTCATTATGATTTTAGAAAAAAAATCAAATAACTCCAAAAATACATTATCTAAAAGGAGAAACATAATTTTGACTATTTATACTCTATATAGATTATATTACATATTTAATTTGATTTTATGATGTCAAAATAAATTTATTATATTTAAAAACTATTAAATTTTTAATATAAAATTCAATTGTCTCTGAAAATTATGAAAAACTCGTCAGTTGAAAAAAATTATTAAATTATTTAGAAAAACAATTTTTTAAATGATTGTCTTGATTTTCCAATTTTCACTTCTAAATGAGAATACTAAATTATTAGAAATAATTTTTTCATAATAAAACTTTTTTTAGACTTTTTAAATGTTACATTTGACTTTATAAAATTATATTATCTTTTATATTTAAATTATATTTATTAATAGTGATATTTTAGTAAAATATAATGTATTTAAAAAAATTAATTCATAAAAAAGTGTTCCTTGTTTGAAAATATAAATTTCTTATAAATACAATTTTTCATCCATTATATCGTAATTTAATTTTTATTAACATTGATACTTGATCAATTAAAATGTGACAATAAAAAGGACTCAATGTGGTAATTATATTTTTGGATGAAAGAATAAAAATTAATACTATTAGAATCTTGAAAAATAACAATTTATTACAATAGAAAATTTCATACGTAAAATATGAGTGATGCTGAGATTTTCATGGGGTTATTTGGAGAGCATGGTTTGGGTGAGGATCTCAATAATCATTAATTTATCCTATAAAAAGATTCATTAAATAATAACTTGTTTAATCTGTTATTGAGATTTGTAAAGTTCAAATCTAATTTATTGTATATCAATTAGAAGCTCGGGAAAATTGTCTTCATATGGTATGATCCTATTGTTCTTGGTCATCACTTTATCTACATGTACCAATTTGACTTTATTATAAACCCTAATAAACTTGTCATAATGGTTTTTGTAAGATGAAATTTTTTAGTAGTTATGATACATAACAGACTATTAAATCTAACATACTATAAAATATCCAAAAATAACAAAGTTAGTTCATGTGTTTACAATAACTTAATTTATTAATATGAAATTTATTGATTTAGAAAATCAATTTTATTTACAAATATTCGGGTTATTACTATTTTTCCTATCATAAGGCTTCAGGAGATGAATGTAAGACTTTGATGAAATCATAGAATTTTGAACATTATTGAATAACATTGACGATTTTAATCATTTCCTACTTTCTAGAATCATTATATGGATTCTTGGAACATTGTAAGACTTTGGAGAAAATGATGTTTTTACATGATATGATTTTAATATAATCTGAGAGAATGTATTTTTATTACACTGTGTATGTCTCCCTCAAAAAGTTATTTCTATATTAAGATAAGAATTTCCCCAATATAAAATTTTTTCAAGAATAAAACATCAACACAAATTGAAATTTTTATATTTTTTTCTAAATGAAATTGAAGCACCCAAAGAAGAATCTTATTCTTCATTATAAGGCTTTAATAATGGATATCTTTTATATCCCTATAAAAAGATGTTAATATGTTATGAAAAATTAGATGTTTAGATAGATAAATAATTGAGTTTCTAGATTTCATATATAATAAAAATGAAACTATATGGGATGATACAATAAAAACATAATTATTCTATAAAAATAACAAATAAATAATATTGTGTGTGACCTAATCTAGAAAAGAAATAACATATGATATTCATGTTGGGAAATGGATGATCCAATAACAAGGAAAATAATGTTTCAAAAAATATGTAATTATTTGGAAATATATAAATATGATGATTCTCTTTCTATGATCTTGAATTCTGAACATTCTAACGGTAAAATAATTTCTTATTTGAGCGTATTATTAATAAGATCAAATAAGGAGAACAAAAACATGTATTTCATTAGGCTAAAATCAATTAAAGAAGGTTTAAAGATTAAATCTGTGAAGCTCCATTAATGATTGAGATTTTTTTCATGAACAACATCATTGTGATCCGTGCATGTGTGAGTATTGTTTTTAACAATAATTAAAATTGAATTTTGTATATTTTTAAAATACTAAATATTAAAAAAATAGATTAGTTATATTTAAAAGAATAAATGATTTTATATTGGGATTTTATATTGTTTTAATGATAAAAATGGTGGATTAGTTGGATGATTTTGAGATGATTAATTCATTCCCATTGAATTATATTTATTATTTTATGAGAAATAGATTAAAAAATGGGTGGAATTTATAAGGCCTATTTTTTTGAAAAATCCATGAGAAAAAAAAGTTCACATGAATTAATCAAAGAATAAAGATTGAATTATATTATGGAGTTATTTATCTATAATATATTTTTTATTTTCAATATACCATTTTTTTATGAACTAATTTATTTAATAGAACAATATATTCATGTGAATATGAGAAGATGAATTCGAGAATAAAATATGAATAAAAGCTATTTGATGTTTTGTTTGATAATCCGAATGAAGATTGGGAGAATATAAGAGAAACGAATCTATCAATATTGAAAAATATTTATTAATCCTTTATATCTTATATGATTTATGAATAGAGTGATAAATAAAGGATTCAAGTGATTAGTGTACATCACCAGGAATGATTTTATGAATTTTTTGAAGGGTATAAATTTTATGAAAATTTTATTATGTACTGTGTTCTGGTGGCATGTGTTGAGAAGGAAGAATAATATTCTAAAGAATAATTTGATGCTAGATATATATAGATATTTAGTTTTACATAAATAATGGGTATACAAGTGGGAAGTAGAAGTATCAATGCCTTTGAGGATATAGATAATCACTATGAGTGAAGTGAAATCCCTAAAAAATTGACTTATGTACTTCATGATGATGATGAAGAGAACTAATTGTATATGCATATAATGAAACTATGGGATTATAATAAGATGACTTGTGTAAAATAGTGATCCAACATATTTCTAATATGGTTTGTATTATTTATAGAATGATACTTGGAAAACCATAATTATAATGATGAAATGATTCTTGTGTGGAATCGTTAACATGGGAATCCCAAGTTTGGGAATGATGGGTTTCCATGCAATATTCTAACTATCTAAATAATTTATACTATCATTAAATTCAATCCATTATTTCATTTGGTATTTTATTTATGATTTAGAAGCTTAGATATATATTCATTGAGTGTCTACATAGGATATAAAGGAAATAAATTGTCTTATGAAGAAAGATAAAACACTATTTGATGAAGGTGGTTAGAGTTTTGAACATTTATTATAAAGATCAATTGGTTTTCATTCTTATTGCTCCATAAGCACAAAGTGTAAATAAGTCTACATTGATGATTCACTGAGTCACATTTAATCGAAATATAAGTATTAGATAAAACCTATCCCTGAAGAAGTAATTTTAAATATGTTTTCATATATTAAGGGACTAATTGATGAAAAGTCGCTTCTATAAAAAGGGAATAATAAAATGGAAGAAAAATTGGAAATAAAAATGAATTCCATAAATAATTTCACATAGAATTTCATGGAACAAGCACAATCATCCTGTCATTTTAATGAAATACTCATTCAAGCCTATGACGAGTTAAAAACAATATTTTGGGAGAAAATGATTCTAAAAATGTAATAAATGAAGTCTTATGTGCATTATAGAAACATTTTAATGTTTCATTTATTGTTAAATCTATCGATATATAAGATAAATTAGTTAAATAGATAAGAAAATATATTATTGATATACAGAAAATGTATGAGGATAAGAATCTAAATATGGAGAATATATATAATGATAGAATATACTCACTTATGAATGTGATGAATTCTATCATGATGAGGTGTTTTTAGATATATTTAAAACTAAGATAATAATTTATAGAAATATTGATTCTTTACAAATAGTAGAGAAGAAATTTGATACCAAACAAAAAAATAAAGATCCTACATCTATGAAGAATCATAATGGTGGAAGAGGGATTATGAGATGATTTTGAGCAGCTTACATTTTTAACCCAAGGAAGAAGAAAACCAAGAGTACAAATAATGATTTTATAATAGAATATATATTTTATTTATGTCAATAAAAAATGAAAATATCAATACAAATATGGAAGAATAAAAAAATTCATTTAACCACTAATAGGTCATGGATATATAAGAGAATTTCCAAGAATATAATATTATTAAGAGTATAAAAATTTGGGGTTCTAATAGTACAATATAAAGAATATTATGGTAGATACCATATATATAAATTTAAAATAAAAAGGATTATTAGAAGTTGGTGGTATTTATGTTGATTTGGGAAGAGAAATATCAATTTATGGAATGATATGTAAATATATAGAAATAATATATGTCAAATATAATATTGTTCAAATGATGAATAATGAGAAAAAATTTATAAATTCAATAATTTCCTAAAAATGAAAGTGAATAATTACATAATGAGCATATTTGAAGCACATAAAATTTCATATCATCTATGAAAGATTTTTGGATTTTATTATGGAAAATTCCTACCAAATATCATCGATGTAATGAATAAAATATTGAACTAAAATAGTATATGAATCAAGACAAGGAAAAAAATTAATTAGCCTTAGGTTCCAAAATTGATAAAGTGATTTTACCAAGGTAATAGAGAATGTTAAGAAGGATTTCATACCAAATGGTTGATGAATATTATAATAAATTCATATGTAATGTTAGACCATAAACAATTTTCTGTTTCACATTAATCAATCTCAGACATTGATTCAGCTGAATGGTACCCTGATCCTTGTTGGTTACATGGATTCAATCACATCTCCCCAAATTCTAGAGGATTTCAACAAGCAGTTAGGTAATAGGTTATCTCTATAGGGAGACTATGCCCAATTGTTGTAGTTTAACATAGTGGTTAAAAATATACAACCAAAAGCAGAAGTAGTAAATCAATCAAACAATATATTAACATCAAAAAGTCTTATATATGAAACAATACCATAAGTAATCTCATAAATAAATACGATCAGGTCGTGTAGGTAAAAAATAAAAAAAGTACATAGAAAATAAAAAAATACATTAATGTCCATAAAATATCCTTTTTAGAATCACGAGAATCATCTCAATACTGTTCCCCCAACTACTAATAATGGAATAATTCAAAGCATTGTCCTAGGGGAACAATCTATGGTATCTATCTATGTACATAATTCTTGTTTGGGTACCCAATGGTAGACCGAGTAGGATGTGAGAATGAATCATGGTACGGCACCATGCATAGTGTCTATAACAGATCATAGTTGTCTAATACTATCAAAATTAGAGTTCATGATATAATAGGTATAACAATAATGAATTTAATGTTACCATGGAAAAATTATACATTCGAGTGATCCTATATATCCCTAAAATTCTTCATAAAAAACAAGCATCGATATCCTATAACAGGTAGAAAATAATACAAAGGATTTAAACACCAAGGCTATGTCATATACATGGTTTATCATATCACCCAAGATTGTTCCTTATAAATTGTATCTCATATCATCCATGTCTGAGTTGAATAATAATAAGTGAAACATTTACCATGACCAATCCAAAAAATAAGAAGTATCAAACCCAATGGGACATATCCAAGGTATATAAGACAAATTTATCCACATCATGTCCCAAGATCATCTTTATGGAAACTCGGTAATGATACTAACGGAGTCCATGGATCATATAACAAAGAATGTTCAAGATTAGTCCATAAATCTAAATCCATGATTTATAAATTTCCTTGGAATCCTATGGAAGCATGATCCAAGGAGTGGACATGTCCATGTCTTCTTCTACCATAAATCAAGACCCACAGGTGAAACTCCATTGGTCTCTAAATGGAATCATGATCTCTGGAATACAAACCAAAGAATCCCCAAAAATTTCAATTCACATCCCATTTGATCATGAAATCACAATCATTCATGTTCCACATGTATAAACAGTAATATAAAAATCTATATTAACCATTAAATTAAATCATGAAAGGAATATAATGTCAATCGAGTAAAAGGAGGCGTCTCCATTCCTTAATTAATCTACTAAATATAATTCATTTATAAATTGGTTTACTATCACTTGAAATTATTTAACACACACCCCATGGGTGGTATAAAAAATGAAAACCCCATAGGTACCCCCTAGGGGTGAGCTTTGATGGGGAAAAATATCCAGTAAGTCTCAAGGAACTAGTGGGAATCCCTAAAAGGTTCTATTATGTTGTATATAATTATTCAATTATTTTTTTCGGCCTACCAGGAATGAGTAGTGGGTAGAATAATGGAAACATGATAATTAAATAACCAAACCACTTGAGAAAAGTATATTACACTCATCTTAGGTCCATCTAGAGTTCTCTTACCATGTGAACATTTTATTCGACTCGTATGGGAAGTAGAATGAAGAATGGTAAAAATCCCTTAAAGTAAGCCTTATTATCATAAACCAAAATAAAGAAAATGATACGATGAAAATGGAAAAATTGACAAATAAGATTGGAGTACTCGGTGGTATAGATCCAATGAGGCTGACCATGCTCAATTTTGTGATTGGACAATGAATGGTGGAAAACCCTAAAATTTCATTCAATGAGGGATCCCCACAACAACTATTTTCAACCAATGAAGAATAATATATTAAATACATTTAAATCGATTTAAGGTATTATTTTACATTTTCCAAAAATATTAGGATGCATGGTTTTTCTACATGTTTTTCTAAACCATATTCCAACCATACACCCTTTGCTGTATGAATGGGCACCTCGCATGGTTAGTTCACACTGTTTGCCTAACCACACACAAATTGTTTCTCATCTCACATTCTAAAACCCCATAGGATATCACAATAGCATCCACATCCTTACACATGGTTTGAAACATCGTGTGTGATAATTTTTCCATCGTTCTATGCCTCACATGGTTAGTTGTAACCATGGTTTCATCCATGCATGGTTTGTAATAGCCATGAATCTTTCCTTATTGTTCAAAAAATCTTGGTTCCAATCTCAGAACAAGATCCTAAAACCATAAATAGCTTGTTAACCATAATGAGTATTCTCATTGGTCCATAAAAAGAATTTAATGCAAAATTTAAAAGATGTTTACCACATATAAAACCCAGTATCATACAATATTTCCCATTAAATTAGTTCATCTAAGAATTTCCCTCTCACAGGTGGTCATGATTCATCTATGAATAACTCCATCCACTAAGCACATACATTATCCTCCCACTACCATGTCTCATCCGGTAAATGGTCATGCCACCGTAGCACCCATACTAGAGAAATTTACTGGCCTCATAGAACCTTTGAGATCAAATAAATTATACAAGTTGGATGATTCTCAATGGACACATCGACATGTAACTCCACCTCATTGGGATGCAACATCTGAGATATGTCTAAATGAAGATGGTGAAGCAATGATTCCGGGAGTGTAACATGCATTCCATGGTTCCTCTGAGGTAATTTCAACTGATAGGATACCTACCTGACTCTGTCTATAATTTACAATGGCCTAACATATCAATGTGAATGATTACCCTGGATTATGATCCATATTGGTCCCAAATATGGTGAGATATGTAAGAAAAACAAATTATTGACCTCAAAACCCTATGGTCTTTTGTAACGATTAGCCTAAGATTTTATTCAAGATTGTGTAGTGTCCATCCACTTATTCAACAACTGGACCTTCTCAGAAGTCTCTTTCATGAGATCAGGTCCATGTAATATTTCCCACCTGCCTCTATCAATCGCAGGGGTGATCATCATTTCCTACCATACAAATCCCAATATAATTCCATCTATATCATTTCCAAGAAGAAATTTTTATTGTTGAACCAAACAAGGGGAATATTCCATTCCACAGAGCCCCGAAAATCAAGGATTCATTATTGCAACATGACCTCATTAACCTATAACGTATGGTCAGATCAGCCACCAGTCTTAGTTTGTATGTCATTCTCAGTAGCATCTATGTACCAAATTCCATTTTGAAACACTCATATAATTGAGATATAAACCAAACATCCACATATGAAATGATAGTTCAAGGTACCCTATGATGTCATACTTTATCATGGATATACAAACTATCATGAAAATCTCCACCTATATTCTACTTGATCTAATGAAAATTAGAAAACTTCATAATATTATAAAAAACAACAATAATTGAATCAGTTCCTTGAGGTTAGATAATAAAACAAGTAACGAAATAGAACATGAAATCTTTACACTTCCTCTTAAGAATAGGTAATTATAGTAATATTCTGACTTGTAGCTAATGTTTTACCTCTATCTTATGATAGGTGAATCTTATCCTAACAAAACCATCTACTTCTCTTTTTATACCCATCCACTTGTACGAACGGAATATTATATTATACGAATATTTGAAATTGGGGTTCACTACCCAAACCAAGGCTTGAAACTCTCATTCCATCTCCAAACAAAAGTCCAGTCGAACCCATATGCGACCACATACATGCTTGATCTCATCCTCACCCACAATCAATCCAGGGGGTGGGTCCTCACCTACCACAATCTCACATAGTTCTATGCCATTGAATTGGAAAAATTCTCATTATAAACATATCCAGAATAGTAGAGGTCATAGCTAGAGAATAAATAATGATCTTACTATAACCATCATGTACCTCAATGTGAATCTAAAATAAAAATCAATATGCAGCCACTCACCATAGGCCTACTAAAATTCCTATATCAATGTTCTTCTTCTTAGTGCATCAGCCACTCAATTTTATTTTCTAGGACTATATGGAGGACATATGTCAAAAACCATTAGGTATTCAACCCTCCTTCATGATCTCATATTCATATCATGGTTTTTAAATATATTCATGATGAATTTATCAACATGTGAAAAAAATAATTCTCTCCCAGAAAATAATGTCTTGAACAACACAAAGAATAAAAAAATACATCAAACATAAGATCATATGTTTTGTAGTTCCTATCATGTTTCCTCAATTGTTGAGACACACATTTAATGACTCTTTGTCCATTAATCATCACATATCCAAGACCAATACCGGATTCATCTATGTGAGTTGTGTACCCTGTTCCATGCTCTGGAAAAATTAAAACTAGTACAGAAGTCAGTATCTCATTCATCTTCTTAAAGGTTTTCTCACAGGTATCCTCACATACAAATATCACACCCTTCTTTGTGAATCATGTATTTGGTTATCCACGTAATGATAATTACTATATGAGTGACTTCTAATATCTAGTTTTCCCCCTGAAACTCTGTGTTTCAAACACGTTCTTGGGTATTTCCTATTAAACTACATCTCCCACCTTTATTGGGTCTACTGATACTCCTATTCATGATATAATATAACCCAGGAAGCGAATCATATTAATATATTAGTGTCACCTTGTGAGTTTATCATATAACTATTATCTCTCAAATTTATCAAAAATGAACTCTAGATGTTTGGAGTGGCCACATCAATTGTAATAATACACAAAGATATCACCCCTAAAACCCACCCCATAAGAATATAGATAAGTATGAAATGCTTAGATCATCAATACCAGGAAAATAGTTTTCACATTCATAAGATGAAATGAAAAAACCAAATTATCATATAGAACATACCTATTATCAAATGTTTTATGAGGTATGTCATCATGTCAAAGATGAACCAGGTGATATTATGATCTCAAGTCAGTTTTTGAGAGCACTCAATCTCCTCGTCACTAATGAAAAAACTCATCATTACACATTATGTTATATTGGTCTTTAACAATTAGTTTGTTCAATTTCCATTAATCAATACATATACTAATTTCACCCACTGTCATTTTCATAAAATGTACTGGATTATGCCATGGAGAAGTATTGGGTCATATAATCCCCTTTCACTCAAAAATAATATAGCTTCCTCTTGATTTCCAACAACTTCATCATAAATATCCTATAAGAAGGAATGGATACCAGTTTAGATTATATCACTATCTCAAGGGAGAACTCAACCTCCATCACAAGAGGTAAACTCTAGAATTTTTCTTGTAAAATATCCTTGAAAAGGTAAACTATTGGAGGGAAATCTATTTGGCACACTCCCGGATCACCTGGATTCAAACTATGAATCTGGTATATCATCTCACCAATCTTTCAATGATGTGGTCCATCTTAGATCTCTTGAGAATCCCATCCCTCTTTAGGGGTATATATTTTACCCTCTTGTGATGTGAAAGTCACCCTCTAGTGATAGCTGTCACCGTAGGGTCAATAATCTACTTGCTAGTCCATCCCAACTATGACTTGGAACCAAAACATCTCATTGAAAAAAATATTCCAATTGTAGTGGAACTCACCATCCTCAATAATGAACTCCATGAACTAATGTAAGTCCACCTTTATAATCACCAAAAATGTTTCAAGCATCATAACACCGTCATAAAACAATATCCCAAGCCCAAGGATCTCCACAACTGCTACATATAAAAAATGATGTGATGAAACCATGTCAGTAAGAGAAGATAAATATTTCCAGGCTACTAAAATTGTACTTCTCATCATAGAATATTCAGGGCCCTACTCTGCATGTATAGGATGTACATAATATATCTGGACCATACCACAACCCTATGACAGAACATCACTATATATAGTAGTCCCATTCTACTAGCTCGGTACCACTAGTGTCCGGATGGCTTGGAAATGACCACCAACACCTCGGTCTAAATAAATGGTACTACTATAGATTCCTTCCTATCATGGAGACGATAAACCTAATCCTTAACCTTGTGTCAGAGCTAACCCACATAGTCTAATTTCTATATGAAATGTCCTATATAAACATTTTACATGGATGATCTTATAGAAATATCTACACTTAATTGGGTCATGATTGAATTGATCCCTCATGTGCGACCATTTTCAATACTGATAATATAAAACCACAGTTCCATAATTAGTGGCCTAGATTGTAATCATCTCAAAGGAAGCCTCAAAATCACACTTCATACCTAAATATGTTGAACCATTGGGTGAAGAGACTATATGTCATGACCCATCCTCGGGGCCCGTGCCGTGACTACCCCAAGCCCGTCTTCCATAGGCCAGGGCTGGCGACTAGCACCATGGTGTAAATCCTGGTAAAAGGGAAGGCATTGCCTTTGTAAAGTAAACAAGCACCTCAGATTAAGAAAGCGGAAAAAGTAAACACTAAGTAAAAACAGAGTACAACTGTAAGTGCGGAAAAGTAAGTGGGCCAGTATACAAACCCAAACTGAAAGTAAAGTAGAACTCGAAAGGGAAAACAGCAACTGAAAAGTAAAAGCTGCTACACCGAGCTGTCCACTGGAAATCCCACCTAACGGGTGGGTATAGATAGCTCCACTGCTCCTCGGGTCCCTCCGTCCACTCCGAACACATCCCACCCAGTGGTCCACCTCCAGGTACTGTCCTGCTCTGCAAGCCTCAACCACGATCAACGTTGTCCGTCGTCTGCAACCAACACAATGTAGTGCGGGCATAGCCCGTGCAGGGGTGAGTATAAGCTTCTCAGTCGGGACACCGAGACCCCTGAAGGTCTCCCAAAATCCAGAAAGGATAAACCACAAAGGAAAGATACAATCATGAAGTAACAACCGACACTGCTTAGGTATATGCCCATACATATACCTAAGTCATCAATTCCAATACGCTCCAACCATCGAGCCCAAGTACAACTCAGTCCACACAGGAAAGTATACGTATTCCACACAGGGAAGAAAAACGTAATCCACACAGGATAGCACAACACAATCCACACAGGAAAGAAAACAGGATTCAGCTCACACAGGTATACATCATCGAAAAGGTGAAAGAGATGACCAGACATAGATACCGAATCATCTAAGCTGGGACCCACATAGGATACAAGACCAGTTGTCTTAATTTTTTCATCTATGTTGGGACCCACATAGGATACAAGACCAGAACTGAACCATCAAAGCTAGGACCCACATAGGATACAAGACCAGCACAGCTAGGACCCACATAGGATACAAGACCAGCTGTCTTCATTGATTCATCTATACTGGGACCCACATAGGATACAAGACCAGTGTTGAATCATCTAAGCTGGGACCCACATAGGATACAAGACCAGCACAGCTAGGACCCACATAGGATACAAGACCAGTTGTCTTCATTGATTCATCTATACTGGGACCCACACAGGAAACAAGACCAGTATTGAATCATCTAGGCTGGAACCCACATAGGATACAAGACCAGCACAGCTAGGACCCACATAGGATACAAGACCAGTTGTCTTCATTGATTCATCTATACTGGGACCCACATAGGATACAAGACCAGTATTGAATCATCTAAGCTGGGACCCACATAGGATACAAGACCAGCACAGCTAGGACCCACATAGGACACAAGACCAGCTGTCTTTATCGTCGTAGCTCACTGAGGATCTCTTCCCAATCGTTGTCGCAGTCACAGTAGCAGTCGCAACCAGCACTAGGGTTCCCGCACACAGCAAGCTCGTTCGGGAGGGTCCGCTCCACGAGCCGAGAGGCTGATACATCAACAGCCACATTTCCCAGAGTTGATGTATCCAAAAGTTCTGTATCGTAAATTGGAACCCAACGTCGCAAAGGGCGCGTCGATCGGACGTCCGGTCTGAGATTTATTGGCTTTTTCGTCCTAGGGGCCCGGTTGGTTTTTAAGGAAAAACCAACCCGACCGTACTCCACCTGCGTCCAAAACTCGGGTGGAATACGCCAAAAGATCTGTCTCACTAAGAGGACCTCAAAAATGTCGACGGCACATCATTCGGACGTCCGTAGCTCAAGATATGACAGTTTCCGCTCCGAGGGCCCGGTTGGTTTCGTGTACGAACCAAACCGGATGAACTCAAAGTATTTTGAAACCTTGAGTGAGATATTCCTAAACGACCTTCTCGTTCTAAGGATCGTGTCGCCACTGACGGCGCGTCAATCGGAGGTCCGTAGACCGAGTTATGGTCATTTGAACCCAAACAGTCCGATAACGGGGGTTTTGGGCACGGACCGACCTGGCCCGAGACCCCCCCCCCCCCCCCGGTTGGGCCGAACCGGGTCGACCCACCCCGGACAGGGTCGGCCCGGCCCGGCACGGCCTGGCCCGTCTCGGCTGGGGTCTACCCGGCCTGGCGGCCCGGCCAGGCGCCGGTCCGGCTCTGGACAGCGCGCCCATCGCGCTGTCTGGCTGGGCCTTTGGTCGAGCCGTTTTGGTGAAGGGGGGGGGGGGCGCCTACCCCCCTGTGTAACCCCCCCCCCCCCCCAAATTAATGGGGGGCCGTTTGAATCAGAAGGGGGAATTTAATTCCCCCGGCCCCTCCCCTTTCCGGCCGGCCCGACCTGGCCGGCCGACTCCTTCTCAACGGGACCGGTGGTGGCCGGTCCCCTTCCAGCTCCATAAACGGCGGCCCGGTCCGGCCGCCGGTCACCTTGCTCTGTCGCGGCCCAGAACCGGTCGCGGCCCTTGTCGTCCGGCACGGTGCGACGACACCGCTCCGGCCGCGACGCCTTCGATTTCCTTCGACACGGTGTGACGGCATCGCGTTCTTAGACTTCTTTCCACGGCGCGGCACGACGGCGTCACGTAATACTTTCCGTGTGATTCCCGCGTGGTGCGGCGGCACCACGCCATTCCGTTCCATCCACAAAGAATCAAACATGAACATAGGATGGGGTTTGGCCATGTTTGTGCGGTCCGGCCCCCCACTCGTTAAACGATATCATCTAGTCAAAAATCCACGATAATCGATAAACTAGATTCATGAACGGAAATAATTAAATAAAATAATCCCCAACCTCCGTTCAGGAATGGTGTTCGTCAAGGAGCCGCAGAAGATGAGCGTCGTGGAGGTCGGGCGTCGTGGGAGAACGTCGACGTCGCGAAGCGAGGATTCGAAGTCGTTGACAGCGATTCCGTTGCGGAAAACCGTCGCGGAAGAGACGACGCAGAAGAAGAATGCCGCGTCGCCGATACGGCATCGTGGAAGAACCGTGTTCTTCGGCGGAGAAGTTCTTCATTGAAGAATGGTGTTCTTCGCGTTCTTCGTCGAGGTTGAAGAAGAAGATGATGCTTCCCCAATCCTCTCAAGGTTGCAAAACTCTAACATAATAAAATAAGACTAAGTCTTATTTTATTAACACAACCTACCATTTGAATTTCAAAAGTTTGAAATTCAATAACCACACACAACTCACCTCATTAAACTTATTACATTTAATTCATAAGTTATAACTTATGTTAACAAAAATTAAAGTGAGAGTTGAGGGGGGTTAGAGGATATGAAGGGGTGGGGTTCGTGTGGGCCCCACCACCCTCATAACCTCCCAAGGGAGGTTGGGTGGTTACCCAACTTCCATCAAGAACTAACACTTAGAGTAAAATAATAAAAATTGTAGTGTAATTATAAAATAAACTTCCACAATTTTTATTATCAACACTCGTGTAAAAGAAACTCTGGAATAGGAGTTCCTAAGCAAATACTGGCGCTGCGGTTTCATCAGTTCCCTCGAAATTCGATTCAGAGCACCGGTTGAAAAGATAGAAATCCCCGCTCGTTCGTTCACTGAACGTACCCGAGCCAAAATTTAGAAAATTAATTCTGGGCACACCGGGCCTCGGAATTAGGCGCCGTTAGAAACTGCGTTCATGTAAAATTTCAAAGAAAATTACGAAAAACATTTCCTTAAAATTTCCGGGTCTTTACATTACTCCCACCACAGGGCTTTACGTCCCTGTAAAGCATTAACACAAACTAGGGATACAAAGGCGGTAGAGCTAGGCGGTAAGCCACCTCGCCAATCCTGGTGTGGACCTGGAAGGGTCCGATGAAGCATGGAGACAACCTTCCACCTTGGCCAAATCTCTGTAATCCATGTCGAGGTGAGACACGGATGAAGACGTGGTCGCCATCCGCGAACTCCAGTGGCCTCTGCCTCCTGTCAGCATAAGACTTCTGCCGGCTCTGAGCTGTCCTCATCTGCTCTTGGATGACCTGGACCTTCTCTGTCGTGGCCTGGACCATCTCCGGTCCTACAAGAGCTGCTATTATTTCCCCTTTTCCGATAAGTGAAATCTGGTCTCATCCCGTGGATGAACTACTTTCTTTTCCTAATACAGTCAATCCCGACATGGATGATACTAATCCATACCAAGGATGACGTCGTAAGGCCTCGACGCTACTACTAAGAGATCCAACCGTTACTCTCGCCTCCAAGGGTTGAGTCACACTGTCGACATCAGTGTGTGGTAACTGGGTCTCCTCTAGTAGATGTCTCACAAGTGAGGGTCAAGTCAACAGTCAAAACTACAACCTCTTATTAACAACATAAAAGAGGAAAGGAATGAAAACATCACAAAGGTATGCATCTTTTATTGTTGCAGCTCATAATACAAAGATGTTACACAATAGAAAAAAGGAACTAGAAGTACAAAAGACGTATCCACTAGTTCCGATCCTGTCCATTTTCTCCCAGAGCTCCATGATCGAAGGCCACAGCTGCCAGAAGTTGAGATCTCGCATGTCCACCAACTCCCTACAGTCGGGGCGGACCTCCTAGTGGTAGTGGTGGCAACACCTCAAAGTGTCTCCCACCATCTGCTACTTGGCCAGCTCCTCTCCCTCGTCCGCCTACACCCTGTGGACCACTGTGGCCGAACCTCTGTCTGGGAGGTCCCTCTACCACCTGCTTCTCATCTGTAAGACGAGTTGGGCAGTCTTGAGCCATTTGACCTTGCCCGCCGCATGTGTAGCAATGCATGCCCCTCGTGTAGCTGTCTCTCCTTCACGTTCCTCGCACAACTGAATCTTCATCCAGTGACTGCCCATCTGATGGTCTAGCCCGTTTGGACCTCTGTGTCACCTGTCTACTGCCAGCTGCAGAAGACCCTGCTACGGGCCGTCCGGCGGAGGGCCCTATCACTGGAGCCTGCTCGGCGAGAAAACTCTCCACTAGAAGGGATCTCTCCAACACCTCTGCATGTGTCGGAATGTTGAGGGAGATCATCAAAGCCCTGATCTCATGCTTCAGTCCCTGCTCGAAGGTCTGGGCCTGGGAGAATGGGTCTCGTACCATATCTGTGGAGTAGCGCGAGAGATCAGTAAATCTCACCGAGTACTGGGCCACTGTCAAGCTGCCCTGCCGCATCTGAAGAATCTCCTGAATGCGCACCGCATGGAGGGTGGCTGAGACGAACTCGGAGCGGAAGATGCTCCCAAAGTCCGTCCAGAGAAGAGATGTCTCATCGTGCACCTGGAGCATCAATCTCCACCATCGGCCCGCTGCTGCGTGTAGTAGGCTCGCTGTGAGGATCCCCATGAGGTTGGCTGGTGTCCTCACTAGCCTGAAAACTTGTACGACTGCCTCCAGCCAGTCCTCGGCTGCCTGGGGGTCCATCTCCCCACGGAACCTGGGTGGTCACTGGCGCTGGAACTCGTGCAGTGCATTGAGGCGACGTGAATCGTCAGCGGCTGGTGCTGGAAGCATCGGTGGCTCGGCGGGTAGAGCTACCACCGGTGCCACTGCTAACAAAGGGCCTTTCACCGAGGCCTCATCACTCGGTGGGATGTCATCACACTCAACTCTCGGAACCCTAGCTGACTGCCGTCGTGGGGCCATCCTGAAAAGGAAACAGGTGCGCCACTGTCAAACAGTATACCTGGTGATCTGACACAAGTAATCACAAATAAAACTTCAAACACACACGCAATCAATGTTTTCGTGCATTAAGTCAAAAATCAGATGTCAGGGACCTGGTGTACGGATACGTCGGCCGCCACACCAACACAGGACTCCCTATACCGATAACCACACCAAATACGCTAAACACTATTGCTTCACATAGATGAAAGATCTGAGTCTGCGGTGGAACCGAATTCCTCTGATACCAATTTGTCATGACCCGTCCTCGGGGCCCGTGACGTGACTATCCCAAGCCCACCTTCCATAGGCCAGGGGCTGGCGACTAGCACCAAGGCATAAATCCCGGTAAAAGGGAAGGCATTTCCTTTTTAACGTAAACAAGAACCTCAGAGTAAGAAAGTAGAAAAAGTAAAAACTATGTAAAAATAGAGTACAACTGTAAGTGCGAAAAAGTAAGTGGGCCAGTATACAAACCCAAACTGAAAGTAAAGTACAACTCGAAAGGAAAAATAGCAACTGAAAAGTAAAAGCCTCTACACCGAGCTGTCCACTGGAAATCCCACATAAAGGGTGGGTACAGATAGCTCCACTGCTCCTCGGGTCCCTCAGTCCGCTCCGAGCATGTCCCGCCCAGTGGTCCACCTCCAGGTACCATCCTGCTCTGCAAGCCTCAACCACAATCAACGATGTCCGTCGTCTGCAACCAACACAACATAGTGTGGGCATATCCCATGCAGGGGTGAGTATAAGCTACTCAGTAGGGACCCCGAGACCCATGAAGGTCTCCCAAAATCCAAAAAGTATAAACCACAAAGGAACGATACAATCACGAAGTAACAACCGACACTGCTTAGGTATATTCCCATACATATACCTAAGTCATCAATTCAAATACGCTCCAACATCCGAGCCCAAGTACAACTCAGTCCACACAGGAAAGTATATGTATTCCACACAGGAAAGCAAAACGTAATCCACACAGGATAGCACAACACAATCCACACAGGAAAGAAAACAAGATTCAGCTCACACAGGTATACATCATCGAAAAGGTGAAAGATATGATCAGACATAGATACTGAATCATCTATGCTGGGACCCACATAGGATACAAGACCAGTTGTCTTCATTGTTTCATCTATGTTGGGACCCACATAGGATACAAGACCAGCACTAAACCATCAATGTTGGGACCCACATAGGATACAAGACCAGCACAGCTAGGACCCACATAGGATACAAGACCAGCTGTCTTCATTGATTCATCTATACTGGGACCCACATAGGATACAAGACTAGTATTGAATCATCTACGCTGGGACCCACATAGGATACAAGACCAGCACAGCTAGGACCCACAAAGGATATAATATCAGTTGTCTTTATTGATTCATCTATACTGGGACCCACATAGGATACAAGACCAGTATTGAATCATCTAGGCTGGGACCCATATAGGATACAAGATTAGCACAGCTAGCACCCACATAGGATAAAAGACCAGTATTGAATCATCTAAGATGGGACCCACATTGGATACAAGACCAGCATGGCTAGGACCCACATAGGATACAAGACCAGCTGTCTTCATCGTCGCAGTCCACTGAGGATCTCTGCACAATCGTCATCGCAGTCACAGTAGCAGTCGCAGCCAGCACTAAGGTTCACACACACATCAAGCTCGTTCGGGAGGGTCCAATCCACGAGCTGAGAGGCTGATACATCAACTGTCACATAGCCCAGATTTGATGTATCCAAAAGTTCTGTATCGTCAACAGTAACCCAATGTCGCAGACGGCGCGTCGATCGGACGCCCGGTCTGAGAGTTATTGGCTTTTTCGTCCTAGGGGCCCGGTTGGTCTTTAAGGAAAAACCAACCCGACTGTACTCCACCTGTGTCCAAAACTCGGTTGGAGTATGAAAAATGATCTGTCTCACTAAGAGGAACTCAACAAAGTCGATGGCACGTCATTCGGACGTCCGTAGCTCAAGATATGAGTGTTTCCGCTCCGAGGGCCCGATTGGTTTCGTGTACGAACCAACTCGGCTGAACTCAAAGTATTCCGAAACCTTTATTGCAATACACTAAAACGACCGTCTCGTTCTAAGGATCGTGTCTCCACTGACGGCGCATCGATCGGAGGTCCGTAGACCGAGTTATGGGCATTTGAACCCAAACAGTCCGATAACGGGGGTTTCGGGCCCGGACCGACCCGGCCCGAGACCCCCCCGGTTGGCCCGAACTGGGTTGACCCACCCCGGATAGGGGCGGCCCGGCCCAGAACGGCCCGGCCCGGCGGGGCGCGGCCCGGCCTGGCAGACCGGCCAGGCGCCGATCCGGCTGGGGACAGCGCGCCCAATGCGCTGTCTGGCTCGGCCGTTGGCCGAGCCGTTTCGGCCAAGGGGGGGGGGGCGCCTACCCCCTGTGTAACCGTGCCCCCCCCCCAAAATTAATGGGTGGCCGTTTGAACTGGCCGGAGGAATTTAATTCCCTCGGCCCCTCCCCTTTCCGGCCGGACCGACCTGGCCGGCCGGCTCCTTCTCAGCGGGACCGGCAGTGGCCGGTCCCCCTCCAGCTCCATCACCGGTGGCCCAGTCCGGCCACCGGTCACCTTGATCTGCCGCGGCCCAGAACCAGCCATGACCCTTGTCGTCCAGCGCGGTGCGACGGCACCGCGCCCCTTCGCCGCGGCCCTGCTCTGGCCGCGATGCCTTTGATTTCCTTCAACGCGGCGCGACGGCGTCACGTTCTTCGACTTCTTTCCACGGCGCGGCACGACGACGTCACGTAATACTTTCTGTGGGATTCCCGCGTGGTGCGACGGCACCACGCCACTCCGTTCCATCCACAAAGAATCAACATGAACATAGGAGGGGGGTTCGGCCGTGTTTTTGCCGTCCGACCCCCCTCTCATTAAACGATATCATCTAGTCGAAAATCCATGATAATTGATAAACTAGATTCATGAACGGAAATAATTAAATAAAATAATCCCCTACCTCGGTTCAGGAACAATGTTCGTCAACGAGCCGTGGAAGACAAGCATCGCGGAGGTCGGGCGTCGCGGGAGAACGTCGACGTCGCGAAGCGAGGATTCGAAGTCGTTGACGGCGATTCTGTCGTGGGAAACCGTCGAGGAAGAGACGATGCAGAAGAAGAACGTCGCGTCGCAGATACAGCATCGCGGAAGAACCGTGTTATTCGGTGGAGAAGTTCTTCGTGGAATAATGGTGTTCTTCGCGTTCTTCGTCGAGGTTGAAGAAGAAGAAGATGCTTCCACAATTATCTCAAGGTTGCAAAACTCTAACATAATAAAATAAGACTAAGTCTTATTTTATTAACACAACCTACCATTTGAATTTCAAAAGTTTGAAATTCAATAACCACACACAACTCACCTAATTAAACTTATTACATTTAATTCATAAGTTATAACTTAAGTTAACAAAAATTAAAGTGAGAGTTGAGGGGGTTAGAGGATATGAAGGGGTGGGTTCGTGTGGGACCACCACCCTTATAACCTCCCAAGGGAGGTTGGGTGGTTACCCAACTTCCATCAAGAACTAACACTTAGAGTAAAATACTAAAAATTGTAGTGTAATTATAAAATAAACTTTCACAATTTTTATTATTAACACTCGTGTAAACGCAACTCCGGAACAGGAGTTCCTAAGAAAATATCGGCGTTGCGGTTCCATCGGTGCCCTCGGAATTTGATTCCGAGCACCGGTTGAAAAGATATAAATTCCTGCTCGTTCGTTCACTGAACATACCCGAGCCAAACTTCGGAAATTAATTCCGGGCACACTGGGCCTCAGAATCAGGCGCCGTCAGAAACTGCGTTCTTGTAAAATTCAAAGAAAATTAAGAAAAAAATTACCTTTAAATTTCTGGTTCTTTACACTATACTTCTCTTTTATATTCCCCCATATTCCCTCTAGTTACACTATATAATTTTTTCATGGTTTACCATCCTAGAGACAATGGTTAATATAAACACATTGACCAGAGATCAAACATAATTTTAGTTACCTTTCACTAAGTGTCCTATTATCGATTCTTTATCAGCAAGCTATATCATCAAAAAAAAATTATATATCTGTAAAGAGATCCACATATATCATAACTCTCATCATTCCCTTACACAGCTGCATTAAATCACTATCCTTCTCTACTATTATAGACTTAGGGAAAAAGTAATCATTGAATCTGATTTGGAAATACTAAAAACCATATCACGTGGAGCATAATCCTAGTTAAGAACATCCCATGTGTACTTTTCTCCTACCTGAAGAATATAATTTTCAATCATCACTGTCCCTTTAAGAGGTCTTTGTAAGTGCTCAATGATCCATATATTAGTTTAAAGATAGTTTTTAGTAGCTTGAGGAAAACCATCTCCTATTTACATGGGATGATGCTACTGTTATAACTAATGTCTCATCTCAATCATATGTGAGGAAGGTTGTGGTTCTCCCTAGAATGTCTGCATAAATATTTTATATCTCTTATGGAACAATGACTCAGCACCTATGTCTAGAATAATAGACGAACCCTAATATTTCATTATATGAGGATCCATTGGAATCCCATGGCCCATCACCTTCAGAGTGTGGTCATCTCCATTCTCTCATCGTATTCCTTGGTTTCGTGATGATGGAATTCATCTACAATTCCAAACACACGCCCGAGAAGGATTCAATATTAAATTACATAAATAAAATTGTAAAACTGGTTATACCTTCTTATATGTAGATCATACCACAAAGTCTACTCCTAGATTCATAATGGTAAAATAAACAGTCATGATAATCACTGGAGATGTTGCCCCATTCCCACTCAAAATCTGAGTCAGTGTCATGTCATTATTCCACATGTTCAATTTCTATATAATTTTAATATTTTTTACACATTTCATTTTATATGATTTAACCAAACATTTCACCACTTTTTATCCATATGGTTCCATAATCCTTATGAACTAAAATATAGTGTCCACCGAATTAGCAACATAACATATTATAGTGCATGTGACTCATGGTCCATGAATCAACATTTCACAATTGAAAACACATGTATTATGTAGTAGCCACCTTATGAAAACCATTATAAGGTTATGGTTGGAACTCTTTGTACCAACCATGTTTCCTGATTCCCTACATACAATATCTATCAAATAAAAGGTATATAAAAATTTCACATATCACAATGTCATGTAAACAAGAAATGCATCATATATGAAATGGAATAATGCATGGAGTGTCAACCCTTTAGTATGGATAAAATGATGAATGAGATGTAATACGCTCATCACATCAGTTTAAAATGAAATAGATCCTAAAATAATATCTACTATAACATTGCAATTCAATTGGATTTCCCAATAGTGGAATCAAATCAACAGTGATATCCAAAATTTGGAAGACATCAATTTTTATTCAGTGAAATATTGATTTTCCAATACATGGGTTAGCTACAGCTAGGAAAAACTAATTATGAAATTTCTATTCAATCCCATCCCATTCTAGTGTCTAAATATAGTATGGAAACCCATAAAAAGTTTCTTTGATACCACAATGTTACATCCAGAACCTGGATACTAATAAATGTTTCCACGAGCACGGTTGGCCACATGGCCTCAAGCCCATCTCCCAAAAAATCAGAGGTCTTTGACTGGAAATAATGGACTAGGGTGTTTATAAGGGGATATTATTCCCTCATGTTAGATTTTATCATAGTAGAATAAAACATACAATCTATAAGAACCCAGATCTTTATTTCAGGTATGGATCTTGATTTCAGGTCTTTTTTAGAAAAAGGGGAGTTTTTTGGGAATTTTATAAGTACACGACATGTACATAAGAGTACATGTTGTGTACCATGTTTCCATGGGTATCAGTGTACTTGCGGTGTAATAGCTGAGACATGTCCATGTGAGGTAACCTGAAGACCACATAATGCAGGGGCAGGTTGAGGCATGTACCCGGCATACACATTGAATGAACACACCGTGTACTTTTAATTTAATTTGATAAATCATACCAGGGTTTCATCTGACCCTCATATTCATCTTCTTCTAGCCTTTGTTCATCCAGGAGTGACTGAGAGAGAATATTCTTCTCTGAGCCTCCATTTCTCCATCAACGGTATTATCCAAATTTTGGCGGGTGCGTTGGAGTCACCATGGTGAGTCCTTCCGTATTCTTGAACCTCTCTTCCTGATTTCTCCTCTTTCTCGAGTTATTCAAGTTTGAACGTTGTTGAAATTTATATTGATCTATGATGTTCTAGGTTGAGTCAAAGGCTGAGGTTCAACTACATCGATCATTCAAAATAAAGGTAGGTGTTTTGTTCCCTTTCTTTGTTTTTCTTTGAGTTTTCTATGCCAATGTGCCGATTACCCCTAGTTCAAGTATTTCGGGTTAAAGAAATTGAACCCTATTTTATCTTCCTTTGACCGATTTCTTTGTTTAGGGTGGTTGAGGTGTTATCATATGGAATTTCATGTTTATGGAACACCCAATGGGTGTGTTTCCTTGTTTGAATGTTTAGGGCTAATTGGACTAGGTTGCCGATGAGAAACACCTTATTTCCATGCCATTCTTGATAGAATTGAACTGATTGCCTTTTGCTACATGTTAAATTATTGGGATATGCATTGGAATATTTTATCCATGTAGTAGTTGAAATTAAATTGGGATTTGTAATATTGTTTTTGTGTGATTGAATTACATAAGGCTTTGAGAACCCGGGGTAGTTTGACCACATGGGGAATTGACGTTTATTGCTTCCTTAGAGTGTCTTTTATATTTCACACTGTTATTCCACAGGGGGGATTGACTATGAGTAGTCCCTCATATTGTCTATAGTTTACTTTACAAGACCACAGGGGGGAATGAAGTTGATTGATTCCCCAGAAAGTCTATAGTAATTTAGGAAACACCATAGGGGGAATTGATAGTGAGTTCTTACTCAGAGAGTCTTTTCCTTTTTTATTTCATTACATGGCCAGAGTTGTTAGAATGTGTGAGCTACCTAGAGGGTTAACTTAAATGCTGAATGTTTATGACGTATCTGCCATGCCAATGCACAAGCCTGGACATGGTCATGTTTGTTAGTCTTCTTAGATACCAGCTTGTGATTCATGATTTAATGATGAATATTAAATTCTTCGCAATGAAAATGGAAATTGTAGGTTTGGTTACTTTTTTGTACTCATAGTTCCTTTGATGAATTTCAATTATTACCTGCTATATATATGCTCATTGATAGTTAGTCACAAATATTGTCGTGGTTTCCAACTGGGATTCATCTCACACCCTATTTGGGTCATGATTTTAGACCCAAAAAGATTATATAGTTGAATGTATAGATAAAGGAAATCACCCTTCATCATCAGGTACATGATTGTTGTGGAGCTAGAGAGAATGGGACCAAGCCAAGGCATGCGTTGTTGATGAAGTTTATTGTTTTATTTGGTACAATGGTTTTGAACTATATTTCCATCATTTTGACTTGTTTTTTTATTTTACTAGACATATGTGACATGCATTATTATTATATGTGATCCAGTTGTTTATTTACTTTCAGTATTCCATTGTTCACTTATTTTATGGAATTATTTTTTTCTACTGTTAATTATTTGTTATTCCACTTTTCAAACTCTTCCAATGAGGAAATAGTTTCCCCACTATCACCCCCATGTCCCTAACTGATAGTCGGTACCCTCTGGCATTCGAGGAAATGCGCTTGAGGGAAACTGACCAATAGGGTACGGGGTGCCCTTTGGCGGCACCAGGAACTGGGACGTTACAGTTTGGAATCAAAGGGGGTTCATTTTTTATTTTTCTTATTGTTGGGAACCTATATACATGAATATGAAGAAATATGTAGTTGGTAATAATATGTGTCTTGGAGTAGATAACCCGTGTAAAGGAAAAAGCCAATTTACCTATATTTTTGCATTTTTTCTGTTTTTCAATTTTTACGGTTGATTTGAATTCACTATTGGGTGATACACAGGTTTTTTTTGTTATAATTTGTATCATTGATGTTATATTTCTCTTTAAACCCAATGAGATGAGGTTTTTCCATCTCAAGCATCACATAGGCACTTGATAGGGATCACTTGTCGTTCATTCTTGTCATTCCATTTATGGTGCATTACCGACTGCATATTACTGTGATAAATTTTGTGCTAGATATGCATGCTATTGTGATAGATTCCTTGATTGAATAACATTTATTATGATATGGTACTATAATATGTAGAGGTTAATTGGGATGGATGGTAAAAATTTGTTCTTAAGATGATATGGGCCCTCTTGGATCAGAATTTGGTGGATCATACTGATCTTTAACTAAATTATGTTATGATATGATGTGAATACAATTCCCAGAATTGACTAATCGGAGTATGGTCCTCACAAATAATAATTTGTAATAGTACATATGAAACCTTTACCCACTTTCTTTAACCAAATAAAAAATTATAATTTTCACAAAACAACCCCAAGGGGTGTAACCCTATTTTGTACAAAAAACCCATTCCAAAACGCTATATCAAGGCCAAAATCACACCAAGACCCTACCAAAGCAGAATTGGAAGCCCTTTAAACATTTATTAAGCCACTATCATGTGCCATAAAATTACTTCAAATAATGCCACAAAAGATGCACATGAAAAAAACACATTTTCATCAACACCTTCATGGAGTAAAACAAGTTTTTACACATAACACCATTACAAAACAACACTTTTAGGCCCACATGACTCTAAAACATTACCTAACCAGAATTTTCAGACAATTAAATAACTAATAAATACCATTCATATTTTATAAAACTACCACAAGAGATAACACATGAGTTATATTTGAAAAATACACACTTCAAAAAAAATGAAACTATAAAATTAAATACTTAACCAAATCCACAAAAAACAGTTTTTTCACCACACACATAATATTAGTAACATAAAAAATCAGTAAAACAATAATACTAACTCATAATGAAATGGTTACTCATGTAATAACCTACCGAAAGTGTCCAATCACTCAAATCATGGTGCAAAACATCAACCGCACCACCGTCGTACCAAAAGGATGATAAATACATCCCTAGACCACAATATTTGACCAAAAAGACACCAAATCAAACCCTAGGTTCAAAACCTAACTTCTAGACATTTTATAACATAATGAAAGATGGAGAGCCCCCTAAGGGAAAAGGATGAAACCAAGAAGGAATCACTTACCTTGAAAAGTATTGAAGAAATCACCCTAAATACACAAGTATCTAAATATAAAAACAGACAACCATTCAAGGGATATTATAACAAGTTTTAAAAGATCATTTAGGAACTAGAATGCAGGAAAAAGAGTGGGAAATGAAGAATTTCTCAAATAATCAATTATCCCTTCAAATCTGGGAGATTTAAGAAATCCACATAAGTTTTATCCGAATTTGCATTGAAACCGAGCTCCAAAGAGGGGGAGGAGAGCATGGGGGCTCGCCTTGGGTATGTGGGCTCTGGGAGAGTGGGAAGAACCAAAAAACATAAATATTGAATGAGATATAAAATAATTATATAAAAATTTTTAATGCAGGAAATGGGCTTCGGTGTAGGCCCAATCCATTAAATTAAAACCCATATTTAGCATGATTATAGATTCCTAAATGGTCTAAATAAATATTGTGGTGTTAATAGGTCAATGGAGGACAAGTAGGAATTGGAATGGATGAAAAATGTTGAACAATGAAGGAGTTATAAAAGTATAAAAATTTATTTCTAAATCTGGAATTGGGCTCACAGTTTGGCCCAATTCATGAAAACTCACTCATTCCTCCATAAAAGCTTGGAAAACCGCCAAAACAAAGCATGAATGGAAATTAAATGAAATTTATCTTTAAAATAAGTCACGTATGTGATAGTTATCCCCATTATGAAAACTTTTCGTCCATATAAATCCACAATAAGGCCAGATACAAAAACCAAACCCAACCGATAAACCAAGATGTACTTCTTTGCCATGCATCGCCCCAAGGGTCAAAACACCTCCAGCGATCAATTATGAAAGGATTAATCTCACAACCAAAATTTACACCACTTTAAAGAAATGATCAATCACATTCATACTTTATCAAAAATAAAAACTCCAAAAACACTATCCGAACATGACTGAGGCAGTTCACCCAAACGAACATCAACTTCGAACAGGGTTACACATACCTTACATTAACTAAACCATTGGGCACTCTCCAATCCCAACGTTTACTCAAGGAAGATGTTGGTAGATGGATAATTCTGAACAAGACATCCTACTACCAAGCCAAAACCATGGATAAATCTAAACTATTGGTACGAAGGGACACAAATAGGAACCCCACCATAAGAGAAAACCTATATTTATCCGAGACAGAATCAGGACACTATAAGGGGGAGGCCTGAACAGACTCCCTTTTACAATGGGTAGAATTCCATTCAATGTTAATTAAGGAACATACATGAGAATCATAGTGGGTATCCCCACCATAAGAACCAACCATCTTAACCGACCAACCTGGGCTGATAAAGAATGACCCAAAAAAATTAATGGTTTTTGAAGGGTGCATGATTAGTCCACATGGTCTGGGAAACCGTGCACTAATAGTGAAAATCATTCTTTCTGCATGGCTTCCTGGCACACGGTCACTATTAATCATTCACAAACTGTGTCCTCATCATGTATATCCAAATATAAAATCATTCTCTAATGTATCAATAGAGACTAATGGGGTAGGGAATGGCATTAGGTGATGACATGGGTACAAGGCCCTCCACCAATTTCCACCGAACGGGAACAACAGAAGAAAGATAATGACACCAGAGGTTCAAACACTTCCTATCTTCCATACTGAGGATATGACATTGTACAAGGGTTTAAATGACCCTAGGATTTCCCCTTACTATGTGCCAGCTTCTCTTCAAGACCAATGTATGGAGCTCAAATGATCGAAGCATATTCAACCTCACAAATTAGGCTTTAGAAACCCCCTAAATGAGAATTATTCTTTCGGTGCCACCAACAACTACACTACAATCCCCGATAATATTTACAAGACATAACACATTTCAATCTCTCTTTACCCTAACCTGATATTTCACTAAAACAATGGCTTAGAATATGCACAAACATCACACCTTGTTTCTTCGGGTGAGAAACAATAGAAGGAAAGAACACTTATACTCACCTTCCACTAAAATAGAAGATTTTGAAGTTTTTTCAAGGGGGTAATTCTATCAACATATCAAGGACTCTTAGAATATTTTATGACTTTCACCTTTACGGTCAATCAAGCACATGAAATCACAAGGTGTCACCGAATAGGACCATGGTGACTGATATAAACAATGCATGGAGAGGGAACTTATACAACATCCCAAAACAACACATAATTCTAGAATGTTTCCACAATATCCTCGTGTGACCAGATTTCCCTCACTAGCAGTTTAACATGAAATCCTTCTTCTAAGAGACTACGAACGATTTAGAGGACATATTTAACACCATCCAGATACTCATCCACGCTAACAACCCCAGACCACTTCCACCTTCAGCAAATCAGGAAACTTATGAAGCTAAGGTCTCTTACAACATTCCAATATCACTCTCCCACTACAAGAGGATACAAAAAACCAAGAAAGGAAAGGGTGTAGACTCAATCTAAAAATATCATGAAAAAGATTCCTTCTATTGATCAACTGGAGGGTCTTCAAATGGTGAAACAAACCGGGTTACACTTTAGTTGTGCACTAACCCTTAATGGGGAATAACTTATCCAATGTTTAAACCCAAGGACACAACCAAGATTTTCCATTGGTAAAGATATACCACAAAACCGAAACAAACACATGAAAGGAACAACCATAAAGGTGTCTCAAAACATTTCTCAAAAGAGACCACTAACCGACCCTTCAACACAGCTTACAAACCAAACACAAACCCAAAATACATTACAAAAAGGAGGGGTTCTTGGACTCAAAACATTCCACAACATCAAAATTTCCAAAAATTCATAATACACACTATCCCAAACCACTCATGAAGACATAAAGATTTCCTTTTAAATAAATTTCATTCAAAAAAAATGGTTCAGAAGTTAGTGTATCCCCAAATGGTACCCCATGGGCCCCACACATGCATGTTTTCGTGCCACACCGGGCACCCTCCTCATATTCATCACATCACTCGTCCAGTCATTCCATTAACCGTCCATCATCCCATATAAACCAACGCATGTGATCGCTCATGAAAATACCATAGGTTATTACAAAAACTCATTCCACTTTTCAAAACAAAAACAATCGACCAATACTTCTTTTTTCTCAAGACTTATAACCATGAAATCAAACCCAAATTACCACATAAAAAAACTATACATAATGGCACAATAATTCCAATGAAAAATCTCTTTCATGTTATTCACATTAATTTCAAAACATCACATCCCATTAAAACACCATTCAATAGTTTAGAAAACTCTATTTGCAACAATATTTCAAAACCAACCATATGAATAGTTCATTATTTCAAAAGAGATGAAAACACACCATTTTCCATTCCAATACAAATATGAAAATTCAGTTATACATTTTCAAAAAGCTATCCATTCCATCTTTATTAGATAATCATTTCCCAAAAACATTACGCTTCTTAAAACCAAGTCTCTTTAAAACCAATGTTCCAAGATTTCAAAACTAAAGAACACAACACACTGTGAGAGGAAACTTATTTCAATGGGTGACTTGGACATATGGTCTGTGGCCATATTCCAATCACATCGCCATCATAGAGAGTTATCAATGGAAATATCCCTGGCTCTGCATGGCTTTGAAGACCGTGCGAGCTCAATAAGACCATTAACCGAAGTCTCTTTACATTTTCACTAATCATAATCAAACCATGAAAACCAAAGGAATCAGAAAAGTCTCAACATCCCCTGGTGACATGAATCCCATCATGAGGTGTGGTGATCAGACACACTACTCATAACTAGAATTCCATGCCCCGAAAATCCTAACTCCAGACTATCCCATTTGTTCCATAAATAATATGACCCAAAGAGAGAGAACCTCCTCTGATACCATTTTTTCACGAACCGAATCTCGTCTCCATCAAAACTAGCACCCAAACCAGCCCGAGACAATTCCGGAAGGGCGTTCCTAATACCCAAGGGATGGAAAAAGTCCCTGGGTATCATAAAATTTGAATTAGGAACAATTTACCTTAGTTTATAATCAAAAAATCACAAAAGAATCTAATAAAACGAATCTGGATTTTTTTAACAAAATAATCTTTTACAAAAAATCATAACTAAATTAAATATTTTAAAATAACTCAACAACACTATAAAAAATGTACAAAACCAAAAAAATAGCCCAATAACCCTCATGGAATGGGGCATTTCCCTCAAGCCATCTCCAGAAGACATCGCCACAAAGGACCTGCAAGAAACCCGAACCACTGGAACTAAAAATTTTACCCAACTTGCAGCAACAAAAATAACCAAGGATACTTAAACCAAATGGTGTAAGTAGGATTTGATCCAATTCTTATTAGGATTCCACCACTAAGAGATTCTATGTGATAAAATTTCAAATATGAAAATCATTAAGGTTTTCAAAAACATGTAATTTCTAGAAACAATTTCTAAAAGATAAAACCTAAGAAAATCAGTTTTCAAGAGGACTAATTTAAAGAATCAACACTTTTAAAATTAATTCCAAAGCTACTTAATTTTCCATCCAATAATACCATATTCCAATGGTAAGCACAAAATATATAGTAAGCACAAGAAATGGGAAATAACCCATAGGCACATGCTCGATGTTAGTCATAGGTACCTCGTATCTCGGTGAGAGTAACCTTCACAATATCCATTCTCGTGCACGATCCACTAGTAGGGAAAATAACCATAACCTAGTGGTCCCCATTCATCATCCTCTTAGTTTAGTTAGTGTTTTATGTGTCAATCATGCTAAGTAAAACTGAGGCCAAACCCCACAAAATAACCATCATACTAGTACACGTCCACCCACCTAGATACCCGGGTTTCCCTCTTGTGCTCAAACAAGTTAAACAAGAAAAGAAATATAATTTTCACATGATAATATCACTTCCACATCAAAAATTCACTAAACATCCCAAACTTACATCAAAGAAGTCATAATATCCACTTTTCGTTCATATGCGTTTTTAAATCATACTCACACCAAAATTGCCTACAACACTTTTCACATTTCATGAATACTTCCAAAATCCTTTAAAGAATCTTATAAAACCATTCCAAGATATTCAAACACACATAGTATCCCACAGACATATCCCACTATACCCTTCTCACCTTCAAAATGTAGTCTGTCAAAAGCCAACATGATTAATCCCACAACCACATTTCGCATCCACAACACTATTTAATAAAACATTTCTACAATTTATAAAACATTATAAAGAAATTTTTGAAATATCAATTCACCAATTTTCCATTCAAAAAAAAAATATTCAGTGAACACACTTACCCAAACAGTACATATGCACCCTTTACCCACTATTTTAACCAAATAAATCATTTACAATTTTCATAAAACAAACCCAAGGGGTGTAACAATGTTTTGCACAAAAAAACCATTCAAAAGACCTATATCAAGGACAAAATCAAACCAAGACCCTACAAAGCATATTTTTAATCCCGTTAAAAATTTATTACACAACTCTCATGTTCTATAAAAATAATTCAAATAATGACACAAAAGATGCACATGAAAAACACACATTTTCATAAACACTTTCAACGAGTAAAACATGTTTTTACAAATAACACCCATAAAAACCCCATATTTAGGCCCACATGTCTCTAAAACATTACCAAACCATAATTTTAATCCCCTTTCAACAACTAATAAGTCCCTTTCACATTTTATAAAACTACTACAAAAGATAACACAAGAGTTACATTTGAAAAATAAACACTTCAATCAAAAATGCATCTATAAAATTAAATTCTTAACCAAATCCACCAAAAGAAGTTTTTTAACCAAAAACATCATATTAGTAACATGTAAAATTAGTAAAATAAGAAAAAATAACCCATCAAAAAAATTTTACCCATGGAATCACCTACCGAAAGTGTTGAATCCCTCAAGACATGGTACAAAACATCAACTGCACCACCGCCGCACCACAAGGAAGATAAATACATCCCTAGACCAAAAAGACGCAAAATCAAACCTTATTCTCAAACCCTAACTTCTAGACATTTTAGAACATAATGAAAGAGGGTGGAAACCCTACGAGAAAAGGAAGAAACTAAGAAGGAATCACTTATCTTGAAAAATATTGAAGAAATCACCTAAAATACAGTATTATATGAATTTCAAGACATCCAACCCTTCAAGGGATATTCTATCATGTTTTAATAGATCATTTAAGAACTATAATGGGGAGAAACGAGTGAGAAATGAAATATTTATGAAATAATCAATTATATCTTTAAATCTTGATGATTTGAGAAATTCACATAAGTTTAATCCATCTTCGCGATGACACCTAGCTCCAAAGTGGGGGAGGGGAGCATGGGGGAACTCCTTGGGTATGTGGGCTTGGGGGAGATTTGGAATCACTGACAAAACGTAAATGTTAAAGTATATATTAAAGAATTACAAAAAAAATATTAATGTAGAAAATGGGCTTTTGGGTAGGCCTAATCCATTAAATAAAAACCCATATCCACCATGATTATGGATTACTAAATGGTCCAGATTAATATTGTGGTGTTAATTGGTATGTGGAGGAAAAGAAGTAATTGTAATGGATGAAAAATGTTGAAAAATTAAGGATTTATAAAAGAATCAAAATTTATGTTTAAATCAAAAATTGGGCTCATGGTTTGGCCCAATTCCTGAAAACTAACCCTTTCCTACATAAAATATTTGGAAACCCGCAAAACAAACCATGAATAAAAATTAAATGATATTTAACTTTAAAATAAGTAATTTATTAGACATGCCCTCCATTTTTAAAAAAAATTGAAGAGGGGGATATGAATTTGGAAGAATGTGTGGGATGGTGATATTAAATGAAATAATATAATATATACACTTGGTTTGAATTTGATAACCCATAAAAATAAATAAATCGTTCACCATGGTTCCTTGGAATCGGTATAATCCTAGAGGATGATTGATTGCTTGGTTTGAACTCTGGAAGGAATCAGTTTTATTTATAATTTAAAATTTATTTAGTTTGTAAATCTCCCAAAATATAGTCATTATATCAAAATAAAAACCCATGGTCTTCCCTTAATGAAACAAAAACATAAAAAATAAACTAAAATAAAATTAAATAATGTAAAAGCTTGGTTTCCTACTAAAAAGTGATTATTTTAAAGTCATGAGCTTGACTAAACCACCCAAAATATCCTATATAGAATTTCATAATCATAATGACCCCATAATTTCCCACATCAACATGATTGAGATTGAGTCTCCCTTATGGTTGGGAGTGATATTTTAAAAATGATTTAAGAAAAATCATAAAGGTCTCAGTGAATGAGCTTGACCCATGAATATCGAAATGTGTCCATCAATCTTTTTTCCTATTCATGAAATATATATAACGGATAATATTCTCTTTATTATCATCAATAGATGATGAAATGATGTAAACATGTTTTTGATTATCCCCTATGATTAAAGGCTTGAGAAAGGATGTATAGACCATAAATTTGAGACTGGGTTGGTTGTAACATCTAGACATGGGTAGGGACTTAGAATTGATCTCGGTTTCATTTTCAAAAAAAATCAACAGAATTGGTTCTCTTTGAATAGAAATTTCATCCACTAAAATTTATAGATGAGTTTCAATATTGGGTATGGAATTGAATCTTTATATTTCTTCTAATTCATTAGTGATTGGGGTTTCTTAAAAATTCATCATTGGATAAATATTCATAAAATTCAATCCATAAAGACAAATTACCATCTTGTGAAACCATAATATTAATTTACTCTATATTTAAATACCCTTAAAAATTTACTTGATATTCTTCATCTGTCCCAAATTGAAATCTTGGTTATTTAGTAAATTCATGAGATGGTTGTGGGATAAAATATTATTTAAAAAAGATAATGGAATGGATATTCAGTGTAGGATTGGGTTCCTCGCATTTTTTAATGATTTGAAGTTATAATATTAATGATGAAACCTTAGAATTCATTATCTCTATTTTTTGAAAATAGTATTTTGAAATGGTTGTGGATCAGGTTGGAAAGGGGGTCGATAATCATGTACATCCATATTATTGATCTCTTTGATCATCTTTATGTAGGTAGGAAATTGTACCATTAATAAATAATAATCTAAATGATTGAACACCTCACCAGATATGGGTTATTAATTTATAGGTTAATCAAATAAATTCTCAATGTTTTGTGATTGAAAATACTTATTTTCCATTTTCTTCTATATTGGGATAATGTAAGGGTATTGTTGATGATTTTCCATTACATTGGATATTGATTTTGATTTGATATTTTCAAGACACCCACAAATAGAAAGGGGAAAAGTTAAGAGAAATTGGGGTGAGAAAAGAAAAAACTGGGAGAATAGAATGATTGGATCTATGATTACATAATTTGGTCCCTAGAACTGGAGCCAAAATGTTGTTTCACCAAAATTTACCCAAGTTTTTTGGTGTAATCATTCTCTTTGTATAATTTTTTGGGTTATTGAATCCCTAATGGCATAAGAAGAAACTTACAAAAATATATATTCTATGTGCGAGATTTGGATATGATGTTTCTAAAAAGGGAATTAATTTATCTGATAATTAAATGGATTTAAAAACATAAATGAATTAAATATAAAAACAATGAGTTCATCCATGGTTATCGATTGATGTGGATTAGTTGAATTTCTTTTTAAATATTATAAAATTGACAAATCACTCATGGAATTTTGAGTCTTTACTATCCTTAGTCCAATCACTTATACACATGGATGATAATATTCATAATAAATCTAATGAATAGGTTATTTTTATTACTCAGGATGTGTACCCTTAAATATTGATAGATCAATGTAGAAGGCACATCATTGGTTGAAAATGTCAATAAAATAATCGATTATAAATTTTTAAACTGAGAAATAATATCACATAACATCCCTTGATACTCCCTTGGATCATACCATTATATTTTTATCCCTCCATTTATGAAATTCTATCAATTAATGAGGGAATAATACTTATGATGGTGGAATTTAAGAATACAAACATTGAAAAAATGATCACTCCACCGTTGTGTAAGGAGTTTCACAAATGATGATGTTAATAGATTCACTCCCTAAAAATAAAATAAACTTGATATAAATAAAAATATAAGGAATATAATTAAATGTTAAATGTTTAAAAGAATAAATTTTAATAATAAATGAATGTGAATAAAAAACATACAAGAGAAAAATTAATGTTGCAATTACAAAATGAAATCATAAAAATAAAAATAAAAGAATAAAAATAGGGTGCCAATTCCATTCACCACATACTCCTTATATATAAATATAATAATCATATTCTATATCCCCCTTCAATACATTCCTTCCCCATAAATTAGGTGATTCAAAGGGAGGGTGAGAAATCAATGGAAATTGGATGTTTCGAAGTTGACCAAGAAAATTGTCCAAATTCATTCCCATTTTGACGTGTGAGTTCATAACTATAGAATGAAGAATGTGAGGGGGGTAATATTGGAAAAATATATACATCTATTTGTTATAAAAATACTATAAACTATTGAATCAAATTGAGTTATCCTTTTGAATTTTATACATGAATAGTGTGATTCTTTTTTGGCCCTTCAAATCTGTCCCATAATGAAAATGTAAAATTAAGCTACCTATATCTCATTTAAAACATTAAATTATCTCTTTCCATATTTCTATGAAACTAAAATAGCAACATTATCTTTATACAGTAAATATTTGGGATTCATTAAGCGTAGATTGTGGTTCCATGTTTTTTATGGGCCTTAGGCTCATTATGCTTTGCAAAGGAATTTTTTGTGTACACTGGAATATATATATATATAACCTTGGGATTCATCCATTGATATTAAAATATAATATTTATAGAAATAAGTTTAATAATATCAGAAAAATATAAAATTTTTAAAATTAATATAATGCTCTCCAAAAAAGATTATTTATTAGGAACAAATTATCATTTTAAATATGAATTGTACTTATGAAGAGAAATGAAGTTCAATTTATATAAGGCACTATAACTGATGTAACTGGAGTTTTAAAAAAATTATTATTAATATAAAATAATTTAATATTATCCCTTTATAGATTCTAATAACCCACCCTCAACCAATATTTAGTTACTAATCCTTAATTGACTGTTAGAGAAGCTGAAGAAGGCTTTTGATAATCATGTGAATAGTAGAAATGAAAATGCATGAAGCTAACAGAAATATATAAATTCGTCTCACATATATAAATCAGTAAATCCCATATAACATATGAAGGATATAGTTTTGTTTCATCCTCCCATATATGTTAAAATATGTATATATTTTCATTATAATGGAGGAGTGTTTTTAAAAATTAATTGGGACAACCTGACACTTCATGTTTTTTATGTATATGTTCATGGGAGTGTACGTTAGGGATTTTTTTTAAAAATCATTCTGTGTTTCCCCCAAAGTGATAAATTCAAAAACATATTTTATATGAAAACATAGAAATCCTGATGACTAACCTTTTTACTCTTGAATTTTATAATGGGATAACCAATGTGACTTAGTGTTGATTCTTTATGAATTCTTTCTGAGAGAAATAATACACCATTTATTATCACTTGATATTGTGATATTGTATAGTTCTTATAATCACAAGAATATTTTTTATAGTAAATTTTGATAAATTCTTTTATCAAAATACATTTAATTAGATCACTAAATGATAGGGTTATATAGATAAATGATGTCATATAAATCCTCCAGGATGTGAATCATAAGAGGGGTAAGATGTTAGAGAAGTGACACCCATTATATCTCGATTTTTAATATTAAGAATATAAAAATGTATTTGATGTGATATTATTCATTTATAGTCGAGAAAACATAGATGTATGAAAAATTGATTAAAAAATGCTCGTATGATATAATTGTATTTGCGTTGATATGTTTTTTATAATAAAAATCATAAAGGGGGATATTACTGTTTACACAAGTTTAATTTTTCTTATAAATTATTAATAATAAATTCCATGTTATGAATGAGAATTAATATGATATCTCAATTTAATGAATATGTTTCCACCCAATTAATAAGTGTTCATTTCACGGGGGATAAATAGAAATGATGAAAACAAATGGTCATTGGAAGAGGTATTTAGAAAAGATCCTTAGTAAAAAAATGAATACCAGTTAGAGAAGAATAATTATTTTTTTCTACATCAATCATTGTTAATAAATTACTGAATTACTGTCGAATATGTTTTTAGAATAATGCATGCCCAGAATTGATTAAATAAGAGAAACACAAGGGTCTTTTGATAAATTCAATGAAATACTCTATATTGAGTTTTCTATATTTCATAACACCTAAAAAATGAGTTTCATGGTGTTTCAAATAACAATACAAAATTAAATAATTAGTATTAGTATTTATGAGATAACTTATAGGACAATTTGAGAATCCCTGAAGTTATTAGAGTTTTTTTAAGCTGCATCCAGAAATCTAGATTTCATATTTCATGAGAAAATTTGATAATTTTTGAGAACAAGAATTTTCGTAGTGTAGTTTTAAAGGATCGGCCATCATTACGGTTTTTGGTGTTGAATTTGTGTATTTTAAACTATCATAAAGCATTGTTATTTATTGAATAACATTACTGATCATATGTCCTTTTAAACTATATGACTTCTTGCTAAGGCAACATGATCCATCATAATACATTGGATTCTATAAAAATATGAAAAATTAATACTTATAAGAAATAGTTATATTTTTTGTAAAACCACCATATTTTAAAATAAAAATATATTATGTTATAGCATATGTGACACGTAACACTAAATTTTAATAACCGACTAATTTTTTGTTTGAAATAATGTCTTTGATATCTTGCAGAACACACAACCGTGATCCCAAAATGAACCATAACCTAGTATACCATTATAAAATATACCTTTAATTTGAATTTATGAATAGGAAAATCTATAATAAAAAATTTATAGTTATATATTGATTAAAAAATATGAATCATTTTAAAAAAGGAAATGTTTTCTGTTATAAACTATAATTTTCAAAATCATGGTGTATTCACACTTTGTGAACATAATTTAAAATTACTTTTTATCAAATTTAAAAAATTTATTTGTAAAAATAAATATATTTTTAACTAATAATATCAAAAATTCATTACTGAGATATTTTATTATTTTTATGAAATATTTCAATTTTGGATGAATAATGAAAAATAATAATTATTTTTTATGGAAAAAATCTATTTCATTAAAAATATTCCCAAAGTTAAATTATATTTAAAATTTACTTTTTATTAATTATATTTCTATTATATTTTCATTAAATCAATTTAGTTCATTTTAATCAATTTTTATTCAAATTTGATTTTAAATCATTTTATACTTATGAGGATTCTCTCTTTAAAAACCCTCATTTTCGTCGCATATGTGAGTATAATATAAAACTAGACTCTTACACTTATATGAATTGAATTTGAAAACGTGGATTAAAATTTTTGAATCATTATATTTTATATTATCTAATAATTTCAACATTATGTTTCGAAAAAAATGAATATTGAAAACAGTAAAAATTAATTACTGTTATTATGGAAAAAATAAGTTTACCGGGGGTTAAAAAATAATATTGGGGATACAATGACATAAAAACATGTACAAAAATAATTGGATGGAAATATATTGGAATTTTAAGGTATAATGATTGATAGTTTCTTATTTGGGAGGATTTTTTCATGATACAGACATGGGTATAATTGATTCCTTTCAAAAACAATTGTGTGTATCCTCTCCACAAATTTTAAAATACCACACACTATCCTCCCAAATTTACACATATAACACCATTTTTTTACCATTACCTAAAAAATTAACTTTATTACTCCCATCCCAACAACCTATATAACTTATATTGTTCATAAAACCAACCTGTGAATTCTTTTGAGGCAATCCTAAAGAATTTTTCCGAACAAAAGGTAATGTTTTTTAAAGATAGTATTTATTTTTTTATTCTTCCACATCCTAAAAATGCTATTAATAAATGATCCTATAATTACTACAATATCCACTATAAAATAATATTTTATTTTGTTATGTTCATAAACTATAGCAATGTATTATTTCATCAAATGGGAAACAAACCATTTAATAGTATGTTCAACGAACCACCACCTTGCGAACCGATGTAATTCATTTTTCATCACCACATTTAATTTATGAATATAAAGATATATTGATAACATTAAAATGTTATATATATTATTAAATTATTAATTTGTTTCACAACATACTCCTTCTTATGTTCCATTCTGTTTAAAATATGATAACATCACTACTATGTATGAAAGATTATAGCCTCACGAAGTGATGTGATTCATTTTTCACAGAGATAGTTCATGGAAGGTTATAAGGATAAATTTAGGTAATTTATGTGGTATATATGAAATTATATTGGTTCTGGTAAATTAATATATCATACACCTCCTTACCCTTTTACCCATTAAATAAATGAAAACATCACATGTTTGTATGTATGACCTGTCGTCTCTATGAAGAGATGTGATCCATTATCCATATTAAAATTTCAATAAGTATTATAGAAATGAATATTATGAAATGAATTAAATTTATAAAACTAAAATTATTCAATATTTAATGGAACTGTAATGACCCTCCAATTCTCATTGGCTTGAGAGTATAATGGGTCATTACTATGCCTTAAGCGACATCCCCAATATGCCAAAGGCTATAACTAAATTACAAGGGTTTTCAAATACAAGTGGTGGACAATTTACCATTTAATAAATAAAACAATAAAACTACCAACCCTAAAAAAATTCACTATATGATGCATGAACAAGTGGAAGACAACTCAACATCTTAATATATCTCAAAATCACATCAGTGTAAGCAACATTGGAAGAATAACCAAGTATCAATGTACACAGTAAATAGAAAACACAAGACACTCTAAAGTCCTCAAGACTCCAAGATCCACAATCTCCAACCTCCAAAATATTCAAACAGCCCAAACATCATAAGGTAGTGCTAAACAAGTGTGAAAAATTACATTTTTCCTTTTTACCGAAGATAGAATCCTAAAAAACACTAAAGTGAGAAAGTAGGGGTGAGTATAAAACTCTGTAGGTTTTTCTGAATGACTTCCCTACTGATTCCACTAGGATAGAAGAGTCATCAACAATTATATAAAAAATTTTATATAAAAAAATATCTCAAAAATATTTTATAGCTAAATATAAACAAGTTTCCAAGACAATTCATTACCAAAATCATACAAGCGCAATTGAAACAAATTTTCATAGCAAGATATTTTTTCAGAAAAATAAGTAAACAATCATTATAACCATTTCATAATATCCCTTTATAATCATACCCAACCATTACTCAAACCCATGTAACCAACCATGCATGATACATTATGATAGTTCCATAATCATGAGAAGTTTCTCATCGATCTACATTGTCGTCACAAGGTAATTGTTTCCCATGTGGAATTAACCCTTTAGCACCTTAGCACAGGGCCATATTTCAACCAAGCCCCGTGTATGAAATTCTTATGTTCCATTAAACTGTTGGCACTGAGAATAAGGTCATATTTCAACCAAGATCCATATATGAATCATGAACACACACCACATATTACCAACATTGATGCCAAAACAACCATTTCAATAAAAATGCCTTTTATTGAAAACCATTTCCGTCAAAACCATTTCAAGGAAAACCCATTTCAATTCCAAACCATTTCAAAAAAATACATTTTTATTGAAAACCATTTATATTGGTAATATATTTTTCATGAACCATTTATCATTTCCTGAAAATCCATAATTTGAAATCATCATTTCAAATTCATGAAACTAAACCTCATTTTTCCAAAATATTCACCAAGATCACACACTTTTACAAAAACCATAAATCATCAAAAATGAATATTTTCCATTAAATTACCAATCAATAATCCAATTTCAATCTAAGCCAATAAATTATATAATGAGGATATGAGAGTGGAGCCACCTAACTCGAAGGGTTTGACGGAACATTGATAACAGACGAAGAACTCTCAAGAAATAGGGTCGATTCTCCAGTAACTACCTTTGTTATCTTATCATAGAAAGATAATGACTCAAAATTGAATTACATGGAATCCAAAAATGTATATCTACCCACTATAGGTTTAGATTGGAGAAATAATGGATATGGAATAAGTAGATAAAATCATATCTAAGAAAACAGGACAAATCCAGAAAGAATGGGGGCATACCTCAAGAATCGGACTCGAAATCACCAAGGGATGAATCTAGATTGGCTCAAACTCGTGTAGGGAAGGTTCTCTAGACTTCTATGGAGAGTAAGCTCAAAATAGTGGTGTTTTAAATCCAAAAGGAAATATATAGATAAAAAACGTGTATGCTCCAAGAAAATAGGATTTAGATTTGACCACTCCGCAAGGTTTTACCACACGGTTTTGGCCAACTGTGTATAGATCATGTGACCTTAATTTTTGTCCCAACACTCTTTATAAAACCCCTAAACTCTACCATCATTCACATTTACCCTTATTATGGAAGCACATTTTTTATGGAAACATCCCACATTATGGAAACACCCCCACTTCATGGGAACAACCCACTTTATGGAAACACCCCACATTATGGAAACAACCCACTTTATGGAAACACCCCACTTTATAGAAACAACCCACTTTATAGGAACAACCAAAATTATTGAAACACCCAACATCATGGAAACTATATATTTTATGGAAACTCTCTATTTTACGGAAACACTCTATCAAAGACACACCAATTAAAAAGCGTAAGGAAAGGGGTTATGTGCCTAAAACCTGGGGTACCATAGGAACAATATAATACTCACAAGAAATATAATATTCATTAAAATAACACTTGGGACAATAATGAAATGAACACCTAAGACAATAAATATAATGAAATAATATTAACCAATGGGTGGTAAAATGTTTTGATATAATCATATATAATAATTTGAATAAGAATATGTTTAGGTAGTAAATTAATAACATGAATAGAATAATTATAATGCATTTTAAATCATTTCAATCTAAAAAGGAAGCATGATATAAGATATTTTAAATATTTCTTTTCTTTTGGGGAGGAATATGCCATATTGAACACTTGTTTCACAATGGTTTGTATGTTTTGAAAATTAGAAATATTATATCATTTATATACTTATTTTCACTATATTTAATGTTTAATTTTATGTTTTCCTTTATTGGGTATTATGATTCAAAATATTTCTAATGTCGTACATGATTTCATCTCAATTTCCATTTAGTGAGGAACATTAAATTGCAATGCACATAATTTAATTTAAATGGTGTTTATAATACTTCATTGACATGTAATATTATTATGAATTAAACATTTATATAATTTTAAGTTCCAATTTGAATTATTTCATTTAATGGTATTTTATTTTAATATTATCCTAGGGTAATGAATTTTATAACTCAATTTATATTACATAGATTATATTACATATCCTTTGTCAGTGATATTCAAAAATAATGTGTGTATTTTGTTTTAAATATAATATATTGTATATTCAATTTTGTTATGTGGATTGAAATTTGAGAGACATAATAGATTCATTAGTTAATTATTACTTCAACATTTTGATCTTTGTAAGTGTTTACTTAACAATAATATTTTAGTCACACGTGTTTATGCTAAAATTTCCATTGATGGGAATTATTTTTCTCATTAGATAATAAAAATATAATTTATTCTAATAAATTTATTCAATATTATTTCAATAAATATTACCATTATTTTACACATTGGTATATAAATTGATTGATAAAATGTTCTTAATAAAATATAATTTCATATCTCTCTTTGATCAAAAATAATTTTTATCCAAAAACAATTATTTCAAACAATGTTTTGAAATCTGTTTTTTAAATTTTCAAAGTACTTTATAAATTTAATTTTTACCCATGTTTGAAATTTTAATTTTTGTATAAAAATTATTCAATATTTCATTTCCAAATGAGGCGTTTTTTGATTTATCAAAAATATAAAAGGAATTTTATTTTAACATGTACATCTTCTATAAAATTTCTATCATCACGACTAGTCAATGTTTTAAAGAATCCATTATAAGTTTCAAAGTATATTTTCAATAAAAATTAGATTGAAAATATTTAGTGTAAATTTAGTTTTAAAAATAATTACAATGTAAAAAAATTAAATAATTCTATTGATATATATTAACAAAATTTTGATTTTATTTATATTAATCAATGTAAAAATATTAATATTTAAATTATACTCCATTGCAGATATGTTGTATTGATAGTATACTTATTCTTTATATGGATGGTTTATGGTCATTTTTACCATGGAGTGTTTTGACATTCACATTAATAATTTTTTTAGTCATTAACTATCCCTTAAAATATACATTTTTTTTTATTGGTGAGCATAAAATATCCAATATGTATCCAAATTATTTTATGTGGATATGTTTATTTCATAAACCATATATCATTTATACATATGGTGTTATACATTCAATGATAATTGTTTATTTGGTGAAATATTCATAATTATGTATTCTTTACTCAAAATTGACATTTAAAAAATAGATATATTTTTCATGAATTAAATTACTAATTCTATATATGAGTAATAAATTGGACAAGTAGTGATGGGTTTTTTACTAAATTATATAGACCCTTTATGCATTGGTTGTCTCATGGGGATAATTAGTAAGCTATCATTAAATGTGTTTTTACACTTATTTTTTAACTCTCTTGTGAAGGGTGTTCACATTAGAGGTATCTAATGCCTGGGATCATGATGTCTAGTAATTTAAAATTTACATTATTTATAATTTAGTTATTTTCATCCATGATATTTTTCAAATTGAATTTTATTAATACATTTCATTCTTATATCCGGATTAAATGGAATGTTTTTTCAGCTATTTACCATTCTATATTCAGTATTACTTTTCTATTCATGAAATTTAAGTCATTCAAATGGAATGTGTGTTCAATTATTTACATTTCCTTATTGATTATTCATTATCTATAAATGATATTCAACTTATTTTAATGGATAGTGAGTTCAATTATTTACCATTCCATTTTGATTATTCCTTATTTTTTCTTGAATTTCACGTAATTTTAATGGTATGTTGGTTTATTTATATACCTATTCATATTTATTATTATTTATATAATCATGGTATTCATGTTATTGAATAATTGGTATGTGTATTCTGAGATTCATCATTCTATATTGATTCTTCATCATGTACTCATGAGAGAATCTAATTTATGTAACACATACTAAGCACTTGATCTCACCAATATGTTTTTCCTTTCCTAGTAATATATTAAGTTTACTATGAATTATATTAAATAATATGCTATAGAGAATATTTATTTTGTAAAAAAATTATTTTATATAGTATATTAAAATATAATATGGGAATTATTTACTTATCTAGAATACCAAGACTACTAAACTATTCAGACCTTCGGGATGTGATCCCTTTTAAATTATGTCGTTGTAATGACTGAAAATTAAATATTTATTATTCCAACACTTTTGATGAAAAATTTAGAAACCAAGCATGACATAAAAGACATAAGGACAACCAAACCACCACGATACAAATGTTTAGGCCCAAAAAACTCATCAAATCCTATAAATAAGAGCCCCACCCAACATGAAAAACATTAAGATCAGCTTCCTCCTCCTCCTCAATGCTCGACTAAATGTCCCATGCATGAATGCACGGGCCTGGTACTGATGGCAATGTCATACCCTCTCAAACAACCAATTTAGAAAAGCAAGGACCAAGAGAAAACTCACAGCTCTGAACCCCATATAGAGCAACCCCTTATAAGAAAATAGTTGCAGCGACCCACAAACCTCGAACTGCATGGCCACATGGAAATCACACCACAAAAAGGATCACAAAAAAACATCACAATCCTTCAAAACACTCCCTTCATCCAGAAGCATCACGAGACAAACTCCAACTCGTCGCACACCAGCAAATCTATCAAATCCTCTCAATCAACAAAAATAAAGGATTCACCATGAGCAGGCCTGCAATGGACCACAGAATTGTTGGATGCCCGAAACAAGTGACCCTCCCCCCTCCGCGCCACTCTGAGGATGAAGCCGAGCCTTCCCACTGATGCCAAGCCAAGATACAGGATGTCTTTGCCGCAAGAACACCTCTGCCCACCCAGATCTGAAGCCATGCCCGTTGAAGCCTTTGTTCGCCCAGCGTCGTGGGATTCTACTGTGCTTGAACTGACGAAGCCAGAGGCCTAAAGCCGTGCCCTCCAAACTGAGATGCCCACACCAGCCAAATGCCTCCACCTTACCAGATCCAAAATTGGAGCGCCGACTGTGGAGCGAGACAGGACAAAGAAGACGACGACTCGCCTCAGCAGACAATGCCAGAAAACACCATAGCGGACCGAGCCGACGTCGAGATGGAGGAGTCGAACGCCATGTCATCCGAGTTACTCCGGATGAGGTGAGGGAGAAACTTTAGAAGCTAAAACCCTAGTCCCGCTAGAGAGAAAATACAAATCTACTCAGAGGCCTTATGTCAATGTAATGATGTAGACACCAACTCTAAGTTAATGAATTCCGGGTCTGTATAGTTTTTTAATGAAATAATTAGTGTATGTACCCTTTATAGGTCTCCAAAAATCAAATACTCTAATGTTACTAGAATCATATTTTGGATGATTATAAATCATTAAATATTATAAAACATTTTGAAAATATTCTTGATGAAAATGAAGTACGTAAATAAGTAATTAAGTCTCTATCATGAGTATTTATGAACATAAGTCCATTATTTCCCTAACTTAATATTTCAATACTTGAATAATGTTTAGATATTCTGATAGATCAAAAAAATAGTTTCAAGATTCCATATTTAATGGAGATGAAATGTTTTGGGAATATAAAAGAGTTATTAAATCATGTCAAAAACATCACAAACACCTATGTTACAGTGTGATAAATTATTAGGGAGAATTATAATCTAATATACATCCCTAGAAAGCAAATATTGAAGAACAAGAACATTTTATTTATAGGATTATTTAATTAAAGATTAAATAAAAATATAAAGATTATTATGTTGTTCTTTTGAGTTTGGAATATCAAGATCTATAAATAATCCATTATTTAATCCAATTTTAAAAATGATCACAGGATGAGAAATATTGAGTGCATTTATAGATGTTCAAATTCTTTTTGTTATGTTCTAAATTATATTGTAAATGATGTTCCTTCAGAGATCGAGCTATTATTTATGACGGACTACATCATTATTATATAATCATTTATGGGTAATATCTTAAAGTAATAGGATGGATGTTTTGGAAATTTACCAAGACTAAATACTTCATCAGAATTAGATAATAACCTTGTTATAGAAGAAATAATATACTTTGTATGCCTTATAAAGATGTGAAGATATAGAGTATGGAAATTTTTATATTCTATTAAGATGATGAAGTAATATATTTTGTGAATAAGTAGTATTTTATTCTATCATGTCTCAAAAATGAGGATAAATTATTAGGATTATTTATGGAATACTCATCCAGAAGAAAAATCAATGCCCAAGAACTTATTAAAACATTAAAATGGTGTTATATCATGACGTTTTTTTATTGGAAACAATTTAATATTATTAATATATCATAAGGATATTTGAAAAAGAATGTATTAATTTATTATATCCAACTAATAATGCTTGGTTTATATGACTTAGAGCATAATAAAATTCAAAGAAGTGCCATATTGAAGGGTATTATATAAAAATGAGTGAAAACTATGAGTATCCAAGATTACTGAAACTATTGAAGAATAAGAAGAAATATAGAGTTAATAAAAAAAATATTGAAGATGAATTGAGTGAGAAATATTAGATAATAGAATTCAATGTTCATTTTAGGAATGATTTTCAAAATGTGTTTATGTGTGAATAATCAATGATAAGTCTTTTTTGGGATGTGTTCTTATAATATGAGTTTAGAAGGCAAGGAAACTATTTTGTATAATAAATTGAATCTATGAATGTATAGATATGTATTTACCCCACAATTAATATGTATAATAGAAGTTATCTTTTTTCACTTTACATTTGAGGAAAAATATCAACATCGTGGGTCTTGTTACGTCCATATATCGAGTTGAGGGACCTACTTATGGAAGTGGATGTGGAAGAGAAAATAATGGGTTGGGGTATAAAACCACTAAGAGAGTATAATAAGGTAAAATTTGTAACATAATGATCCCAAAATTGTGAAATAGGTTGTGTATTGGTTAAAATTGATACCTTGAAAACTCCACTTGTATTGGATATGATATTCTAATAGAGAGTCCATTATTTGGACATCCCATGTGTTGTATGGTGTAGGTTCCCTAGGAGGGGCCATTAATTTTATATAGCATGTTCCATAATTATATACTTTCCATTACTATATTTTGTGTTATATTTTTTTAAGTAATAGTTCCATATGCCTTAAGATACTACAAGGTTTCAGTTACAATAGGTGTAGAAAGGGTTGATGAAGAAATTTTAATTATTAGAAACTAGATGATAACCGAATCCCCTTCCCCCAATCATGTGTGTATCTATGGTCCACTAAGAATCTTAAAAAAAGATCCCAAAAATTAAAACACACTAAATAATTGTTAACTATGATGATATAATATAAACATTCATATATTTTATAATAATTATATTATTTTGAGTTTAAAGTCTTAAAAATACCCACAAAACCTTAAGACCAAACTATTTAGTGTCTTTTGAGATTATTTACTTGAAAATATTATTTCACATAATTTTAAACATATCAATATATTAATACCACACTACAAATAATTATAATCGTATCATATGATATTCAATGAATTATAATAGAGTGAATGGATAATATAATAAGGAGTGAGCTACAAAACACGGTAACTAAAAACATAACATGCTAGTGGGTCATAATGGGTTATATCATAAGAATGAGATAAAATATTAGTGTGGGTGGAATATGGGAACAAAAAACCATAGAATAGTGAGGTTTTTACTAATTAAATAATATAAGGTCATGTACTATCAAATGGAAAAAATAAATACCACAGCATAAATTGGTAGAATCATGAAACAATAATAATGATACAAGGAGGATAACATAGGGATATGTAGAAGAAATATAACATAATATTGTGAATATTTCTACATAAAATAATTTCCAAGAAAAAAATAATTATCACAGACGTTATAAATCATTAATCACTGTAGTGGAGGGATTCAATGGACCATCCCATTGCATGTCCTTAATATATCCAAACCATCTCAAGTATATATTGAACCAAACCTGTCGTAGGTCTATCACATACTCATCCCATACCAATGCATTAATGAAGCCAACCATCTCTATGATTAAATGTAACTATCATCTATCATGGAATTCATTAATTCAATATTTCCCATATTTATTGTAACATCAAAATATATTAAAATGGAATGACTTTTTTCAATAGAGTTCTTGATATATAAGACTGATCTTAAACGAATTACATAATATTATTATTTATATGTGACCATTATATACATACAATTAAATTGGAATGAATAATAAATATTAATGATGTTAGGAAATATAAATTTTTTATACTCATTTATAATGTATTAATTATTTATTTTTAAATAATAACACAAATTTTTAGTAAAATAATTTTAATATTTAAAAAAGTCATTTCCATTAAAAAATGGGTATTATTTCATTTTATGAGTGAATATTATAATTCATTTTTTGAAAATTTTAAAATTAAATCCATAAAATAATAATAAGTTTTTAAATTATAATATTTTCTTTACTTTGTTTAAATGTTTTGGGTTTTCAAGAAAATATTGGCTTTTTAGTGAACAGTGAAAATACCGATTTTTTAAAATGTCATTTCACATAAATATGTAAAAAAAATTAAACATACCATTCGGTTTGGAATTTAATTTCATGTAACATAATAATTAATAAGTTATATTTTATCCACATGATGTCTTGGAATAAAATTTACAATGTATTTTACAAATAGATTATTTTTGGGTTTTAAATGGGATTATTTTGAAAACAACATTAATGTCTATAGTGATTCACCTTTTAATTAATTAAAATAATCCATAAAAGGAGAATGATCTAAATGAAAAGAATATATTATATATAATTAAATATTAATTTATATTAAAAATTATATTATTAATAGTTATAGAGTTAATATAGAATGTTTTTCAAATGAAAAAACACTTTTTGAAAACCCCCTTTTAATTGTTTATGGGTGTTTTGTTTAAAATTTTTGTTTTAAGATAATAAAAATAGAGTTTGGTAAAATTGATTTTATATTTTTAATAATAAAGTAAAAAATATCTAATACATTAATTTCTTTTAACCATAACAAATGTATCGTGGTAATAACGATTTACAGTAGTATATATGAAATAATGGAGCTTGTTAAAGTTAAAATGTAAAGGTTTAAAATACCAAAAAATTAAATGGTTGTTTCATGTGTCACTTTACCTCATACATAATTGAAAACATTAATTAGACACAAAATTATTTGTAATTAATTCCAGCAAAATTTTATTGATTTAAATATAAAATAATCATTATTTAGTTAGTTAAAACCACCCCTCATGTATAAATACCACTCCTAACCACTCCTTTTATCCTCAAAATATTTGATTCATTAAAAGTGTATAATATAAGATCTACTCAAAATCTCGACAATTACAGGTGGTACTACTATCATCCAATTACCATTTCAATGTCCTTAATGGGATTTATCACGGAGGAGATACTCAAGAGGTAACTTTCTCAAACAGCCTAACTTATTTCATTTTTTCACAATATATCCTCACCTAATTCATCCATTAATGCATAAGAATTTTAATGTAATGAATATTATAAAATTTTATTTTTCTAATTCTCTATCTTATATAAATTCATTTTCTCATCTCATGTTATTCAAAGAAACGAAACCATTTCCAAAATAATAGTTGTTATTCATCTTTGTGAATAATCATTTTGTTTGTTTTCAATTATTGACTTGACAGATAGTAATAAATGTATTTTTATTTATAAAATTTATTATAAAAGGTATATTATAACATATTTCATGATATTTAACTTGTATATAGGCATATTATTTAAAAAAATAAACTATTTATCAATGTTCAGAAAAAATGCCAAATAAAACTACATATTTATCCTTATAATTTTATCATATGAATCATCATAACAATTGAAATAAAAATGATATATGGGAGTAATTATATATATTTAAGTTCATTTATAAAATTTCATTTCAATTTTTGAGTGTTAATTCAATTTGTGAAAAACATATATAAATTCAGACTAGTGAACCGGCCAGGAAACAATGGGTCCAATACTCCCAGAGTGAATAAATTGATCTTTATAACTCCTCAGAATTTCCATAAATTGCCTTAATAAAATTATAATAAAAAATATATATTTTTAAGGTTATAATATAAGTAATTAATTAATTTAATTTGATTATTTCGGAAATTATTATCAAGTGAAGAACACATTCAGACACAAGGTACGTGACCACTCTCTCACTCTCTCTCATTATTTCCTATGTATTATTATATTAATTTGATTTAAAATTAATTATGATGGTATATTATCTTAAACATAACTATTAATATAATTTTGATTCTAAAATTATAATAGAAGCCTTTTTCCCTAAATAAAACTTTTTATTAATACATTTGTACTATCATTAAGCTACCAAAATTTAGTAAGGAACCTATTTTAAATTTCTTTTAATTGAGAAATATTTTAATGTTGTGTGCCTAAATTATGAAATGAGGATCATATAATTTAAATGTTATATCATATACCATAAATTTATTTATATTAATTATATTTACTATGTTTTTAAATGTTATTCATTTATTCGTAATATGATTCAACTGATTATAAAGTTGTAAGGGATTACAGAACATCATTTCCATTCCTTGGGTTGAACTTATACTACTTTGATCATGTAATTAAAATATTATATGTGAAGTGATTTTTTATTATATAATGTTTTATTTACACTTGATTATATCGATTAAGATAGGATTTAAATAATTATATCTTTTTATTAGTCCACGTATAAATGATATGATATTTCTAAGGGACATTTGCAACAAATATTCAATTAAAGTTCATTTTTAAAAATGTAAAAAGAGATTTTTTTTACATAAATGACATGGAGATAATTTTCCCACCATCATGTTTAATTTCATATTTTCAAAGAAAACATTTTCATAAATAAGGGGTAAACGTTTTTTAAGGAAACTTTTCTTTTCAATATGGAAAATATATTTTCCTAATAAACATTTAAGGAAATTTTATTCAATGAACAACCATAGTTACCTTTTTGTGGGTATTTTGGTATGGATAATGGTTTTTTAAAAGAAATGGGAATTTTGATATTAACTAGAGATTTTATTACAAGTTTAAAAGAGTTTTTCAAATGTTTTATGAGAAAACAATGCAAGGATAAAAATTTTTATTCATGATATCATACTTGTGCATCATGAAAAATGGGTGAGACCAATATAGATAATACTATAAGATTAGAACCATTATTGATCGTGAAAAATGGGTGAGATTTATATAGCTTATATGAAGCTTCTATTCTCACTATAGATCATTGGTGAGCCCGATATTGATTAAATGAATGGTTAAGCCTCGTTACAACTCACATGTGAGCTTGATTTAGCTTATATGGAGGGTGATCCCAGTTATATCTCAATAATGAAATGGGTAATGATTATATTATATTTTTCCCTTAGGTTTATTCCAATTAAATCAGTTTCAATTATTTATTGTGACTATGAATCGATAAGTCACTGAAAAAAGAATTTAATTTCTTGTTATGGATTTTAAATAATTTTGTAAAACAATTCTTTTATGGTTTTCAAGTGAAAATTTTTTATTCCATATAGTCAATGATCATTTAATGTAAGAGTAGTTGTATTATAAGTTTTTCTTACTGAACTAATGGTTATCATTCTTTTTATTTCCCTTATAGAGTTATTGTGCTCATCCCATTATTTAATGTCTTTCTAAAAAGGATTAAGAAAAATTAGAGACACAGATAGAGTCAAGAATACATTTTTAAATATTGGCCATGAATTTGAACCATTTTTTACTTAAAAAATTATTTTTGGTCTAAAAATTTGATACTAAGTATATGTTTACACTTATAATGAATGGTTATACTATGTAAATTGTTTTTAAAATTCTATAAAAATCTATACCAAAAAGATCTATGGAATTTTATGAAAGTTAATTATAGTTAATGAACATGAGAATATGATATAATTAAGCTTGCTTCCTTACAATTGGTATTAAATGTGGTTTGAAAAACTATTGGAAATTAGTATTTTTTTCATTTGGAGGTTTTCATAAGAGTTTCAGATATCATAATTGGTTTACAAGTATATGATTTATTTTATGATCAACGTCTTATCCAACCCTTTTGTGATTTAATGTGATGGATTTTAAAAATATTATTTATATTTTTGGATATTGGATTTAGAAATATAATCAAATTATGAATAATTGATCTGAAGGTAAAATTATTATAGATTTTTTACTGGTGTTATCATTAAATGAATTGTTTTCATTAAGTTTGTAATAATACATTTCATATTTTTATTATGTCCTTTTTTATTTATTAAGGATCATTTGTCAAAATAAAAGTAATTGACCTTATTATCCCCTCTAGATGAATTGAATATCAATATTATTAAAAAAAATATTGATCATATGATGTTGACATATTTATGAGTATTCAAATAACATTCAAGAAATATATTTTCATATCTAACATATTCTCTTTTCGCAAAAAATTATATGGATCATCGTATCTTTTTCATTAGATTTTAAAATCAAATCTTTACATCTCTCTCAAATAGTAAAATTAAACAATGTAAATAGACATTTACATTCTAAATGTAAATCATCATGTTAGATGATAAATGGGATATCACCAAAATAAAAATATATACATTTATTTTACGATTTATTCACTTATTTTCAATTAATATAAGATTTTTGGGTTGATATTTATTAATAAAAAGGATATAATTCACATCATTGATTTTGGGAATGAATTATTAAGGAACAATAGGATGAAACATATTAAATAGTTAATCGATTATTTTGGGCGATGGATATATTTATGTATTTTTCTTTTGGATTTTTGATATAGTGGTATATTATAATTATTATTAGAATCATACAAAAAATAAAGATTTGTCTATAGTTGGTTTTATTTTCAGAAATTTGGTATCATATTTATATAGAATAGATACCGTTGAAAACTATTATAGTTAAAAGAAATTAATTTTTATGAGATATATAATGATATTTTATATATATTTAATATAAAAGTAACCCGTATGTTTACGATATTAAATTGGTTATATGATTAACAATGCCTTTACTTTTGGTGGAAATATGTTTTTAGGTATTGGATGTCTTTTTATTTATATGATCATTTAATTTGAGTTAACTATTTGTTCATTTTTTTGGGATTCAATCTTAGTCTAGATGATTTTTGATTAATTTTATGTTTTTTTATTATTTTGATGATATGTGTTGAATATTTATGAATAATAATTAATTTTAAATAAAAAATAAATTTATCTTTGTATGCGTGTTTCCTATTTACTAGGAGATATATTCTCTTTTCCTAACCATTTTGGTTTTGGTAAATTACTAAAGATAAGAAGAATAGATATTTATAATTTTGTGTATTTTTTTATTTGTAGAAATTGACTCTAATGATATATGTATTAAAATTAATTTTGAATACTCATTATTTGGAGAAAATATGACACTGTTGTTGAAATTGATTAAAAGATTAAATTACATTTTACAAGTAAGAATGTTTTCTTATTCTCTTACTCTAAGTTATAAAATATATCCTCAATTTTAGGAAAACTATTTTGAAACATAAATTTTATTTGTTTACTTTTCTTATTGAGAAATCAATGGCCTTTTCGCCCATTATAGATTTAGGGTTTTGTGGAGGTTGTATTTTCCCATAAAATTTTTTCTATCACTCTCTATCATTCCTAGAGATTTATCTTTTCTCTTCCATTTCCATGTTTTCCTAGATGTAATCCTAGTATTTTTTATATCATGTGACCTTCATAAATTTTATTTTTCTGTTTTCTAGTGGATTTCATATTGATCCTTTTTACGATTTGGGATTTAAAAAGATATATTTGTTAAATTAAAACCCCTTATTTCTTATCCCAAGTTAAAATTACATGGAAAATATTTATTATATTTCAATATAATCTTACACCAATAGATTATAAGAAAAATTACTATGTTTGGTAGTGTAAAAGAAACATAACATAGAGCTTAAATGAAATAATGAATCATATTATTTAAATGTGACTGTTATAACCTAGTCATTATATTAGTGGGAGAGAACAATATTATTGATATTATGAAACATATAATTCTTATACTCATTTATAACATGATAATTAATCATTTGAAAACTAATAACTGAAATATTTAATAAAGTAATCTTATTTTTCTAAAAAAACATTCTTCAAAAAATGGATTTTATTGAATTCTATGAGTGAATCTTGTAAATAATTTTAGAAACCTTTATAAAATTGAATTAATTACATTTAAATCATTTTTAATTAAAAATATAATTTTTTACCCTATGTTATATTTTTTTTATTTTCCAAAAGCGATTGGGTTTTACTGAATATTGAAAATTATCATTATTTGTAAAAATATCATTTCTTTTCAATAAATTAAACAATTAAAAAGTAGATCTATGTTAGGATTTTTTATCAAGTAAGATATTTATTATTTATTTTAATTAAATTTATACATATTTTTTTTATCATAAATATATTTTATTTTAGAATAATTTTATTTTTGAGATTAAAATTGTTTTTTCTAAAAACTGTTTTAATGGAAAAATGAATCTCATTCTTAATTAATTAAAATAATCCATAATTGAGTAATTTTTTCATTTTAATTTATAGATTATATAACATTAAATATTATTTTTTTCATAAAATAATTATTATTAGTCCTAGAGTTAAAATAAAAATTTATTCTTCTAAAAGAAACAATTCATGAAAACATTCTTTTTCATCGTGTCTATGGGTTATGACCTAAATTTCATTTTTAAATTTTATTAATTTTATTTCAGAAAATATATTTAATATGTTTCATTAGAATTTATAAATTATTTTTTAAGTTATATTTTATTTATAATCGTAAATAATATATCATGGTTAAGGACGATTTACCACAATATATGTGGAATAATATAGTGGGTTATGGTTATAAGGTAAAGGATTAAAATACATAAAAATACAAAATTAAATGGTTGGTGGATGTTTTTATTTTCCTCATCAATCATCCACATAATTAATTATCAACCATGATTTTTTATTTAATATTGCCAATAAATATTTGGCTCTCAATATAAAATAATCAATATTGAATCATGTAAAACCACTCCACTTAAAGTATAAATACCACTCCTCGCCACTCCATTTATCCATACAATCCCTGAGTATTTTTAAATTTATTATAAATGCTCTCCTCACCCACAATACCCAAGTCCAATTCCAAATGGTCTCACCCCAAATACCAATTCCATGTTCTTTAATGGATCCTTCAGGGAGGTGATATTAAAGAAGGAACATTCTCAAACCAACTATATTATTTTCTTTTTTTTTTCTTCCTTCACCTTACATAATTCATCCATAAAATAATAATTATTCATATATCGAGTAAATAAAAGAATATTATATTAATAATGGAATATATTATATCCATAGCTTGTCTCATATCATCTTATTCAAAAACACTAAACCTTTTTCCAAATTATAGTAGCTAACTCTCTCCACAACTATTGATTTTGTTCATTTTCCATAACTACATTCATATATAATCATAAAGTTATTATTATAGTAAAATTATTTTTTAATTGGTATATTATAACATATTTCATGTTTTAGAACTAAAATATATACTTAATATTAAATGATACAAAGCTATTTAATGATGGCTGAAAAAATAAACAAAATAGACTAATTATTTATCATTGAAAATTTATGAAATGAATCAGCCTCATAAAAGAAATAAAAATGATACATGGTTCCATTTAAACTTTTTTATGTTCATTAATACAAGTCTAGTTCACTTATGTTTTATTTTTACATCTTATAAAAATATGTATAATTATACACATGTGAACCAACAAAGAACCAATGAAATAGATGGTCCCCGAACAATGAAATTGTTCATTATAACTCATTAAGAAATATATAAATATTCCTCACGAAATTATAATAAATAATATATATAGGTAAATTTTTAATAATTAATTAATTAATTAGTCAAATTTTATTATTAATGACATTAAGATCATGTTTAGATCACATTTAGGCAAAAGGTAAGCGCCCTCTATCTCTCTTCATTGATAACACCTTATTAATTTTATGTGTTTGATTTGGAATTTGTATTGACATTATATGATCATAAAATTACCTATTTATTTCCTTTCTATGTTCAAATTATGTGATACACCATTATCTCTCATTATACCATTTTATAAATATTAAAGTAATATTGATATTCTACTAAAATGTATTGAGTAACTTCATATCAATTTCATTTCATTAAGGCATATATTCATGTTTTGCAACTATATTAATTAATAAGGGATATATAATTTCCTTTTGTGAGGATATAAAATGAATTAATTTGTTTTAATTTAAAATAATACCTTGTAAAAGTTTTTAATTTTTGGGGAATACGATTCAACTAATTACAAAGTGGTATGGAATTTCTTAACAAGATATTAGTTAATTTGGTTTAATATATACTTCATTATTTATTTCATGGCATGATTATAATGGAAAAGAAATGTGATACTATTATTATTTCCACATTATTATATGGTCTAAGGGCATATAAAAAAATTGAACCGTTTTATAGATGATTAGTTGAATGATATGATATTTGTATGGGAATTTCTATTAAAAATATTATTTCAATGTTTTTTTACAAAAATAAAAAGGTATGTTTATTTTAAATTATTTTAAATTACTATATTTTCCCACAACCATTGATCCTTAATTTAGTTTATCATCATTTACATTTTTAAGGGATTTTTTGTAAATTTTTTTATAAATAATCACGTATAATTTTTAACCAATAATGAATTTTCAAAATGAATAATATATTTTCTTAAAAAGTATTTTTAATGACATTTTCTTCAATTATCAACCATATATACAATTTGTTTTTCTTTTTTGGAATTTATAATTGGTTTTCAAAAGAAAATGGTATTGTTATATCGAAATTTAATTTTTATACGAGATTAAATGATTTTTTCAAAATTTTAATTATGAAAAAAGTGAAAGGATATAAATGATACATTCATGATACAGAACTTGAGAATTATGAAAAAAAATGATACCGATATATATTTAATTAATGGTTGATCCCCATTATATATCATGAAAAATAGGTGTTCCTGATATGGTTATTAGGTATGGTTGATCCCCATTATAGCATATAAATGGTGTAAATATAGAATATTCTAAGGGTTGAGTCCCATTATAGGTCACAAGAGTGACTAATATAGCATTTATAAATTGTGATCCCAATTATATCTCATAAATTAATTGGGTAATGATTATATTGGAATTATATATTGTGAATTTTTCAATTAAAATGGGTTTTAAATGGTTTTATGAGTTTCATGCTTTATGTCACCAAAAGGAATTTAATTAATTTTTATTGGTTTTTAAGGATTTATTTGAGAAAATTTTGTGTGTGTTTTTCATGTGAGGATGCTTTATTTCAAATATTTTAATAAAATTTAAGGTTAATGTAATTGTTAAAATTTTTTATTTATAGGACTAATGATTTTATTCCTTTTAATGTCCCCTACTTATCATTTTCTTCTCTTCCCATTTGTTAAAAAGTTTTTTAGTGGTTTAAGGAAGAGTATGGACATTGATATGGTCAAGATAAAAATTTATAAGTTTTATCATGACTATAAATCATTTCTCATTTCAAAAGATTTGTTTGGTGAAAGAAATGGATAATGATTATAGTTGTCAAATAGTGAGGTATGGGTTTACTGTGTATAATTTTTAACAATTTCTTTAGAAAGAAATGGATAATGATTATAGTTGTCAAATAGTGAGGTATGGGTTTACTGTGTATAATTTTTAACAATTTCTTTAGAACTGTGAAAAAACAATCCTCATAAATTTATGAAATTGAATTATATTTTATAAATACTAGAATATGTTATTATTATGTCATGGTATATACAAAAATAAACCATATTAATGTGTTCCATGATAAATAAATTCAATAATATACCTCAAAAACTCATGGAATGAAAATGGGTTTTCTAATGCTTCCAAATGGTATCAAGACAAATGAATTTAGCAATTATCTCACTTGGCACAAAAAATTGAAACACCAAATATATTTAATTATTATATAAATTTTTTAGTAATTTATAATAACATTACTCTATTGTATATTAATAATGTGGAGACAAATAAGAAAATATAAGTGAATGCATAGACGGTATTTCATAAAAAAAATTTGTAATATCATAAAATGGTGAAGTTATTAGTCGCATTAAAAAAATATTATTTCTTATAAATTGAAATAAAAAAATTATGTATAACTATTTAGAAATAATAATTAAAAAATCAGCATTGAATAAAAAGTAATTTTGATCTATCGAATATTTTTAGTGATATATATACTCTAAGATAATAAAATGGAAAAACATTTTGATACCTTTTTTTAAACCCAATTTGAAAAAAGGACAAAAGACCAATTTAAAAAGTGGTAAAGATAAAATTTAGATCATAAGAGGTATAATAAATTCAATTTTCAATGAAAAAAAATTATGGAATGTAATAATATGTACTTAGAGGAAAAATAGTCATTACATTGGATTTTATTTACTACAATTAATATTTTAGTTTTATGAGAAAGAAAATCGTCAATAGAGAAGTGTAAAAATTTTATGACCCCTACATATTAAGATAATATAACCAATAATTATTCCATAGAGTGGATAAAAAAATTTATAGATTAAATATATTCTAGAGGAAACATTTCAACTCAAGGAAATTGTATTTCAGTTAAAACAAATACCCTATGGATTTTGTAACAATTCGATAAAAAAATCCTTACAATGGGAACATGTTATGTATTTGTTAATACCTTTAATTCTTTAAATGTAATGATAACAATGATTAATATACTATTATATTTAAATAATGAAATATAAAATTGGTGAATATAACATGTGTCTCAAAGAAATAAAATCATTATGAAAAAATAACTTATGAATATCCTAACCTTTCATGTAACAATCCTCCATAAAATAGTTTTTGGAAATAATTTAAAATCTAGAGAATATACAGTGGAAATAAAATAAAATAATATAATATGTTTATATAAACAAAACATAAAATCAAACATCATAAAAATGTTACATTTTAACTTAATTAAAATAAATTTGAGTTATGAAAATCGCTTACCAATACATTAAAATCCCTGGAAAACAATTCAACCTCACATATAATCAAAATAAAAATATTAATAAATTATTTTATAAAAATATTAAAATTTATAATCTTTTTTAGTATTTTTTATAACCATTCATTTTACATTTATTATTCGGAAATTGGATATTTTCATCATCTGTTTTTATTTATTTTTGGTTTTTCATACATTATTTTTAGTGTTGATTTAAATACTTGATCTTGATTAATAAATCCATATTTATACTATTATATATGTATCTAGAATAAATCTTAAAAAATTAATTATATTGTTCTAATTTCATTACATGAATGTTGTAGTCTCACATTGTGAAGATGGAATCGATATCATGCTATATTCGATAATTTTTGTACAAAAATTATGGTATATTAATAATAAGTGAATATTAATATTAAAACTATTGAAAATATATTATTATTTATTAATATAATATTTTACCAGTAATTTTTTCCATAACCATTCATTAATTAAATTTATAGAGCTGTTGTTGTATTTATTAATCAAACCAATATAAAAACTGGTTATTTGTAGTGGATGAGTACGTTAGTGGATTTATTATAATTTCACAATTATATATGATTAATGATATTATGTTGATTTTATAAAAGTTATTAAATCATTATTTTGAATATTTAAATTAATAATTTTATATAACAACCAATAAGATACAAATATGAAATAGTTTTTCATGTTGTTATGATCACTTTAGATAGTTAAATTGATGATTTTCACATTTTGATGATATTGTTTATAGAATTTGTAATTTGTAATATATAAAGGTTTATAAATTCCCAAATATTATATTTATTCATCAAAACTGGTTCTATATCCACCCATTAAAGGAAATGATGAAAAATTAAGTACATCAATCATGGAGGTTATGTTCCTCATAATACATTAATGTAATTTTCATTTTTTACAATGAGTTTGAGGATAATATAAAATGTTTATTCCATTAATATAATAGAATTTCAGTATAGAAAATATAAATTTGAAAATATATAAGTATAGTTAGAATATTTCTAGATATGAATTTATGTGAAAAATAGAGAAGATAATGTTAAGGAGTAGACAACACACATATTGATAGTTTGAGTAATCATTTGAATGAACTTTCTGAAATGGTTGAATTGGGTAACATTCTTATAACCAAGTCCTAAAAAAATTTAGTATTATTTCTAGATATGTAAAATTGGTATATTATGAATAGCAATTCAATTGGAAAGTGATTCATGATTTTTTGTGCAAGATAGATCTGTTTATAGGTGAATTAGAATGATTTGTTTCATGGAATTAAATGATGGGTTAAGGTTATTGATGGAATACCATGGGTGTTAGGAGAGTAAAAGCTTGTGATACATGCTGGTATGAATTTTAAACTTGAACTATGTTTTATATATGTTCAATGTTTTGTGTCATCATAACAGCATGCTTTCCACATTAAGTTACCCATTTTTACCCTTATTGTCATTGACTACATATTTACCAGGGTAATTAATTTTTTTTCTAAAAATAAAAGATGACAAATATTATAAACCTTTTATGTTCTAGTTAAAAATTTGGACTCTATTTAATCTGATTTAATTTCTATATATGAAAAAATTATCTTTTTAATTACCATTAATGTTATATTAAAATTTTAATTTTTTATAAAAATGTATTTTTAAAACGTTTTTCCATTATTAATTATTATCAATAAATAATTAAATATGAATTTTTATAATTTTCACATATTATTAGATTTTATATTATATTAATAAATAAATAAAAATCTTTAAATTTAATATATTATTACCTAGAATTATTTATATTTACATTTTTGTAAGTTGGGTTGTTTGGGGGTATCCCCTAGTGATTTGTAGGTTTTGGATTCATTATTTTTTTTATTATTATTTTAAAATTGTAGTGTCATTTGTAAAATTAATTTTATTACTTTTAATTTTATGTTGTAAAATTAAGAATTAATATAATTATTTTCTAGAGATTAATCATTTTTAAATGTAAAAATGAAAATTTAAAAATAATCAATAGCTTTCAAATAAAGAAATATTTCTTGAGATTACTGGAATTTATAATGTGTTTTGTGGTTGTTATGTCTATACTATGGTTATATGACTGTTTTTAGGGTTGGATGAACTCACACTAAGGTATCCATATTCAAGAGTATGGGTCACCAAGTTCACATTAGGGAATTTCTGTATGTTTTTAGTAGTTAAATGGAATTATTTCTTGCTTAATTGTAGATACTAGTTGAAAAAGGGTATGGATGACACAATAGGGTATATAATGTAAGGTTATTGAATATCATTTAAAGTTAACATGAGTTTAATAAGGTTATTTTTATTATTACTCAACAACATGATGGTGATCCTAACTTCACATCAGGGTAGATGTTGTAACAGCCCGAGATTTTATGAAAAATATTCTTTTTTATTTCACTAATGTCTTGTGTTGTAAGCTACACCAAAAGGAGCTTGCACAACACTCATCCTTGACTTGCCTTGCAATACACGCAATCGCGACCTTCCTCGATAGCGTGTGTAGTATGCAATACCGAGTTTCACTAAACAACGATATGTTATTAAAATATTATTATAACTAGCCATTATGAATAGTAATAACCACCTTTTAAAATTTTAGAAATTTTAGCTCTCAAAATGGACTTCATTTTTGGATTCGGAGTATCGAATTTAGCCTACGGTGAAATTTTGGTACTTTTCGGATAACTTTCATATTCTGATGAATAATGAAAATTACTAAATTATAATTAAAAACAACTTTTTTAATTGAAATAATTAATAGTGATAAATTATTAATTTGAGGTGTTTTAAAGTTTATTTAGAATATATTTTTACAATTTAATACAATGTTGGTCATTGGTTGTAATTTGACATTTAAACCAGACATAATCAAGTGTCAATCTTTTGATAGATATTGTTTCTTAAAAACACGCTATTTGTTTTAACAGCGGGATTTAATTATAAAATTAATTAATGAAACTTCTATGTTATGAATTTGGTAAAATAGACTTCATTTTTGAATTCGTAATATGAAATATAGCATAGGATGAAATTTTGGCATTGTTCTGAAAAACATCAATTTTTGATGAATAGTTAAACTACTAAGTGGTAGTTAAAAAACTGAATTTTTTATAAAACATAATTTTACCGCTTATGTGAATGGAATTTCAAAAATCTGAGAGACACGGTTGATGTCAGTAAGTAAAATGTGGTTCAATGAGATGAAAATAATTTTTGGTGAATAGTAACTTTTTACTTTTATTTACCACGGTTAAAAGTAAATAGGGTAATTAAGGGTAAGAATGATATTAATATTACCCTAACACATGTCCTAATTCTATTGGACAAGTGTACCTCGACCAACAACAACCTTAAGTGTAAAATATTATCATTTAGGCCCACTTGGATTAGATTAGGACATTTATTATTATTTAATTCAAAGAAGAGTTAAAAGAGTTAAAATCAAAGTTTATTTACTAAAACATCTTTAAATTAGGGTTGTACATAAGATAAATTCGATTGTAAATATTCATTATAAAGCTAAAACGATTTCCTACATAATGGTATTTTATTTGTAATTTTTAGACATCAAATAAATTAATTTATTTATGACTCAACGATGATGCAGTAATTACCCTTTTAAGGAAATGTTAACATAATTGATGTTATAAATGATCAAATAAATGTAATTTGAGACTTTTTATGAATTCCACTAATTTTATAGGTTACTATGATATATTATTGTTGATTTAATCAACTTTGTTTGAACATATAATTCTTTTATGACTTTCACAAAAATCATATATCAAATAGTGTCAAAATTGACACAAAATAGTTTTTAAATCAAATATTATATTATTAATTGTTATTTTATTCCTAAAAATATAAGGTTCGGCCAAATGACTTAGATAAGGATATATGTATTAATAATAAACAATTTGGGGTTTTTTGGCATGTTATAGTAAGAGTATTAACCATATAGTGAAAGAAAACAAAAAGACACGGTAAAAGTTAAATTATTTAACTTAGAGTTAAATCTAATTGATAAGGTTAAAATAATACCCTAAACTTGTCTAAATCCTATTGGTTGATCGTATTTCGACCCATCCCCACTTTAGCTTCGAAATAAGACCCTTTGGAACCATTATAAACCGATTTGGACATTAATATAAAATAATATTTTGAGGTATTCCTAAGGTTCCCCTCTCCTCCCTTATAAAAGGACACCTCCTTTCCCTCCTCCTCACACCAATTTGAGCACTCAAGCTCGGCCAACCCCTGCCAAAATCTCTTCTCAACTTCCCTATAAACTTCCTAGAGGTTCTGGACTTCCTCAAAGACCAATTTTAGTGCCCTAAGAGGAGGTCTCAAAGAGGCGCTTCAAAGAAGAGGTAATTACCCTTACCAATTCTTTCATCTTTATTTCTTCTTCCACTTCTTCTTCTTAGGTTGTTTCATTATGAAGTAATAACATCAGTATAACTCATATACTGATATGTTATTATAAGTATGAAAAAACCCTATTTCACCATCTATCCATCCTATGGAAAAAGAAATCACTGCTCGTGCGTACGTACGGAATACCATCTCCACGCCGTGGTGTAATCTATTTTCCACCACCACCTTACATGGATGGGTATAATGGTGTAAAGAATAACTATACATAGTTATTAAAACATCATATTGATTCTGATATATTGTATAATCCACTCCAATTCAATTCAATATTTATGGAAATGATATCATCGCTTGTGCGTACGAACGGACTACCGTCTCCACGACGCGATGAGATTCATTCTCCATGTTAACCATTTAAGAATGATTATAAAGTATATATAAGAAATAATAATGAAATATATGACATTATAAAGCTACTGGATTTATGTATATATATATATATGTATTTCATCTACTTACTTCCATTCAAGACAATAAGGAAAAGAAAACAGCGTTCATGCGTGCGTACGGACTACCGTCTCCATGAACGGTGTTTTTCATTTCATTTATTTATCTATTATATATATATATATATATATACTGAATATATATGATATATAAATAATATTTTATATTCTGGAAGTAATTAAATCATGATATAAGTAATAATAATGTCAAGAATAACAACTCAAAACACCTACGATAAATGAAACGACTTTACCCAAAACGCTTCTTTAACATGGATTTACAAAAGAACGGGTAATATAATGTCATAAGTGAACCATATATGATATCATAACAATTAATATGATTCTGTAATAAGTCAATGACATTATTTAAATCATTATACAGGAGGTTCAGACACATACGAAGCAAATCAGACCTAAGGTAAGGGAAAATATCACAATCTCATTTTTATCCGAGATTGTTTATACTTTGGTATTTACTGGGGTGTATTTTATCATCCACATCCATGTTTCATAAATAATATTATTTCCATCCACCTACAATTGTTTAAATCCATTTTTACCCTTCGGTGAGTTTTTAGTAAAAGAAATGAAAGGAATCTTTTGTCGTTTTTCGTACGAGGTACTTTTTGACTTTTCCGACAAAAGTACGAAGAATGTTTTTTTTAACTTATACGGCATGAATGGATTTTTAAACCATTATTTCCAAGAAGCTTCCTTTACAAGTTTTCAAGTTTATTTTTAATCATCTTCTTTTATTTTAAAGTCGTGTGACATGTTATGAAAGGAAAAAATGTTTTTGAAGTAGAAAGGATATTTTCCTCAAGAATGGAGTTCAAGTATTTTATCAAAATTATTTTCCATCTAAGATAATAAAAGGGTTCTGTTTTTATCCCTATTACTACATGGATTTGATTATGTTGTGATGGAAACATTTTTATGAATTCCTTTATTTTATATGAATTGTTTTATGATGTCATGTTGTTTAAGAATCCCATTTTTATTACATGGGTTATGCGATGATGTATGATTTATGATTATGTGGCACACATAAGAAAGGATTCATTATAAGATGGGGGGACCTATATCTCCCACCAATGAATTGGGTAAAGATTTTATATCTCATGAGATAGACATGGCTGGAATGGTAGGTTATACCGGTTCAGTGAAAGAGGACGGAAACGAGGGTTACTCGATTCAGAAAGGGACTTTGTCCACTAAGATAGTCTTGGCAATGAGTCTTGACTAACAAGAAATGATTCTCTATGATTATGTGTGAATGCCACAAAGTTTCATTTTTTAAGTTATGATTATTGTGATTACATTTCACAGCCATGATTTATCCCATGTTATGAAATTATGCTCTCTTTTGCAGGTTAAGATTTCCAAAATGTTATGTTCTTATGAATACGATGTGATTGATATTTCTTTTATTTACCCTTACTAAGCATTTGAGCTCACCCTTTTATGTTTTCTTTTCCCCAGGATATAAATAAAGTTTTTAGGTAAAAAAAAGGGAATATCTTTATAGGAGATGTTGAAGATCTTTCACCACGATTAGAAGATTACGTTCCGAGTTTCCAAAGACACTAAACTATTACGATCCTTGTGTGTATGTACTATGTATTCCGCAAATGTAATGTAATGTCAATGTACGTCAAGTTTCGGGTCTCTACAGTTGGTATCAGAGGAAAGGTTTAGTCAACCTTTGGAAACTAGGATGCAAAAACGTTAGTGAGATCCCTAGAGATATTTCTACGGTATGTCTAGGGATGTCCCTAAGGTTAAGTATACGTATAGGTTATAGTACTAGAACTACGCTAACGATCATAGGATTAAACCTATGATGTTAGATATTGAAGGTACTCCCCCTTTATTATGTTGTTTTCCCTAGAATGATTTTTGCCTCTCACACTATTCTTTTTGGGTTTTAGACGATGGCTGGAACCCGAAGGAACCGTGTTGATCAATGCAATAGACAATTCAATGATTGTCCTCCTGAACAAAAAAATGTTATGGGAGATGGAGTGAAAAATCTTATTGCTATACTTACACAAGCTATGAATCATTCTGGACATCCAAATGAGCAGAGAAGGGAACAATATTCTATTGAGTCCTTCATGAGGCAACGTCCACCTTCTTTTAGTGGGTCTTCTGATCCACGTGTTGCTAAACAATGGATCAGTACCACTGAAAAGATATTTTCAGTTCTTCAATGTTCTGAACATGATAAATTCATCTTAGCAGTATATCGTTTGGAAGGTGAAGCTGATCAATGGTGGAATCTTATCAAGAATACGAGGCCAAGAGATGAAATTGAGTCCATGGAATGGGACGAGTTCAAGAACTTGTTTTTCAGTAAGTACTTCCCTCGTATTCTTCGAACAAAGATGGAGAAAGAGTTTATTGAACTAAAGCAAAAAGATGATGAATCTGTTGGTATATACGAAGCGAATTTTACACGACTTGCAAGGTATGCATCTGGCATTATCATCCAACCTGAAAGTAATGTTGATCGATTTTTCAGTCGCTTAAAACCAAGTCTTCGAAGGGCATTAGCTATAAATGACTTCAGTAGCTATGAAGAAATTGTGCGTTGTGCTATCAAGGTAGAAATGAAAGTTGGTGTTACATATCCATCTCAGGGTTTTGATAAGAAACGAAAGATGGAGTTCAAGGATAAATCTCAGAATAATGGTGAAAAGAATATGAATGTTTCCTTATGCACAAAGTGTGGAAAGAAGCATGGTGGAGATTGTCTTAAAGGGACTAGAAAATGGTTTAAGTGTGGAAAAGAAGGCCATCGAGCAGCTGAGTGTCGAAGTAATGGAAAAAGGGTTTCTAATGATGTGAATAAAGAAAACACTGTAGAGAACGCACCACCAACACTTCAATGCTTCAATTTCAAGGAAATGGGGCATTATGCTAATAAATGCCCTAATCCAAGGGTTAGTGATGATCAACATGAGCAACCACTGAAGGAAAAGGACAAAGGGAAGTCACATGCGATCACTATTGGAAATGTTGAATATGACAACGATGTGGTGGAATGATTAAGTGTTTATGTCATGGGATTCCAAAATAATGTTGTATCATTGAGTATTGCAATATTTATTGATGTGGTATTCAATGTGATTGAGATATTTTTTCGAAATAAGATTATATGCCCATAATGAAGGGAAAACGAGAAAATGAAATGTTTAATAGTATTCATGAGCTCATGATTGATATAAGTACTAAGTGATATCATGGTTTGAGTATATTGAATTTTGAGGATTTTGGTATGTGGAAAGTGTTAAATTTTAACTACATTCATGTTTTCACTAAGGTATTCAAGAGAATACATGATTAAGGACTTTGAATGTTTGGAATGTGACCAACAAAACATATCATATGATATATGGGAGTGGACTGCAGTATTATGGATAAGCCTAAAGATTGGAATGGATTATGTTGGATATAAGTTAGTATTATTTAAGGGTAGAATTTTTTTCGATATTATTGATGGGATGTTATAGTAATATAGTTTTAGAAAAAGGACAACCTGCAGGACGGGCGACAGCCCATCACGTCGGACAAGGCTGTGGGAATCGAACCCACAACCGAAGTGCGACTGGCCTTTATCGCCTACCACTGGCCTACAGGAAGTCCTGTTTAGTAGAAACTAGTTTTATTATATTAAGAAGTATGATATATGAAGTATAAGTTCATTTTAGGAACCATATATGATTAATCACACTATGGACCGACTTATGTATATAATTTTTGCTAACCTTTTGTTTGAGACAGATGGAATGACCCATCATTCTATCACATGATCTGCTAACACTTCACAAATAACAAATTCAACTTCATCTATTTAACAGATGAAGTGGAAATTGTTAAAGGCACGAACAACAGTGAGATTGTACCAAAATAAACTAAGTATTTATTCTAATTCAAATTCTTTAACATTAGGGAAACGATCTTGAAAACCCAAAATGTTGTCCTAGTGATATTAGATCTGATGAATCAGATGGTACCTTAGATCATCACAAATTTATGGCTTTGTGATTACTGGATTTTCCATAGCCATGTTCTCTACCACTCTCCATTAGAACATGATGGTTAGATTTCTGTTCCATATCCATATTTTCACCTATGTGGAAACCCAGTGATTAGTTTATTTGGGTAATCGTTACATTTCATACTTTAGTTTATAAAGCCAAGTTTTGGTATTCCTTTTTACGATGTGGGTTTCTATTAAAGAAACTTTCGAATAGTAAACCATTTATAACCTCGACGAATTTCGAGGGCGAAATTCATTTTAAGGGGGGTAGAATGTAACAGCCCGAGATTTTATGAAAAATATTCTTTTTTATTTCACTAATGTCTTGTGTTGTAAGCTACACCAAAAGGAGCTTGCACAACACACATCCTTGACTTGCCTTGCATTACACGCAATCTCGACCTTCCTCGATAGCGTGTGTAGTACGCAATACCGAGTTTCACTAAACAACGATATGCTATTAAAATATTATTATAACTAGCCGTTATGAATAGTAATAACCACCTTTTAAAATTTTAGAAATTCTAGCTCTCAAAATGGACTTCATTTTTGGATTCGGAGTATCGAATTTAGCCTAAGGTGAAATTTTGGTACTTTTCGGATAACTTTCATATTCTGATGAATAATGAAAATTACTAAATTATAATTAAAAACAACTTTTTTAATCGAAATAATTAATAGTGATAAATTATTAATTTTAGTAGTTTTAAAGTATATTTAGAATATATTTTTACAATTTAATACAATGTTGGTCATTGGTTGTAATTTCACATTTAAACCAGACATAATGAAGTGTCAATCTTTTGATAGATATTGTTTCTTAAAAACTCACTATTTGTTTTAACAGCGGGATTTAATTATTAAATTAATTAATGAAACTTCTATGTTATGAATTTGGTAAAATAGACTTCATTTTTGAATTTGGAATATGAAATATAGCTTAGGATGAAATTTTGGCATTGTTCTGAAAAACCTCAATTTTTGATGAATAGTGAAACTACTAAGTGGTAGTTAAAAAAACTGAATTTTTCATAAAACATAATTTTACCACTTCTGTGAATGGAATTTCAAAAATCCGAGAGACACGGTTGATTTCAGTAAGTAAAATGTGGTTCAGTGAGACGAAAATAATTTTTGGTGAATAGTAACTTTTTACTTTTATTTACCACGGTTAAAAGTAAATAGGGTAATTAAGGGTAAGAATGATATTAATATTACCCTAACACATGTCCTAATTCTATTGGACTAGTGTATCTCGACCAAAAACAACCTTATGTGTAAAATATTATCATTTAGGCCCACATGGATTAGAATAGGACATTTATTATTATTTAATTCAAAGAAGAGTTAAAATAGTTAAAATCAAAGTTTATTTACTAAAAAATTTTTTAATTAGGGTTTTACATAAGATAAATTCGAATGTAAATATTAATTAGAAAGATAAAAATATTTCCTACATAATGGTATTTTATTTGTAATTTTTAGACATCATATAAATTAATTTATTTATGACAAAACAATGATGCAGTAATTACCCTTTTAAGGAAATGTTAACATAATTGATGTTATAAATGATCAAATAAATGTAATTTGAGACTTTTTATGAATTCCACTAATTTTATAGGTTACTATGATATATTATTTTTGATTTAATCAACTTGGTTCGAACATATAATTCTGTTATGACTTTCAAAAAAATCATATATCAAATAGTGTCAAAATTGACACAAAATAGTTTTTAAATCAAATATTATATTATTAATTGTTATTTTATTCCTAAAAATCTAACGTTCGGCCAAATGACTTAGATAAGGTTATATGTATTAATAATAAACAATTTGGGGTTCGTTTGGCATGTTATAGTAAGTGTATTAACCATATAATGAAAGAAAACAAAAAGACACGGTAAAAGATAAATTATTTAACTTAGAGTTAAATCTAATTGATAAGGTTAAAATAATACCCTAAACTTGTCTAAATCCTATTGGTTGATAGGATTTCTACCCATACCCACTTTATCTTTGAAATAAGACCCTTTGGAACCATTATAAACCGATTTTGACATTAATATAAAATAATATTTTGAGGTATTCCTAAGGTGCCCCTCTCCTCCCTTATAAAAGGACACCTCCTTTCCCTCCTCCTCACACCAATTTGAGCACTCAAGCTCGGCCAAACCCTTCCAAAATATCTTCTCCACTTACCTAGAAACATCCTAGAGGTTCTGGTCTTCCACAAAGACCAATTTTAGTTCCCTAAGAGGAGGTCTCAAAGAGGCGCTTCAAAGAAGAGGTAATTACCGTTACCAATTCTTTCATCTTTATTTCTTCTTCCACTTCTTATTCTTAGGTTGTTTCATTATGAAGTAATAACATCAGTATCACTCATATACTGATATGTTATTATAAGTATGAAAAAAACCCTATTTAACCATCTATCCATCCTACGGAAAAATAAATCACCGCGCGTGCGTACGTACGGAATACCGTCTCCACGTCGTGGTGTAATCTATTTTCCACCACCACCTTACATGGATGGGTATAATGGTGTAAAGAATAACTATAAATAGTTATTAAAACATCATATTGATTCTGATATATTGTATAATCCACTCCAATTCAATTCAATATTTATGGAAATGATATCATCGCTCGTGCGTACGTACGGACTACCGTCTCCACGACGCGATGAGATTCATTCTCCATGTTAACCATTTAAGAATGATTATAAAGTATATATAAGAAATAATAATGAAATATATGACATTATAAAGCTACTGGATTTATGTATATATATATATATATGTATGTCATCTACTTACTTCCATTCAAGACAATAAGGAAAGGAAAACAGCGTTCATGCGTACGTACGGACTACCGTCTCCATGAACGGTGTTTTTCATTTCATTTATCTATCTATTATATATATATATATACTGAATATATATGATATATAAATCATATTTTATATTCTGGAAGTAATTAAATCATGATATATGTAATAATAATGTCAAGAACAACAAGTCAAAACACCTACGATAAATGAAACGATTTTACCCAAAACGCTTCTTTAACATGAAATTTACAAAAGAACGGGTAATATAATGTCATAAGTGAACCATATATGATATCATAACAATGAATATGATTCTGTAATAATTCAATGACATTATTTAAATCATTATACAGGAGGTTCGGACACATACGAAGCAAATCAGACCTAAGGTAAGGGAAAATATCACAATCTCATTTTTATCCGAGATTGTTTATACTTTGGTATTTACTGGGGTGTATTTTATCATCCACATCCATGTTTCATAAATAATATTATTTCCATCCACCTACAATTGTTTAAATCCATTTTTACCCTTCCGTGAGTTTTTAGTAAAAGAAATGAAAGGAATCTTTTGTCGTTTTTCGTACGAGGTACTTTTTGACTTTTCCGACAAAAGTACGAAGAATGATTTTTTAACTTATACCTCATGAATGGACTTTTAAACCGTTATTTCCAAGAATATTCCTTTACAAGTTTTCAAGTTTATTTTTAATCATCTTCTTTTATTTTAAAGTCGTATGACATGTTATGAAAGGAAAAATGTTTTTGAAGTAGAAAGGATATTTTCCTCAAGAATGGAGTTCAAGTATTTTATCAAAATTATTTTCTATCTAAGATAATAAAAGGGTTCTGTTTTTATCCCTATTACTACATGGATTTGATTATGTTGTGATGGAAACATTTTTATGAATTCCTTTATCTTATATGAATTGTTTTATGATGTCATGTTGTTTAAGAATCCCATTTTTATTACATGGGTTATGCGATGATGTATGATTTATGATTATGTGTCACACATAAGAAAGAATTCATTATAAGATGGGTGGGACCTATATCTCCCTCCAATGGATTGGGTAAAGATTTTATATCTCATGATATAGACATGGCTGGAATGGTAGGTTATACCGGTTCAGTGAAACAGGACTAAAACGAGGGTTACTCGATTCAGAAAGGGACTTTGTCCACTAAGATAGTCTTGGCAATGAGTCTTGAATAAAAAGAAATGATTCTCTATGATTATGTGTGAATGCCACAAAGTTTCATGTTTTAAGTTATGATTATTGTGATTACATTTCACTGCCATGATTTATCCCATGTTATGAAATTATGCTCTCTTTTGCAGGTTAAGATTTCCAGAATGTTATGTTCTTATGAATACGATGTGATTGATATTTCTTTTGTTTACCCTTACTGAAAATTTGAGCTCACCCTTTTATGTTTTCTTTTCCCCAGGATATAAAGAAAGGTTTTAGGTAAAAAAAAGGGAAGATCTTTATAGGAGATGTTGAAGATCTTTCACCACGATTAGAAGATTACGTTCCGAGTTTCCAAAGACACTAAACTATTACAATCCTTATGTGTATGTACTAAGTATTTCGCAAATGTAATGTAATGTCAATGTACGTCAATTTTCGGGTCTCTACAGATGTTGTATCATCTTGATGACTCATTCTCAAATCCGTGTATTATGATATTTTTTAATATCATTCCAATGAGGTTCATTGTTAATGTAATGGTACATTAAAACCTATATACTAATATTTTTATCATTGGATGTCTAGATTTCATGTAGTTTACCTTTAATGGGAGCACCCCCCCCCCATGTAAAGGTAAACACATTTTGGATATGACTTCTAGAATTTCACATGTTAAAATTTTTAACCTCATTTTTATTAATGATATGGAAATATTAAATTAATATCAGTGACTTAATATAAATTTTCAATCAAAAAATCTATTTTATATTTATCGAGATATTTATATGAATCATTTTATTAAAATAAATTAAAATAGTAAGTTGTATTGGTAAAACATCTGTGATCTGAGATGAGTGCTATAAAAAAATTTAGAAGTATAAAATTTTCATTATTATGGATTTATTATTTTTTAAATTATCCTTGATGGTCAACGCTTTACCATTTGATACCAGTAATCCTTTATAATATCACATTATCCCATTTACATAAATCTAAGTCCACTACATCCATTTCTCTATCTATTTGATGCTTCTCATGAGATTTAGCATTTATGAACATTTATCATATATTCTAAAATAATATATTTTTTATTGGATTAATATGAAATCTCCCATAAAGGGTGAAACAAATGATGAAAATTTCCAAGTACAAAATTAAATGTGAGTCATAGGAATTCTTCATTTTTCACTATTGTATTTTATGTGATGATATTGTTGTTTTTATCAAAAATAAAATATCAATAATTACTAAAGTTAAATATCAAAATTAAAGGATTTGGAAAACCTATGTGAATAATTTGAGGGAATTAACCAAATATATCCTGTGATTTTTAGTCCTCTAAAATTGAATAACTTTAAATATATCTCTTATATATTTTTATGATCCACATATATGTTTTAGAAAAATTTCCCCATAAAAATTAAATTATTTAGGAGAATAAATTTCATTATCCCCCCTCATAAACAGATATTTACCTAATTTCAGTGACATAAAATGTTTTCTAAAATATGAAGTCATTTGGTTATAATAGTTATGTTGTGATTTATATTTTCTAAACCAATTTTGGATTAAAGTAATTTATTATGTAAAATAGGTCATGATGGTAATGTGTTTTAATAATTTGTGGCTTAATATGAATATTTTTTATATTAATTAATTTATTAATAAAATGGTAATAGTTTGGGAAAATATAATGTGACGTGGTTCTAATAAAAAATATTATAAAGTAAACATGTGATATTGATTTTTGGAGAAGGAATGACGGTTAACATATTCAATTAAAATCCTACTGGATATTAATAAATTGGTTTTAAGATTAATATGTAAATTAATTTAGATATTTGGATGGGATGGTTTTTGTATAGTATAATTGAAAATATATGAGATATATACATTTATTTATCAATATAAATGGTTAATGGATCATGAAATAGTGTGTATTAAAGAAGAAGTGTATGATGGGTAATGAACATGGGTTGAATGACTATCACATGGTTGGATTGATTAATATGTTATAGATTACTGGGTTATGATAAATGTTCATTTATCTAAATGAAAAATGGTTTTATAAACAAATATTTTTAAAATATGAATTAATCAACCATATATTTGAATAGATGAAGGAATTATGAAAAAATATATAACTTTAAATGAAAATTAATGTGGAAATCTGATTTTTCCAATGTGGTATACTTACCTAAAAAATTGGTTATTTTATTGATGTTTCTTATTTATTTAGAAACATGATTCATGAAATATGGCTACTATGTGGTCACTAAATTGTGGAATTTATTGTGAGGATTACATGATTTATTAGGATAGTTTTCATATATGGTAGTGGGAAAGAATGAATTGGATATTATACATATTAATAATACATTATTTTGATGGTTACTATATAATTGCACAGTTCATTGTGATTCCAGGAGGTGATACAATGTTGATGATGGAATCTGATTGTGATAGTTTATGGTAAGGGATGTACACAAAAGGAGGGGGATATGAGGTTGATCTCATTTTTATTGATATTACCTTACTAAGTTATGGATTTTAAGAGGCTATGTCATTAGGATATCTGATGACATGGTTTTTTATAAGTGGTAATGTAGTATGTAATAGAGGAATAGTGATAATGGAATAAAAATTGTAGAATGGGGATATCTATGTTGTGGTGTATAGACATTTGTGTATGATTCCACCCTTTTTCGAGGTATGTTCCCTTCCGAGTTTTCACATTGGTTTGGGGTTGGAAAGGGTATATTTGGTTTGGATGGATGTGTAGGTGGATTGATCCTTTATATTTATTTTTTTTTGGGATTTATAATTTCTATTAAAAATTCATATTTTGTGTAAATGTGTTACATGACATATAAATTATTAATCTGTATAAAATCACCTACGGTGACTATTTTTTCAGCATGACGCATTAAAAAAGATTACATTAAATTTAATGGAATTATATATTATCTAATTCAATGATAAGAAAATTTAGAGGTCTCATTTGGTTTATTTTGGTTTTATTCCTTCTTACATCCATCCTTCTCTAAACCCCAGGGAATCTTCGAGCAGATTTGGAGAGATTCTACATTTCTTATCATCTCTGACTGGTGTTTGATCCTTGAAAAGAATTTTTTTCATTATATTACATTTATTCTTCATTCATTTGATGAAATGGTAGGACCTTTTGATAGTGGTGGGCTTGGGGGTTTACCTTGATACTAGGATTTGGTCATGATCTTGTTATCTATTGTGTTTTCAACCAATCTCCATCGAATTGAGTGTAAAGGGTTGGTGAGATTTCATCATCAACCATAAGGTATGTATTCTAAATGTCAATACCATATTATTTATTAAATTATGTGAAATTATTTATACAATTTCAATTTCCATGTTGGGAAATATCATTTTGAAATTGTTTTAATTAATAAATTAATGGGATTATAAAATTGGTCAATTAAAGGGATTATGAAATTGATTTATTTAATGTGATTATGAATTTATTGATAATCATACCTAATTTACTTTTTACTTTTTTTGAGGGATTAATGGATTATATGAATAAATTTTTATAAATTTATTAATGGTGAAATGTTCATATTATTCATTTGGATTAAAGTGATGAATCTTGCTTGTTTTTTAAAATTTAAATTGTGAACTATAAGATGACTAATTAATAACAGTTTTGATGATGATTAACTTTGATAAATGTGATAAATGGGATATATGTGATTGTTTGATAAATGGGGTTTGGGACAGGTTTTGAAGCTCCAAATACCCATGGTGTGATTTACCAGGCATTCTAGTCATCAAATGTATGAATGTGATAATGAGAGTGGGACAAAGATTGATTCTCCAATTACTAATATAAGATAACATTGATGAGCAGAACATGGACTGATTCTCCAAATACCAATAGGACCCTAGACATGATGTTATTAACTGGATAAATTTTCATTATACTAGAGTTCCATGAATCCTCGATATGAGAATTTATTTAAATTAATGATTAAATACCAAGAAATAATGAAGTTTTCCCAATGATATATCATTCAATCTCGAGTTAGAGTTGAAGTAGGTATTGATGGTTCTAGTGTCACTATGAACCCGTGTAATTATGTTGTTAATTAAGAAAAAATAAATTTTTAAAAACATTTTTTGTTTTATTGTACATTATTTTTCATATATATGTATACAATATTATTGACTGGATACTATATTAGAGACATTTGGTGGTGGATTACTGGGTTTTAGTCACACTATAATTGTGATGGGTGATTGGTAATTGAATAATTCTCATGATTTCAGAATAGGATAATGGAATGATCCCAATATTAGATGAATACTTTTTGATATATCTTGGATAAGGGATCCAAACATGATGTTTGGACCATCATGGGGAGTTATCGTTGTGTCTTTCTTTTTTGGTATTTTTTAGTGACGTAAAACATTTTTGAAATGACATGTCAATTGATTTAATTGGGTAATGTTTCTCTGTTTTTGTTATAGTATTATTTTGGTTATTGGTTATATCATTCTATTATTGATTATTATTTCCATTGTAGTGATTATATGATAAAAATGGTATAATCTCCACAAGTTATCTATTTGAGCCTAACTACCAGTCGGCAACCTATGTTGTATGTTGAGGTGTAACTATGGTCATGTGATCGACTGGCTCAGGTCACTGGTATGTATTACTAGGGATTGGATGTCACAAAGTGGTATCAGAGGGGTTTCTTTTCTTTTATTTTTTACTTACCATTTAGGAGAGTTATACAGGAGATTTGAAAGAGTCTTCTCTTGGTTAATTTCTTATTAAGGGGATTTGGTAACCCATGTAAATTGGTAAAACCCCAGTACATATGGTGGGATTAATTTTATTGATGTTTTCTATTAAAGTTTAATGATGTTACGCCTTTTTTGAGGCATATTTTGTGTGATGTTATTAGTTTCGTCTAGGAATTCACTTCATAGAATAGTATAGAATGATATTTTTGTAAGATAACATCATTTTTTACTTAAAGTAATTATTGTTTCATGTTTCATTTTAATCCATGAAAATAAAATAATTCTTTTGTGGGTTGTTTACATGAATCTTCTTTTATATATTTGTGTAATATATTTTAAATTATTATTCTTATAAAATTGAAAATATAAAATAAAGAAAAATATATTAAATGAAATTGATAAAAGTGTTTGTAAAAGTAAATATTGATATATGAAATTTTTTAACCTATGTCTACCATGACCTATTTGAGAGATGGTTGAGGGTATTATAAGTACCTCAATTTTGACAAGGTGTCAGGGTATGGGGAATACTTATTATGGATTAATATGAATCCATTTTATGTATATGTGATAATTTTATGTTATTTTTCCTAAGATGTGTGTTTGGAATTGTATATATATGCCTCCACTACAACTCTTGTGGGTAATATGTCTTGAGGAAAAGGCTTGAAATGTTCCTCTAGTAGTGGAACCAATGGTCATGATAGTTTTGGTTAGAGAGTTTTTCTATGAGAACTCTTATAAATTTCTGTAGTTTCGGGATGGAGAACCACAATGGGTTTTGAATGATTATCTTACACCTGAAATGATAGTTCAATTTTCATTACCCTCTAACATTCACCATAGAGGGTGGACTTGAGGTAGTTGTGTTCAGGATTGTGTTTTTCAAGTTGATCCTTGGAAAAATAGGCACTCTAGATAAAATTAGAGTCAAACATTCTATATATATCATACATGTTTGAATGAAACTATGGAGATTAATCAAAACTGAAGATGGATAGGTAGATAATATGGAGTGGAAGGAAATTCCGGATAATTTCATGGATCACTAGTTCCTTGAAATTCCAATGAAGGAGAGGGAAGATGAGGTTATTAGGATGACCTAGTGGATTATGTCTATAATGGAATATGATGATCCATTTACTAATTTTTAGTGAATTTTTCTAGAGTTGGTAGGGATGATCCTACTACAATGAATCATTTTTGTATCGTCTTAGATGGGAGATTATGTCTCCGGTTTTCATCTCTCAGTTAGAGATGTTTTCTGTGGTTGTGAGATAGGTTCTCATATCTAATGGGAAACCAGAGGATGCATCCAATGACGGACATGTGGTTTTTTCGGATGTCGAGTAGGTATGAAATCTAAGAGTATGAAGCATCACTTTGGAAATGTTAACCAGTGCAGTGGAATGAAAATAGTATAGGGAGAAGGGTCGGTTTTATAGGATATGACTCGAGTTACCTACCAATATTGAGGTTGGTTGGGTCACTAATAGATACATGACAATCAGAAATTGTTGGAGTGTCATGCATATTGAAGGATGGGAAAACTACAGCTGTTCTGAATGAACCCATGACAGGTGGGTAATTAAATAGTATCATGGAAGAATCAAAATACAGGAAGGGGTTATTAAGACTATATAATTATAGTAGTTGGAGTTCTACTGGGTGTGGCGTCTGTTATATTGGACACAATACATTAAGAGGAGATCACTTGTATCAATATAGTGGTTCAATTCAGGTGACTCATAAAGTAGCACAGAGAAGAGTGGTAGGATAGTGGCATGTAGTTCAACCAATACATGTTGATAGAAAGGTTAGGACATCAATAGTATAAGGTTCCATTATCAAATATCCTTATCTTGATAGTTCCTTATTTGATACAAGATCCTCTCATTTTACTATATATTCCCAAATTATTAATGTATTATGTTAGATTTTGGAGTTTGTGAGTGGGGTTATGATGATATCTACACCGTTGGGAGTACGTTTTAGCAATATATGATTATACAAATGGTGATATCTTGTGGTTGGGGAATTTCCTTTATACTAAGATCTCTATATACATAACATGTTAGGTTTTTAATTGATTTTTGGGATCAATTCGATAGTAGCGTATCAATCCCAAACAGGTTTTTACCAATAGAGTGTTGCCTTAATATATCAGGGGGTTAAATATTTATATATATTGGATATTGGGATATTTGGGTGGGGTTTTCAGGGCAAATGCATCATCAATTAGGGGAGCCCACCGCCCAGTTTTCAAGCCTTATCCTATCTGTAGTGTTTTCCAGGAAATATGTATTTCCTCATATAGGAGACTACTTCTATAATGAGTTTATTGATGACCTATCAGGGCTTCTATAAGATAAGGATGTGGAGTTTACAATTGAGACCATTCTTAGAGTTGAGCTTGATTCCATTACACCTAATATAAGGGCCCCAAAAAGGATTCTAGAACATAAAACTAATCTAGAAGAGTTAATGGATTTGGGATTTATCAATATGAGTATGTAATAATGGGGGGTCTAAACTCATATTTAATAAAAATTATGACGAATCCTTGTGATTATTTATTCATTATATTATGTTGAACCAGATGATATTGAAGAACGGGTATCAAATTCCATGTATCATCAATCTCTTTGTCATGTTGAAAGGGTAATGTGTTTTCTCAAATATTGACTTGGGATCATAGATTCATCAACTCGGAATTTGACTATATAATATACCATTAATATATTTTGGATGAAGTATGAACTTTATATGTTCATTGTGATAACATTCAGGCCGGTGAATGCTTCTAGTGTGTTTATGGCCTTGATGAATTGAATCTTCCAACCAAACCTATATCAGTTTGAGGTTGATTTTTTGGATGGAACCTTGATGTAATCTATGAATCATGAAGATCATTACCAATATCTTGAAATCATCTTGAGTACACTGAGAGAGAATCGGCTATACTCCAATCTATCTTAGTGTCAATTATGTATTTACTATGTACTTTTCAAAGGCCATGTTATCTTAGAAGATGGTTTATTGGTAAACCTATAGAATGTTCATGAAGTGGTTTCTTGGGAGAATCCTAATAATATTTTTTAATATCTATAGCTCTCTAGGTTTAGTGGTCTATAATTGGAGGTTCATCATGGTATTTTCTCTCTTGGAAGGAATATATTCATGAATGAAAAAATTGTAGTTATTCTTGAATGTTTTGTACAATGTGAGAAGTCTTTCCATGATTTGAAGAGGAATTTGACAAACACACTAATCATGATCCAACATGAGTTGGGTGAGGATTATATTGTGTTTTTTTATGTATTTGGTATAATACATGGAGTAATATTAATGCATGGGATATATTTGTGGCGTTTTTCTCACAATAGTTGAGGCCGCATTTATATAATAACACTAAACATGTCCTTGAGTAAGTTGCAGTGGTTTATATATTAATGTCTTGCTGGAATTATCTGTTAAGATTTTTTTTTACTATATATACATATCAATGGGGTTTAAATTTTTTCTTTTCACACGGATATTTGAATCTCTTATATTGTATGTGGGTTGAGTAAATGTAGTAAATTGATTTTGAGCAAGCATTTAACCATAGAAAGGGAAAAAATTTTCTCATGATTTGAGTAGGAAAATAAAGACTGCGCCAGTTTAGTAGAATTGTTCAAAGTGGAATAAGATGACAAGGATGGTTGAGATGCATTTAGTGTTTTGGCATGAATAGGATTTGATGACCCCTATATCAGCATATGTTGAGTCCACACTTCTGTTGGATCGAATATGTAGATTTATATGTATATTAGATAGAACAATACAAGAGGAGGTGAATTGTAGGTTTAAAAAAATTGAGTTTAAACACTTAGAGATCATTTTAAAAGATCTTAAACTAATACAATTCAAAAAACCACAATTTTATTGAATATAAAGGTATGAAGTAATGTAATAATATTAGAAAAGTAAAGTAATTGTATTCAAGATGAATACAATAAGCAGAGTAATACAAGTGTGATAGATTATACATTAAAGCGTATAGAATCTATTAATACAATATGTAATAGAATAATTGTAATTGAAACAATTAAAATTGAAAGTGTAATGAAGAAAGGAAACAATACAAATTCTTTTCTAATACAAACAGCAGCAGAAATGAACAAGTATTACAACTATTTTTAACCCAAAGAGAAGGGTTATCTTTTCACCTAGGATAAGAGGTTTGTCTTACCACCACCTTGGTAATCCCTCGATACGATGATTGGTTCGTTTGTCTGCCTATCCCTGATAGCCCACGATACGATGATCAGAACGTTTGTCTGCCAATCCTAGGCATCCCTTGATACGATGATCGGAATGTTTGTCTGCCTATCCCCTGTAGCCCTCGATTTTGAAGATAATCAGAAACTCTGTCTTTCAATTACTTGAAAGCCCCTGATACGATGATCGGAACTTCTGTCGGCCTATCCCTGGCAACCCTCGATTTTATAGGTAATCGACACCTCTATCTTTCAATTCCTTGAAATCCCTTGATATGATGATCGGATGCACAAAGCAAAAAGCATGACATAAGTCACAACGTCTCTCTCTATAACTTGATAGAATAATGGTATCACAGTTATATCACAGTCATTTCACCACACACTCTCGGCTTCAAATAAACTCATATTTATAGGCCTCAGGTTCCAACGGTCACATTTCCTCCAACGGTCATATTTCTCCGAAAAACTCCAATGGACTTGGACACCTGGCATTATAACGGTCATACTGAAACATAAAGCACAAAATATTTTTGATTAGTTTGTAACTAACTCAACGACATCGTATTGGTTAAAACAAGGCATATGAAGATGATTAACAATAGTACGATTAATACAAAACATGTGTTTTTTGACTAAGTACCAAAAAAAGAAAGTATGAAAGTATGAGTGTTATAAGTATTACTAAATGTAATGTATTGATATGATGTAATGTAAGATACAAAAAAGAGAGTATGCTTGACAGAGTTAGTATGATATGATTGACAGAGTCAGTACAATGCAATTGACAGAGTCAGTACGATACGATTGACAGAGTCAGTACGATACGATTGACAGAGTCAGTATGATACGATTGACAGAGTCAGTATGATACTAGATAAAAGAAATTTTTGATTTCCAAAACATGATTTAGAATTTAAAGGAGAACTTTTGACTCAACAATCTCCCCCTTTTGGAAAGCACAAAACAGAAAGTAAAGACTATAGGAAATACTTATCTCCCCCTGAGTTATTGGAAACTCTTCTGAATATGAATTTGAATACAACTAACCCCCCCCCCCCCCTTAGGTGTATACTTTCCTAAGGATTTCATTCACATATTTTCCTTGGTTTCAAAGTATTTGATTAAATCATTCTCCCTTTGTAAAACATTCTCCCCCTTTATAAAACATTCCCCCCCTTTGTGATTTAAAAAAAGAATGGGGTAACCTTGGGGTGCCTGAAAGGGTTAGAGAAGAAATAGAGGATAAAAGAAAAAGAATCATAAGATTTATTACAAAACAAAGACAGGTTCCAATAGAAAAGAAAAAAAATACAAAAATCATTTTTTTATCATTCCTTTTCCTTCTCTATCAGCTCATGAAGAACATCTTTCATCTTTTTGATTTCTTTCTTGTCTTCAAAAATTGAATCACCCTGATATCTGAGAAACTCTTGTTGTTTAGAAAAAAGTTTCTCTTGATTTCTGATAGTCACCTCCTGGACTCTGATTACTTCCTCAAGAGTATCAATTCTATCTTGAAAATTCTTGTTATCTTTGGATAACCCAGAATTTTGTTTCTTTAATAAAGCCATTTCATCTTTAAAAGATGAAACCTTTGAGAATTCAAACTGAAAAGCATTCATTCTCTCTCACAATTCTTTCACTGAAGGAATATTGGCTCCATGAGTTACTTGATTCATCCTTTCAACAGTTTCTTTGTCAAGATTGTTAAAGGTAATTGCAAGATCATTTGACAACCTCCTTATATCTTCAATTTCTACCTCATAGTCATTCACCGAGCTTTTTATTTTATATGAACACTTGTTCATCCTATTGCAAGCCTTCTTATGAGAAGCTGATGTTTCTAAAAGAACGTTCAAATCTGCTTCAACTGACAAAAATTTCTTTCTCAACTCTTTTACAGAACAAAATTTCTTCTTTTGACTATCAGTGATGAAATCAATCTTCCCTTCAACCCTAGGGAATTAGGGAATAGTCTTCTCAATTATTATCAAAACATGTACAATTTAATGACTCTTCTTGAGAGAGATTTTGTGTTCTGAATCAGTGCCTTCATCGTACGAAAGCAGTTCATTTGATCGGCATGAGTCAACAACTAGTTGTTTTCCTTTTTCCTTTTCTTTCTCTCTTCTTTCTTCTTCTACTTTGTCACTGATGAGAATAACTTTTTCAGTATGATAGGATTGGGCACCTTTCTTTTATTTAAGGGGTGTTTTATCTGGAGTTTTAAAAGTTTCAATATGTGCTTGATCGGCATGAGGAACTTGTTGAATACCATTACTCTTCTTTTGAACTGATTCTTCTATACTATTTTTCAAACTCTGAAGGAATTCCAAAAGAAAATCTCCTTCCTCTTCTTTAAATTCTTCTATTTCTTGTAACATTTGTTTTCCTTTTTCTTTCTATAGGAGACTATTTATGATTGCTTCCTAATGTATTTCTTCTGTTAGTTGAGCACTATCATCCTCAACCATTCTGAGAACTTTCGAGATATCAAAGTCTTGAGCCTTTCTTTTCAAAAAAAACTTCTTTTTTTCAGCATGATGGGTTTCCTCTACTCTTATTCTTTCTAAAAAATCTTCAGCTGGGTCAAGACCAAACCTTGGATCACCTTCTTTTCTCTGTTCTCTTTCTTTTCTCCACTTGTCCACAACCTCCTTGCTGTAATTTGGTTTCTTCTTTGTATTTGAACTGGTTTGGGGATCTGACTTTTGAGGAACACCAATAAAAGGATTGTCTTTGGCTAGCATAGGTGACAATTGATTCTGAGCTGATTCTGCTTCTAAATCTCTTATAAAATGTTTTGAATTTGGATCAAAACAAACATTCAACTTCTTCAAAGTACTTTTGGTAATCTAGGAGGGCTTCAAATCTATCAGATTTCCTTTCAAATGAATTTTACAAAAATTCATACTCTAGAGAATGAATTTTGTAAGAATAGATGGATACATAATCATTTGGGACTTAATTCCTTCTAACTTTACATTCTTGATAGTTTCAAAAACATATCCCATGAAATTAAAATTTCTCATATTTAGAAGATAGTCAATCATAAAAACATCAGAAACTTTCAGAGTTTCTCAATCTCCTTTCATAGGGATATGAAAACCTTGCATCCAAAGAGTCACAAACCTATTTTCCAGAGAAAGATGAGACACTTTTCTCTTCTATTCATTTATAACAAACAATGACTTCTCATCACTTTATCTATTAAATGTAGTGACCTCCTATGGTAGTTTATGATATGGACAGAAATAATCACCTTCTATTGGGACATTCAGAAAATGAGCCACATGTTTCACAGACATAGACAACTTTCTATCGTACACAACAAAATTGATAGTTGTGACTTTATTAAACGATACGGTTTTATAAAACTGGGAGACTTCATAAAATCGAACCAGATCTTGAGATACTTTTTTTCAACACATAAATGCTCCAATCCTTGAAACAATATGATTCTTCTGATTGTGGAATCATATGATTCAAAAAAGTCTCGAGAAAATAACCTTTCTCTGAAAATGTATTTATCTGTAAAATTCTTTGAAGTGATTTCGGCGGGAGTATTAGCAGGGGACTGATACATATAGGTGAAGCCACTTGAAAGATCGTATGATGCCTTAAATTGGTGGATCAGAGCTTCGCCACAAATTCTGAAAAACCAATGTGGGTTTGGGGAGGGGGGGCTATTTATAGGCGGCAAAAATGGTGACCGTTGATCTTCTACGGTTGAGATTAGATCAAATAAGATCAATGGATAGGATTAAAACCAAAAAAAATTAAAAAAAATGAAGAAAGTATGTACCTACGGGAGATCGTAAGGTAATTGTTGTTTTTAGATAGTATTAAAGAAAAATACAAGTGAATGAAGTAAAAGGATACTATCAATCGTCATACCAATGGAAAAAAAAAGTCGTTACCATTAACTGACGAGATGATGGAAAACAATCTTGTTACCTTGAACTGACAAGCCAATGTAAAACAAAGTCGTTGCCATTAACTGACCAACCGATGGAAAAAAAACTCGGTACCATTAACTGAAATGCTGATGGAAGACAAAGTCGTTACCATTAACTAACAAACCGATGGAAAACAAACTTGTTACCATTAACTGACAAGATGATGGAAAACAATCTTGTTACCATGAAGTGACAAGACAATAGAAAACAATCTTGTTACCATGAAATGACAAGCCGATGAAAAACAATCTTGTTATCATTAACTGACAAGATGATGGAAAAAAATCTTGTTACCATGAACTGACAAGCCGATGGAAAAAAATCTTGTTACCATGAACTGACAAGCCGATGAAAAACAATCTTGTTACCATGAACTGACAAGCTAATGGAAAACAATCATGTTGCCATGAACTGACAAGTTGATGGAAAACAATCATGTTACCATGAACTGAGAAGCCAATGGAAAACATTCTTGTTAACATGAACTGAAAAGCCGATGGGAAGCAATCTTGTTAACGTGATCGGTCGATACGATGGAAAATAAATTCATTACCATGATCGGTTGATACGATGGAAAAGAGGTAAATAATATAATAAAACTGTCAATACGATAAACATAAAACTAAATGATATGATACAACTATAAATACGATAAACAGAAAAGTAAAATATATGATAAAACTATCAATACGATAAACAGAAAAACAAAAAACACATACCAAGAGAGTAAAAAATTAAAGATCATTGGATAAAAAGAAAAATAGTAAAAAACATAGTACTAAATGTTCTCCCCTTTCTAAATGAGTTGTTTGATGTAAGGAGAAATGTAAAATAGGAAGTGGATATGAATGATTATTTTAATGTAATCATTCCTAGCTTCTGTTTTATAAACTCAAATCTATCGGAAGGAAATGGTTTTGTAAAAATTTCAGCAAGTTGTTATTGTGTTCCGATAAATTGTAAAATAATATCTCCTTTTTGTGTGTGATCCCTAAGAAATTGATACCAAACATCTATGTGTTTTGCACGAGAGTTATGTGCTAGGTTCTTACATAGAGCTATGGAACTAGTATTATCACATAGAATTTGGATTTTTGAAAAACTCAAACCATAGTCAGTGAGTGTGTGTTGCATCCACAAAACATGGGCACAACAACTTCCAGCTACTACATATTCAGCTTAATCAGTGGAAAGTGCTTCCAAGTATTGTTTCTTACAGGACCATGAAACAAGAGAATCTACTATGAAATGACATGTTCCAGATGTACTTTTTCTATCATTTCTACAACCACCAAATTTAGCATATGAAAAACTTTTTAAAATAAAATCAAATCCAGAAGAGTAAAAAAGTCCAAAATCCATAGTGCCTTTCAAATACTAAAAGATTATCATTAATTGTTTTAAATGAGACTCTTTTGGATTAGATTGATATCTTGCACATAAGAATACAGAAAACATTAATTCTGGTCGACTAGCTGTCAAGTGTAGCAAACTTCCTATCATACCTCTAATGATTTTTTGATCTACTGGTTTCCCAGTTTCATCAAGATCAAGTGTATTTAAGGTACCAATTGGAGTGATAATACTTTTAGTTTTGTCATATCCATACTTTTTGAGTAAGTCTTTAATATACATTTGTTGAGATATATATGTCCCTTATGGTTTTTGAGAAATTTGAAAACCTAAAAAGAATGTAAACTCCCCCATTATACTCAATTCAAACACAGATTTCATTAAATTAGCAAAAGAATGAGTTAAAGATTTATGAGTTGATCCAAATATGATGTCATCAACATAAATTTGAACAATTAAAACATTTTTATTTTCCATTTTTATAAAAAGGGTTGGATCTGCTATACCTTTTGTATAATTGTTTTGTAAAAGAAATCTTGTAAGTCTATCATACCATGCTCTAGGGGATTTTTTACGACCATATAGGGCTTTGGTAAGATTGGAAACATGATTAGGATGTTTTGGGTCTAGAAAACCAGGAGGTTGTTTGACAAAAACTTCTTATTGAACAAACCCATTTAGAAAAGCACATTTAACAACCATTTGAAATAGTTTGAATTTAAAGTATGCTGCAAAGGCTAATAGAATTTGAATAGATTCACGTCTAGCTACCGAAGCATATGTTTCTTCAAATTCTATTCCATCTTGTTGATTATAGCCCTTAAAAACAAGTCTTGCTTTATTTCATACAATGATTCCATTTTCATCGCATTTGTTTTTAAAAACTCATTTTACTCCAATTACAGTTGTTTATTTTGTTCTTTCAACTAAAGTCCAGACTTGATTCCTCTCAAATTCATTTAGTTCATCTTACATTTCTTTGATCCAATCTTCATCACCTAAGGCCTCACTTGGACTTTTATGTTCAAATTGGGAAAGAAAATCCAGATGTTCTATTTCATTTCCTAAGGAATTTCTGGTCCTTAGGGGTTGATTTACATCAGTAATGATATTATCAATAGGATGATTCCTAAGAAAAAAAATTGATTTGGATTTTGTAAAACATTTTCATCAACATATGGTAGAAATTCATCTGGGGTAAATGTTTCAGAAGTATCTTCTTGAACATTTTATTTATAATAAGGATGTTCTAGCAAAGGCTAATAATCATTTTTTGAAAACACATCTGAGGATGTAGGTTGGGATGATTTAAAAACAAAAGGATCAGATTCATCAAATTTTACATGTACTGTTTCCTCAATAATACAAGTGTTTTTATTGAAAACTCAATAATCCTTAGAAGTTGTGGAGTATCCTAGAAATATTCCTTCATTAGATTTTGGTGTGAACTTGTTTAGATTATCTTTTGTATTTAGAATGAATAATTTGCAACCAAAAACATTGAAGTATGAAACTTTAGGTTTTCAGCCAGTCCATATCTCATAAGGTGTTTTATTAAGAAATGGTCTGGTTAAAACACGATTTAGAGAATAACAAGCAGTACTAACAGCTTCATCCCAGAAGTGCATAGCAATTCAGTACTCACTCAACATGGTTCTAGTCATTTCCTGAAAAATACGATTTCTTCTTTCAAAAACACCATTTTGCTGAGAAGTTCTTGGAGTTGAAAAATTGTGAGTGATACCTTTATTACTACAAAAAATTTCAAATTCAGATTTTTGAAATTCACCACCCTGATCACTATGAATAGTTATCAACGGTAGGATTTTCTCATTTTTAACTTGGGCACTAAAAGTTTTGAAATAGGAAAAGGCTTCAGATTTATTTGTTATAAAATAGACCCATGTGAATCTAGTAAAGTCTTAAACTAAAACAAATACATAGTATTTTCATCCAATGCATCCAGTTTGTGAAGGACCAAAAAGATCCATGTGCACTAGCTGTAATGCATTATAAGTTGAAACATCATTAATTTATTTAATGCTAGTTTTATATTTCTTTCCAAATTGACAAGGATCACAGACTTTTTAAGAATCATATCTAAGATCTGGTAGTCCCTTTACAAGTCTTTTCTTTGTGTGTTTACAAAGGATTCTTAGATTACAGTGTCCTCGTCTTCTATGCCATATCCATGAATGGTCTTCTATTGCACTTAAGCAGGGTAAATTATGGCTTATAAGGTCTTATAATTTAATAGTGTATACATTCTCTTGCCTATGGGCAGATAGAATGAACTCGTCCTTGTAATTGTGAACTAGACACTTATTATTTCTAAAATTCACAAGGTAACCTTCATCACATAATTGAATTATGCTGATGATATTGTGCCTATGACGTTTAACAAACAAAGCATTTGAGATAAGAAATTATCCAAGAAAAACAATATTACATATACCAACAATCTTTCCATGAGCATTATCTCTGAAGGTAACCTTTCCTCCTTTTGTTTTGATAATCTTTTAAAAGAGATCTTTATTTCCTATCATGTGTCGAGAACAACCACTATCCATGTACCAAATATTATTGTGGGTACACTTCTCATTTTCCTAAAAAAGAAACATTTAGAATTTCGGAATCCAAACTTGTTTGTATCTAGAAGGGTTAGATAAGAGATTTTTAGGAATCTACATTTGTTTTACAAAATGAGCTTTATGAAATCCTGAAGATTGAGTTTTATTAAGAGAACACAATCTTTTCTAGTGTCCACCACATTGACACTTAGAACAAAAATGTGTTTTTTGTGGAACAAAGTAGTTATTACAAAAAACCGGTTTGGAATAAGTATAACCAAGTCCAGAATGATTCCTCAAACGTCTAATTTGAGAATACATCTTGTAAAAGTTTTCCTTCCCATTTGTAAAGTTTGAAAAAAAAATTAAAGAGAAAATTTCTGACTTTAGTCATAAAAATATGTTTTTATCTTCTAATACATTTGATTTTAAACTAGAGTTAGGATCTAATACATTTTTCTTTGAAATCAAATTTTCTAGGTCCATAGAAATTTTATCCTTATCAGATTTGACTTTATCAAGGGTTTTTAAAATACTTTCAAAATCAGAAGTATTCATATCAAGATCATTAGAAAGATCTGATACATGTTTAGTTAAAACTGAAATTCTAGAATTTGCTTTATCAAGCGTTTTCTTTAGTGTAGAATATCAATTTTCAAGTAATTTAGCAAATCTAGATACTTCTTCAAAAGAAAGTAGTGTATCATCTTTTGATGGTGAAGAATCATCATTCAAAGATTCATAATACTTATTATCAATATAATTTTCATTTAAAGAGACATTTGTAATAGCTTCAAGAATTATGTACCTTAGCCATAAGACAATGATCCTCAATTGGTAGTCTGGCTATAAGTCCAATATTTCCTTATCCTGAGGACTCATATTCTGAAGAATTTTTTGAAGAATCACTACCACTTGCACTCCATGTATCATTTTATTTCAGGACTTTCTTTGTCTTATTATAATTTTTCTTCTTTATTTCAGAATGTTTCTTATTTCTATCTTTTCTCTTCAGTAAAGGAAAATTAGGCCTTATATGTCCTACTTTCTTACATTCATAACATGTTACCTATGAATCTTTCTTATCCTTCCTATATTTATTTTTGAATCTGTATTGGAATTCTCTCTTTCCCACAAACTTGTTCATCCTTCGAGCAATATTGGCTAACTCATTTTCTGAAATATCACAATCACTTGAATCAGATATAAAAACTTTCTGTGCTTTGGATCTTGTTATCCTTTTAGGTGTTTTGGCTTTAGATGTAAAAGCTACACTACAATTTCCATTCTTCTTCTTATTGAAATCAATATCTATTTTCATTATTATTTCATGCTATAAAAGAGTTCCAAATAGTTCATCAAGAGTAATCTGGGAAAATTTTCAATTTTCATCAATAGCTATCCTTTTTGACTCCCATTCATTTGGAATTATATCTATAATCATATCTACAAGAGCTTCATCATCAAGACCTTTTTCCCGCATAGATTGTAAACTATTGACAATTGTCATAAATCTTTGTTGCACTTTACATAATGGCTCTCCATAAGGAAAAACAAATCCATGATACTCTGCTTGAAGCAATGCTCTTCTTGTTTCTATAACCATGGATGTACCAAAATGTGTGACTTCCAATTTCTTCCAAATATAGTTGGCTGCTTCACAAGAAGATATCTTGCTGTATATATTCCTCGTCATAGAACATAATAAAGTATTTCGTACCTTGTAATTCAGTTGATATTCTTTCTTATCTTGATTAGTGAAAGTACTGACTACTTTGTCAGGAATTTTTTATCCTCCGGTAAGAATTATAAAATTGTCTACACCAATATTGATAACAAACATCTTCATTCGATCTCTCCAGTACTCATAATCATTTCCATTAAAGATTGGTGGCCTAGAAGGATTTATGTTGTCAATTGATCCAATATTTATTCCTTCCATCTAATAAAATAAAAATCTTTTCCACTCCACATGTTAGTATAGTAAGTAGTTAAAAAGAATGATTGAAAGAAATAAAGCTAGTAATAAAAATCAGTGGAAACCTCATCTGATACCATTTGTTGGATCAAATATATAGATTTATATGTGTATTAGATGGAACAATACAAGAGGGGGTGAATTATAGGTTTAAAAACTTTGATTTTAAACACTTAGAGATCAGTTTAAAAGATCTTAAACTAATACAATTCGAACAACCAAAATTTTGTTGAATATAAAGGTATGATGTAATGTAATAAAATTAGAAAAGTAAAATCATTGTATTCAAGATGAATACAGTAATCAGAGTAATACAAGTGTGAGAGATTCTACCTTAAAGCATATAGAATAAATTAATACAATATGTAATAGAATAATTATAATTGAATCAATTTCAATTGAAAGTGTAATTAAGAAACTAAACAATACCAATTCCTTTCTAATACAAACAGCAACAGATACGATGATCGGACAATACAAATTATTTTCTATCCCCGGAAGCCCTCGATTTTGTAGATAATCGGCACCTCGGTCTTTCAATTACTTCAAAGCCCTCAATACGATGATTGGAATGTTTGTTTGCCTATCCTTGGAAGCCCTCGATTTTGTAGGTAATCGACACCTATATCTTTCAATTACTTGAAAGCCTTCGATACGATGATCGAAAACACAAAGCACAAAGCATGAGAGAAGTCACATCGTCTCTCTCTAGAACTTGATAGAAGAAAAGTATCACAGTTATATCACAGTCATTTCACCACACACTCTCGGCTTCAAATGACCTCCTATTTATAGGCCTCAGGTTCTAATGGTCACATTTCCTCCAATGGTCATATTTCTCCGAAAAACTTGGAGGGACTTGGACAACTGGCATTATAATGGTCATATTGAAACAGAAAGCATGACATCGTTTTGATTAGTTTGTAACTAACTCAATGACATCGTATTGGTTCAAATAAGACATACGAAGATAATAAACAAGAGTACGATTAATATGAAACATGTGTTTTTTGACTAAGTACCAAAATAAGCAAGTATGAATGTATGAGTATTATAAGTATTACTAAATGTAATGTACTAATATGATGCAATGTAAGATACAAAAAAGTGAGTACGATTGACAGAGTTAGTACAATACGATTCAAAGAGTTAGTACGATGCAATTGACAGAGTCAGTACGATACGATTGACAGAGTCAGTAAGATACGATTGACAGAGTCAGTATGATACGATTAAAAGAGTCAATATGATACTAGATAAAATAAATTTGTGATTTCCAAAACAAGATATAGAATTAAAAGGAGAACTTTTGACTCAACAACTTCTATGTTGGATCACTGACAAGAAGTATGAGCATCGATAGTGTTTTTCCCTAAGAGAAATACCTAAATGTATGGATCCACCTTACAATTTAACAATAAATTAGGATGAAATCCTTTATTTAGGGATCTATGTTGTTGTACATACATGTATGATAGAAGAGATGATGCACGAATTTCAAGCCTCAAAGTGGGTGGTGCATCCTAGTTTTACCAAAATGTATTGTGACCTATATAGAAATTGTTGGTGTCTAGGAATGAATCAAAATTAAAGGGTTCATGAAATTATTCTACACATGTCAACACATGAATTCCATGAAATAAATATACTAGCGATTTACTGGAACTTTTCTCTATTATGGATGTGATTTAGGAAGACGTTATTATGGACATTGTGGTGGATCTCCGGAGGACACATTAGAATAATGGATCTATTGGGGTGTTTATGGATTGTTTGATGATGTTATCACATTTATATCATTTACGGGATAATTACTCATTTTATTAGTTGGAAAACATGTTTGTTTGGGAGATAATCCATCTACACAGGGTTCCATTGAATATATATTCAGATCATGACTTGTGTCTTACTTAACTCCTCATGAAATGAATACAGAAAGAATTAGGTACACAGGTATTTATAAATATGGATTTAAACCCACCTATAGATGGGCAGTTGAAACATACTATACAAGAATCCGTGGATATGATACGATCATGATATCTGGACCTTGGTGGGTCTTGGGAGATGAAATTTGAACATATTGAGTTCACTTGTAACAAAAATTATCTGGAGACCGTTCAAAAGGCACCAAATGAGAATCTTTATGGTAGTACATGTAGTTAAAATCAATGATTTGTAGGGGAAGGTGATTCAGAGATATTGGGACAGAGACTTGTGCATTAGACATCTAGGATGGATCAGTTGATTCAGAAACATGTGGATGTGGCTTATAGAAGGGAAAAGTTATATGCTGATCGACAACAATGACCACGTGTGTTTACACTGGTTGAACATGTATTCCATATATTATCTCATAGATTCAGTAACATTAGGATTTAGAGAAAGGGAATGCCGGTTCCCTAGTTTATTGGACCTTTTGATATTGAGGATAGAATTGGGCTAGTGGCATACAGATTGGATCTTCCATAGAGGTATAGTTATATGCATGATATTTTTTATGTGTCATAGCTTCGATGGTATCAAATTGACCCTTCTCATGTGATTGATATTAATGATGTTTATCTTGATATATATGTATCCTTTGAGGAGAATATAATATGTGTTATGGATCATGGTGAGAAAGTGTTGTGTGTAATGATTGTGGTGGCAGTTTAAGTATTATGGAAACATGACCTTGTTTGGGAAGAAACATGAGAGATAGAATCTGATATGTAGACTTAGTGGCCTGAACCTTTTACCCAGGAATTTTATATATTTGTTGGAGTGAGACTCTAGGATGAGATAATATAAGGTGGGTAGAATGTAAGATACATTCTCTATTTCCATGTATATTCCCTTTTCAGTTTTCTATTTTGTTATTTTCTTGGAAATGATTGATTTTGTTTGGAATGATTTTAGGCTGGTCAGATCATTTAAATATACATTTTTTGGAAAAAATTAGTCTAATGAAATTTTACACATTGGGTAAATAGGTTACACAACATGTATGTTTTTAATAAGTATAAAATCAACATAGGTGATGGGGTTTTCATAAAAACATTTGAATAAGGATTATATGATGTGTAATGGAATTACACACCATGGAATTCCCCGTGAATAAATTTTAATGGTGACATGCGGTTTATTTTTATTTCATTATATTTAACATCCATATTTCTCTCGACTGTATGGTGACTCCTAGTGTATTAAGAGTGATTTCATCATCTCATATCATTACTAATTGGTGTTTGATCACTGGTAAACCTTCTTCAATTATTTCCTTCCATTCATCCTACTTTTAATAAAGAGGTTAAATATTTTGATAGTGGTGTCTTGGAGGTTGATCATGAACCTTATACTTCTTCTAGATCTTATTTGACATTATATTTGCAGTTGTTCTCCTTCAATTTAGTGGATTAGGTTTGGAGATAATTCATCAACATCCTTGAGGTACGTTATCTAAATGTTAGTATTATATTCGTGATTATAATTATGTTAAAATATTTATGAAATTTAAATTTCCACCTTGATAAATTTAGTTTTGGAATTTAACTAATTATTCAATTAATGGGATTGTGAAATTAAAAAATTAATGGGATTATGATATTGTTTTATTAACGGGATTATGAATTTATTGGTAATATGAATTAAGGGGTATTTGGAATAACAATGGAGGGATAATGGAATATATGTTGAAATTTTTATAAATGAATTAATGATGGAATATTAATATTACTTCATGTTATTAAAGGAATGAATCATGATTGTTTTGGTAAATTGAAATAGTGCACCCTGATGTCAATATTGATAGGTGGGATAATGATTATAAATCATAATAAATGTGTTATATGTAATATATGTGATTGATTGTCAAATAGAGTTTATACATGGATTGATGGCCCAAATTCCCCGAGGGTTCTAGACATGGTGTTCTAGTCACCAAATTCATGCATGTAATAATGATTATGGGACGCAAACAGATACTCCAAATATCGATATGTGATAAAAATGTGGTGTGGGACTGTCACTGATGCTCTAAATACCCATGGGTCTCTAGACATGATGTTCTATGCCATAGAAATTGGCATAGGACCAGAGATCAAATTATCCTGGATATGAAATTTTATTTAAATTAATGTTTAAAGGCCATGATATAATGAATTGTGATAACTTATGATATATGGTTCAGACCCCATCATGGGTGGATGAAAGCATATAATGTGTTGGTTTCATTGCGAACCTGGGTAATTATGTGTTTAATTAATGATTAATAAATTTTGAAAATAGTTTACATGTTTTATTATACTTTATATTTTATATAACTACATTGAATATTATGGACTAGAAATTGTTTTTTAAAATGTTGTTGGTGGTCTACTTTGTTTTACTAACACCCTACCTAAGATTTCATATATGTACCTAAATAGACATCATGTTTCCATGATGGGGTAAAGGAAAGAGATATATGTTAGATGGATAATTTTGGGATAAATGTTAGATGAGAGAGAAAACATAATGCTGGGAACCCGCTTGGTGTGTTTCCAATGTTTATTTATTTTTGGGTTTTATTTAGAAACATGAAATATATATGGCATGACATATCTACTAATTAAATTTTAGTTATTGTTTCTCTTTTTTTCTTATGGTATTATTCTGGATATAGGTTATATCATTTGGTTGTTGTTTATATTACATCTTTTTTTTTGTAGAAAAAGATGGCGTAGTCTTCCCATGATATCTATTTAACCTTGAAACAAGTCAAAATCCTCTGGCATAGGGGGAGTCATGCTTGAGTTCATGTGATTGACTTATATAGGGAACCTTCATGTGGAACACAAGTCAAGACATCACAATGTGATTCAAGGTTGATAGTGGGATGGGATAATATTCATGATATGATCCATGTTTTGTATCCTTAATTCATTTATAATGTGTCTATAAGTGGAGTTCCTACTCATTTTCTGTAGGTTTTTGTGTGAGAAATTCATGAATTGATATTTATGAGATAATAACTATTGTTTATTCTTATTGGTGGAAGTGTGGTGGATATGGTTATGGAAATTTCGGTCTAGTTTGGTTAATGATGATAGATTTTTGTTGGATTCTCATCATGTTGGTGTCTTGGATGTTATTGTTGTTAAATTAGAATGGGAATTAGGGATCCTAATTTTATTTTTCTGCAAGTTCCTCTTTCCTTTTTATATGACAATGCTTCCATTTTCAATTCCTATTTTTCTTCCCTCATTTCTAATATATAGTATATATTGTTCGAAAAAATTTATTATCTATAGAAGGATAATACTACAAAGTACTCCAAAGTTCCCACCCCACTGTAGTTATCATGAAATTACCCTAACTAGAGATCGAGCCATGACTACCCCACGTCCACCTCAATGGGGAAAGAGTAGCGACAGGCATTGAAAGACAAAGCCTTAATGGGGTCCCTTTTCATAATGTACATGTTTGAACACACCAAACCATCTTAGGGTAGAAGTTTAGATGAATTATAATAAAAAGATGCAGCATCTCGAAAGTAAATAGTTCCTACAAAACCTATAGGTTGTATAAGAGTACAATAGTGAAAAAAGAAAAGATATGGGGAAAAATGCACACCCTACATGAAAATTTTCTGAGCATGAGAAAATAAGAAATTAAATTATTGAGAGTCTTGAACTCCTAATCTCTAAAATACAAACACATTAAGCGGTCCATAACGCCTAGTATCCTTATGATTATTTGGAGTCACCCCAGACTTATTTGTACTCGTCATAATAGATGCCACATGTGGCAAAATCTCATGCATGGGTATGTATATAAATAACCTGTAGAACACACTAGAAACATAAATGGGGAGTAGTAAGAGATAAAATAAGAATAGAAAGTAGATCTTAGAGTTTATTTATCTCGACCAATATTAATTAAAGGAACCCTCATCCAATAAAAAGGGGATTAACATAGTTTGTACATGGAATACATGTTGATAATTTTTATCCCATTGTAGAAGATTATCCTCATTTAAAAATGAGAAGCTAATCAAAAAAATAACATGGCCCAGTTAAAAAGTATTTTCACCCCATGGAATGAGATTAATATAATTCAACAACATAGATACAAATGTATATATATATATATATATTATTTATAGAAAGATTCCCTAATGAGAGATTAAGTGGATCTCTTTATCACATCCCTATACTAGAAAATGTGTATCCAATAGTTATATAAGTCCATCAATGATTCCTAACATCTCACACATATTCCCATAAGTAACAATTTGGAGACCCATGCCTTAAGACTATGATACATTGTCGAGATAGAAAATCACCATGTAGATGACCCTAACATTAGATCATAAGGGTGGATCCACTTTATGAGTATTAATAGTGGTCCAATTCCCTAATGTGTCATGGGGTTCCACTCTATAGGTTGAGGACATGTGCTCTGATCCATTAGGGGGGGGGGTTAACTCTATTTTAATTGGGAACACATTCCCAATCAAATTGGGGAATTCAACTAGATAGGTATAGGATCCACACCAAAAATAATGGGGGTTTCTTCTCTAGTTCCTTAACAACTAGCCCCATTGTGTAATAATGGGGTTCCACTCAGGTCATCGAGGACCCACACCCTATCTAATTTGGGGTCGAGTAGGTAGGTAGAGGACCTACTTATATGATGATGGTGGGTTCAACTATAGTGTCTCAGGTGACCCTCTACTAGATCACTACCATTATCTAGCATCTCTTAAAGCTGTATCATGCCAAAAATATTTCACATCATACCCCTATAATCCAATACTGAGGGAACAATCATGTTCAATGTGGAAAATAACTAAATATAGAATACTCAAGGTCCAAAATATGATTCCAAATGAAATAGATATGAGTGTTTTATGTTTCATAATAGGGAACCAAGGGGTACAAATTTTTTAGAGGACCCACACATCATGTGGTCCCACTATTTCACCTCACAGTATCCCTGGATAGTACATGGTTCCTATTAAGAGAATATGTACATGAAATGAAAGTGGTCTACATCATATGTCCAAGCTTCTAGTTATTCATCCATGTACTCTTGGTTGTTTCAGTGTCCTTTACCTCATGTTTTTGTACTTATGTACATAGTGAAAGTGGACCAAGTCCATGTACATCATTACATAATGTTCTTGGTCATCACTATGACAGTGTACTCATGGAGGATACACTGAGTCTATAATCACAAGGTCACATGGCATGAGGGGTCCCATATGGTGTTCGATACTTATGAATTGTTGAAACCCATGATGTCATAGCCATGTCCCAACATGTCATGTGTTCATTGAACTACACCTAGTGTAGTTATTATTTTTTTAAATCTAATATTCCTTTTCATTATGCTACACCTTATGTCACCAATCTTGGATATGACTTCATATTTTCCTAAAAATGGCGGATCTAGTCACCATTGATTGTTTCTGGCCACCTAGTGGATGAAATTCATATCCATTCATCACTGTGGTTTACTGTTCATCTCGCATACATCAGTCTACTCATTCATTGATGATCCAAATTATGACCATTAAAATAATATCCCATAACACACAAATCCTTATAAAAACATATATGGTTTATCAATCCATCCCTTAAACATAAATCCTTCAGGAATTGGGGGGTCTGATCGGGCATGATGGTGATGGACAATGTCAAACTGGGATCGGGGCCCAATAAAAGAAGAACACAAAGAACGAAGGGATTAAAGAACCTAAATAAATGTTTAATAGAATATTTACAAGAGTTGTTGTATAATGGTCAAGAATATGGATACCCTGGGATAGAAAAAAACCAAATTAAATCAGTACATTTGTTAATACCAAGGTTCAAAAAAATTCACATATCATAAAAGGGATGATCTAACAAAATCTATTCAATCAAAAAGGCCATAACAATTGAATTGATGAGTCCTACAAAAAAAATTGGATAGTTTTTCGATGAATAATGTTCCCACCAATGAAGGGAAGAAGTAGTTATGTTCACTATATCATGATGTACTCTGATCCGGAGATTCAACATCATTAGATATGATTCACCAATGGATTGTAGAAGAACACTCTTGAGTCATTCCAGGGTTTATATGGCTATACTAGGTAAAATAACCATATAAGTGTACTTATATATGTAATCTATTTTGTTATTTTAATAAATTAAATATAATAACAATATTATTAATCCACTAATCAAACTGCCAATGGACGTCTTATCTAAATACCCAATGCTGACTTATTTTAGATCGCAACTGGGGTAAAAATTGTGTTACAAACATAACCATGGTCTCATATTTCTGATCCAAGATTCGTTTTATGATATATCCCATTTTATTTAGGAAACTGCACAAGTGAAATATACAATTTATTTATATTTTTATAAATTTTATTCTGGGCATGTCGTGCCTCAGAATCACACACAATCTTAGTGGTTGGATAGATAAATATATGTAAAAATATTTCAATGTGTTACGATGAAAACCTTTATTGTCAAAATCATTCTCATATTCATGATTTTTTCCCATAAATGTGAAATAATAAAAACAACATGGGATATTTATAACACATCTGGATCTCCTTCTACCAAGATCCCTATGACTAATTCACTTGCTCCCATAACATGAAAACCAATGGGATGGTCCATTCACTAATATTCCTCTCATATCAATCATTGATAGCCACCGGGTGCTCCAACATGGTGGGTCTGTCCTTTAATTACAACATTCACCAGTAAATTATGGGCATGGGTTCATGAAATTAAATTCTTATCTATGATATGTGTAAAACATCATAAACTAGATCTAGCTGTGGAATTAAAGAGATGTCATAAGAATACTCCCTAACACTCTGTAAGAAATCGAACTGCTCGATGGACTTTTGGGATATCATTCCTCTGTGTCCAAACCACTATAATCCTTATTGTGGGGAGACTCTTAGGAAAAAATTTCCTCCGTTATCAAACTCAAAAGGACTATTATGGTGATATTATTATGGTTTTTTTCAACTATGATCCAACCTCATCTACTCATGGATGACTTGGACCATCTTCTTAATCACCTGCACTAATTATAGAACAAAAATATATGTCTTGGAAAATCCCTATCTTGAACAAGGGTGACCTATAGATTCTTATAAGTAGGGCCTCAAAAGTTCACATAATTATGGTAGAGTGGTAGATATTGTTTTATGAAAACTCTACCAAGGGAATGTGGTCTTACAAACCGTGGAAGATCTCATGCATGGAAACCCTCTGCAGATCCACCAACACCTATATATTGCAATCAGTCTTCTTATCCATTGTATAGACCCAAAGCATGATACACATAGACATTCCATTATTTTTTCGGAATACTTAATAAATGAAAAAAACAGACGCCCAAAGACAGTATTAGTTTACTGTTATTGGAAACTCAGAACATAATCCTCTAATCATGGTGAAAGATCCTCTACATCTCCCACAAAGATCTTCCCATTTGGTTTTCTAACCTAAAACATTTCTTTATTTCCTGGGGAAAATAAAACCTAAAAAGGGTGAGCTCAAATTCTCAGTGAGAGAAAACATGGAGAGCTTAGAAACAATCCATAAACATTTGAACGTAAAAACATGACAATAAAACATCAAAATCATGAGCAATAACATAAATTTTGGCAGTATGTAAGGCATAGATCATAAAAGAACATTAATCATGATAAAATAAAACATTTAAAAATGGAAAAAAATTAATTACATGATATTATTTCTATAGTATACAAGGCATTGCGGCCAAGACCATCATAGTGGACAATGTCCATTACTGAACCGTGTTTACTTGTCGTTCTAACCCTATATTACTGAAATGGATTTTACTTACTATTCCAGCCATGTCTATCTCATGAGATATAAATATTTACACAATGAATTAGAGGGAGATATAGGTCTCACCCATATTATAATGAAATCATTCTTACGTGTGCCACAACATAAACATAAATCATTCATCACAACCCAATGAATAAAATGGGTTTTATAAACATCATCCCATCATTACATAATCCATATAAAACAAATGGATATAATTTCATCATAAGAAAATTGAACCCATTTAAATCATAGATACATTATTCTTGAAACATACACATATGAAAAATTTCATCTTAGACGGAAAATGGTTTTGATAAAACACTTCAAATGAATTCTTGAGGAAAATATCCTTTCTTCTTCAAAATCATTTGTTTTCACAAAATGACTTTCAATTTTAAAAGAAAAGGATTTTGTTTAAAATAATCATGAAATCTTGTAGAGTATGCTTCATGAAAATAAGTTGTTATGAAACTGTAAAAATCCGTTAATTCCATATAAGTTAAAAAATATTCTCCTCGTACTTTTAACCGAAAAGTCAAAAAGTACCACATATGGTAAACAAAAGAATGATTCCTTCCACAAAACAAATTAAAAGTCAAATATAGGTAAAAATGACATTAAACATACATTTAATATTATTAAACACTTTATGAAAAACATTTTTATGGACATGGATCAAAAATACAACCCCAGTAAATACTTATGTATAATCAATCTCGGAAAAAATGAGATTGCAAAATTATCCCTTACCTTATGTCCAATTTCTTCAGTATGTGTCTGAGACTCTTTTATATTGGGTTTAAACCTATTATTAACTTGTAAAAAAACATTAATAATATTAATTATATCATATATGATTCACTTACAACATTATATTACCCATTCATTTGTCAATTCCATGTTAAAGCATCGTTTTGGGTAAAATCATTTCATTTATCGTCCATGTTTTGACTTTTTATTATTCATTTGATTACTTAAGTCATGATTACTTACTTCTAGAATGTAAAACATGATTTATATAAAATATATATTCATAATATACATATATATAATAGATCGATAAATGAAAAAAAAATACATTGTTCATGGGGACGGTAGGTAGTACGTACGCTTGAACGCTATTTTTGTTTCCTTATTAAATTGAATAGAACTAATTACATAATATATAAATAAATACAATATAATTAATATGTAATTTATTTCTTGATAATTAATTATATTTACTTTATAATCATTCATGAATGGTTAACTTGGAAAATGAATCTCGTCGCATTGTAGAGACGGTAATTCGTACGTACGCACAAGTGAGGATATCCTTCCCATAATTATTGAATGGAATTAGAGTGGATGGTATAATATCTCAGAATTAGTATCATGTTATAATAACCATATATATTTATTCTTTACACCATTATACCCATCCATGTAAGGTGGTGGTGGAAAAACAGATCACACCACGACTTGGTGACGGTATTCCGTACGTACGCAGGTGCTGTGATTTAATTTTATGTAGGATGGATAGAAGGTGAAATAGGTTTGGTTAATATATATAATAACATATTAGTATATTTGTGATATTTATTTTATTACTTTATTATGAAACAACAAAATAATAGGAAGTAGAAGAAGAAATTAATGTGAAATAATCGGTAAAGGATATTACCTCTTCTTCGACGCGCCTCTTCTAAATGTCCTCTCAGGGCACTAAAGTTGGTCTTTGAAGAAGACCAGGACCTCTAGTATGATTCTACGGAAGTGGATAAGGTAAATGGGTATGGTTTGGTCGACAATAAAGCATCAATGTGTTGTGCAGAAGAGAGGGAGGAGGTGCCCTTTTATAAGGGAAGAGAGGGAAACTTTTGGAAACCACTAAAATATTAATTTATAATAAACTCAAACCCCAATTAAAAACCTCAAAAAATGACTCAAATTAGAATATAAGATTATATATGGTTGTAATCTCATTATCCAATAAAAATTTGACATTTTGGGAATTTATTTTAAACCTTTTCAACTTGATTTATCCTTATTTAATCTATTGAATTTAATTTGTGGTGATAATTTTCTAAATTTATACTGTTATAAATAATTACTTATGTGTTGTGATTTGTCCATAATTAGATAATCTATAAAATTTTTGACCTTATAAATTTATAATATTTAAATAGTTTTGTGATTTTTAAACAATTTAATAGTATGTAATTTTTATGAAATAACAATAGTGTCAATTTTGACACAATTCATTTATTTGAATTTAAATAAAATCTACACAGAGGATTGTTTCCCTCAGAATTTGGGGATGACCTCCTTGATTGATGGTTCAGACATTCCAATCGGTTTCTAATGGGATTGTTCGTAGAACCAAAAACATCCAATGATTCCACATCTATTTGGACTTACTTTCCAAAGGTAGGTGCTCATTAGTTTGTGGACTAATGATGCTTAGGAATTTCCATTAGTCGAGAGGATGGGAGTTCGGACTCATCACACCTTTTTGAGGGGAATTATTATCTACTCTGGGACGCTCATTATATATTTAAGTTATGTTCTCAAAACCTTATTACATTACCAAGTATAAAATGAGATTTCCTTCAGATATGACAATCAATGATTGATATGTAGGAAATTTAGATAATCTTTTATATGTATTCTAGGTTCTTCATTGATAGAGAATCATTTTTATTTGTTATAGATTCATAGTAAATGGTATCCTTTGATACGTAAAAGTCTCTTGGTCATTATGATGACCATACTAGTTTTAATGCAACTTAGTGGGGCACTTGAAGATTATTGTCATTAAGAAGGACATGAATTATTTTAGAGTTGGGATTGAACCTGTAGATGGGCTACCTATGTATACTTTGTTTAGAAAATGAATCAGAGCCCATGTATTTCAGGTAAGGGAGTATGATGTTTATGATTGATGGCTCAAAGAAGGAGTCATAATTGCTTTTACACTCTAAGATCGTGTGATTCATGCTCGGTGTGAGAAACAAGAGGTATTGGTAAAAATCAAAAAATTGTTCCATGAAAGATGCAATCATAAGAAATAAGGTGGGACTTATGTATGTATGACTGCCTAGATAAATGAATATTTGGATATACATCAGGGAAGAAATCCAGGAATAGGGTCCGTAAAGGTATATGTGCTTAACAGAGATTTGAATACTCTATCTTGGGGATTACTCATAAAAAGGAGGCCCAAATTAGGAGAGGACTTATGATTGGGTTTTTACTCCTGAGAAGGAATCCTAGATCAAAGGTAAATTATGGCTAGTTAAGAGGATTTAAGACTGGGGCTTACTCCTAAAAAGGAGGCCCAGGTTAAGAGACTTGAAAAATTAAGGGACTTGGGGCTTACTCCTGAAGAGGATGCCCATATTTGAGACTGGGGCTTACTCTTGAAACGGTGGCCCATTTTAAGGGAATTATGGTTAGGACTTACTCCTGAAGAGGATGCACATATTTGAGACTGGGGATTACTCCTGAAAAGGAGGCCCATGTTAAGAGAATTATGGTTGGGACATACTCCTGAGGAGGATGACCATATTTGAGACTCAAGCTTACTCCTGAAAAAGAGGCCTAGGTTAAGAGAATTATGGTTGGGACTTAATCCTGAGGAGGATGCCCATATTTGAGACTAGGGCTTACTCCTGAAAAGGAGGACCAGGTTAAGAGAGTTATGGTTGGGACCTACTCCTAAGGAGGATGCCCATATTTGAGACTGGGGCTTACTCCTGAAAAGGAGGCCCAGGTTAAGATAATTATGGATGGGACTTACTAATGAGGGGGATTCCCATATTAATGAGTTCTCTCATCTTAAAGGATGAGGTTTAATGAATGAAATATCAATCTATAGTGACATAAAGATGTGTAAATCACTAGGTTTTGAGAGATATTCCACAGAATTGCTTTCAGATAAGGCATTAAAATCAAGAAATCATGACATAAAAGGATTTGAAGAGTGTCTTGAAGACTGAATATTGAATAGGAGAGTTTGAATGGCTTAAGAGGGGTGAAATGGGAAAGAAGGGCACCCAAAATGGTAGGGGCGTGCAAGTCCTGGTAGGCACGCAGGTACTACATGGGCGCGCAAGTACTGGTCGCGCAGGTATACCTGCGCGACACATGGGTACTTGCGCGATGGTTAACTAGTAGGGTAATACATGAACGACTCTTGGTTAAAGCCTTTAGAATCATCTTGAGGTTCTTCTAGAAAAGGGGCGTGCAAGTTCTATTGAAGGAGTAAGGAGGCGCGCAAGTGTGGCCATTTCCCTTAAGGTCTAGCCACTCAAGCGTGCAAGTGTTGATGAGTTTCAACACTTAGGCCTTCCTTCCCCTCTTTAGATCTTCCGTTCTAGGTAAGAAATTACCTTATAAGTGTTTCGGAAGCTTTGAGAAGAGACTAGGGCACCAGGAGCTTAAATCTGAGTTTCTGGAAAAAATTCCACTTTGAAATGTGGGGCACACAGGGTCTATTTATAGGTTGAAGAAGACCCGGGTGGTTACCACTTAGGGTGCGCAAGTGTACTTGAGTGACCATTGCAGCGCGCAAGTGTACTTGCATGACCATTGGAGAACTTTCGTGAACATTGTGCAACATTCTTCTTATTCCTTCCTTTGTCAATTTTTTTATATTTTGTCCAAAGGTTGAATCACTTTGTGCTCATATATTCCCCTTTTCCAATCATTAGATTCTGTGACGAAAGGAGCATCAACAAAAGTCCCCCCTCAGAGATGGATCCGGGGAGAAAATAGGATTTTACTCTGAGGAAATCGAGAATCAAAAGGAAATTGGGGCATGCGAGGTAGGGCGCGCAAATGAGATTTGGGCGCGCAAGGCCTAGCGCGTAGGGATACGGCCCTTGATCGCGCAGGGTACAACGCGCAGGGTCCCGGCCACGTCAATAAATAGAGGGCCTCACTTCCGTAAAAAGCATATGGCTTTGAAACTTTCGAGCTCTCTCCGTGAAAGTTTCTTTTGCTGCGTAAGTTACTCGGTTTCCCGCTATTTATTTGATGTCGTGCTACTGTAGAGGTATCTGGACCTACGCGGTGATACGTGTGCGCCAAATACTTGCGCAGCACCTCCATACTTGTGCGCCAAGTCAGACTTGCACTCCATAATGCCTTTTCCATTTTTTTCACAATGTTTATGAAAAATCAATCCATTTAATTGGTAATTATTCAAATATTGTGCAGGTTTAATGGCTCCCAAAAGAATCAGAACGACTAATGGACTGGCTAGCAAGCGGATTGATGACATGATGAACATCATTGGCCGTGATTACTATGATATCTACGACAACACTCTCCCAGATTTGGCTACGTAATTGAATAAATATCATCTTAATTTCCCACAAAGCATCTACCTACCTCTATATGGTCATGGTCATATGCAAGGAGTAAATGTTCCAGATGCAAATAACTATACGCCTGAAATGCATCTGCACTGCTACTCCTCTATTTCGGTTATGCTGTGCATTAAGAGCAACAACAATGGTGTGAAATTTCAAATTTTCCTTCCATTCCATTCACTTGCAGATATGAAAATGGAAAAACCATGGGCTGAAAATGTTTTCCACTGCCGGTTGGTGGAGAGAAGACAAACATGGAATTAGAGAAATATTTGAAAAGAGTACTCTCACCAAATGGCTCCTTACTTCCAATGCTTCATTCTCAAATACATGTATCCATCTTCCAAGTCTCTTGGACAGAAACAGTCACTGTTTGATCAGCATAAAATTTTCTCAAACCACACTCAAGAACATTCTTTTACATTTGTTCCAAGAAGAGGTGGTATCACCACATCTCTTATGATATCCAGTTGAATGAATGAATTCCAGGTGGCTGCTGATGAATCTCGGGGTGCCGTAAATCAAATGAAGAGTTACATTGAAAGTCTTTTGTAATTCCTGAAAAAATAGAAGAGACTATAGTCCATGGTTGTCCTTCTAACTCTTGTGCATCAATGAAGAGTCCTTTTATCTTCAATCATTTATGCTTGTACTCTTTCACTACCTGCTTTAAATTTTACCTAAGCCAATGGGCCTAGAAAGCATAGATTGATTTTTACTAGGATTAAGGTAAATAATCCTACAATATTTGAACCTTTTAATTGCTCAATATTACATAAATCAAACCAAATGTATGTTTAGTAAGCTGGAACTTGAAGTTTATTTAGAGTTCCTTTATCATTTTTGGGCATTTTAAAGTCATGCACGTCAGACATAAAGAGTCTAATGTTTTAAGGTCGAAATTGCTTTGACCAAATGAATTAGAATTGACTCAATTCATTGAAAATTTATCTGAAAACACATTATCATACTCAAGTAAGAGGGAAAAAATGTAAACTATGACTTAAGAATATTTTAATCTGAGGAATGATATGAAAAAGAGCTAAAAGGAATCAGAAGAAGTAGTTTCCAAGAATGAAGTTACTAGTATTTAACAAACCCGTTAGGGGGTTGAATTATGCAGGGCCACCTAAGGGCATTGGCTGCATAGTCAAACAAATAGCATCTTTTGGCTAACAAGTTTGTTATGTAGACTGTTTATGCAAGGCTGCCTAAGGGCACATGCTGCATAGTCAGGAAAAAGAACTCTCATTAATTTACCTTTCTACTGCTAAATGCTAGTGAAAGTGTATGGAGATTCAAATTTTCCAATTTATAGAGTTTTCTGTATGTAAATAGGTACTTAAATATGGAGAAGATATTTTCAAAAAAAATATTATCGAAGAACTAGATGGATATTATTCCTATGAGGGTCTGACCCAAACGTAGGGAAGGAGAATATAAACCATATACTTGAATACTTTCAGATCATGAAAAAGGATATGGGACAAATATGTTATGGATGACTATTTTTTCGGATCCCTACATACTGCCATTTAAGACCAATAAAGAAAAAATAGGCTTTCTTCCCAAGAATGAAGTTACCGTTATTTAACAAACCTGTTAGGGGGTTGAATTATGCAGGGCCACCTTAGGGCATTGGATGCATAGTCAAATAATAATATATTTTGGCTGACAAGTCTGTTATGTAGACTATTTATGCAAGGCCGCCCAAGGGCACGTTCTGCATATTTAGGCAAAATAACTCTCAGAAGTTTTACATTTTTCTGATTATAAGTCAAGAAAAGGGCTATGATGATCTGAAAATATTTAAGGTTGGGATTATGACACATAAATATGGGTATTGTTCAATGTATACAGAGATGCATAGATCAATGCTAACCATAATCATGTTGTGGGTGGACCCTAAATGGAAATGTTGGACTTCACTAAGTATCCCATATAGATGGGAATCAAGCCTTACATAGTTCTTAAACTACAGTTTAACGTCGTGTTGGACAAAAGGATTAGAGATCTTAGTTTAGGTTTATAGAGCTTGGACCATTGTAAGAAATACACAGTGTGTGTTTTCATGGGGAATTTTCAGTCAAGGGACTGAATGTAGTATTTGGGGTTAGGCCCAAAGACTTGGGTCTGGATTCGAGGGACACTTGAACGTTCCTACGTATCCCACAAGGATGGGAGTCAATCCCACATAGTTCTAGAAATACCCTCTATAAAAATTTGTTTCATACATGTGAAGGGCGAAAGGGGACTTTAGTATAATGACGGTTTAACCCAAGATAAATGGTTTGGGAATTGCCATGTATGCATGTAGTCTTTGAAATGAAACATGATTGAAAAATCAATGTAAACAATGGTTCCCTCTCAGGCGAGGGTATCAAAGAATATTGTAGTTTATTGTCATACTGGACAAAAGTGTTGTATAGTTTAACGTCGTATAACAAAGACGAAAGTGAACCAATGTAAAGCTATTGATTCTAGGGGCAGTTTCACGAATTAACATCGTATGATATGGAGGTGAACTGATGTGAAGAGATTGGTTTTGGGCATGAACCTTGGGAGGTTGCCTACGTACCCAGCATAGAAGGCAAGGATCAAAGTCCGCGTAGTTCAATTAAAGAATGAATTAACGATCAAGTTGTTCTTGGGGACAAAGACCTAAAAATGGTATTGATGGGACTTACACATGGTTAGTGGCCCAGAGAGAGTTTTGTGGTTGAGGTTTGCTCTAAGCTCACATGAGTCATACTCGATGTGAGAAACAAGAGGTAACAACAACCTTAACGATGCATAGATTAATGTCATGTAGGAAATATAAAGGGACTATGACATTTAAAGTCTTGTAGTTAGGACATTGGTGTTGCACAATTTAGTGTCATGTAGCAGGGGAAAAGTACAGTTTAATGTCATGTAGGACTTATCAAGGACTTTCTGTACAGTTTAGCGTCATGTAGATAGGACGATGGGGACAATATAGTTTAAAGTCATGTTGGACGAAAGGGGGACTGTGCAGTTTAATGTCATACAGTGAGGAAAAAGAGTACACCATTTAACATCATCTTGGACATATTGGGGATTTTTTTCACAGTTTAACATCATGTTGGACGAAAAAGGGACGATACAGTTTAGTGTCATGTTGGACGAAAGTGTGAATAGTTTAAGGTCATATTCATGGACCGTGGATTGTGCAGTTTAATGTCATGTTGGACGGTGGTGTAGTTTAAGGTCATACAGGACCATTGATGATTATGTCTTTTAATGAATTTCTGGACGTAAGGGACTTTTATACAGTTTAGAATCATGTAGTTAGGATGTCACAGTTTAATGTCTTGCTGGATGTAAGGGACTTTCAAATTGTTTAGGGTCATATGCATGGACCATTGATGATGCATTTTAAGATCATACTGGACCATTGATGTAGTTTAAGGTCACACAAGACCTAATTGCAGTTTAAGGTCATACTGGAACATTTAGGGAACTTTTTCATAGTTTATCTTCGTGTGGGACGAAAGTACAAATAGATTAAGGTCATATGTATGGACCATTGATGTAGTTTAATGTCACAAAGGACCTAATTGCAGTTTATGGTCATACTGAACCATTTAGGTAACTTTTTCACAGTTTAACGTCATGTGGGACGAAAGTACAAATAGTTTAAGGTCATATGTATAGACCATTGATGTTATATATTTTGTGTTTATACAAAATACTTCTTCAAAAATCTGGCATTGGTTGGAGTAGTGATGAGTTCTCCATCCATCGATATTAATGAATAAGATCCATTGGAGTATACACTATGTATTGAGTAAGGTCCTTCCCATTTTGGATCATGCTTGGGAGGACTCTTTCCTGGTATCATTGGAGTTCTGAGAACTAATACCAATTCTCCCTGGGTGAATGAACTAAGACGAACTTTTTTGTTAAAATCTCATGCTATTCGATTCTGATAGACTTCCAAGTGGTGCAAAGTACACAATCTATTCTCATCTAACCATTCCAATTCATTCAATAGCTTTTGAGATTGTTCATCTATAGACGACTGATCACAAATGGCTACTCTGAGCGAAGGAAATTGAACTTCAATGGTCAAGATGGCTTCTGTTCCATATACAAGTGAATATGGAGTTGACCGAGTTGCAGTGTGGGTGGTAGTTTGATAAGCCCATAAAGCATTAATGAGTTTATCAGGCCATAACCTCTTATCTTTATCCACCTTCTTTTGAAGAATATTTGAAAGAGTCTTGTTAAAGGCTTCTATCTGTACGTTGGCAGCTGCATGATATCGAGATGAATGGTTTGATTTGATGTTTTATTCTTGATACAACTTCTTGACCTCAGATGAATAGAAGTTGGTGCCATTTTCCGTCAATATGGTATGAGGGACACTAAATATGGTAATGATGTTAGACATGATGAAGCTAACAATGAATTTAGAAATAATTTCCTTGAGAGGTATTGCCTCTGCCCATTTGGAAAAGAAGTCAGTAGCAGTAAGAATGTACTTAAACTACTTGGCCGTAGTCGAAGGGTAAGGTCCCACCACATCCATTCCCCATGTGGAAAATGGCCATGATTATTTAGCTGTATGAAGCAACTATGGAGGTTGAGGAATTAAGTTGGAATGTACTTGGCATGAATGACACTTCATTGTGAAATCAACACAATCTTGTATCATTGAAGGCTAAAAGTATCCAAGCCTTCAAATCTGATCCGACAGTCTATGTTCAGCCTGGTGGCAACCACATACTTTTTCATGCACTTCTTTCATGAAAACCATTGTCTCTTCACCATCAATGCATTTGAAGAGAACTCCATCAAAACCAAATTTGTAGAGAATTTTCTCTAGGTGATATGGGATATCATAAAGAGTAAAATTTACCACACATTACTGGATTTGTTCTTTCTCGGCTCTATCAAGTGGAAGTGTTCAATTTTGAAGGTATTCCCTGATAGGTGACATGCATCCTGTAGTATGACCATACGGTTCCGGAATGGGACTAATTTCATTAATTTCCTCTGTTCTGATTCAAACATAAGGTGAAATTGCACGATGGTGGGCAATATAGATGGTTGTCTCATCCCGATTTGGATCTGCCAGAGCTATGGCTATATTAGCCAATGCTTCAGCTTGATCATTTTTTGATCTTGGGACATAAGAAAATGTCGGTTCCGATGGGAATTCCACCATTAACTCTCTGACATAATCATACAAAGGTATTAGTTCTTCTTTTCTTATGGCATAATACCCATTGACTTGTTTGATTACCAGGTCTAAATCACCTTTAACCTTTAAGTGATTCACTTGTGCTTGAAGTGCTAATTCCAAGCCTACGATGAGAGCTTGGTATTCTTCTTCATTATTGGTACCACATTCCCAAAACAAGAAGGAATAAGGTAACCCTACATTTTCTGGAGAAATGAGCACAATTCCTAAGACATCTTTGTTGAATTTAGGATTTTCCATTTTCCTCCCAGTGGGACTTCTGGAAGTACCATCAAAATACATTTCCCATGCTTGAGGGATTTCTTTAATAGAGAAGACTTCCTCATCAGGGAGTTTAATATCTGAAGATGTGTCTTATACTGAAGGGTGTTCAGCCAAAAAATCAGCCAGAGCTTGGCACTTTATTGCCTTTTGAGACACATACTGAATTTCGAATTGCTGCAAAATAACTGCCCACCTTTCCCGATGCCCTGTAAGCATTGGATGACTAAGGATGAATTTGAGAGGGTTATTGCGAGATACCAATTGGACCTCGTGATGTTGTAGGTAGTGTCTCAACTCTTGAACTACAATGATTAATGCCAGGAAGCACTTCTCAATACTTGAATACCAGGGTTCTTCTTCAAGAATAGTTTTACTGAGATAGTAGAGGTTGTTTCCATTCCTAGCATCATTCTTTTGGGCAAGAAAGGAACCCAATGATCGCTCTAGAGATGTTACACAGAGGATAAGTGGTCTTCCATCAACAGGTGGCATGAGTACCGGTGGACTCAAGAGGTATTTCATGAGAATATCAAAAGCTTCTTGACATTCTTCAGTCCACTGGTAAGTGACTCCCTTCTTCATAAATTTGGTGAAGGGTAAATTTTTTCCTACTAAATTGGCGATGAAACGCAGAATATAGGCTATGTGTCCTTGAATTCTTCTTAATTATTTCAAATTTTCAGGAGGTGACATACCAAGGATTGACTTGGTCTTCTCAGGATCGACTTCAATACCACTATGGCGTACAAAAAAGCTGAAAATTTTCCAATGGTTACCCCAAAATCTCATTTTAAGGGGTTCATCTTCAAATGATGTTGTCGAAGCTTGCGGAATACGACTTCCAAATCATCCAAGTGATTAGAACGTTGTTTGGATTTAACCACCAAATCGCCTACATAGCATTCATCAAACATCCCTAATAATGGTTTGAAGATACAATGCATGGAACACTGATATGTTTCACCTACATTTATTAATCCAAAAGGCATTACCCGGTAGAAAAACACACCCTGAGGGGCTCTGAAGGCCGTGGATTCCTCATCTTCTGGGGCCATTCAGATATGATTATATCCAGAATATCCATCCATGAAGGAAAGTGCTTCATAGCCAGCTGTTGCATCAATTAAGAGTTGTATAATCGGAACTGGGAAATCATCCTTAGGACAATGCCGATTAAGATCTCTGAAATCGATGCAAACTCTAATTTGTCTGTTCTTATTCTTTATAGGGACAATATTATCCAACCACTTGGGATATTGATCTTCTCTGATGAAGTTATCTTTGATAGTCTTATCTACTTCAGCCTCAATTTTAGATACATATGTTGGGTGTGTTCTTCTCGCGGATTGCTTAAATCCTCGATGTTCTTCTAAAAACCCAAATGATGAGTAGAAATATTAGGATCAAGCCTAGGAATTTCTATATAGTTCCAAGAAAATATATCTCTATTTTGCTTTAGAAAAGAAATATACATCTCTGTCTCTTCAAGATTCAAGGCCACATTGATTAAAGTGGGGCATGGATCTTCTTTTGTACCCAGATTTATTTCTCTGAGTTCATCCACAGTGGTAGAGATACCCTCTTCTAATGTTGGAGGAGCATCTCTGAGATCTTCCTCTTCTTCTACTTCTTGTGTTATTTCTTCTGTTTCTACTTGCATAGTAGATGATAGTGTAGAATTTTCATTATCATGAGAGATGTCAAAATTTTCATATCTTGAAGAAGAAGCTTCCATTTCCGAACCGATTGATGATGAAGGGTCTTCTTTGGGTAATAAATAGGAGATGATGGATTGAGAATCGACATAATTGTTCACCTATGATGTTGCTATAACTTCTTCTGGCATAATTGGTGAAGTATAGACTTGTTGGATTTCAGCAGATGAAATGAAGACGTCGCCATTTGTGTATTCATTACTGCTAGGTGGGTTACCAATTTCTCCCATGTTGTCTGACTCGATTGTCGTAACTGACATTGTGCATCTTTCCATAAGAGTATTTTGATTTGGGTCTATCTTGTCAATCTGACTGATAGGTAACACATAAAATGTACTCACATGTGTAAATGGATTTACTGGAATCATCTCCAAACCATATGGAGCATTAACTTTTGTAATCTCTTTTATTGTGGATTTCTCCCTTCCCTTCATCTGATAGAATTCCGCCTCAATGTATTGAGACTCACATGTCTTGAATCGGGCCTTATCACCATAAAATGTCCCAAAATGGCCATCGAAACAATATTTGATAATTTGATGGTATGATGAAGGGATAGCCGCATGTTGATGTAGCCAGGGTCTTCCATGCAAGATGTTGAAAGCTGAGTCTTGATCAACAACCATGAAATATGAATTAGATACAAGATCTCCAAACTGGGTTCTGAGTGTAACTTTTCCTGGTGATTCTTGTTCATTTTTATTGTATCCTTGTAACATCATGGTAGAAGGAGATAAATCATATTCTGTGAGGCCTAATCGACGAAGTGTACGAATGGGCATGAGGTTGACTCTTGAACCATTGTCAATGAAAGCTCTTCGGATGTCTTTGTCATTAACCTTGCTAGATAAGTACAAAGGTCTAATATGTCCATGCACAACATCATCTTCATCTTCATCAGTAAAAGATATTATTGCATGGAATTCTACAGGATTATTCTCTATGTGATAGACTTCAGCTGCAGCAATTTCAGTTTCATACTCCTAAGGACTTGACAAAGCCTCGATGAGTGGTTCCCGAAGATCTTTTGACAGATTCAGAGCATCCAGAATTGATAAATGGGCTGGTACATGGGCCAAGTGTTTCAATATATCATTCTTTTGATCTAGAGGTCTACGTTTCCCAACAAGAATATGTGGTTTAGAAGGTTCCTTGGAAGCATATGTTTTGGAAGTTGATGCATCTTGTATTGGGATAGGAGTTGGCAAAATTCCTAATTTTGGAAGATTAGATTGATTAGATCCATTTACTTGCTGCGAGGAAGAAGATGGAACATTCAGCCGGTCTTCCAGAATAACTATGCCAGGACTGAATTTGCTATTGGTAGAAGAACTTGCTTGTTCTTACTGAGCTCGCTGAAGGGCTCTACCACGAGTTTCTGCTGCATACATAGTTCTAGAAGTGGTAGAATTAGAGTAGTGGCTTCTGAAAGATCCACGCCTTCCCCTGTATCCTGAGCCTCTGGAAATTCCTCTAATTTCCTTATTTGATACAGGGAATTCAGGCTCATCAAAATAGAAACTGCTACTGGCATATGGATCTATTAATTGAATCATATTAACAGAACCGAAGATTAACTCTTTGTCTGATGAAGACTATGCCTGATTAACCTGTTTAGGTTGTTCCGTTTGGTGGGGCGGTGCCTATAGCTTTGAATTAGATGACATAAAGTCTGCTAGAGTCAAATACAACTTAGGATTTGACACATACTCATCTTCTTCTGATTCTTTTTCTTTCATTGAATCATGCTGTTTATTTGAGGACATTCCCTCCGATGAAGAGGGTTTTTCCGCAACATTAATTGTCGAAGACACAATCGGTTTCATTAATTGTGTTCGCAAAATAGCATGAGATAGGTTGATTGTATATCTGACCATCCAGTCATCATACTTCTATGCATTTTTTCTTTTGACTTCTTTCCATTCGCCTTCCTCCTCTGGAACTGTAGTAGTAACACATGCTACCTGAGCTGAAGAACCTTTCAGATTGACATGTCCCGAGTCGACCATCTTTTGCAGGAGGTCTTTAAAAACAAAACACTCCTGGATGGGATGCCCCAATATTTTATGAAAGGGGAAATAATTGGGATGGTCTTCATCTCCATCCTTGTTTAACCTCTTGGGCATTGGAAATTGAACCAAATTATTTTCTCGAGCCGAAATGAAGTAACCAGGAACTTGTTCATTTCGGAAAGAGTATGTTTTTCTCTTTAGATCCTCAAATTGTTTTCATCTTTGATATATTTGATCATATGGATGAAATGGACTTTTTTTTGGTGCCCAGGAGGTGGAGCCCTTCAAGAAGATGAAGGTTTTGAAGTAAAAACAGGTACAGGTGCTTGTTTAAGCATACATGTAGCTGTTTCTGCTTTACCCATTCTCCTTCCTAGAGTTGATGGAATTATACGAGATTTAGCCTTAGCCTGTACAAGGGAGTCTTCTATCTGTTGAGAGATTGATGTAAGGTCTCGAAACCCCCATGTATATTTCACAGGGATTAATGGTGTGCGTAATTCATCACGCAGATTTTCCACACACATTGGAAATAGTTCCTCTTGAGGGAGTTCTTGGCTCAGGGAATATGTTAACCCCTTCCAGTGAGCAATGAAATCAGAGACTCTTTCATTCTCCCATTGCTTACAGTTTGTATGATAATAACTGTTGTCTTTGGCAAAGTTGAGCTGAATTGAAGAATAAATCATTGACAGAGATCTTCCCTTCTGGTAATTGACCAGGATTTCAAGCTTGTATACCAGACAAAAGCTGGTCCTTGAAAGGTTCGCAAGAAGCATCTAAGTTTCACTGCTTCTTGCTGCTCCGGAGTTCCCATCATAGGATGGAAACAAGACATGTAACCCATCTAATTCTATTCAGGATCACCTAATCCATTGAAAATAAGGAATACAGGGTTCCCAAAATTTGATGGGACAGAGATTGAATCTACCCATTCAGGGTATGCTTTCTTTTCCGGTTGAACCTGTGCATGTTTCCCTTCCATAGTTTCTAACCGAGATCTTAATGACTCATTATTAGTTATTAACTTTTGAGAAACATCCGATTGAACTTGGACTTGGGTAGGTGCAATGATTGGAGCTTGGAAAAATGCGGTGGTTGGTGCTGCAAATGATGGTAGCACTGCCAAATGTTGTTGCACTTGACCCGTAGGATTAGACCTATGACGGTGTACTGATAAAGGTGGATATTATTGATCCACCTCAGTAGTTTCCACAAATTACTTTGGCTGACAGAATCCATCATGCTTAATAAGAAGACTACTCTGAAGTAGTTCTGCATTGAACCTCATTAATTCCTTCATTTCTTCCTCCTGTTGTGCAAACATTTTCTCTAGTGAGAGCGATTGGCCTTATCCAGAGGAAGGATATGTAACCTGATTCTTTTCCCTCCCTTTTTTAGATCCTTTTCGGAGAGGGGGAAGTGGGTTACTTGAAGGATTACCTAGGTTCTGAGTAACCCTTTGATTTCGTGTATGCACTCTTTCTTCATTTGTGTCGGTGCATACATATTCTTGAGTAGGAAGCTCTTCATCTGAGTCCCCTGAGTGAACCTCATCTGGTTGATTAGAAACAACAAAATTAAATACATTGATTGATTCATAACACATCGCATCCTTTCTATCAGCATTTCTATGATATTGTATTCTTCCATGTCCTTGATGAGACATTGCCTTTTGTTGATTCGATCTCTCAGGAACTTTTTGACAAACCGTAATTTGGAGAGAATCTCTAGATAATTTGGATCTTCGCTCCTCTTGAGGATTCTTCCCCAATTGGAAAATACTGACTTTCTTTGAGGAGGGGATTGATGATTTGAAAGAGTCCCCAGTCCGGTGGACTGGGGTTGTTCCTGCTATTCCCGCTCAACTCCTAAAATCCTATCTTTTGATTCCGAGGGTTGGTTTAAAAGAGTCCCTAGTCTAGAAAGCTGGGGTGGCTCTTGACATTCTATGTCAGAGACTTTCTTAAAATCTCTCATAATCTTTCGAACCTTAGTCTGGAAATTAGCTGGATGCATTAACATGTATCCACATTTATCATGTTTTTCAAAAGACCGTTGGATGATTTCCGAAACTTCTGTCACTTGATCATGTGCTTGCTCCATACGAGAGGCATGTTCAATATTCTTGTTTTCCTGATGCAGGAGTAATTCAACAACTTATTCTCTGTATTCATAATTTTGAGAGGAAATAGTTGAGGCCTGTTCTTGGGAAAGCTTTTGATTACAAACAAAACCCACTGACTGTGGCCGACTATGGGAATAACATTGCATGAGACCATTTTCAGCGAGCTTTGCTGACTAGAGAGCACCATGAAATGCAGTTCTCCATGAACACCGCATCCTCTAACACAAATACCATATGGGGCATTGGAAATTAACTGACGCAATCTTCTTAGTGCTCCAAGGCATGAACGTTGAAGGGCTCTCTACTGCTTTTTTGCCTTCGGATATCGAGATACTGATAGAGATGCCAAATCAATACGACGTTGTAACCCTTCTATTATCTTAAGATGATTTTCATATTCATCATAAGATAATACATTCTTTTTCAACTGACAAAGAGTTTTCCATATGTTGAGACGAATATCATGAAATACATCTTCCGTCAACATTTCTGGAATTTCATACTGAGAGTCAGCCATATGCCAAAACATAACTATCACTTCACCTTTCACCAGTTGTTTTCTCATGTTCAGCATTTCCTATTTATCATTTGATGAAGATTCTTCTACCCATTTTGACCAAATCTGGTGCTTCCTTGTTGCTTCATTAGATTCAACATGATTGGTAGAGAAATCACTGATCAAACTAAAAGATTCATGACTTAGGGGTGGTTCGGAGAATGACCTACACCGTGGGCTATCTTCTGATTGAGAAAGTATTTCACCTGCTAGTGATGAAGCATAAAACATGAATGGATTTTCATTTTCAAGTGCCTCAAGATAAGAGGGCTTTCTCGGCACTACATCTTCCACTGGAGCATTTTCTAGGAAATGTGCATCACTACTGTAGAGAGGTCTTTCGCAGCAAAATTCATCATCATCGGGAGAACCACCATAGTGGGTTACTACAAAAGATGAGATATCTTGCTACTTGGTCTTCTGACCACAACGAGTGTTCATGTGGCTCACATCTGAAGATGATACTTCGAGATCGACCGAATTGTCATGAAGCAAGCCTTCATGAGGAAGTGTTTATTGAAGACCTTCGGAATTAATGTTCCCACTATTCGGAAATGAGGGAGTAGAATCTAGAATTCCAACAGATAACTGTCTGAGGGATTCAAGAACTCCAGCATCGAGCATGGCCTTGTTACAAATTGGATCTTGGTATCCTGACTGTGTTGGGAGGGTCTTTTTCTTAGATCCCTTCTTACTCGCCTTTGAAACCACTTGTTGATGAAAGTGGATGCTCTAAGAAGGTGTGTGTAATTGATTAGGAAAGATGGCCAGGTTAGGCTGATGATCTCCACTCAAAGCAGGTGTATGTGTCTGACCTGATTGTCCGTATGATATGGGGTAGTATGCCCTACAACCCTCTTGGACCGGAATAGATGTGGGTGTCTATTCGATAGTGAATTGTTGATGTGTCACTCCACTGGTAGGGATAGATTTATGTGTCTTTCCCTGAGATGCTGCTGAACTGTTATAATATCCTGGCAAGCGTCCAGAATATGAGCAGGGATTTGCTTCTTCTCTTTCACCATTGATAAAATATTCTTGGTGACTTCAGCTGCCGGAACGGGGATATACGTCCATTCCGTTCTTGGAGTAGGTCTATGTGCCAGCGCTTGTCCTCCTTTTCCTATCAGTGAATCCTGATAGTACTCATGTGTGGGGGCAGAGAGTTGAGTCTTCCTCCAGTTTGTCATCGGATCTTTCCGACAGACTTCTCCGAATGCTACCAAGTGATACTGTTGGTAGGCATGATCAATATGAGCAGGTGTAAGTGCCTACTGATTGCACTTCACCGAACATGGTTGATGAGATCCATCATATGTAGTCAGACGAGCCTGCTGACTAGCTGATGATATATAAATAGGTGTATGTTCCTGCCTATAGTACTCCGCCAGAATTTCCTGACGGGATTGGTGTGCTGCTGCCAGACGAGTCTGCTGGACAGCAGGATTAAAATAGGAAGGTGTGTGTTCCAACTCATTGCTTTCCACCAAGTTAGGTTAGTGGACATCTCCGGAGATGGCAGAAATGAGAACATGCTAACTGTTGACCTGATTCTACCTTTGGAGGTTTGTCTTGCCTACTCGGGTTCGAGGAACCTGAGCCGAATGCCTGGAGTCGGTACCCTCATCATGTTGAGGGTGCACTGTCGCACAAGTTTGGCGGTGATTGTTGGTGGGAGCCCTCAGGAAGGACTCCTGTCTTCTTGAAATAAGGCCCTGAGGGACCTGCTCATTCACCTCCCCAGAATAAGGGAGCGAATGGTGATTTCGTTCCAGGGATAACGACCTGAAATGGTTGGAGATGGTAGTCATCACCGCCTGCTTCTTGATCACAGGTCGTCGTTTTCCGGACGACTGGTGTGGGTTGTTCACTTGGAGGGCTTGTCGGGCAGCCTCCAGAGTTGGGATGGTACCGTGTTGATAGTACTCCTTAACCAGCGCGTTTGATACCCAGCGTTGAAGACACTGATTAGGTGATGTCATCCTCAGAGCGGACGACAATCCAGCAAGAGTATCAGGAGTGGCATTCGCAACAGTGGTATTCATAGGTGTGAACTTGAGAGCATCCATTTAATAGAATGCATAAAATCTTGGAAAAAGAGTGCCTGCATGATATAACAAATGTAATCAAGATAAATTCAGCCACTACATATTTTGGATGAGCACATATGTCAATGATTGTTTTTGTTGGCCCTCTCATTGAGTTTTAAATAGGGGCCTAAAAAATAGGTAAAACATCATTTTAACTTGGTTAAGGATTCATGTCGGGTTGACCATTTTTTGTTTCGCTCAGAATTTGGGGATGACCTCCTTGATTGAAGGTTCAAATATTCCAATCGGTTTCTAATGGGTTTGTTCGTAGAACCAGAAACATCCAATGATTCCACATCAATTTGGACCTACTTTCCAAAGGTAGGTGCTCATTAGTTTGTGGACTGATGAGGATTAGGAATTTGCATTGGTCGAGAGGATGGGAGGTCGGACTCATCACACCTTTTTTAGAGGAATTACTGTCTACTCCGGGCCTCTCTTTATAGATTTAAGTTATGTTCGTGAATCCTTATTACATTACCAAGTATAAAATGAGCTTTCCTTTAGATCTGACAATCAATGATCGATATGTATGAAATTTAGAGAATATTTTATATGTATTCGAGGTTCTTCATTGATAGGGAATCATCTGTATTTGTTAGAGATTCTTAGTCAATGGTATCCTTTGATATGTAAAAGTCTCTTGGTCATTATGATAACCATACTGGTTTTATAGCCACTCAGTGGGGCACATGATGTTTATTGTCATTCAGAATGATGTGGATTATTTCAAAGTTGGGATCGAACTCGTAGATGGGCTACCTACATATCCTTTGTTTAGAAAAGGAATCAGAACCCACGTAGTTCGGGTAAGGGAGTATGATGTTTAGGATTGATGGTTCAAAGAAGGATTTCATAATTACTTTTAAAATCTAAGCTCACGTGAGTCATGATTGGTGTGAGAAAAAAGAGGTATTGGTAAAAATCAGACAATTGTGCCATGAAAGATTCAATCATAAGAAATATGGTGGGACTTATGTATGTATGACTGCCCAGATAAATGAATATTTTGATTTACTTTAGGGAAGAAATCCAGGAACAGGGTCCATAAAGGTATATGTGCTTCACGGAGATTTGAATACTCTAACATGGGGCTTACTCCTGAAAAGGAGGCCCAAAATAGGAGAGGACTTATGATTGGGTTTTTACTCCTAATAAGGAATCCCAGATCAATGGTAGATTAGGACTGTTTAATAGGAGTTAAGACTCGGGCTTACTCCTGAAAAGGAGGCCCAGGTTAAGAGACTTGAAAAATTAAGGGACTTGTGGCTTAGTCTTAAAGAGGATGCCCATATTTGAGGTTGTGGCTTACTCTTGAAAAGTAGGCCTAGGTTAAGATAATTATGGTTGGGACTTACTCCTGAGGAGGATTCCCATATTTGAGACTGGGGATTACTGATGAAAAGGAGGCCCAAGTTAAGAGAATTATGGTTGGGACTTACTCTTGAGGAGGATGCCCATATTTGAGACTGGGTCTTATTCCTAAAAAGAAGGCCCAGGTTAAGAGAATTATGGTTGGGACTTACTCCTGAGGAGGATGACCATATTTGAGACAGGGGATTAATCATGAAAAGGAGGCGCATGTTAAGAGAATTATGGTTGGGACTTACTCATGAGGAGGATGCCCATATTTGAGACTAGGGCTTACTTCTGAAAAGGAGGCCCAGGTTAAAAAAAATTATGGTTGGGACTTAATCCTGAGGAGGATACCCATATTATTGAGTTCTCTCATCTTAAAGGATGAGGTTGAATGAATGAAATCTCAATCTTTAGTGATATAAAGATGTGTAAATCACTAGGTTTTGAGAGATATTCCACAAAATTCCTTTCAGATAAGAAAGTCAAATCAAGAAATCAAGCCATAAATGGATTTGAACAGTGTCTTGATGACTGAATCTTCAATAAGAAAGGTGGAATGGCTTTAGAGAGGTGAAATGGGCAAAAAGGGCACCCAAAAAGGCAGGGGTGTGCAAGTCCTGGTAGGCGCGCAGGTACTGCGTGAGCGCGCAAGTCCTGGTCACACATGTATACCTACGCTACACATGGGTACTTCCGTGATGGTTAAAAAGCAGGGTAATACTTCAGTGACTCTTGGTTAAATCCATTAGAATCATCTTGTGGTTCTTCCATAAAAGGGGCGTGCAAGTTCTATTGAAGGAGTAAGGCGGCGTGCAAGTGTGGCCATTTCCCTTAAGCGCTGGCCACTCAAGTGTGCGTGTGTTGATGAGTTTCAACACATAGGCCTTCCTTCCCCTATTTATATCTTCCGTTATAGATAAGAAATTACCTTAGAAGTGTTTTGGATGCTTTGAGAAGAGACTAGGGCGCCGGGAGCTTAAATCTGAGTTTCTGGAAAAAATTCCTCTTTGAAATGTGGGGCCCACAGGGTCTATTTATAGGCTGAAGAAGACCCGGGCGGTTACCACATAGGGCACGCAAGTGTACATTTGTGACCATTGGATAACTTTCATGACCTTTGTGCAACATTTTTCTTATTCCTTCCTTTGTCAATTTTTTTATATTTTGTCCAAAGGTTGAATCACTTTGAGCTCAGATATTCCCCTTTTCCAATCTTTAGATTCTGTGACAAAAGGATCGTCAACAAGGATATATTCAAAAAAAATATTTAATAGATTTCTAACATGTCATATTCATCGAAAAAATTCACGGAACACATTAATTTGTTCATATTACATTCATTTTAATATTTTTAAAACCATTTATTTGATATTTCCCTTAATAAAATAATTACTACAACATTTTTGTATAACTATTTATTATAATTATTTGTTGCATAAAAATTTAAAATAAAATACTGTGATGCGGATAAATCTAATATCTTTCATAATAATACTTTTACAAGAATTTATCATCTTAAAATGAAAACATTTAAATTTTTATATTTATTAAATCATGAAGGTGACAACATTGTCATCATTTAAAATAAAATAATTTAAGTGTCATAATCGAATTTATAAGGATAAAAATGGTAATATATTCGACCATTGGATTCTTATGGTTTACAGGTACATGACCAATAAGTTTTGGACAGGTTTTTGTGTCTTTTATGGTCACTATTAGTTTAAAAAAACTGTATTATTGATATTTCACAAAATAAACAATTTATGCATCACTATTGTGTCACCATTAATGATAATTATTTAATCCCTAAAAATTATAAATAAATTATCATGATGTATATAATTTTATTATATTTTTGGAGACAATTTATATTTGAGGTTTTATAAAGTTTTTCACTAAATTAAAATTTTTATACTTATAAGATATAAGGGAGTGACATGTTGTCACTTTCTTTGGTTTTAATAATAATTACGTCATTTTCATGGTCAAAAGTCAATGAAATGAATATATTTCGACCCTTAGGTGATATGGGTCGACATTCATTCCTCCAATAGAAGTTTTTAATGTGTTAGGGAAATTTTATAATCTTATTTTTACCCTTAATTACCCTATTTACCTTTCACTACAATAAATAGAATTTACCGTAGTTACTATTCATAATGTCTAAAAATAAAAATTAACCTATTAACATTATTTGGAACTAATAATTCCAAATATGGAATCCATTTTTCATAATTAAAAACACAGAAGTTGCAATAATTAATTTCAAATTAATCCCATTGTTATGAAAATGGGTTTTTAATGTTAAAACGTTGCAAAATATTGAAATGTTTTTACCTATGAATTCAGTGTAAAATTAATGATAATGACTTATATTATATTAAATGGTAAATATATATTCTATTTATACATTAAAACCATTCAATATTATAATTTAACCATATAAATTTTCTTGATGAAAAAAGTTGTTTTTAATTAAAATTTAACAAATTTTTACTATTCATCAAAATATGAATGTTATCAGAAAAGTATCAAAAATTTATCAAATGTAAATTTTTATATCCTGATTCAAAGGAAGAAGTTTATTTTGTAAAATTGAACTTATAAACATGTAAAAAATTATATTTAAAATAGTTGTTCCATCAAAAGTCGGTAAAACTGCATTTTTTGAAAAATACTTTTTTTTATCAAAAAATTGATTTCGTTTTCATATATCATTCTGGAATATGTGTAAGATGAATTATAATGTTATAAAATTTAAAATTCATTTAATACTATTCATAATTTCTAGTTCATAATATTATAATAATATATCAATGTTCAGTGAAACTCGGTATTGCATACAACACACACTATCGAGGAAGGTCACTCTTGCGTGCAACACAAGCCAAGAATAGTGTTTGTGTATACTAAAAGCTAATACGGTGTTGTATATACTGCAAGATAATCTTGGTGTAGCTTACAACACATGATATCAAATAAATTAAAAATAATAGTTCTCATAAAATCTCGGGGTGTTACATTCTATTCCCCTTAAAATGAATTTCACCCTCAATATTCATAAGGGTTATAAATGGTTTTATACATGAAAGTTTCATTTATTGAAACCCACATCGTAAAAAGAAATACAAAAACATCATTTTAAAAAGAAACATTAGAAACATAACAGATTCCCAAAGTAACTCATCCATGGGTTTCCACATAGGAGAATATTGGTGAAAATATGAATATTGAAGAGAAGTCTGACCATCAACCTCTGATGAAGAGTGGTAGAGGACATGGCTATGAAAAAACCAACAATCACAAAGCCATAAATTTGTGATGATATAAAGTATCATCTAATTCATCAGATAAGAGGGCACTAGGACAACATTTTTTGGTTTCAAGATCATTTCCCTCATGTTGAAAATTATTTTAATTAAAAGAAATAAATACTTGATTTTGGTAAAATCTCACTATTGTTTGTTCCTTGAACAATTTCAACTTCATCTCTTACAGAAATGAAGTTGAATTTGTCTTCCGTGAAGTGTTAGCAGATCTTGTGATAGAATGATAGGTCATTCCATCTGTCTCAAACATATGGTTAGAAAAATTTATATACATAAGTCCATATTATGGTGAGATTAATCATATATTGTTCCAAAAATGGACTTATACTTCATCTATCATACTGTTTAATAAAATAAAACTAGTTTCTACTAACTAGGTACTTTCTGTAGGCTATTGGTAGGTGATAAAGGCATGTCTCACATCGTTTGTGGGTTTGATTCCCGCATCCTTGTCCAATGCGACGATTTGTCGCCCATCCTGCAAGTTTTCCTTTTTCTAAAACTACACTATTATAACATTCTAGAAATAATATCGAAAAAAGGTTATATCCTTAATCAATATTATCTTATGTCTAACATAATCCATTTAAAATCATTAAACTTATCCAAAATACTTCTTTCCGTGCTCATAGTATAAAGAAAATGATTACTAGATATGTCATCAACCAACCATGTGAATACCATCATTTATCCCTCGTATATCATAATAAATATTTTGTTGGTCACATTTCAAAAATGTGAATACCTTAATCTTGTATTCTCTTGAAACATGAATTACCATAGAATAATTTTGAAAATATGAATTTTGTCAAACGTCAACTCTTTCAACATACGAAAATCCCAAAATTTCTATATACTCAAACCATGATATCAATTTCTTCTTTATATGTTCTCCTTAATAATATCAAACATATCCTTATCTCTTTATCCCTTCATTATGTGAATATCATCCGCTTTTTAAAAATATTTGAATAACCATTCATGGTTACCAGTACCATTCAACATACTTTCAAAAAAACATAAGTAAAAAACAATAGTGTAACAATCCTTAGATGTTTCTCTATTCCATAGTACCAAGAAACTACTTATACAACATTACTCTATATAAACATTCAATCATTCGACTACCTTCTTAAACCATTGACTGAGCTTCATCATTTTATTCCTCAACACTTCTTTCATCTAATATATCATTTGTAGTATCTTCACCATCAACAACATAAATACTTCCCATACGACCATGCTAATTCTCTTCTTGAGATTTTTCCTTAGGGAACTGGTTTTCATAATGCCCGTATGTTCCACATTTAAAAAATTTAACCATTTTTGACGTCTTAACAATACCATTATCCTTATACAATATGTTAACCGAACATTTTCATTTTCATTTGCTGGATTTGTGTCCTTCTTTTCCACACCCAAAGAATCTTCTAGTTCTTTTGAAACATTCTCCCTGATGCCTCTTCCCACATGATTTACATGGGGGAAATTGAACTTTCTTTCCTCTATAATCATTATGAAACTCCATCTTTCTCTTATTATCTGAGTCAGGAAACATACCAAAGTTGAGATTATTGATCATGTTATGAGATTTCTGATTATTCATAATAACGATATGTGGACTTCTAGATCCAATTTCATTTGGTTTCTCATGAATAATATCATTCCACTGTCCATCATATTCTCCATTATCATGAATCTTCATGTTTCCATCCATTTTTCTAAAACCCAAAAATAATAGTGTGAGAGGAAAAAAATCATTCTAAGAAAACAACATAATAAAGGGAGAGTAACATCAATATATAACGTTGTTGGTTTAATTCTAAGATCGTTATCATAATTCTAGGACTATAACCTAAACTTATACTTAACCTTAGAGACATCCCTAGACATACCTTCGAAATACCTCTAGGGATTTCACTAAAGTTTTCCCATACTAGTTTCCAAAGGTTAACTAAACCTTCACACTGATACCAAATGTAGAGACCCAATGCTTGATGCACATGGACATTACATTAATTTTTCATAATACATAATCCATGACAAAAACGGACGCCCAAAAACCGTATTAGTTTAGTGTTTTTGGAAACTCGGAACATAGTCTTCTAATCATGGTAAAAGATCTTCAACATCTCCCACAAAGATCTTCCCCTTTGGTTTTCTTACCTAAAACCAATATTTATATCCTGGGGAAAAGAAAACATAAAAAGGGTGAGCTCAAAATGCTCAGTAAGGGTAAAAATTGAGAACATAAAAACAATCCATAAACATTTGAACGTAAAGACATGAACATAAAACATCAAAATCATGAGCAATCACATAAATCATGGAAGTATGTAAGGAATAGATCATAAAGGAACATTAATCATGATAAAATAAAAATATAACTATGGAAAATCATTAAGAACATGATATTATTTCCATAATATCCAAGGCGTTGCTTCCAAGACCATCATAGTGGACAAAGTCCATTACTAATCCGGGTTTACATGTCGTTCCATCCCTGTATTACTGAACCAGATATTACTTTCCATTCTAGCCATGTCTATCTCATGAGATATAAATCATTACCCAATGCATTAGATGGAGATATAGGTCCTACCCATCTCATAATGAAATAATTCTTATGTGTTCCACAACATAAACATAAACCCTTTATCATAACCCAAAGAATAAAATGGGTTTTATGATCATCATCCCATCATAACATAATCCATATAAAACAAATGGATATAATTTCATCATAAGGAAAGTGAAACCATGTAAATCATAGAGACATTATACTTGAAACATACACATATGAAATAATGTCATCTTAGATGGAAAATGGTTTTGATAAAACACTTGAAATGGATTCTTGAGGAAAATATCCTTTCTTCTCCAAAATCATTTTCTTTTCACAAAATTCCATGAAATTTTAAAAGAAATGAATTTTTTTTGAAAATAGTCATGAAATATTGTAGATTAAGCTTCATGAAAATATGGCATTATAAAACTGTAAAAATCCTTTCAGGCCATATATGTTAAAAAGACATTCTCCTCATACTTTTAACGGAAAAGTCAAAAATTACCACGTATGGTAAACAAAAGAAAGATTCCTTCCATAACACAAAGTAAAATTAAAAGAGGGAAAAACATGACTTTAAACATACATGTAAATATATTAAACACTTTATGAAAAAATAATTTATGGACATGGATGAAAAATATAACCCCAGTAAATACTTACGTATAATCAATCTCAGATAAAAATGGGATTGCATAATTATCCCTTACCTTATGTCCAATTTATTCAGTTTGTGTCCAAGACTCTTATATAGTGGGTTTAAACATATTATTAACTTTTAATAAAACCATAATAATATTTATGTTATCATATGTGATTCACTTATGACTTTATATTACTCGCTCATTTGTCAATTCCATGTTAATGCAGTGTTTTGGGAAAAATCGTTTCATTTATCACCCGTGTTTTGACTTGTAATTATTCATATGATTACATAGGTCATGATTACATACTTCCAGAATGTAAAACATGATTTATATATAATATATATTCATATTATACATATATATAATAGATCGATAAATGAAAATAAATACACCGTTCATGGGAATGGTAGGCCGTATGTACGCATGAACCCTGTTTTCATTTACTTATTTAATTGAATGGAAGTATGTAAATAGAATATACATAAATCTTGTATAATTAATATGTCATATATTTCATTATTATTTATTATATATACTTTATAATCATTCTTGAATGGTTAACTTGGAAAATGTATCTCTTCGCGCCGGGGAGACGGTAATCTGTACGTACACACGAGCGATGATATCTTTCCCATAATTATTTAATGGAATTATAGTGGATGATATAATATCTCAGAATTAGTTTCATGTTATAATAACCATATATAGTTATTATTTACACCATTATACCCATCTAGGTAAGGTGGTTATGGAAAAACAGATCACACCACGGCGTGGAGACGGTATTCCGTACGTATGCACATGCTGTGATTTCATTTTTCATAGGATGGATAGAAGGTGAAATACGTTTGGTTCATATTTATAATAACATATCAGTATATTAGTGATACTAATATTATTACTTTATTATGAAACAAAAAAAGATGAGAAAGTTGAAGATGAAATTAATTCCAAAGAATCGTTAAAGGATATTACCTCTTCTTCGATGCGCCTCTTCTAAACCTCCTCTTAGGTCACTAATGATGGCCTTTGAAAAAGACTAGAACCACTAGTATGCTGCTAGGGAAGTGGAGAAGAGAAATGGGTAGGGGTTGGCTATAGTGACCTAGCCTTTTCTTACATTACTATTACATCATTTCAAAGATATACAACATAATAGTATTAAACATAGAGGATCCAAAGGTTTAGTGTCTTGGGAAAACTAGGACCATACATAATAGATACAACATCAACCATAAACATTTATTTAATTTCTTCTTCTCAAGTTTCTTATTGGAACTTGTCCTCTCCTTAGTAAATGTAGCTAGCTGAGGATATACATAAAAAGAGGTGATATAGAATCCATGTAAGAGTATAGATAAGAACAATATATCATGGGGTGAGCATAAACATGAAATTTGAAAAAGTTCATGAACATGAGAGGAACATAAATAAAAGACTTGAAATGTGGAAATGCATAAAAATGAAACATCATGTCTTAGTGGTTAACTACCACACATACTTGTGAACCAATATATCATCTTTTTAACACATCATTTCAAATTTACTTATGAGATTAATCACTTTACCCAATGTATTGGAGTGCTGTATAATTCTGGGTGCACTCGTCACATTGAAACATTCATATTGTGCTATAGAATTTTGGGTGCACCCGTCACATCATAACATTATCATCACCAAGATTTCCACATAGAACAAATATAAAAAATGTACATAACTAACCCATGGAAATTAATGGGTTTAATCTCATAATAACACATTAATAAGCTTTGGGTTCCCAAAATAAAGAGGTAATAACATACAAGTTACAAGAACCGTCCACTTTGAGTGAGAAGTAAAAGGGGTGTTCTTAAAAAAAGTGTTCTTTTGGAAAACATTTTGTTGGACATAAAAAAGCAGTGACAACCATGTATATCGTATAATAGTAAATAAAATGATGAAAAAATTATCTTTAAAGAGTAACCATATAAAAACTGGAGGGAAAGAGGGAGAACCTGAAGGATGAAAATTGGGTACGAGATTTCCCCTTACCTTGTATCAAAAGGCTTCCTTCTCTTCAATGTCCTGTATATTGACATTATATTCATTAATTAGAAATTAAAGAACCGTTTATACATTAATAGGGTTCATTCTGGTTTCATTATGTCATTTTATGATCCTTTGGTTGACTTATAGAGTATAAAAACATTGTTCGGGGATATTCATTTTTATGGTTTTTCTTGGGTGGTTCACTTGTATTCATAAATTGATGTTCAGGTAGAACATGGGTAAACATCCAGAACTGATATTACATGTTATTAATGACATTAAAAGAGTTTTAATGATCTTATTATGAATCATATTATATCCATGTGGATGAATCATTAGATAATAATTAAATGAAGATTGTTTGGGTTAATTTGGGCGGTTTTTCGATCAGAATGAACTTGTTTTAGTTTATCACTTAGTAATATGTTGATAAGTCAGATCTAGAACATTAAATAGGACATAATACATATAAAATATTCTGGTTCAACTATAAAAATGGTTTCATGACCAGATATAGGGGTAGAAATGGAATAAGAAATCATGTCATTCTTGAAGGTGATAAATTAACACCTCACGAACAACATTCTCTTTAATAAAATTAAAAGAAGTGGTAAAGGGGGTTGGATGATATAATATCCCATTAGAATCAATAAATTACAGTATATGTATAATATGGGAGTTTAAATACCATTTGGATGAAGAAAGGTGGGGAGAGATGAAGAAATGAACTTGAACATGAAAGGAAATTAAAGGAGAAGAGGGAGAGAAATTACCTCTTGAATCCTTCTCTTGAGAACCTCTTTAAGAGCCTAATCATGGTCTTTTGATGAGACCATAAGCTCTTAGACGTGGGTTAGGGGATACGGAAGGTGTTTGGGTGGAGTTTAGAGAAGGCTATGAGCTTGAGAGGTGTGAGGAAATGAGGGTGTGAAGGGTGGCTTTTATAGTGGAGGGGAGAGGGGTTTCCTTAATATAAAATCCATTAGTTAATTAATTTCCCCTAAGACAAAGAATAGTGAGTCTTGAATGACCAAGAATATTAATTTTATCATGTTATCCCTAACCACGTGGGATTAAATCAGCACAACATCACACATGACTCTATAATTAGCTTATTTATCTTATTTTTGTAAATTACGGTATTTCACTATTCATCAAAAATTCAAGTATCTCAGAAAAATCCCAAAAAATTACCCCAACCATTTTTGACATGTAGAATCAAAAAATGAAGTACATATTTCAAAAATAATTTTATAAATATTATTAATTTAATATTTAATTGAAATCAAAATTTACTTAAAAACAGTTTTTAAGATTAAAACTGATTTTTAGTGGTTTCAAAAATTATGTAGGGTATTATAAAATTAGAAAAAACTATAAGGAATTGATTAAATAATTTATGAATACATTTTAGAGAAATAACATTTATTTTAAATTAATTATTTATTTATTTATTTATGACTTACAAAATACCAAAATGTTTACTAAGGTCAAATTGTCACTTTTTAAGTTGCCTAAATTTTATTTAATTATTCATGGGTAATGTTACTCTTATGTTGGATAATTTACTATTCATAAGGGTCATATTTGTAACACCCCGAGATTTTAGGAAAAATATTCTTTTAATTTCATTAATTTCTTGTGCTACACCAAGATTACCTTATGCTATACGCAACACCGTATTAGCTTACAGTATACGCAACACTATTCTTGGATCGTGTTACACACAATTTTGATAATAGTTATTCTACACAACATTGAGTATATATATATATATTCAATGTATAAATGAAATATGGTTGGATTCTGTTATACGAAACAACGAAGGATTCTTTCGCAACACGCAACCCTGACTTGGCTTGCATTACACGCAATCGCGACCTTCCTCAATTGTGTGTGTTGTACGCAATACTGGGTTTTACTAAACAACGATATATTCTTATAATATTGTTATGAACTAGCCGTTATGAATAGTGTTAACTAAATTTTAAATTTTATATCATTATTATTCATCTTACACATTTATAGAACATGGTATAAGAACAAAATAAATTTTTCGGGTAAAATAAGTATTTTTCAAAAAATGCAGTTTTGCCGCCTTTTGATGGTGCACCCACTTTAAATCTAGTTTTTGTCATGTTTATAAGTTCAATTTGACAAAATAAAATTCTTATTTTGAATCAGGATATGAAAAATTTACATTAGATAAAGTTTTGATATTTTTCCGATAACTTTCGTATTTTAATGAATAGTAAAAACACGCTATATTTTAATTAAAAACAACTTTTTTTCATCGTAATATCTTATGTGGTTAAATTATAATATTGAATGGTTTTAAAGTATAAATATAATATATTTTTACCATTTAATATAATGTATGTCATTAGCATTGATTTTACCTTGAATTCGTAGGTTAAATCAATTCAATCTTTTGCAATGTTTTAAAGAAAAACCCGTTTTCATTCGACAACGGGATTAATTTTAATTTAATTTCATCATCTTTTGTGTATTGAATTTGGAAAAATGGATTCCATATTTTGAATCAGTGGGTCCAAATTATTTTAATAAGCTACTTTTTATTTTTGGGCATTGTGAATAGTAACTACGGTAAATTTTATTTACTATAGTTAAAGGTAAATCGGGTAATTAAGGGTAAATATAAGATTATAAAATTATCCTAACACTTGTAAATATCCTATTGGATGACTAAAAGTCGACCCATATCACCCAAGGGTCGTATTAGATTCATTTTATGGACTTTTTTCCATGAAAATAATTTAATTATTATTAAAACCAAAGAATGTGACAACATGTCACTTTCTTAAATCTTATAAGTATAATAATTTTAATTTAGTGATACACTTAATGAAACATCAAACATGAATAGTCTCCAGAAAGCTAATACAAGTATCTACATCATAGGAATTTATTTAGAATTTTTAGGGATTAAATAATTATCATTTATTATGACACAAATATGATGTAGTAATTGTCTTATTAATGAAATATTGACATAATTGATCTTATAAATGCCCAAATAAATGTAATTTGAAACTTTTTAAGACTTATATTAATTATATAGGTTAATATGACATGTTATTGTTGATATAAGTAACTTGGTTTGAACTTATCAGTCTGTTATGAATTTCATAAAAATCATGTACCAAATAGTGTCAAAATTGACATAAATTAGTTTTTTTAAAAAATATTATATTATTAATTGTTATTTAATTCCTAAAAATCTAAATTTCGGCCAAATAACTTACATATGGATATATATATTAATAATAAACAACTTGGCATTCGTTTGGCTTGTTATGGTAAGTTTATTAACCATATAGTGTAAGAAAACAAAAAGACACGGTAAAAGTTAAATTATTTAACTTACAGTTAAATATAATTGATAAGGTTAAAATAATAACCTAAACTCGTCTAAATCCTATTGTATGAGATTCTATCGACCCATCCCCACTTTATCTTTGAAATAAGACCCTTTGGAACCATTATAAACCTAATTTGACCTTAATATAAAATAATATTTTGAGATTTTCCTAAGGTGCCCCTCTCCTCCCTTATAAAAGGGCACCTCCTCCGTCTCTTCCTCACACCACTTTGAGCCTTAAATCTCTGCCAACACCTGTCAATTTCTTCTCTCCACTTCCCTAGAAATATCCTAGAGGTTCTGATATTTTTCAAAGATCCATTTTAGTTCCCTAAAAGGAGGTCTCAAAGAAGCACTTCAAAGAAGAGGTAATGTCAGTTACCGATTATTTCATCTTTATTTCTTCCTTCACTTCTTCATCTTTAGTTGTTTCATTATGAAGTAATAACATCAGTATCACTCATATACTGATATGTTATTGTAAGTATGAAACAACCCTATTTCACCATTTACCCATCCTCCGGAAAAAGAAATCACCACACGTGCGTACGTATGGAATACCGTCTCCACGCCGTGGTGTAATCTCTTTTCCACCACCAACCTTACTTGGATGGGTATAATGGTGTAAATAATGACTATATATGACTATTATAAATGGATACTGATTCTTAAATAGTATACATACACTCCAATACAATTCCACGATCATAGGAATGATATCATCACTCGTGCGTACATACGGAATACCGTCTCCACGATGTGATGGGACTAGTTCTACATGATCTTCATTTCATAATGATTATATAAAGGAATTTAATGAATGAATATGATATATATTACACTAATACCATTCTAGAAATTAGGTATCTATAACCTAAAGATAAGAATAATAATTTATTCATCAAAACACGCATAAGAACAAAAAGTTATAAACACCCGAATAACAAGTAGCAATGAAATATTACTACTAAGAAGCTAAGAATATGACCAAATATGATATCATAAAAATATGTATGATTCTGTAATAAGTTAATAAAATTATTTAAATCATTATACAGGAGTTTCGGACACGTACAAAGCATATCAGACCTAAGGTAAGGGAAATATCACAATCTCATTTTTATCCGAGATTGTTTATACATTGGTATTTACTGGGGTGTATTTTATCATCCACATCCATGTTTCCTAAATATGTAATATTATTTCCATCCACCTAGAATTGTCTAAATCCAATTTTACCCTTCAGTTAATTTTTAGTAACTGATTTGAAAGGAATATTTTGTCATTTTTCGTACGAGGTACTTTTTGACTTTTCTGACAAAAGTACGAAAAATGTTTTTTTAACTTATACGACATGAATGGATTTTTAAAACATTATTTCCAAGAATCTTCTTTTACAAGTTTCCAAGTTTATTTTTAATCAACTTATTTTAGTTTATAATTGTATGACATGTTAAGAAAGGAATAGTGTTTTTGAAGTAGAAAGGATATTTTCCTCAATAATGGAGTTCAAGTGTTTTATCAAAATTATTTTACATCTAAGATAATAAAGGGTTATGTTTCTATCCCTATTATTAAATGGATTTTATTATGTTGTGATGGAAATATTTTTATGAATTCCTTTATCCTATATGAATTTTTTTATGATGTCATGATGTTTAAGATTCCCATTTTTATTACATGGGTTATGCAATGATGTATGATTTATGATTTTGTGGCACACATAAGAATGATATCATTATGAAATGGGTGGGACCTATATCTCCCTCCAATTCATTGGGTAAAGATTATATATCTCATGATATAGACATGACTAGAATGGTAGGTTATACCAGTTCAGTGAAACAGGACTGAAATGAGGAGTGAACCCTGTTCCGAAAGGGGCTTTGTCCACTAAGATAGTCTTGGAAATGAGTCTTGACTAATAAGAAATGATTCTCTATGATTATGTGTGTATGCCACAAAGTTTCATGTTTTATGTTATGATTATTGGGATTACATTTCACTACTATGATTTATCCCTTGTTATGAAATTATGATCTCTTTTGCAGGTTAAGATTTCCAAAAGATATGTTTTTATGAATATGATGTGATTGATATTTCTTTTGTTTACCCTTACTGAGAATTTGAGCTCGCCCTTTTATGTTTTCTTGTCCCCAGGATATAAACAAAGGTTTTAGGTAAGAAAAAAAGGGAAGATCTTTATGGGAGATGTTGAAGATCTTTCACCATGATTAGTAGATTACGTTCCAAGTTTCCAAAGACACTAAACTATTACGGTCCTTGTGTGTGTGTTTTTGTTTTGTAATAAGTATTCTGAAAAAGTAATGTAATGTCCTTGTACGTCAGGCTTCAGGTATCTACAGTTGGTATCAAAGGAAAGGTTTAGTCAATCGTTGGAAACTAGTATGTGAGAACGTTAGTGAGATCCCTAGAGATATTTCTAAGGTATGTCTAGGGATGTCCCTAAGGATAAGTATACGTATAGGATATAGTCCTAGAACTACGGTAACGATCTTAGAATTTAACCTAATATGTTAGATATTAATGGTACTCCCCCTTTACTATGTTTTTTTCCCTAGCATTATTTTTGCCTCTCACACTATTCTTTTTGGGTTTTAGACGATGGATGGAACCCGAAGGAACTGTGTTGATCACTGTAATAGACAATGCAATGATTGTCCTCCTGAACAAACAAGTCTTATGGGAGATGGAGTGCAAAATCTTATTGTTATACTTACACAAGCTATGAATCATTCTGGACTTCCAAATGAGCATTGAAGGGAACAATATTCTATTGATTCCTTCATGAGGCAACGTCCACCTTCTTTCAGTGGGTCTTCTGATCCACTTGTTGCTGAACAATGGATCAGTACTACTGAAATGATATTTTCAGTTCATCAATGTTCTGAACATGATAAATTCATCTTAGCAGTATATCGTTTGGAAGGTGAAGCTGATCAATGGTGGAATCTTATCAAGAATACGAGGCAAAGAGAGGAAATTGAGTCCATGGAATGGGATGAGTTCAAGAACTTATTTTTCAATAAGTACTTCCCTTGTATTCTTCGAACAAAGATGGAGAAGGAGTTTCTTGAACTAAAGAAAAAGGATGATGAATCTGTTGGTATATATGAAGCGAATTTTATAAGTCTTGAAAGGTATGCATCTGGATTTATCATCCAACCTGAAAGTAAAGTTGATCGATTCTTCAGTGGCTTAAAACCAAGTCTTCGAAGGGCATTAGCTATAAGAGACTTCAGTAGCTATGAAAAAATTGTGTGTTGTGCTATCAAGGTAGAAATAGAAGTTGGTGATACATATCCATCTCATGGTTTTGACAAGAAACGAAAGATGGAGTTCAAGGAGAAATCTCAGAATAATGGTGAAAAGAATATGAATGTTTCCTTATGCACAAAGTGTGGAAAGAAACATGGTGGATATTGTCTTAAAGGGACTAGAAAATGTTTTATATGTGGAAAAGAAGGTCATCGAGCAGCTGAGTGTCGATGTAATGGAAAAGGGTTTCTAATGATGTGAATAAAGCAAAGACTGCAGAGAACGCACCACCAACGCTTCAATGCATCAAGTGAAAGGAAATAGGGCATTATACTAATAAATTCCCCAATCCAAGGGTTAGTGATGATCGATATGAGCAACCGCTTAAGGCAAAGGACAAAGGAAGTCACATGCGATCACTATTGGCGATGTTGAATATGACAACGATGTGGTGGAATGATTAAGTGTTTATGTAATGGGATTCCAAAATAATGTTGTATCATGAAGTATTGGAATATTTATGTATTGGTCTAATGTGGTATTCAAAGTGATTGAGATATTTTTGGGAATAAGATGATATGTGTATAATGAAGGGAAAACGAGAAAATGAAATGTTTAACAGTATTCATGAGCTCATGATTGATATAAGGACTCAGTGATATCATGGTTTGAGTATATAGAATTTTGAGTATTTTGGTATGTGTAAAGTGTTAACTTTTAACTGCATTCATGTGGTCACTATGGTTCAATGGGTATTCATTTTTTCAAGAGAATACATAATTAAGGTATTCACATGATTGGAATGTGACCAACAATATATATATATGGGGAATAAATGATGGTATTCACATGGTTGGTTGATGACATTTGAAGTAATAGTTTTCTTTTTACTATGAGCTTGGACCGAAGTATTTTAGATAAGCCTAAATATTATAATGGATTATTTTGGACATATGCTAAGTATTGTTTAAGGATATAACTTTTTTTGATATTACTGATGGGATTTTATAGTAATGTAGTTTTAGAAAAAGGAAAACCTGCAGGACGGGTGACAGCCCATCGCGTCGGACAAGGCTGTGGGAATCGAACCCACAACTGAAGTGCGACTGGCCTTTTTCGCCTACCACTGGCCTACAGGAAGCCCACGTTTAGTAGAAACTAGTTTTATTATATTAAGCAGTATAAGTCCATTTTAGGAAATATATAAGATTAATCTCACTATAGATGGACTTATGTATTTTTTTTGATAAATTTTATAACATTTTGTTTGAGATAGATGGAATGACCCATCATTCTATCACATGATCTTCTAACACATCATGAATGACAAATTCAACTTCATTTCTTTAAGAGATGAAGTGGAAATTTTCCACAGAATGACAAACGGTGAGACTATACCAAAATCACAAAAGTATTTCTTCTAATTCCAATTTCATAAACTTTTGGGAAATGATCTTGAAAAACTAAAAATGTTGTCCTATTGCCCTTATATCTGATAAATCAAATGGTACCTTAGATCATCACAAGTCAATAGCTTTGTGATTGTTGGATTTTTCATAGCCATGTTCTCTACCACTCTCCATCAGAACTTGATGGTTAGATTTTTCTTCCAGATCGATATTTTCACCTATGTTCTCCTACGTGGAAACCCTGTGATGAGTTAATTTGGGTTACCATTACATTTCATACTTTATTTTTTAAAAGCCATGTTTTGGTATTCCTTTTTACAAAGTGGGTTTCTATTAAAAAAACTTTCGAGTAGTAAACCATTTATAACCCTGATGAATTTCGAGGGAAAAATTCATTTTAAGGGGGGTAGAATGTAACACCCCGAGATTTTATGAAAAATATTCTTTTAATTTCATTAATTTCTTGTGCTACCCCAAGATTACCTTGCGCTATATGCAACACCATATTATCTTGCAGTATACGCAACACTATTCTTGGATCATGTTACACACAATTTTGATAATAGTTATTCTACGCAACATTGAGTATATATATATATATATATATTCAATGTATAAATGAAATATGATTGGATTCTGTTATACGAAACAACGAAGGATTCTTGCGTAACACGCAACCCTAACTTGGCTTGCATTACACGCAATCGCGACCTTACTCAATAGATTGTGTTGTACGCAATACTGGGTTTTACTAAAAAACGATATATTATTATAATATTGGTATGAACTAGCCGTTATGAATAGTGTTAACTAAATTTTTAATTTTATAACATTATTATTCATCTTACAAATTTATAGAACATGGTATAAGAACAAAATAAATTTTTCGGGTAAAATAAGTATTTTTAAAAAAAATGCAGTTTTGCCGCCTTTTGATGGCGCACCCACTTTAAATATAGTTTTTGACATGTTTATAAGTTAAATTTGACAAAATAAAATTCTTCTTTTGAATCGGTATATAAAAAATTTACATTAGATAAAGTTTTGATATTTTTTCGATAACTTTCATATTTTAATGAATAGAAAAAACACGCTATATTTTAATTAAAAACAACTTTTTTTCACCGTAAAATCTTATGTGGTTAAATTATAATATTTAATGGTTTTAAAGTATAAATAGAATATATTTTTACTATTTAATATAATGTATGTCATTAGCATTTATTTTACCTTGAATTCGTAGGTTAAATCAATTCAATCTTTTGCAATGTTTTAAAGAAAAACCCGTTTTCTTTCGACAACGAGATTAATTATAATTTAATATCTGAATCTTTTGTGTAAAGAATTTGGAAAAATGGATTCCATATTTGGAATCAGTGGGTCCAAATTATGTTAATAAGCTACTTTATATTTTTGGGCATTGTGAATAGTAACTACGGTAAATTTTATTTACTATAGTTAATGGTAAATCGGGTAATTAAGGGTACATATAAGATTATAAAATTACCCTAACACTTGGAAAAATCTTATTGGATGACTCAAATATGACCCATATCACCTAAGGGTCGGATTAGATTCATTTAATAGACTTTTGTCCTTGACAATAATTTAATTATTATTAAAACCAAAGAATGTGACAACATGTCACTTTCTTAAATATTATAAGTATAATAACATTAATTTAGTGATAAACTTCATGAAACTTGGAACATGAATAGTATCCAGAAATCTAATACAATTATCTACATCATAGGAATTTATTTAGAATTTTTAGGGATTAAATAATTATAATTTATTATGACACAAAGATGATGCAGTAATTGTCTTAATAATGAAATATTGACATAATTTATGTTATAAATGCCCAAATAAATGTAATTTGAAACTTTTTATGACATTAATTAATTTTATAGGTTAATATGACATGTTATTGTTGATATACGTAACTTGTTTCTAACTTATCATTCTTTTATGAATTTCATAAAAATCATGTACCAAATATTTTCAAAACTGACATAAATTAGTTTTTAAAACAAATATTATATTATTAATTGTTATTTAATTCCTAAAAATCTATGGTTTGTCCAAATGACTTAGATAAGGATATATAGATTAATAATAAACAACTTGGGGTTCGTTTGGCTTGTTATGGTATGTTTATTAACCATATAGTGTAAGAAAACAAAAAGACACGGTAAAAGTTAAATTATTTAACTTAGAGTTAAATCTAATTGATAAGGTTAAAATAATAATCTAAACTTGTCTAAATCATATTGGATGAGTGTATTTCGACCCATAACCACTTTATCTTCGAAATAAGACCCTTTGGAACCATTATAAATCGAATTTTACCTTAATATAAAATAATATTTTGAGATTTTTCTAAGGTGCCCCTCTCCTCCCTTATTAAAGGGCACCTCCTCCCTCTCTTCCTCACACCACTTTGAGCCTTCATGCTCGAAAAAACCCTGCCAATTTCTTCTCTCCACTTCCCTATAAACATCCTAGAGGTTCTGGTCTTCTTTAAAGACCCATTTTAGTGCCCTAAAAGGAGGTCTCAAAGAAGCACTTCAAAGAAGAGGTAATGTCCGTTACCGATTCTTTAATCTTTATTTCTTCTTTCACTTCTTCTTATTTAGTTGTTTTATTATGAAGTAATAACATCAGTATCACTCATATAATTATATGTTATTATAATTATTAAACAAACCTACTTCACCATCTATCCATCCTCCGGAAAAAGAAATCACCGCGCGTGCGTACGTACGGAATACCGTCTCCACGCCGTGGTGTAATCTATTTTACACCACCACCTTAATTGGATGGGTATAATGGTGTAAATATTGACTATATATGACTATTATAAAGTGATACTGATTCTGAAATTGTATACATACACTCCAATACAATTCCACGATCATAGGAACAATATCATCACTCGTGCGTACGTACGGAATATCGTCTCCACGATGTGATGCGACTCATTCAACATGATCTTCATTTAATAATGATTATATAAATGAATTGAATGAATGAATATGATATATATTACACTAATAACATTCTTGAAATTAGGTATCTGTAACCTAAATAGAAGAATAAGAATTTATTCGACAAAACACGCATAAGAACAAAAAGTTATAAACACCCGAATAAAAAGTAGCAATGAAATATTACTACTAAGAAGCTAAGAATATGACCAAATATAATATCATAAAAATATGTTTGATTCTGGAATAAGTCAATAACATTTTTTAAATCATTATACAGGAGGTTTGGACATGTACAATGCATATCGGACCTAAGGTAAGGGAAATATCACAATCTCATTTTTTCCGAGATTGTTTATACTTTGGTATTTACTGGGGTGTATTCTATCATCCAAATCCATGTTTCATAAATATTTAATATTATTTCCATCCACCTAAAATTGTTTAAATACAATTTTACCCTTCAGTGAGTTTTTAGTAACGGATATGAAAGGAATATTTTGTCATTTTTTGTACGAGGTACTTCTTCACTTTTCCGACAAAAGTACGAAGAGTGTTTTTTTAACTTATACGACATGAATGGGTTTTTAAAACATTATTTCCAAGAATATTCCTTTACAAGTTTTCAATTTTTTTTTTAATCAACTTCTTTTAGTTTATAATTGTATGAAATGTTAAGAAAGGAAAAGTGTTTTTGAAGTAGAAAGGATATTTTCCTCAAGAATGGAGTTCAAGTGTTTTATCAAAATTATTTTCCATCTAAGATAATAAAGGGTCCTGTTTATATCCCTATTATTACATGGATTCGATTATGTTGTGATGGAAATATTTTTATGAATTCCTTTATCCTATATGAATTGTTTTATGATGTGATGATGTTTAAGATTCCCATTTTTATTACATGGGTTATGCAATGATGTATGATTTATGATTTTGTGGCACACATAAGAATAGTAACATTATGAGATGGGTGGGACCGATATCTCCCTCCAATGCATTGGGTAAAGATTTTATATCTCATTAGATAGACAAGGCTGGAATGGTAGGTTATACCGGTTTAGTGAAACGGGACTGAAACGAGGAGTGAACTCGGTTCAGAAAGGGGCTTTGTCCACTAAGATAGTCTTGGAAATGAGTCTTGGCTAATAAGAAATGATTCTCTATTATTATGTGTGTATGCCACAAAGTTTCATGTTTTAATTTATGATTATTGGGATTACATTTCACTACTATGATTTATCCCTTGTTATGAAATTATGATCTCTTTTGAAAGTTAATATTTCCAAAAGATATGTTATTATGAATATGATGTGATTGATATTTATTTTGTTTACCCTTACTGAGAATTTGAGCTCACCCTTTTATGTTTTCTTTTCCCCAGGATATAAAGAAAGGTTTTAGGTAAGAAAAAAAGGGAAGATCTTTATGGGAGATGTTGAAGATCTTTCACCATGATTAGAAGATTACGTTCCGAGTTTCCAAAGACACTAAACTATTACGGTCCTTGGGTGTGTGTTTTTGTTTTGTAATAAGTATTCCGCAAAAGTAATGTAATGTCCTTGTACCTCAGGCTTCGGGTCTCTACAATATTACTATTCATAAGTTTATGTTACTATTCCTATGGATACATTACTATTAACCAAAAATTAAATTTGTTTCATTAGGCTCCAAAAATCATCGTGAACACAACCGTGTATGCCGGATTTTCAAAATTCTAAACACAGAAGTGAAAAACTTATGTTTAAAGGTCACTAATCACTTAGTAGTTCATTATGATGTGTTTTCATGTTATTAAATGACATAGATATAAGAAGGTAATTTCCATTGAAAAACATTGGGTCGTTACATTCTTCCCCCCTTAAGAAATTTCACCCCCGAAATTTCACTTTACACAAAGAGGTGATGGTGTTTCTCCTTCATCGCCTCTTCTGGTTCCCAAGTTTCTTCCTCAAACATATGGTTCCTCCACAACCCTTTGACAAGATGGGTTGTCTTGTTGTGTAGAACCTTATCTCTCTGATCCAGAATCTTTATTGGTTGCTCCTCATAGGAGATATCATCTTCCAACTACACTATCTCTGAGTTTAGTACATGTGAGGGGCCTGGTATGTACTTCCTCAGTAGTGATACATGAAACACATCATGAACATGAGCCATATTTGGTGGATGTGCAAGATGATAGGCCACAACACCTATGTGGTCAAGGATTTCAAAGGGGACAATATACCTTGGGCCTAGCTTCCCTTTCTTCCCGAATCACATGACTCTCATCCATGGAGATATTTGAAGGAAGACTTTATCTCCAACGCCGAACTCCAAGTCCCTTCGACGGTTTTCAGCATAACTCTTTTGCTGACTTGGAGAAGATTTGATTTGTTTCTGGATGACTTGAAACTTCTCTATAATCTCTTTAACAATATCTGGTCCAAGTAGCTTTCTTTATCCAACTTTATCCCAACTGGTTGGAGTTATACATCACTTTCCATACAGAGCTTCATATGGATCCATCTGAATACTCTAGTAGAATGTATTGTTCTATGAGAACTCAACCAATGGGAGATGCTGATCCCAACCACCTTTGAATTCAAGGGAGAATGTTATTCATATATCTATAAGTGTCTTAATAGTCCATTCCAACTGGATATCAGTTTGGGGGTGATAGGTCGTGCTGAAATTTAATTCAGTACTCAAATCATGTTGAAGGCTCCTCTAGAATTTAGATGTGAACCTTAGATCATGGTCAGAGACAATTGAGAGTGAAACACCCTGCAGTCTAACCACTTCCTTCACAAATATCTTTGCATGTTGTTCAAGCTAGAGATCTTCATGAATATCGATAAAATGGGAAGTCTTGGTGAGTGGGTCAACCACAACCCATATCGCATTATTTACCTTAGACATCTTCGGGAGACTCGTGACAAAGTCCATAGTAACATTTTCCCATTTCCACAAGGGTATAGGCAATGGTTTTATCATACCATTGGACATTATTTACTCAACATTAACTTGCTGACATACCAAGCACCTTAATATATATTCCACAATCTTCTTCTTCATGTTATCCCACCATAAGTGTTCTCGGAGATCAAGGTACATCTTGGGACTCCCAGGATGGATATAGAAAGTTAAGATATGTGCATTATCCAATATCTCCTTTTTTATCCCAGGTTATGCAGGCATACAAAGTAGCTTTCCAAACCAAATCACACCATCATCATCGATATAGAACTCTTGCAGCTTCCCTTCCTTCACTGCATTCACCCTCTTCTATATCTCTACATCATCCCTTTGTGCTTCCTTAATCTTCTCTTTGATGTATGGTTGCACAATCATTTGGGCAAGGTAGGATGTATCTATTTCCCTTATGATTTCCAAATCCATCCTTTTCATTTCTAAGAAGATAGGGTCTTTCTCAATCTGTAACATGGATAGAGTAGTTGGATTGATTTCTCCTGGTTCCCACCATTTTCTAAAATAGAAAAGGTTAGAACAAAACATAAGTAAACAAGTCATTGATAAATTATTCGTCTAATAAATTTATACCAAAAACATAACATATGGGATCTCTAGGTAATATTTCTTATGTGAATATTTTTACTTAGTCTCATGCTATAGGTTTCCTCTAGGGTTTACTAATCCTAATTCCCAAATTAACTAAACTCTGCCTCTGATACCAACTATAGCGACCCAGAATTTTCTTATATAACTATTACATCATTTCAAAGATAAAAACATAATTGTATTACCCATATAGGATCAAAAGGTGTAGTGTCTTGGGAAAACTAGGACCATACATAATAGATACAACATCAAGCATAAACATTTATTAAATTTCTTCTTCTCTATCTTCTTATTGAAGATTTTCCTCTCCTTAGTACATGTAGACACCTAAGGATAGAATCCCAGTAATAGGATAGATAAGAACAATTTAGCACGGGGTGAGAATAAACATTACATAGGCAAAAGATAATTAACATGAGAGGAGCATAAATAAAAGACTTGAAATGTGACAATGCATAAAAATGAAACATCATGTCTTAGTAGTTAACTACCACACATACTTGTGAAACAAGCTAGAATGTTTTTCACACATAATTTCGCATTTACTCATGATATTCATCACTTTCCCCAATGCATGGGAGTGTTGTAAAATTCCAGGCGCACCCGTCACATTGAAATATTCATATTGCGCTATATAATTCTGGGCACACCTGTCACATCATAACATTATCATCATCATGCTTGCCACATAGAACACATATAAAAATGTGCTTAACTAATCCATGGAAAGTAATGGGTTTCATCTCATTATGACACATTCATAAGCTTTTGGTTCCCAAAAGAAAGAGGCAATAACATATATGTTACAAGAACCGTCCACTTTGAGTGAGAAGTAAAAGGGATGTTCTTAAAAGAAGAGTTCTTTTGGAAAACATTTTGTAGGACATAAAAATCAGTGACAACCATGTATATCCTAGAAAATTAAATAAAATTATGAACAAATGATATTTAAGGAGTAACCATATCAAAAATGTAGTGAAAGAGGGAGAACCCGAAGGAAGAAAATTGGGTTCGATATTTCCCCTTACCTTATATCTAAATGATTTCTTCTCTTTAATGTAATGTATAATGACATTATATTCATTAATTTGAAATTAGAAAACCTTTTATACATTAATTGGGTTCATTATGGTTTCATTATGTAATTTTATGTTACTTTGGTCTACTTATAGTGTTTAGAAACATTGTTTGGGGATGTTCGTTTTTATGGTTTTTCTTGGGTGGTTCGCTGGTATTCATAAATTGAAGTTTGGGTAGAACATGGGTAAACATACAATACTGATATTACCTATTATTAATGACATTACAGTAGTTTTAAATGATCTTATAATGAATCATATTATATCCATGTGGATGAATCATTAGATAATAATTAAATAAAGATTGTTTGGGTTAATTTGGGCTGTTTTTCAATCACAATGAACTTATTTTAATTTACCACTTAGTAATATGTTCATAAGTCTGTTACAGAATTTTAAATAGGACCTAATACATATAACATTTTCTGGTTCAACCACAAAAATAGTTTCATGACCAGATCAAAGGGTAGAAATGGAAGAATAAAGCATGTCGTTCTTAAAGGTGATAAATTAACACCTCACGAACAACGTTCTCTATAATAAAATTAATGGAAGTGGGGAATGGGGTTGGATGATATAATATCCCATTAGAATCATACAATTATAGTATATGAATAATAATGGAGTTTCAATACCATTTGTCTGAATATAGGTGGGGAGAGATCAAGAAATGAGCTTGAACATTAAAGGAAATTAAAGGAGAGGAGGGAGAGAAATTACCTCTTGAATCCTTCTCTTGAGAACCTCCTAAAGGGCCTAAGCTTGGTCTTTTGATGAGACCCGCAGCTCTTGGACGTGGTGTAGGGGCTCGAGAAGGTGTTTGGGAAGAGTTTAGGGAAGTCTTGGAGCTTGAGAGGTGTGAGGAAATGAGGGTGTGACAGGTGGCTTTTATATTGGAGGGGAGAGGGGTTTCTTTAATATAAAATTCACTAGTTTGTTAATTTCCCCTAAGACAAGGAATAGTGAGTCTTGAATGACCAATAATAGTAATTTTATAATGCGATCCCGAACCAAAGGGGCTTACATCAGCAGAACATCAAACATGACTCTATAATTAGCTTATTTAGCTTATTTTTGTAAATTACGATATTTCACTATTCATCAAATATTCAAGTATCTCAGAAAGATTCCAAAAACATACCCAAACCATTTTTTGAGGTGTGGAATCCAAAAATGAATTCCATTTTTCAAAAAAAATTCTAAATATTATTAATTGAATATTTAATTGAAATCATAATTTACTTAAAAACAGTTTTTAAGATTAAAACTGATTTTATAGTGCTTTCAAAAATTACGTAGGGTGTTATAAAATTATCAAAAAAATATAAGCCATTGATTCAATAATTTATGAATTTATTTCAGTGAAATAAATTTTCTTTTAAATTAATTAATTATTTATTTATTGATGACTTACAAAATACCAAAACATTTACTAAGGTCAAACTGTCACTTTTTAAGATGTCTAAATTTTATTTAATTATTCATGGGTAAGGTTACTCTTATTTTGGATGATATAATATTCATACGGGTCATATTACTATTCATAAAGGTATGTTACTATTCCTATGGATACGTTACTATTCACTGAAAATTATTTTTATTTCATTAGAATCCAAAAATCATCGTGAACACAACCGTGTGTGTCAGATTTTTAAAATTCCAAACATAGAAGTGAAAAATTTATGTTTAAAGGTCACTTATCCCTTAGTAGTTCATTATGTTGTGTTTTCATGTTATTCTATGACATAAATATAAGAAGGGAATTTCCATTGAAAAGTATTGGGTCATTAGATTGGATGATCTTGAAGGATCAATGTGTTGTGTATAGGAGAGAGAGGAGGTGCCCTTTTATAAGGGAAGAGAGGGGCACTTTTGGATACCTCTAAAATATTATTTTATAATAAACTCAAAACCCACTTAAAAACATCCAAAAATGGCTCAAATCCAAATATGAGATGAGATAGGGTTATAATCACATCAGCCAATAAAATTTAGACATGTTGGGAATTTATTTTAAACCTTATCAACTTGATTTACCCTTATTTAATCTATTTAATTTTATTTTTGGTGATAATATTCTAAATTTTAAATTGTTATAAATAATTAATTATGTGTTGTGATTTCTCCATTATATGATACTTTTTTACATTTTCGACCATATAAATAATTACTTTTCAAATTATTTTGGGATTTTTAAACTATTTAATAATATATTATTTTTTTAAAATAACAATAGTGTCAATTTTGACACTATTCATTTATTTGAATTTAAATAAAATCTACACAGAGGATATATTCAAACCATAATATTAAATAGATTTATAACATGTCATATTCATCTAAAAAATTCATGTATCACATTAATTTGTTCATATAACATTTATTTTAATATTTTTAAAACCATTTATTTGATAATTCCCTTAATAAAATAATTACTACAACATATTTTTATAATTATTTAATATATATATTTAATATAATTATTTGTCGCATTAAATTTAGAAATAAAATACTGTGATGCAGATAAATATAATATCTTTCGTAATAATCCTTTTACATGAATTTTTCATCTTTAAATCACAACATTTAAATTTTTATATTTATTAAATCATGAAGATGACAACTTTGACATCATTTAAAATAAAATAATATAAGTTCCATAATCACTTTTATAAGGCTCAAAATGGTCAAATATTCGGTCATTATATGCTTATGGTTTACATTTACTTGACCAATACGTTTTGGTAAGGTTTTTGTGCCTTTTATGGTCACTATTAGTTTAATAAAAACTGTATTATTGATTTTTTACTAAATAAACAATTTATGCTTCACTATTGTGTCACCATTAATGATAATTATTTATTCCTTAGAAATTATAAATAAATTCTCATGGTGTAGATACTTTTATTATCATTATGTTGACTATTTATTTATGAGTTTTTATGATGTTTTTTTACTAAATTAAAATTATTACACTTATAAGATATAAGAGAGTGACATGTTGTCGCTTTCATTGGTTTTAATAATAATTACATCATTTTCCTGGTCAAAAGTCCATGAAATGAATTTATTTCTACCATTAGGTGATATGGGTCGACTTTTACACATCCAATAAAATTTTGTCAGATGTTAGGGTAATTTTATAATCTTATTTTTACCCTTAATTGGCCTCTTTACATTTAACTGTAGTAAATAAAATTTACCGTAGTTACTATTCATAATATCTAATGATAAAAATTAAACTATTAACATAATTTGGGCCTACTAATTCAAAATATGGAATCTATTTTACAAAATTAAAAACATAGAAGTTGAAGTAATTAATTTAATATTAATCTCGTTGTTAAGAAAATGGGTTTTAAAAGTTAAAACGTTGCAAAAGATTGAAATGTTTTTACCTATTAATTCAGTGTAAAATTAATGATAATGACTTAAATTATATTAAATGGTAAAAATATATTCTATTTATACTTTAAAACCATTAAATATTATAATTTTACCATATAATATATATCGATGAAAAAAGTTGATATTAATTAAAAATTAGCGTATTTTTACTATTCATCAAAATATAAAGGATATCATAAAAGTATCCAAAATTTATCCAATGTAAATTTTTATATCCTGATTCAAAAGAAGAAGTTTATTTTGTAAAATTTTACTTATAAACTTTTAAAAAATTATATTTAAAATCGGAGTGCCATTAAAAGGCGGTAAAACCGCATTTTTTGAAAAATACTTCTTTTATCGAAAAATTGATTTTGTTTTCATATATCATTATAGAATATGTGTATGATGCATTATATTGTTATAAAATTAAAAATTTATTTAATACTATTCATAACCTCTAGTTCATAATATTATAATAATATATCATTGTTTAGTGAATCTCGGTAATGCGTACAACACATGCTATCGAGAAAGGTCGCTCTTGCGTGCAACACATACCATGAATAGTGTTTGCGTACACTACAAGATAATAAGGTGGTGCGTATAGTGCAATATAATATTTTTTTAGCATACAACACCAGACATCAAAGAAATTAAACATAATATTTCTCATAAATTCTCGGGGTGTTACATCCATCTTAGTATAAAAGGATGTACTAATCAAAATATGGGACCAAAATTCCTTCTTCATGATACTTCACAAACATTATTTAAACAATGATCCAAGATTGGAGGAAATCCTGAAGCCCACCCCATGAAGGAGAACAACATCTCATATCTATGTATTCCCCAAACTCTCCACCAAAATCTTCTCCCTAAAAGAAAGTAAGTGTGATTAATTTTTCAGTTAGTCAAATATCACCCATATGGTGTTATTTCCCTTCACTAAATAAGGAATACTTGTCACAATTTTGAGGGATATGACATCTCATTTCCACTCTGGGTTCTTAAAAAGTAGAAAAAAAGTACAATACCGTACTACTCACACATGACTGGCTTAAAGGTGAGGCACTCACTAGTAGAAAAAAGGTCTTTAATGTCAGTTTTTTTTTATTTTTTACGTTGGTTTATAACCGACATTGAAGTTTCCGATGTAATAAATATGACTTTTAATGTAAGTTTTTGTAAACTGACGCCAAAAACAAATTTCATATGCTTTTAAGAGTCGGTTTTGTAAAAAACCGATGCCAAATAAATTGATCCGCGACATTTTTGGCATCGGTTTCCTTAAAAACTGATGCCAAAAAGTTGAAAAAATAGTTTCAGTGTCGGTTCTTGAAAAAAACTGATGCTAAAAAAGGAAAAAACATATTTTTTCAATTTTTTATTCTTCAATGTTTTAGAGCATTTCCTAATCTTTGATTTGACTGGTCGTGGAGCTAAAACGGAGTTACTGATCAAAAGTTATGGCCGTCGGAAGTTGAACATGTCAAAGTATCGATTGATACAACCTATTTTAAAGAAAACAAGATAAACACAAATTAAAATCACATACAACAAATGATATAAAATATTCATAATACTTCAAAAAAAATTCGATTATTTTTCGATCTTCCATTGAAATGATATGTTGTTTATCATCATATCTCTTATATTAAGTGTAGATCTCATGTGATAATGAAATCAATGATCGATAATTAAACTTACACCAAGATTAGTAAATCTCATCTGAATGTTGTATATTTTTAACTCGATAATAAAAGTAAATCATCATTATATTAAATCTAATCGAGTTGCTTATAAATGAAGGACATTAATAAAAACGAAAATAAATTAATAAAATACGTACCGTATTCAAATTAATGATTGATGCCGCGTTGAAAACATGATTGAATCGAAGAGGATCAAAATGATGAATAATGGAGAAACAGATTTATATATATTAAATGAAAATATTTCCGATTGAGTTGTATGAAAATATATGCGGGATTTTAAAAAGTTAAATGCACGTTGTGAAAAAAATTTAAATTCTGATCCTACGTATTCGTGAATACTATTTGGCATCGGTTTTGTTTGAAACTGATGCAAAAGAGGATATATGTTGGTCTTCTGGAGTCAGTTTTTTAAGAAAACTAACACAAAAAATTCCAATCGATATCATTTTTGGCGTCGGTTTTTAAATAAACCGATGCTAAAAAGATAAAAAAATTATGTTTCGTGTTGTTTTTTTTAAAAACCGATGCAAAAAAGTAAAAATAAATTATTTTTTTCCTTGGATTTTAAAAAACCCAATGCGAAAAACAAATAAATAGTTTTGGCGTCGGTTTTTATGAAAACCGACCCGAAAAGGGAAAAAATTATTTTTGGCGTCGGTTTTTTTAAAAATCGACGCAAAAAACAAAAACAATTGGCGTCTATTTTTATTAAAACGGACGCAAAAACTTAAAAAAACATTTTACCATGTTTTAGAAAATTCCTTAAGCTTCTATTTGACTGGTCGTGGAGCTAAAACGGAGTTACGGATTAAACGTTATGGCCTTTGAAAGTTGGACTTAATTAAGACTTTTTTTAGAGAAGATCAACTTCCAACATCCATAACATTTAATCTGTAACTCCGTTTTTTCTCCATGACCAGTCAAATTAAATATTATTGATTTATCTATAGGAATGTAAATTTTTTTACATTTTTTGCGTCATTTTTCATAAAAACAGACATCATAAAAAAAATTATTTTTTCACGTCGGTTTTTAAAAAAACCGACGCCAAAACATATTTTTTCATTTTTTTTTCGCGTCAGGTTTTTTAAAAACCGACGCCAAAACTATTTTTTTTTGTTTTTTAAATCTATTTTTAAAATTATGATCCTAAAATGTATCTGCAAAAATATTTTACATCGGTTTATAAGAAACCGACATCGAATTGACGATGTTAAAAATGATTTTTCTACTAGTGACTGATAGATGAACTCAGTAAAACTCCATCTCATGTTGGAACACAAAAATGGTTGTTTAAGGTTTTTATACATCTTCCCTATGACGATATTTATATCCAAAGGGGATTTTTTTCACCCTCATATCAACTCATCTCACATCATTACTGTAACAACCATCCATTATTGGAAAATGATAATGGGATTACCACCTTTATAATATCCATCAGGTAAATCAAATATTGATATATATTAATCCAATACCATTCAAATGATTTTCCAAGATGGGAATATCTCACACACACGATAACAGGACGATTAAAGACTATAATATGAACAAATGTTACACCCTCTTGCTGCACCATGGTTAGCTTCCATGAATCCAAACTGTTCTGATGTCTCTTGCACCAAACGAGCATGGGACTTCTTAATGAGGTTATATGCTACTAAATTAACCATCCTATTAGTATAGACTACCTCAATGTTTTAGTATTTTAAGAACTACCTCTTGATCTATTCTCCTAGGATCAAGTCGCACTAGGTGGGGATGTACCTATGACTCTAATGGTTTGAGTAAACAATGAAGTGATCTCTTAGAAGAGAGTTCTCCCACATCATCAAGGAAATCAATACCGCTACAATCACTAGGTTATAAGTCATGTGGACATGGTACTATTGTATCAAATTCCCTAATTAGAATGTGATAATTGTCTAACACTACATCAATATAAATCAAATCGTAGCTCCTAATGAATATCAATAAACTACATACTTCATTCCCTCCTCTGGTATTCTCAACACAAGAACACTCATCATAATCATCCTAAACTCCTTGAATCCCTTAATGCAATGCTCATTCTAGGTAAATGGAAGCCATTTACTCATCAAGGTAGCTAATATGGATGCAATCCTGGATAAGTCTTCTACAAAAATCCAATAGATCCCTGTCAAATTAGGAAATCATAAAAAATATAACACCATCTTTGGTTGATCTCTAAAAAACTAAAAATATATTCTATTAGTCCATAACTAAACCATGCTCGGAGATTACATTCTTAATAAAACGAATGTCATGAATCAAGATCTATAAATTCGAGTTATTTATGTAAAATAGGTGCTCCAAAATAATATATAGAAACATCTAAACGCTCTCTACATGATCCTAAAACAATGTAGTGTAGAAAATTATTTCATTGATGAATCCATACATAAACCAGTCCATCTATAGATAGAAGTACTGCTTCATCATGTCTATAAACATGTAAGGTAAATTTTTCACACAAAAGGGAAGCACTAGGAACTCATATTATCTATAGGGACATCAAAATGCTTTATTTAGAATTTCAGACTCACAAACACTCAACAGGTGTTATTGGGATTAGAGATCGATCTTCGAGGACCATCTCACACCTCAAAACATAGAAAATAGGTCTTAAATACATGGAAAGGGGTACTTGTTCTTTATCATGGACTAGTTTAGGTGAATATAGTCCCTTAAAAATTCCCAAGGTCCCATATACATTTTTCATTAACAACACTGGTGCTACCCATGGGGGTCACACTGGTCCTAATAAATGTGTTCTCTCAAAGATCCTCCAACAACATTGATAGATCCAGGAGCACTATAGGGGCCATTTGATATGCCTTATATGATATTAGAGATGTCACGTGATGAATTTTGATACAATACCCTATCTCACATCTTAGAGGCAGTCCAAGAACATCCTTGGGGAATATATCCATTAAATCAACCACATCTAATGATGTCCAAATTCCTAAAGATCCTATTGTACCAGGTCAATACTTCCCAACTGATGAGTGATGGGATATATCCTCTTACTCACAGAACCCGGTCATTGTACAATGAGATCTCTCTCTCCCACAATGGTGAACCTCATCTAATAATTATGAAGCCATTTATCTTATATATGGTGAGAGTTAATTTGGTCTCATATCATGGATAACCAATCCATTCCATAGATTACATAGTCAGGTTCAATTTTGATGACAAAAAGGTCCCTTTTGATCCCCTATCAACAAACAGATAGCCCTCACTATCATCAGATAAAAGATATATAAGATTCATTCCAAATCGAAACCTCAACAAGAATCTGTCGGGCTAGAACCTCAAAGAGGATATCAAACTCTCCCAAAAGGAGTATAGAGATTATGGAATTACTGGGAGATGTGTCTACTAACACTTAAGAATGTGTAGAAAACATATTGATTATACCCTGAATCATCTCGTGTTCAATTGTTCCATACATCATCAAAGTTTGTATTTGACTGCAACCCCAACCAACAGCTCCTTATGCCCGACGAGGGATACCTGGTGGTGGTGGTTAAAGAATATCACAGTGTATTCCACATCCCATAGATCCTCTAACTCCCCTTTTAGCTCTGAATCCATGGGGGCACCCTAACCTCACCTAGGTTATCCCTAATAATGGCATTCTCTGTATTGTGGCTGTTCTTCAGCTACCTTCTTCCACTGGTCATCTCTTATGGTTAAAAAATCATGTGCCATGTTACTTCTCACATCATATGTGTAGAACCACAAATCTCTATTCTTCCCTGGTCCACCACACTTCTCATAGTCATGTTCATGAGTCTGATTTAGGTGAGGACTCTTGTTTTGAGATTCTTTTGACTGACTCCTACTAGCTACTATATGAGACTCTGCACTATAATGTGCATTGGAAACATTAGATTCGTAGAGTCCCTTTTATAGGTATAACTTCAAAATCATTTCCCTATTCCAAAACCAATCATATAGGGAAATTCATAAAGGAAACACACGATCATGATTCCCTTTGTGGAGTCCATTCTCAATCATCTATGCTCGGAAGTATCTATCCACGATCATGTCAAGGGTTTATTGTGTAAGTTATTTAAAAAACAATTGTACTCATCCACTATCATCCATCCCTAGTATAGCTCTAAAAGAACATTAATATGAACTGATCATAAGAAAAAGGGGTATTACTCCTCATAGAACAATTATTGGAATTCAGGCCATGATATTGTCAAATCATCATGAATATCGATAAATAGACTCCACCAATGCCTAGTTTCTCAAAGTAGAAGGCTAGATTCTAGTTCAACCACCTAATCCATTACTGTTTTGATACATTTGATGACATGAATCACAAAATCTAGGAAATACTCTACCTCGTGTAGACCAGGATGGATATAGAACCTTAATAGCCTATGGAGATAAAACACATAGAATGTGCTAAGCTTGTGCACATCCCCAGCTAGTTCATCTTGTATGATATACTAATCCACAAGTGGATGTTCTACTACCTACCTACCTGGATGAATAATCTCATCACATAGGCGTTGAAATGATTACATCATCACTCATCTACTCTTCATCATGATCTAGAACTCGTATCCTAGCTATCTTCCCTCATAGAGTCATTCTAAAATTTTAATCAAGACACAACACATTCATATGAGCATATATATATAACAATGGGGAGAATAATAAATAATTATAGTCAATGAATATATACAATACAGTTCATGTTGAATTTATCCATGTAACCAATATCTCAATATGGATAGTCAAAAAGCTCATAGTAAATTTCCTAGTAAATAGATACATCAGCCACCCATATCATCCTTAGAATCCCTCATTTGAGAACTACACTTGAGACAGTTTGACATTGTTTCCCTAAATCCGAATAAAATCCTCATAAGTGGACTACAACATAAAATATCACATTTAATTAATATATTGTGTACCAATATTTTGTGACCCAACCATAACAGGGGATCGAGCCACAACTACCCCAAGCATTACTCCATATTCCATGGGTAGAGGAAAGAATAGAAAGTCATATCATCAATGGGAGGGATTTTTAAAATATACCAGTAAGCACACACCTAACAGTATCATTACATAAGTAAAAAAGGAATTAAATTTAAAAAATGGAATAGCTAAAAAGTAAACCAGACATGAAAAAACCTCTATTTTCTACATGAGTACGACAGTGTGAGCTGAAAAGTAAAGGGTAAAAATAAAAGGCCAACAAAAAATATGTACCTACTTAAAAAATGGAATGTAAAAATCATAGAGGGATCATATCCTAATCTCCAATATATAACCACCATACACGATCCACACACTAAGTATCCCTAAGATCCTCTAACGTTACTGCCATCCTTTCCATCATCTACACAATATATGAAACATGTGGGAAAAGACCAAGAATGGCAGAGTATATACATACCCAATAGGATTCCCTAAATTCTAATACAGGTATCATTAAGGGACATATTATATTTTGATATCATATAGTAAACATGATGTATTTTAACCCAATTAAAGAGAAATAAAAAAATGGGGCTCGACATGATGTGCAGTTGGAGCACACCTCAAGTATTTTCAACCCATAGAAGGAGAGTAACTTCATCCAGCATAGATAATATAAATAAGAAATGATTATTGAATACCGTGAATTTCATCACAACCCATGGAATGTGAGTATCTAAGTCCAAAAAAAAGGGTATATATATATGATCAAAAAAAAGAATCCCAAATGAGAGAGTAAAGGGATCTCCATGTCATAGACTAGTCTAGGAAAAAGTATCGCCAATAGTATCAGATGTCTGTCAATGATGAGAAAAATCTCACGCATCATCCAATAAGAAAACCTTTGGATACACAAGCCTCACTAATTTTCTTCACAGTCGAGGGGTAACAATAACCATGGTTGGACCCCCTCCCTAGTGTGTGAGGGAGGTTCAACTCTATATGTATTTTTATGGGACTCATGCCCTGATGTGTCAATGGGGTTCCAAAATGTATTTCATGTACCCACGTACTAATCCCTTAGGAAGTTCCACTCTGGTATCGTTGAGGGATCGCCCGTTATCCAATAGGGGGTTCTTGTCAGTAGTTAGAGAACTCGTTCCCATGATAATGGGGGGTGTCACTCTCGAGTCCTGATGACCCATGCCCAAGTGCGAAAGGGGGATCCCTTATATCCATCAAGGACCCATACCCTATTTGATATGGGGTTCTACTAGGTTAGTAGAGGACTATAACCCAAAATTATGAGTGTTCCACTCCAGTGAATTTGGGATCCTCTGTTAGGTCACTACCATCATCTATATTTTTCTAAATCAGCATCACACATGAAAAATCACATATTGTATCTAAAAATATCAACCAGGGTACCATCACATTATATACCAAAAAACACTCAGCATAATCTACCCATAGAATAAAATTAGAGTCCAACAATAGAGATATAGTGTTTTGTGTTTCGTAAAATGTAACGAAAGGGGAGCCACATAGTGTGTAGTTAGACTATTTTTCATGAACATGTCTTCAGATAGTACAAAAAACCAAGTCCATATAGAATTACAAACAGTTTAGGTGTGTTGTTGAGAGTGTCAAAGCTACCTATGATCAAGCCATGTCCTCATGTAAGTGTATGTGTTCCTTACTCTATGTCGGTGTACTTTAGTAAATGGTGTGTGCCGGACTGTGTACATATAGATATGTATATGGGATGCTTGTCCATGTACATTCCCATTTACTCTCATAGTACATGCTGACTCTGTTGGAAAAATGTTGCATGGTGTGTGGGGGTCCCACATGGTGTGTGATCCTTATAAATCAATAAATCTTGATCCACCGCAGCTAGGGACCGATACATAATGTGTTCTTCCAACTACATTGCTTGTTGTTGGGATTTATCTAGAAACATATATATGTTCTCCACATGCTAGATCTTATTTTTTATCCCTCATATCAGGTTTCTTCATCAATTGAGAATGGTGGATCTAGTAAATGTTGGTTGCTTCCTTTCTTCTGGTGGCTGTTAATTGGGATCTACTCATCAAGGTATTTTTTCATTCACCTAAAACACCTCAGGTTCATCTATTATTAATGATTCAGATAAAATTATTCAAAAAATCTCCCACAACACATAGTCCATATAAAAAAATCCTAGTTTTTTTATCAAACCCACACACATGAATATATCGTGCATTTAGGGGTTCGATCGGGCTTGGTACCACCCGATAATGTTAAATCAGGACCACAGGGTCCAATCGGTGGACAATGTGAAGAAATTATAGAGTAAATAATGACACCAAAACATTAGTCCATCATTCCCAAGTGTTCTTGGACAAGGATAATGAAAGAGGATACCCATGGTTAGAAAATGAAAGCATAACCAATTAAATAGGTGAATATTCACATAATAGGGTTCAACAATTAGTGCAATCACAAAAGGGATAATCATGCTCAATTTATTTAATTAAAATCGAGTAAACCATGAAATTAAAAGTCCTACCAGGATATTGGATCCTTATTCGATGAAGAATGCACCCATAAATGAACGGAAGGAAGTCATTGTGTTCATTGCATTCTAATATGCTTCAATCCAAATATTTGTCATCGTCACATGTGATTCACTAATGGAAAGAGGAATGACACTCTAGAATCCTCCCATGGTTTATGAGGAGAACCATGGGAAAAGTGTTATAACAATGTACATATAGATGTAATCTGTTTCTTTATTTTAATATATTAATTAATGTAATAATTTCATTAATCCACTAAATAAACAAAAAATGCGAACTTTTCCAAATATCACATGCCGACTTATTTTATATCAAACCTCGGGTAAACTTAGTGTTAAATACTCTACCGTGTTTTTTAATCTATGATCCTAGAAAATTTTTAATATTTATCCCATTTCCATAAATAATATATACCTGTGTAATGTAAAATATATTTTATATTTTTATAAAATTAATTTTGGGCCCACTGGGGCTCGAAATTGAATGTTGTCTTCGTGTCGAGATCGGTAAATATACATAGAAATTTTTATATGTATCAAAATGGCAATACAGGGTTTATACCATAGTTTACTATCTATTTTCATGATTCCACACTAGAGTGTAAGATGTTGTTAGGGTAGTTTAGAAGGAGATGGAAGATGGATTGCCGTTTAGATCCACTCTAATAGGACTTTTATTAATGTTTATTAATTTGACATGTTAGTATAATTATTATTATAGAAAATAATTTTTTAATGGAATGTATTTTAGTGTTGATTGGTGAATCCCCACAAATCACTTTTCCTTAAATAATTCATTGGGGATAATTCCTCTCCTTGTATTTTTTTTAACCTTGGATCTAGTCTGCAGCCCATGGCCAATTTGACATAGGTTTTGAGGTCACTCTCTTTCATTAGTGTTGGACTTGAATGGGTACTAGTTAAGGGGGTCTTTTATAAATTTAAATTATTTGGATAAGAATTAAATAATTTTTAAAGAAATAATTACCCCTTAAGTAACTATTTATCCATGTAAACTAATATTAACATTTCAATCATATATTTATATTAAATATTGAAGTGAAATTAATTCAAAATTTAGATTTGTTGAATTAAAATATTGAAATAATTTTTTTTAAAATATTATGGAGTTGAAAGAAATTATATTTTATTATAACTATAAATAACTGATAAAACCTATTTGTGGAGAAAAAATAATTTTTAAACATAAAATGATTTTATTCTTATTTTTTGATAATTTTGAATATTTACGTAAACATTAATTACATTTAAATATTGTATTAATATATTCCACATTAGTCAAGAGTGATCAATTGGTTCAGTAATACATAATATAAAAAAACGACAGTCTTTTGAAGAGGTCATTTTAATCCTTAAATTATTTTATTAATAATTATTTAGTAATGAATAATTATTTTTTAGAATTAAATTTCATCAATTCAATTATATTAAATATAAATATTATTATTATTTAAAATATTATAGGAATTAATAAATTACAAATCCCATGAAATAATAAGAATAATTTTTTATAAGTATTAAATATTTTTATCACCCTAACATCTTCTTATAAATCCCCTAAAAATACCACATAGGATTCGTGGGTGTGATTAGAAGATGTAGGTTTTGTGGGTGGTAATTTAGGTATCATTAATATTATTTTATAATAATTTGAAATGTATATTATATTTCTAATTTATTTCCTTACTTCCATTAAATCAATTAGGGTGTTGATATTCACGGAGAACCATAAGTATAATGAATCTATATTTTTTTTTGTATTTTTCTATTTACCCTTTACGTAACATTATTAATGATGATACATATTTCATTATCATAATGTATTAATATATAACTTGTTTTGTAATATTTTATTAAATGCATCAAAAAAACTAGTTATATGTTGAATGTAAAAAATCTTTTTTACAATAATATTCAAATAAAGTGAAATTTATATTGTCATTCCATGGTATTACAATAATCCATATATATGTGACCCAAATTAACATAAAATCACGCATAAATATATCAATTCGTATTATCATTATAAAATGAAACGAGTGTCATAAAAATTTCCAAAAATAATAAAAATAATCCATCTTGAGAGTTAATATATATGGTTTTAATAAATTATATCCATATGAAATTTAAAGAAATATTAAATAATATTTCTATAGGTGATAATATACATTATAAAGACCATAGAAGCATTATAGATAATAAGAAAAAATCATTAAATTATTTATTAATATTTATAATGGATTTAATTTCAAAATAAATTGGTTTGGTAGTATAATTATAATGTAAATATTTTTTTTAAATATAAAATCAAATAAAGGGATAATTTAAATGATAAAAATTGAAAATAGTGTTAGAGTTACGCTTAGAATAGTATATAGTGGAGGGTAGATAAATATTTTAGATTCACAACATTTATAATATGTCAAAACCATTGTGAATTGTTATTAATCAATCACATGTGTAAATATAAGTACACTCATAAAAAATTGCCAATAATATTGATATGGAGAAGACACAATCCAAATAGAAAAATAGAGAAATATAAAATAAAAATTGTCCTAATAATTTTGTGTGAATTATGAGTTAGTAAAAGAGGAAATGGTATAAAGATATATGTGTAAAAAATATAAAAATAAGATATTAAATAATATGGATTATGTATAATGATAAGAGGGATTATACCAATAAATACTTAGTAATAGATAATATCACATTAAAAGATAATTGGGAGATAACCCCTAATCACTATTATAATGATTGAATCAACATCCATAAAAATAAATATCGTAATATGAATTAAGAAATCCCATTATCCATATAAATGTTTTTTAAATATACGCCTTGGTTATTATATACACCACATAAAATAATATTGGGGGTTAATATATAATATATCTCAATGAAAGGAAATTGATATGAGAAGGAATTAGAACAATTATAATGCATGAATCAAAAATCAAAAAAAATGGAGGAAAAAATATATAATTTTAAATAAAATTAATTAAAAAATTTATGATAAATGGTGTCCATTGGATAATACAATCATAATAAAAAAATATATATTGTGGGGAATGTAGAACATATCATAATGAAATAATATTTAAATGGGAAACCCTTAATATTTTTTAATGAAATAACTATAAATCACTTGAATTAAAAGAAATTTATGAAAAAATAAATACATGGAAATAATATAAAATTTATAAATGAACATTATCTATGAATATGGAACATATCTCAAGGAATGCTTTGGGTTATAATAAACACATATATTAAATTCCCTCATTGGAGAATACATTGTACTCCTTATATATTCTATTTAAATTTATTATTTCCTTATATAAAAGAATAGTTTATATTTATTTTCATTGGTACTAATGATTTATACGTTATTATAACAAAAATAATAATCCTTAATAATTAAAATTAATCATCTGGTGATAATTATTCAATTTGTGAAAAACATTGTTTTGTATGGTGGTTTCATTACTTCATCCTTAACTGTGTATTCAACACATAGTCAATGGTCATAGAGATGATATAGTTTACTTGATAGATTTATTGACTAATTGGATTATTTCATTGAATTTATGGTGATATTTTCATATGAATAGTTATAAATGCTTGTTTTGTGTATAATGATTTAATTAGAATAATTGTTTTTAATAATTAAGAAAAATAATATATAATATAGCATTTAAAATTATGAAACATAACGTAAATTCATCATTATTTTCACATATTCCAGTAATTTATGTTTTTTAACAATTACATAGATAATTTTTACAGATTAAATTTTATATATGGTAGAACTTACTCAAACAAGAACATGTTACAATGAATAGATGAGTAAAAATATGAATTTTAATGGTAATAATGTAATTTATATATATAATTGATGTTTTTAACATTTAATTATTATATAGCGGTGAAGGATATAACAAGATTGGATATGATATTATAGATGAAATATTTTTATAAGAAATCATTACATACTTTGATGGAATGGATCCATCTCACAATATCGTCATCCAAAATGATGGAATTTTGCATTTTTCTTTTGACCAAAGGCTTCCCAACACGAAATTAAAATTTCTTATTAGAAATATGATTCTAGAAAAAAAATATATGATATGAGTGGACCTTAGTTACTTTTGAAAAGGTACTCTTATAGATGAAAATGAGAAAATTTTATTTGTAAACATGAGTTAGGAGAAGGGTAATGATTGATTCACATGAGATTTACATGATATATATAATGAAATTTTGGAAGGTAATATATTAATGAATAAATATACAAACAATGTTATTTTAGAATATTTTAATTTCTAATTACATATTCAAAATTTATATCATGATAAATTACACCAGTTTACATTATTTAATTTCAAATCACTGTAATTATTTTTTTATCAAAAATTCAATTTATGACCTCATTACTAATATTGACATGATGATTCAAATTTTTTTCACAATTTATTAAAATTAAAATTCTAAATAAGATAATTTTAAATCGTATTTAAAAACATAAAATATATGGGAATTAGTATAATATAGAAAAATAACACTCAAAATATTATTTGTATTTATTATGACTTCATATCAATTATAAATCATTCCATTGGTATTAATATATTTCATTATATTTTTAAAAAATAAATTTTATTAATATAATTATTTAACCATGATAAATTTATATTGTGAAAGAGAAAATATATAATTACTAAGAAAATATAGGGAATCATCCTTTTAAATCAAAAATTATTTTTTTATTTATTTTTATGTTTTTAATAATTATTGAATCAAAATTAATTATTCGTTTATAAAAAATACATATTAATAATATATTTCTTTTAAATTTTTCTTTTGAGAGGTAAATTAATTTATATAAAAATTCATTATATGTAAAATACTAGTTTTTAAAAAACACCTCTCTATAATATTAACTGATATTATTATATTTTATTTAGAATATAATATACCATTAATAGCATTTTATACCTCCATTTAAACTAAAGGAATTTTTTATAAAAAGATTTACTTAAAATATTTATTAAAATTTTATAAATTGAAAATATATAATTTATTTAAAATGAATAATATATAAAAAATAAATTATTAAACGTTATTATAATTAAAAAATAATATTATATTTGAATAAAATTTGAATATTCTTCATTAATATAATAAAATCATCAATATACATACTAAATACATTTATACCCTCGAACGAATGACTATATAACAGTTGTCAAATATATGATGGTTTTATTATATTTTATATAAAAATATAAATATTGCACAAAATTTGATAATAAATTTTTTTATTTCTATATAAAAATGACTACTATATTTCAAATATTTTTCATGCATTCTATAATACTAGTTGGTGATCTAACCATCAAGGAAAACCATAGGGATGAAGATTTTAAATTAATTATCATTGTATTTAATTATAGTGTTATTCCACTTGTATTTATCATAATGAGATTTAACATTTCTTTCTTATAATGTATTAATTTATTTATTGTATTATAATATTTTATCTTGATAAAAAATATAACTTTTTTATTTTAGTTTTCTGTTTCATGTTTGATAATCTATCACCCATAGATATTTTATGTGTCATATTCATTTAATTATCTATAGTATTATTATATATTCTATTTCAAATGAAATTAATATTAGAATACAAGAATGATAAAATAAATATATCCTCTAAAAAATATTGGTTGTTATATAGTGTATCAAGTTTTATTACATTTGTTAATATTTTTAAGAAGAAGCATATTTCATTAAGTTGTTTGCATCAATTACTAAGTACTCAACAAGATCACCATAATTAAAAATTATCGACTTCTATAGGATTATGTTTTTTTCTTCATTGAGGAGAACAATATTACTCTAAATGAGATATTAATTCTTGATAACATCAGTTGTTTTTTAGGAGATAATATATTATTAATAAATATTTCCATAAAATATAGGGCACTAGGATTTCATAGTAATCCCATTTTTATATATAAACTACAATAAAATATATTATAATTGAAGAATATTGTATTTGGATTATTTATTTAAATTTCTAGTCCATTTATTGATTACATTCTAACATACGCCAATGGTCAGGAATAATATGGGGAATATATTAGGATAATTTCAAAGATATTGAGAAAGGATAATCAGTATAAAAAGTTCCACAACTATGGGTTTTTTATTTATAATTTCACATTCCTAGGGAATGTGATCAAAAGTGAAAGAATTCCATTGGATATTTCAAATACACCGAAAATTATAGAATGGAATATAATGAGGAAGTGGTTATGGAATTTGAATTTTTTCATTTAGCTGGGTACTACTGATATTATTTTAGGAATTTGTTGTGATTTCAAAGTCTACTGACTATATGGACACTAAAGAGTGTGATTTATTTATGGATGAAAGAATTTAAAGAGATAATTAAGGATCTTAAAAATATTTTAATCCTTCTACTTGTACTCAGACTAATAATTTGTGGAGATAGGTTTTTGATAGAAAATAATGCTTCAAATAAATCATTTGATTTCTTACGCATGAAAAATAATAAATTTATATCATATACCATAAAAAATATATTATCCATAAAAAAATATAAAAAACATAACTTTATGTTTTTAGATGTGATTATTTCATTTCATATTTGGAGGAATTATATCTACAATGAGGAGTCTATAATATATACTAATCATGAGAGATTAATTTATATACTCACAATGGAGATGAATATGCAAAAACTATGCTTTTTGTAGTTATTCAATGACTATGACTACTCAGTAGACACCAGTAATAGAAATTTGAATAATGTAGATGATTATATTTGGAAAATACAACTATGAAATCCATGAATATGATCTAATAATCTTTGAAATCATGTATATCCGAAGGATAGATTTAGAAACCATAACGGTATGGGAGACAACTTATCATTCCAATAATTTTATCCAGCCATCAATAAAATATAAAACTAATGACATAATAATTTATTTTCTACAACATTAAAAGATTGATAGACAATAAACGAAAAGAAATATTCTTTTATTCAATAAATAAAAAGATAGTGTTATTTAATTTTGAATTAGATTATGCATGTAATCAACATTATATAGAAAGGATAACTTATTAAATGATACACTTATCTTATATTTCATCACCCCCCTTGAAGTAACATGATACAATAAGATCATAGAGGGAACATACTTTGGGATAAAATTATGAAATAGATTTATATGTACAAAAAAATTTCTTTATAAAACAAATTTTATGACAATGAATAAATTTTTTTTAGGGAAGATGAAACCATTATTCAAAAAAATATTAAAATGGGGGAAAATCACTATAAACATTTTCTTAATACCTATGATGACATATAAGGAAGATGTTTCTCTATGAAATTTTGTTGTTTAATTCTCACAAACTGATCAATTCATCACCATCCAAAATAATTTTCTTCTTCATCTACATTATATGATATATTTAATTTATGTTTTGACATTCCATGGATTACCACTTTTTATCTTTTTATATCAAGATCCAAGGATCATCCTTATGTTCTACAATAGCCTTAAATATTTTTTATCAATATCTTTTGAAATCATTATTTCTTTATATCCCTATACATAGGGATGATCTAAAAGTACTATCATAACTCTTGAGGAAAATTTAATAGCATGATTAGTGGATATTAATGAATTTTTTTATCAATTTATTTCCCTAGGTTTGTTCTCGTAAGATAAAAATTATCCATCAACTGATTATATTTACTTATATGAAGATCTATATGTAAATAGATATATTTCATTGACATTATTGGAAATAATTATTGAAAAAAACACATAGTTCCCCAAACTTGTGAAATAAATTACAGTGAACATATTAGTCATTCAATAACACATTAAATTCCATCATAGTTATTGGAATGGATATGTTAAAAATCATCAGTGATACTTGTTGTTTGTAGTTGGTGATAAATTATATCTTGAAATACAACCTTAGATAAGATTCATAAGGTTTGTAATATAGGATAATATCATTTATAAATACATTATCTTCTTTGATATCCTTTGTCATGTAAAAATTATTACCTATTGACTAGAACTTCAACTGAACCAAAATTTAGTATATTTTGTGTTTCACTTATATATAGATATAATGTACATGTCTAATAAGTCACATTTATCAAATCCACATGTTTTAAAACTGAAGAATTACCACTCCTATAACAATAATCTGATGAAGATATCAAAGAATAGAGGAAATGTTTTATGGAATAAGACAATTGAATTTGTTAAAGTACATTAGCAAAACCATATGTATGATGATGAAGCAAGGAAACATTAGTATCTAATGAAAAAAAGTTCCCTCATATTTTCTTGACCAATGAAATCAGTTGAAATTTAATGGTTGAAATTTATAAATGGTAGAGTGTAATTAACATGACTTTTAAATATGATATTATCCTTATTAATGTGTATGAATGCCTTATTTATTTATAAAATATAGAATAAAAATATATCCCATGAAATAAAACCCAAAAATATTTATTTAAATAACACATGACATTATATATAATGAATTAATATACCTTATAAAATTAAAAAATGTAAAATGGGTAGTGGAAATAAAAAAATATCATAATTAGTATTGGAATGTTTATTTGGTTGTGTTTAAATAGATAAATCACAACTATGAGGACCACTATAAATATAATACAAAATCGTAAAAATGTTTTTCTCATTTTTTAAATAAATATTAGACAATTATGATATAACATTGTTAATAATGAAAGGTATAATATGTATTCATATGAATTGTAAATGAAATATAACTGTGGACCTAGTAATATGTCTATTGGAAAAAGAACCTAACCATTAAATTATTAGCATAACCATTATAATAAAAAATGAGTATAAATATATAAAATTAAATTTAAATAATATTTTTTAAAAATATTTTATCTAGATATAACAAAATAATTTTAAAAAACAAATATTTAAATTAAATAAGTTAATGAAATTAAAGCAGTATATTTTTAATATAGTTTGTTTTAACTTATTTTGTGAAAACCATAATTAAAATAATAAATTTTAAATATTAAAATAACCTATCCATTTAAAATTATAATGATAAAATGAGTATCTTTCTTTATCAACACTTCAATATTCTGCAATTGTGACTTATACTTTATTTTTTTAAAATTCTGAATTTTATTATAAATATAAGTAATACAATTTTTAAAAATTATATATATTAAAATATATTAACAATAAAATAATAAAATAATAAGAAAAATATTAATATGGGCCATTTTTTAATAAGATAAATGATCCCTTTAAAAAATAAAAATAATTTTCAATGCTAAATTAACTTTTTTGTCTAAAAATATGAACTATACAATGAGAAACCTATTTTCCAATTTTTTTACCATTCAATATTTTAAACAACTGTAATAAGTTTTTTTATCTTTTTTTATGTTATCAAAATGTAATTTTAATAAATAATTTTCATACTCTATAATTAAAACATTATTACCAATATTTTTCGTGAAATAAAATTTAAAACATTATTTTAAACATAAATATAACTCTACTTCTGGTGAAATTATTCACTTTCACCTTCATGAAATATAAGATATAAAATCTTTTTATTTTCACAATATCTATACAATTATAATCTTATAATCATCCTTTTATCCTTCCCCACATTCTTGTGACACCCAAAATATTCCTTTAGGAATTATCATTATTATAAAAAGATAAACATTAAAAACAACGCAACAATCATTCCGTTTTTCAAATTTCTTATAAATTATTATATTATCCTATAAAAATATAAATAAATATTCTTAACATAAATAAGTTAATGTAATTAAATTACTTAAATTTCATTATTCCACTAGAAAAATTACAATCTATTTGTAATATATACATATCTAATCTATCTCCAATTTTAAAAATTTCCAATTAATGGTTCTTTTACCCATCTATAAGGATATTGTAAATTTTTTATTTTTCTATGATTCTAAATATTGATATTATAGATAGTATAGATATATATATATATTATTATTATTATTATATATTCATTACAAACTTCTTTTAATGTAATTGAATTTTCTCACATTCCCTCTTTAACAAAATCCTATTAATTTTCATTTTACCCACCAAAAATAACATTTTTAGTTCTCTAGTTATAACCACATTCATGGTTGGTTAGCATAAATTACATATATATAATAAATATGTAATTTTATTTTTATTAAAAAGTTAATAATATGAATAATATAAAAATGGAAATAAATTAAAATAAGAAATTGGAAATGAAAAAAGGATAATCAAAACTAACTTATCATCAAACCATTTGAACTTTAGTTAATATTTAATAAATTAATTAGTGAAAATTATTACCCAATAAAAAGACAAATGGATGTAATGTACTTTATCATTATTTTTTAACTAATACTATGTCGGTTATATTTGATTTTAAAATGTGATAAAACAAAAATGATACTAAATGTATGGGGACTCTCAAACCTTCCTCTCCTTTTGGCCTGCATCCTCACTTTATGTATATAATCCATAGGGATTATGAAAAAATCATCCAAATGTCATTGATTTTTATTTCAAATTTGTCATACTAGACATATTAATGTGTTTCAATCAATATAATATCTTTTCATTAAAAAATGAAGATTGATAATGATTATACACTCATGTGATTTCCATGTTTTTTTCTCAAGATTTTATATCATCTTCATCAATTATGATATTTTAAATATAAATGACACCCATTAAATTTTAAATAATTTTTTGACTTCTTATTTTGGGAGTATCCATTTATATTAATTTATTTACTATTTATATAAATAGTATTAACTCAATTCTCTATACATGTATTTTTCATGATTATGATTGATATATAATTCCTTTTTATGTGGGATAAAATATTATGAGTATATTATGATATTAATGGTGGAGCCAATATCATATAGTTATCCAATAAATTAGGAAATGTGATATATATAGATATTATCATATTTGAATATGAATCAAGATTTCTTAACATGATGTAATTAGCTTTGTGCATACGTGTAAATGTGAGTCTATCATTGTTCATATTTTACATCTGGAAAAGATAGAGATATATTTGTAGAAAAAATTATGGTGTTTCATTATTATAAAATATCCACATTATATACGTTAATTATTTGACTATTTTTATTATAATCCTTTTCCTATGATGATAACGTGTATAATCACCCATGTCCATATATAGATTCATGTCTATGATCTTCCATGTTATTCCATATATTCTTGTGCTTTAAACTCACTTTTATTTTATTTATGACCTAAATAAATTATATATAAAAATAAAATTATAAATTCTTTTAAGAGGACTATGGATACTTATTTAAATAATGTTTAAAATTTTATATCTATTCATATTTTGTGGAAAACAATTTCCCAAGACACTATACATTAGGATTTATTGATTTGTAGTATTTTTAAATTTTGTCTTCAAAATTTATTAATAATCATTTATGTTATGATTTTGTTATAATAGTTTATATTAATAATACCTTTAGAGGATTTTACTTTTCAGATAGTAAAAGATAAATTATTTAGTAAAAGTAAGATACTAATTTATAAAATATCAATTAATTTATAATAATTAATTATTCATTTATCTATGATAATATAATTTATGTTCTCTTCTAACATTTTCAATATTAAAAATTATGGTGAAATATGAGAAACCATTAACCTAACCCAAGTGATAGACAATACAGTGATTATCGAACTGTAATTCCTTGTGTGATGTGAGTTATAGTTTAATACCACATGGTGGTACTGAATACCTTATCCTCTATTATAATTAATAACTCAAACTATGTGTAACATGATCCCTCACTCAATGTCAAAAAAATATCCATTAATTCCATTAATATATAATGAAATATTTTATTTAGTGGATCTTCTAATCCATATATTGTGGATTAATGGGTCAAATCTCTATACAAGACACCTTCAAAGATTCATTATTATGATCGAGATAAATTCACATTTTATAATAAGAATTTACAAAGGGGAGTAGATAAATATAATACATTGAGTGTGAATTAAAAAAATAGAGGTTGAAATTGAATAAATTGATGGGGGATACATTAGGAAAATATTTATCAATGACCAATTCAATTAAACCATACATATAATGTTAGAGGAAGAGTTTTTTTAGCTGAAGAAAATTGGGAATGATATTTATTTCAACGTGATAATAAATTTACATGGGGACTTTATGGTACACATTTTTTGTACAAATATGACATAAATCAAATAGATTATATATTGGATTAAAACCAAATATTTGAAAATCCTATAAAATCCATGACTTCGTAGTTTTATTAAGAATTATTTTAGTTTGATACCAATGTAGATAGAAAATTTTCATAATGGACCTGTGCAAATTAAGACATGAATTAATCGATATTTTTTCATATTGGATGATCGAAGAACAAATGTAAGATAATACAACTATTTTTTTTGGTTTAGCTATTTCAAACCAATTCTTTAGATATGTGGTTGAAAAATTAATGGTGATATATATTGAAATTTATATTTCAAAACTAGATGGAGACGGTTGTGTAATGAAACCAATGCCTATAGATATTTAATTAGATAAAATGGATGAAGTTTAAAAAGAATAAACTTTTATGAGTTTAGTGTGAGAATGTTGGTAGACACAAATAACTCGAATAAGAGTTAATTTTGATATCACAAAATTAGTCCTCAATATTCATGATGGTTTTTAATAATTCCTTTAGTAGTTTTTATATGGATAACTCTTGGAAATTTTAGAATCAGTCGCTATTCATTTAATGGAGGAGTTATGTCACTTAATTCCTATGACCATTAAAATGGATTGTCCAAAAGATCAAATATATGGTGAATAATCTATTTGTATATTGAAATACAAATGACCTTTTTCAAAAGATGATTCATACTATAAAATATAATGTTGGGAAATTTGTTCCATGATTAATTTTCAATATTATAATAAAACTATCTTCCCTAATAAAAGTACATACAACATTACCGAAATTCAGTAGGACATCATCCAAACAATGTAATAAATATGTCGTTTTACTTATTTTGTTTTATTGATTGAATTTGAATCCTATATGTTCTTATATACTTTATATGTGTTCATTGAGATGGATGTATGAGGATCTTTATCCTCTTAATTATAGATAAATCATACATATGGGTTCATTCAGGTCCTATACATTTTGAAAATGGTTTACAGCTTTTATTTTTCAAATGATAACATATTTTTGGGAGTTTACATAACTAAAATTTGGTATCAGGGATCTGTTTTAGTGTTTATAATATCGAATACATCTAAAATGGGTTTGGAGGGATTTTTTAGAAGAATTTTTATACCTTTTTCCCTATATAATAATTTTGGTAATAAATTTTTATATACCTTTTATTATTTGGATTTATTATGAGTATATTAATTTTGGAAAGATGGAATTTGATGAGTATATGGTTGAGGTCAATAATTTCAATGGGATATAATTTGAAATATATAATATGAAGTTATAAAAGTGTATATTGTATAGTGATCTAGATCTTATTTTGGCTTTAAAATAACCAAAAAGGGATGAGGAATGGAGAATGAGAAAGGCTATATAGAAAAGTTCTATGGTTAATCTAGACATTCGTAACCATGAATGTGATTGATAATATTTAGGAAGTGAAGATGGATTCCAAACATATAAATACCATTCAATATATTTATGAGAAAAAAAATTAATGAAATTTTTTTTTCTATTCGATAGGTATTTTCGTATAATATTTTTTGACATAATGACTACAACATGCCACATCAATTTCTTCAAAATGAACTAGAGTTAGTTGGAATTGGTAATTTTAGTTTTTTCATATCTGAAGATGGAAATTTTATTACATTCATAACTATAATATTTATTTATGTTATGGGTAACATGGGGTGTAACACAAAATTTAATGCTAACATAGAGGTTGAAGATGATATAGATCTATTAATAAATTAGGAGATTCATCTAAAATATATCAAAAAGTGTATTGTAAATGCATACAGTGATGATGTTTGTAGATACTATAATGCATGGAGGAGTCTTATTAATGGAAAATAAATAATATGTTAATGTTGTTGTTGTCTGACTAATGTTATCCCCATATGTTGGATGTTTGGAATGAAAGCATATACTATGGAAGATATTAGTGTGTGAAGAGTTAGTTTTGAATGATATGCATCTTGAATTAAATCCACAAATCCTCTAACAGAATATATGAAGTCTATTATATGAAGAGTCTCCAGTCTACATGAGGCATGAATTATATACTGTAGGAATTTATTTCACCGAATATGTTGTATAAGGTGAGTGAGAATTTATGCATCAAACATACATGAAAATTTGCATCTTATGGACATTGAAGCTCTTGAAATAGTGTTAAATGGAAAGGTTTAAATTTTTTATAGAATTATATATTACTTGGATTGTAAGGTGTTAAAAACATACCAAGGTTTAGGAGGAAATTTAATTTAGTATGATAGTTAAATGATCTGTGTTTCTGTACTATATATTTGAAATGGTTATTGGGAATTAAACATGGTTTCATGGTGGTGTATAGTGGAGTGAAACTATGAAAATTATACAAAACAGAAGTTTTAGAAGGATAAATTCATGAAATAAAAATAATATCAACTATATTTCTGCATTCAAATATTAGAAAATTAAGTAAGAAAGGGTAAAAAATCATAGTTTCAGTAGGGATGATAATGATCATATGAATTGAGTATGAAACATGTAAATATTAAATCCTAGTAAAATACGGTATGGTGTCACATGAAAAATAATGTTATATATAAAAGGATCAGAAGATATATCTAGTACATATAGAAGTATGGTGTTCAGTTCTAGTTTGATCTAATGAAGGTTCAGTTTAGTATAATACCTTATTCAGTGATTCGATATAGAATTTTTGGTTTTTATTTCTCATGAAAAAAATGATTTATTTGGATTCCTTATATAAAGTATATGAAAGGTATAAAACGTTACTAAATGAAAAGTATAATGATTATGTTATAGAAATAATGGAGAATATAAAATAGGATATGAAATAGGTTCTACTTAAAAATGTTCATATGGATTGAAATGACTATATAGGATTATCTGGAACAAAAAAGATTCATGATGAGGATGAATCATACGTTAGAAAATAATCCTATAAGAATGATGATTCGTGAACATTTTCTCAAAGACTCAGGGGATAATGATATGGATAGTGATATTAACAGGTGTGGGAAAAAATCATCTTAATTGTTGAAGTATCTTATGGATTTTTTTTTGAAAAATGATTTAAAATTTTTATCAACAAAATTTTATGTACTTTTCAAAATTTATTTTGAATCTAAAGAAATATATTTATGGGATTTATTACAAAATGATGTTTAGTTTAATATTATTGTGATAAAGACATCCATTTTCATTTAATGGGTGATATAATATTTATAGTTTTTTGAAAAAAATTATCTTCAATGATGATATCATTTATAATGATTATAACCAAGTATAATATTAGATCCAATAAAATAGTAATTAAAGAATGTGGATTAACTTAATTGATGAAGTAATGGACCACATGTTTTGAAAAATTCATGTAGTATAACTATTCAAAAACATAAATACATCAAGAAGAAATTTTTTTGATAGTATTTTTTTTATTATATACAACGATTATAGTAATAGAAATATGAGATAATGGAGATTCTTAGAGAATAGATCTATAAGTATATTATATAGATATTGTGTCTCTAAAAGGATAACATATAGAACATCAGTTATGGAGGAATACCAACATGTGATACCTAGTATAGAGATATTTAGGGAACCCACATTTTTAATAGTGTCAGAGAACCGACAAGTCAACATGAGCCTATACATCCGAGTGGCTCGAGTACATGGGAGTTATTGATGAGTAGAGAAATATATTCCTTACATGTGTCCAGAATATAGAAGCTAATGTAATGACCTAATTAAAGGACAATACATTCAAAAAATTCAATATATCTAATAAAGGCTAAAAATATAAGTATATGGTTTTACATGTTCGGATTTTTATGATGGGTTTTCAACATATATATGCTATAACATTTTCTATGATCATTTTTTTATAATTAAACACAAAAATATTTAGATGGTACATATTATATATTACATGGAAGGGTACCATTTGGAATAGTAGGAAATGAAAAAAAAAACATTTCTCTCTAAACACTTATTTGATGATATTTTCGTGTATCATCCATAATTGTTTAGGAATTAATAGAATAAGGTTATAATATTTTGGTTTAAAGTAATAATGTATGGTTTGATGAAATGATGATGGTTTTTGTATTGGATTTCCAATTAATTCATGTTGGAATATAATTTAATCCAATGAATTGAAGATGATTTTTATTACTATATAGTGTATGGTGGTGGCAGTTGATAGTTGATTTTCTAGATGGATATAATAGAAGTTTGATGAGTCGAAGGGGAAAAATTTATAATTTTTCATGATGAAGTATATAATTCAATCAAAATAGATTTTGGGGATGTGGATTTTAAGGGATATAATTTTTGGAACAGTGTATTTTTATTACTATAACAACATATAGAAGTTGGGGGAACATTATTGAATTATTGAGGTGAATATGGTTAACAATACCTTATTCCCACACTATAAAATTAGTAAGAGAAAAGAATATAGAATATAATAAGATTTATAAACCATGGAAAAGTGGATATTTTTATTTATATTTATATGTTCAATGTATGACATAGTTTCTACGTTACCAAAAAATGGGCATGAAATGGGGGTAGTTTCCTTGTTAATTCCTAATCATGAAATAGAACAATGTAAGTTGGCTAAATATATCCAATGGTATCTCAATAGATATGTTTTTCCCTATTTTTGAATGGATGAATCATTATAGAGGTTTGTTGATTTTTTCTTTAGAGGATATAAAGACACTCTTAGAAGAATCACTCTCTACATGTTCACATATAGAGGTAAAATTTTGAATTTCATAATAAAAAATCAACAAATAATTTCACCTTAATGAAAGAGAGATATTAAAATTAAATTTTGACAGGATGGGGGGAGCTTTTTTGGATGAATGTGTAGCTTGAGGATCTCAGAAGAATAAATATTTTTGGGATATTATTTTTTTATTCCTAAAGCTCGATCCAGTTATCCAATAATCTGATGATTCACTCATAGGAAATGATTAATCTATTTATTTATCCCTTTAATAAGATTTTATTGATTAATAAATGTGATGGATCAATTAATAGTTCAAATATATTGGTGTTTTGTTGGTATACTAAGCTAGGTCATATTTTAGAATATTATATGGTAGTGTTGTTACATTTTTATAAAAGGATGCCTGAAATCACATTTGGAGAAATATTTGTATACAATGTTAGTTCATGACGAGACCAAAATGCTAATATAGATGGCAGACTTCATTTTATGTCATGATGACTATTCTCAAGTGGGATATTGTTAGGAATATATATGTGAAAACCATTTTATTGATATTTAATAGGAACATCGATAAAAAATTATTATTAATGTTGAAGTGCATTGTGTTGCATTTGTTGTCAATGAGTCATGAAGTTGTCTTGGAATGAATGGAAGTCAAGGAATGTCAAGATGTGAATGCCAAAGGTTGTGATGGTGTTGGTGATGAAGAGAGAATGGCCATAGTACTAAGATGCATGTCACTTAGGAGATTCACTAAGTGACATAGGAGATGTGGTTGAAACATTCTCTAGTAAATCTGATGATTGTTGAGTTGATCATTAAGTTCCAAGAACTTGTATCAACTGGATACAAAGTCACAACACTTTTTGAAGACCATGCATTGTCTTCACAATGCATGAGGAGTTGAAGAAGCAAGATGATCCATTCACTACTTCTAAGTGGATGAAGTGGTTTAATGAAGTCCATGCACTATCTCTTAATGCATGTGAACATGAAGATATTCCAATTGATCTCTGATTAGATCAATAAAGCTCATTGAAGATTTTATGTGATTCAAGAGCTCGGTTGATGAAGAACCTTCGGGAATTCCCTCCTAAGTGAAGATTATTTGTTTGAGTAGATTTGAGGAATTCTAATGAAGAAGAAGAAATAAAGAAGAGGAGATGAGAAGAAGAAGACTTGTGGCTTGGCATATTACATTTGGTTAACATTGTTTTTATACAAAGTCCTAGCTATTACTTAGCCAAAAAATGAGCCACCAAGGGCCAGCCTTAAGGGTTCAACCCCCAAGGCACATGTGGGCCTAAGGCGCCATGCCCAAGGGGGGATCCCATGTGGCCAGCCCGAGAGGCAGGGGGGCCGTGTGTAAGCCCCCGAGGACACGCGGTGGTGAAACCCGCGCGCCCGTAGTGTGCATAGTGGGCGCTAGGAGCGCGCCCGCTGGAGCAGTGAGTGGGCGCAGAGCGCGCCCGTAGGGAGAACACGGTGCGGGGCGGCACCGTGGAGGGAGAAGTGCAACTGGGAGTTGAGCGGCAGCGCTTAGTTAATAAGCCGCGAGAAAACTGGGCGCCGTTTCTATGTGGGACGCGGAATTTTTCCGTGGGAGTGATCCTGGCCGCTCGATTGATCGCGCGCCAGATCCGAGCCGCACATCTGATCCGCGGCGAGATGATCTGATCCAGGCCGTCCGAGATCAATTGATCACCGCATCCAACGGCCCGGCGTCCATCTCCTACCTCGAGCTCGACCGAGGCACCCGCGACGTCCACGCTGAACCAGGCGCCTCCCCGACGACCGATTTTGAGATCCCGGCCACCATTGCCGAAGGTGAAGTGTCCGTTGAGTTCGTCTCCTCAAAAAGAATCCATCCATGCAATAAAGAGAGCATGCATGCAATGTTTGGAAGAAATTCGCACGAGGCCGAGGCAAGAGAAGCTGCCGAGGCCATGCAGGGTTGATGTTGTGCATTGGATAGAAGAGACAAAGGCCGTGCATGCGTTCTAAGTCGCATGCACGTGAAGGAGAAAAATATGGAAGGAACCCGCGTGAACAGAGAGAAGAAAACAAGATTTAAGGAAATCTTGAAATCCCGAAATCTTCGGGGGATTAAAAGATATCCCACGCGGAAGTCTTGAGGATCGTCTGCCTATATAAATGAGGTCGAGCCCTCGAGAATGTTTTGCTGAAAAACTTGGAAGACCCGCGAGAGCTCCTCTGCCTCGCAAAGTATTGTTCCGCGCATCACTTGTGCGAAGAAGCCCCGCGCAAAGAACTTGCGCGGCTGAAGGTTCTGGAGCCACCCGAGGCTTCGAAGGTCCCCTGCGCGCATTATTTGCGCGACAGGAAGAGCTCTCCCTGCCCGCATACTTGCGCGGCAGGAGTAGCTTGCGCGCCCATGGTGTCCTTGCACCCTTGTGGCTTGCGCGCCTCGTGGTGTTGCATGCTGCACACCCGAGTGCTTGTGCACCTCGCGGCAGTGTTGAAGAAGAGAAGTCGCATCCTTGCGCGCCTCCTTGATGATTAAGTTCGGGTGAAGAATATCTCACCCACGGGTTAAGTGTGTGCAAGGCAGTATACCACACTTTGTGTGTGTGTGAGGTGAAGAAGGAAGGCCGAGGCCTTTGAGCCTTGTGTGCAAAAAGAACAAGAGAAGGTCATGGCCCTAGTGTGTGCATAAGGAGGAAGACCACACTATTTGTGTGTGTGCAAAGTGGACAAGATCACCTACGGGCCAAGTGTGTGCCAAGTGGAGAAGAGAACCCAAGCCGTAGCCTTGTGTGGGAGAAGTGAAGACCACATCTCTTGTGTGTGTGCAACAAGTGAAGAGGCCGTAGCCATTTATGTGCAAGAAGAAGTGAAGGCCAAGTTTCAAGTGTGTGCACTAAGTGAAGTGAACACACTTAGAAGAAGGAAGAAAGAGGAGACCCTCACACTAAAGTAAAACACACTTCTGAGTGTGTGAGCAAATTGAATATAGTGTGTGAAGATTGTGAAGGAGGTGTGTGCTATAGTTGACTACACCCTCTAAGGGTTTACTGCACCAAGAAGAGAAGCAGGGGAGTGCATGCATGCATGCATGCACATGCACACTTGAACAGAGCCAAATCAGTGGTGTGCATTTGAGTTGTCCAAGACCATGAGGTTCTTGAAGATTTGAGAAGGCCATGCAGTCAGTGCATGAGGAAGCAGAGTTGCCATGAACTCAGTGCATGATGTTGAAGTGAAGTGAGACTGGACCAGACCGAAGGTAAAGACATCAATTGTCTGAGTATTCAGTAATTGAAGAGAGGCCAGGTCATCCTGAGAAGAAGGAGATAAAACCTGAGCAAGACGAGAAGACCTGATCAACTCAAGTGATCAGAGGTACAGAGCAAGGCCAGCAGCCTTTATCCCAGGCTGCTGAGGATACTTGAAGAACTTAAAGTGAAGAAGAGCTACTCGTGCGACTCGAGGAGCCAGGAGAAGACCCTGTGGGACTCAGGGAGAAGAAGTCTTCAGTGGGATTCTGGAGCAGGCCAGTGGGACTCTGGTAACACTGTGGGACGCAGTATAAAGACCCTCCTGTGGGACTCAGGAGAGATACAGTGGGACTCTGTATCGACCATTGTAATTTTAACAGGTTATAATGGAGAATCCATGCTGGGAGAGCATGGCAAGGATGTAGGCCTTTGGTGCCGAACCTTGTAAATCCTTGTGTCCAGTGCCTTTACATTTACTGCATCATTCGTGGAAAGGTGAGAGATACAAGAAGAGTGGATCGAGGCTTTAACCAGCCATAGAGGTTTAATTGATTAAGGAATCAATTAGTAAAAAGTTTTAAGGGATCACTGATTCACCCCCTCCCCCTCTCAGTGATTCACACTGATCTGGGCACTTCAATTGGCATCAGAGGGAGGTTACCTCTAAAAGATCCAAGGGAGTCTTTACTAAGTGCAGATTTGAGGAAATGATCAACCAGCCTCAAATGGAGATATCTGCCAAGACTCAGAAAAATAGAAAGAAGAAACAGGCCAAGAAAATGAAGAAGAAGGTTGATGCAATCAGAGAAACTCCTTCTATGGAAAGAAATGTGAAAGTCACATCAGATGACAATTCCTTTTATCATTCTTCTGATAAAGCCTGCCCTAGCTGTGATGAAGTTGAAACAATGAATGATCTTCAGAGTGCACTCAAATATCTTCAGAAGACAGTTCCCATGGAAGTGGCAAAGTGTATAGCTACAGGCATCCATGATCTTCATGAAGAAAAATCACAGTTAGAAGAAGAAGCCAATGCTATGGAAGATCAGCTGGCTAAAAGGGTTGGCATAACCAACACTCTCAGAAAGCTGGTAAATGCCAAAGATGAAACAGTTTCCCTTTGCAATAAAAGATATGAAGACATTGGTGAAGAATTGCGAAGAAGCCTTTCTGAGAAAGACATCTTTATGATAATGATCAAAGATGTTGTCCATGTACTGGAAAAGAGGCACAAAGTGTCAATGGTTGTCAGGGATGCTCAACTAGAAGACAAAGTCAAAAGGGTGAAGGAGGTTGACAATTCATTACAAGAAATGAAGAAGGTGCATGATGACCAGATGAAGCAGCTGGAACAGAAATGGGAAGGAAGGCTAAGAACTATTGAGGATGAGAAGAACTCCCTCAATATGAAATGCTTAGAATTGGAGGTGATATTGAAAAATCTGCAATCACCCAAAGCTGAATCCTCCCAGTCAGCTGGAAGAAGACATGTTGCTACTCAAGTATGCTTTGAGCAGGATGATTCTAAGAGAAAGAAATCCTCTAATAAAAGTGCAACATCTTCTAGAAAGAAGGTACCATCCATACCATCTTGTACTGATGCTTCTAATTGTGTTTCCACAAAAAGTGCAGGATGGAAAAATAATTCCAAACAAGTATGGATGAAGACAATGAAGAAAGAAAGCTCTCCTGAAGCAGCACAACAATTCAAGACAAGAACCCTACAATCAGAAGGAATCAAAAAGTCAAGATTTGTGGGTCAATGTTGGTGTTGTAACAAGTATGAGCACTGTGCAAAGGATTGTTGGTACAATCCACTGAATGTCAAAGCACAAAGGAAGCCCATGCCAAGGGGGAGCAAGCCAGAAGAAAAGAAGCAGCATCCACAGGTCCAGAGACATCTGTTTACTGCAAATAGATTTGGATTACTTGACAACATCTGGGATGGTTGCAAAAGTGGTCAACAATCTGATACATGTCAATCTCCGAATGTATCCAAAGCTGGAAAGAAGAGAAGATCACAGAACCTGGCTAAGAGAGATTCCTTGGGAAGCAAGCATAAGAATGTGGAAGATGCTCCCAAGAAGATTATGAAAAAGGAAGAGAAGTCCTTGGAGTCTAAATCCATGAAGGGTGATGCATCCAGAATGACCACCAAGAAGTGCTTCTACTGTGGAAAGAATGGCCATACCATGGATCTTTGTAAACAAGCCATGAAATTTAATAGAATCCAACTGGACTCAAACAGACAATCAATCCAGAAGAAGCAGAAGGGATTGATTGAAAACAAGTTGCCTAAGAGAGGTAGCTTGACAGCATCAAAGGAACCATGTGGAATATCCAGAACTGAGGTCACACTTCCAAGTGACTTACTAGTCATATGGCCAAATCAGTTGCAACTTGCCAAAGATCTGAAAAGAGCTGAAGATGAAGTTCTGGCAATTGCTAAGTCAAGAGGGAAGAAGAATATTTCACATGAAGATGTTTTGAGAACCACACTAGCACAATCATCATTGAAGATCAAATGTGCAAGTGTGAAGAATGGTGAAAATGGGACATCTCGGTTGAGAGAATCTTCTCAACCTTGTTGTTCACATTGATGAACCAAGGAGGTTCCATCTTATTCCCTTATACTATTGGTATTTATATGTGCTGACATTGCAGGGAATTGAAGATGATGATCATTCTCAACTGGAGGATGGTTTGGACAGAACGGAGTGCACCCCTTGAGGGGGAGCCAATCTGGAGAAGATGATGTTTTGAAATTAATATCATCTTGAGAAAGTAGATGAAAGGGGAAGCTTTATCTTTGCACCTGAACATTCTAATGTGTTTTGTGAAGTATGTGCAGGATTCAACAATTCATTGAATATCTGAAAAAATTCAACCCCTTAGCATGATCTCACATGTTTACAGTGAATGTGGACAGCATTGAGTTCCTTGGTTACATCACTCTTGTTTTCTACACCGGGTTAGCCCAAGTAGACTTAGAGCTGATTTACTAAAGGTTCTTTGCTAAAGAGAACATGTGACATCATCCCTCTCTCAGTGTTTTTCAAGAGAATACTATTCAAAGGGAGGAAGATATTTGTGAAAGTGAACCACACCACACCTTTGCATTTGATTGCCAATAAGGGGGAGAAAATATTGGCACACATATTGACCCATTCATATGTGCTGAAGTTGTGTATTGACAACAAATACAAAGGGGGAGATTGAAGTGCATTGTGTTGCATTTGTTGTCAATGAGGCATGAAGTTGTCTTGGAATGAATGGAAGTCAAGGAATGTCAAGATGTGAATGCCAAAGGTTGTGATGGTGTTGGTGATGAAGAGAGAATGGCCATAGTACTAAGATGCATGTCACTTAGGAGATTCACTAAGTGACATAGGAGATGTGGTTGAAACATTCTCTAGTAAATCTGACGATTGTTGAGCTGATCATTAAGTTCCAAGAACTTGTATCAACTGGATACAAAGTCACAACACTTTTTGAAGACCATGCATTGTCTTCACAATGCATGAGGAGTTGAAGAAGCAAGATGATCCATTCACTACTTCTAAGTGGATGAAGTGGTTTAATGAAGTCCATGCACTATCACTTAGTGCATGTGAACATGAAGATGTTCCAATTGATCTCTGATTAGATCAATAAAGCTCATTGAAGATTTTATGTGATTCAAGAGCTCGATTGATGAAGAACCTTCGGGAATTCCCTCCTAAGTGAAGATTATTTGTTTGAGGAGATTTGAGGAATTCTAATGAAGAAGAAAAAATAAAGAAGAGGAGATGAGAAGAAGAAGACTTGTGGCTTGGCATATTACATTTTGTTAACATTGTTTTTATACAAAGTCCTAGCTATTACTTAGCCAAAAAATGAGCCACCAAGGGCCAGCCTTAAGGGTTCAACCCCCAAGGCACATGTGGGCCTAAGGCGCCACGCCCAAGGGGGGATCCCATGTGGCCAGCCCGAGAGGCAGGGGGGCCGTGTGTAAGCCCCCGAGGACACGCGGTGGTGAAACCCGCGCGCCCGCAGTGTGCATAGTGGGCGCTAGGAGCGCGCCCGCAAGAGCAGTGAGTGGGCGCAGAGCGCGCCCGCAGGGAGAACACGGTGCAGGGTGGCACCGTGGAGGGAGAAGTGCAACTGGGAGTTGAGCGGCGGCGCTTAGTTAATAAGCAGCGAGAAAACTGGGCGCCGTTTCGATGTGGGACGCGGAATTTTTCCGCGGGAGTGATCCTGGCTGCCCGATTGATCGCGCGCCAGATCCGAGCCGCACATCTGATCCGCGGCGAGATGATCTGATCCAGGCCGTCCGAGATCAATTGATCACCGCATCCAACGGCCCGGCGTCCATCTCCTACCTCGAGCTCGACCGAGGCACCCGCGACGTCCCCACTGAACCAGGCGCCTCCCCAACGACCGATTTTGACATCCCGGCCACCATTGCCGAAGGTGAAGTGTCCGTTGAGTTCGTCTCCTCAAAACGAATCCATCCATGCAATAAAGAGAGCATGCATGCAATGTTTGGAAGAAATTCGCACGAGGCCGAGGCAAGAGAAGCTGCCGAGGCCATGCAGGGTTGATGTTGTGCATGGGATAGAAGAGACAAAGTCCGTGCATGCGTTCTAAGTCGCATGCACGTGAAGGAGAAAAATATGGAAGGAACCCGCGTGAACAGAGAGAAGAAAACAAGATTTAAGGAAATCTTGAAATCCCGAAATCTTCAGGAGATTAAAAGATATCCCACACGGAAGTCTTGAGGATCCTCTGCCTATATAAATGAGGCCGAGCCCTCGAGAATGTTTTGCTGAAAAACTTGGAATACCCGCGAGAGCTCCTCTGCCTCGCGAAGTATTGTTCCGCGCATCACTTGTGCGAAGAAGCCCCGCGCAAAGAACTTGCGCGGCTGAAGGTTCCGGAGCCACCCGAGGCTTCGAAGGTCCCCTGCGCGCATTATTTGCGCGACAGGAAGAGCTCTCCCTGCCCGCATACTTGCGTGGCAGGAGTAGCTTGCGCGCCCAAGGTGTCCTTGCACCCTTGTGTCTTGCGCGCCTCGTGGTGTTGCATGCTGCACACCCGAGTTCTTGTGCACCTCGCGGCAGTGTTGAAGAAGAGAAGCCGCATCCTTGCGCGCCTCCTTGATGATTAAGTTCGGGTGAAGAATATCTCACCCACGGGTTAAGTGTGTGCAAGGCAGTATACCACACTTTGTGTGTGTGTGAGGTGAAGAAGGAAGGCTGAGGCCTTTGAGCCTTGTGTGCAAAAAGAACAAGAGAAGGCCGTGGCCCTAGTGTGTGCATAAGGAGGAAGACCACACTATTTGTGTGTGTGCAAAGTGGACAAGATCACCTACGGGCCAAGTGTGTGCCAAGTGGAGAAGATAACCCAAGCCGTAGCCTTGTGTGGGAGAAGTGAAGACCGCATCTCTTGTGTGTGTGCAACAAGTGAAGAGGCCGTAGCCATTTATGTGCAAGAAGAAGTGAAGGCCAAGTTTCAAGTGTGTTCACTAAGTGAAGTGAACACACTTAGAAGAAGGAAGAAAGAGGAGACCCTCACACTAAAGTAAAACACACTTCTGAGTGTGTGAGCAAATTGAATATAGTGTGTGAAGATTGTGAAGGAGGTGTGTGCTATAGTTGACTAAACCCTCTAAGGGTTTACTGCACCAAGAAGAGAAGCAGGGGAGTGCATGCATGCATGCATGCACATGCACACTTGAACAGAGCCAAATCAGTGGTGTGCATTTGAGTTGTCCAAGACGAGGAGGTTCTTGAAGATTTGAGAAGGCCATGCAGTCAGTGCATGAGGAAGCAGAGTTGCCATGCACTCAGTGCATGATGTTGAAGTGAAGTGAGACTGGACCAGACCGAAGGTAAAGACATCAATTGTCTGAGTATTCAGTAATTGAAGAGAGGCCAGGTCATCCTGAGAAGAAGGAGATAAAACCTGAGCAAGACGAGATAACCTGATCAACTCAAGTGATCAGAGGTACAGAGAAAGGCCAGCAGCCTTTATCCCAGGCTGCTGAGGATACTTGAAGAACTTAAAGTGAAGAAGAGCTACTCGTGCGACTCGAGGAGCCAGGAGAAGACCCTGTGGGACTCAGGGAGAAGAAGTCTTTAGTGGGATTCTGGAGCAGGCCAGTGGGACTCTGGTAACACTGTGGGACGCTGTATAAAGACACTCCTGTGGGACTCAGGAGAGATACAGTGGGACTCTGTATCGACCATTGTAATTTTAATAGGTTATAATGGAGAATCCATGCTGGGAGAGCATGGCAAGGATTTAGGCCTTTGGTGCCGAACCTTGTAAATCCTTGTGTCCAGTGCCTTTACATTTACTGCATCATTCGTGGAAAGGTGAGAGATACAAGAAGAGTGGATCGAGGCTTTAACCATCCATAGAGGTTTAATTGATTAAGGAATCAATTAGTAAAAAGTTTTAAGGGATCACTGATTCACCCCCTCCCCCTCTCAGTGATTCACACTGATCTGGGCACTTCAAATGTACAATCGAAGAAGTAGTTGGGGATCATATAGTGATGATATAAATTTATAAAATTACAAATGCAATGAAAATAGAAACTGTATGATCAGAATAATCATAAATTGATCTACAAGGTATAAGAGTGCTGATGAAATTTCATCTATAATATTTATTTTTCAAATTATGTAGTCAGTCATTGACATTTACATAGGCTATGTTAGGGAATTTTATAACTATATTTAAGGATAACTCTTGTTGTTTTTAGAATATTGGTATATTCATCATAAGGATTATTTAATTTATTAATTACTCTGTTCAATTTATTTGATTTCTTAAAGATCAAATCAACGATAAAAATTCTACATAAAATACAAAATATGTAGAATTAGTTTCACCATATTAGTGAAAAATTATATAATTGGAAGGGGAACTTGTTCCATTTTGTCTATTTTACATTTTAAAAAAAAATTCCTTTAAAATAATTAATTACTATATTAACCCTATAAAGTGGGATTTAATCTAAAACATGTAATATACTTCAATCATTTATTTTCATATATTTAACACTTTTTATTATCATTCCATAAGTAAATTTGTGATTTTAATGAGTGCATTGTGTTATGTGGTTTGAATGAATCTTCAATCATTTTTATTGACACAGCATACACATGGATTTATTTTTGATTTGTTTTTTTATAAACAATGTTTCTATTGTTTATGTTTTGTAGGATAACATACATTCTAGTTGTTCCAAACCCAACAATATATACATACCCATTTCCTAATAGAAACTCGCCACGAACTACCTAACCATGATGAGAAATTATTCAATGGTAGAAAAGAATAGAACCATCCTTAAGAATATAAATGTTAAATGAAAATTCTAGATTATAATATGGAGGAATGGAATGTATCCCTCAATGAACCACCAATAGTATAATTCTTTAATATTAAGGAACATGGACCCTATACAGGTAAATACACCAAAATTTGGTTAATTTAGGGTAATTAACATAATCTATATCTTAATCCATGGGATATAGGGAACAAATATACAATCACCACAACAAAGTTAGAGAAAAAAGTTATGTAGGGAATAATACATTGAATATTCAACTGATATTGGTGAATATTTCATTTGATTTGTGTTCAATGTGTTATTTTATGGTCAATATGTTATATTGAACTATTGAATCACCTCCCTAATAAACTTATATAGATATATATTTTAAACCAACAAGTGGTGAAGTTATTAAAACCCAACTGTTGGACTCTTCTAATATTAGTGCTAAAGGTAATATTCTTCAAAACATATATCATAATTCATTAAATAGATGAATGTGACATAATATTAGGAATCCATAGGCTCACATTATATATATCCTAGATTAATTTATTGTACAAGGAAATTGTTTTCCATATCCCAAAGCATCTCATGTTTCAATAAAAAAATCTATGAACATTATGATCCACCTTAATAAAATTAATCAAATCTGTTGAAATTGATACCCAGTGGAGAAGAATATCTAGGTAAAATTATTAAGAAAAAACATATAATAAAACATGGGAGTATTATAATTGTGATTGAATATACTAATTTAAGTCCTAGTTAATTGTTTTCCTTCTTCATGAACAATAGGTAGTGTTATCAATAGTTCATACGCATGATTCAACATCTATATCCAATAGTCCCTATATAATTTCCCTAATAGAACATCATGAGTTAAAGAAGTTACTAGAATAAAATATTCATGAAGGGTCTATATAGACTAGTGAATTATATTAGGGTTTTAAGAACACATTATTATAAACAATGATAGGAAAATCCGGATTTAGATTAATTATTGAGAGATCAAAATGTCACCATAATGAAAATGAATCCACATGCATGGATTGATGACCTATCCAATCAGCATCAAAAATATCAATTTTTCACAAATGAATAAATTCTTTAACGATATCATTGGTTGAAGTTGATGTGAGAATATATTAGTTATATGCAATAATATATAAGATATTCACACAAAAATTTCATTATGTTTCTATTATGAATTATAAACACTCAAGAATTATTTAAGAAATTGATGAATAAAATAATTAAATATTACCTTGATAAATTTGGGGGATTTTTTAATGATATATCAATAATCTAATAGAATCAAAGAACATTTCTAATACAAAAGGGTTGTGTTGACTAAATAGATGATGGGTATGGTGTATTATATGTTAAAAAAATTCATCATTTGGATATTGTAAGCCACATTCAATATGAAATTGACCTTAAATTAGTTAATTTCATTAGATCCGTAAAATATAAAATCATTTGGGAAATGAACTATACTAAAATATATCATATCAATCCATAGTTTTCATGGATATTCTGTGTAATAATAATTTCTTCTAAGAAATATTCAATGATTTTATCTCCCATTAAATATGTTTTATAGAATATTTTATTGTATTTATATTTAAAAGAATGTTAAGAGATCTTTATAGAGCTAAAAAAGTGTCTAATCACTACCCATGTACTAAAACTGTTAATATGCGGTAATAGTATTTTTAATATATAGAGACTCATTAAAGAATTTATTGAAAATAAAACATAGAAAAAATTTTATTTTAATAATCCATGAATTGAAAACGTTGAACAAATTTGAATAGAACTTCCCTATGCATGACATAATGTTGGTAGTTAAGATCGTTTCATTCAAAATTTGGGTGAATTGCCTCTATAGAGAGATGTATGACATGTATACTCATCAAAAGACATTAAATTATATATTCATAAAAAAATAATTTTAGTATGAATCAATGTATAATGATATATTTAAATATTTACAATGAAAACTATATACACTATAATATTAGAATGATGAACATGATAATTGAGTATTTTCATATAATGGAACTAGATTTTTTATTATTGATTAGGAGTGAGAATACCTGTAACACACAAAGAAGTTACAATAATTTATTTTTATAAAATAACTTAATTTTTTACTATAATTATTTATAGATAACACATTGTTAGGAATACACTACACAGAACACTGAGTTAACCTCGTTAATATAAAATACCACGTTTTACCACCTTTTATTTAAACACATATTTTAACACTATATTTTGACACCTTTATAAAATTTATTTTTCAAAATAAACATCGTTTTTGAATTTGGAATGTCAAAATAATCTTATATTTAGTTTTTGTTATTTTTTTTGAGAAGTATCATTTATTGATAAATATTGAAAAATAAGGCATTTTAGTTGAAAACAGCCTTTTCGTTTAAATAATTATTAATTACATATTATTTTTTAAATTTAGTTTTAAAAAAATATGATAATTATATATATATATATATATATATATATATTAATCCAATTTAGTTTATTGGAGTCATTTTTATATTCAATGTATATATAGAAACAGAATGATCTTTTAAACATTCTCACATCAAAACTTTGATTTCTCTCCTTGCTTGCGGGATTAACATTAAATTAAATTTTTCTACTACATTAAATTGAATTTAAAAAAATATACATATATGGTTTTAAAACACATAAAAAATTTTAAGGGAAAAACAGTCGTGATACCAATCCAAAAACCATTTTTTGTTAATAGTTAAACAATATCCCCTCTTGGATCGATTATTATGAGTTAGAATGATATTATTCATTCTATGTGAGCTATATAATATGTTGTGTATAGAATAGACAAGAAATAACACTTCATTGACTTTAACATTTTTAAATCCCATTTATATGGAAAAAATAAAAATTTCCGTTATATATATAGTTTTAAAATATAAATCATCTATTTTTATTATATTTATTTATCATTCAATTTTTTAGATAAATTAGTTATATTAAGAACTTAAAAATTGCTAACACATGTATTATATAGTTAACAAGTAATTAAAATAAATGATAATATAACTAGTAAAATTACATTTATTTAATTATTATTTTTAATAGTTTTTGTAGATGAATATATCATGTTACAAAAATTTGAATTTAATATATTTTTATTCTATCATTTTATTCATTTTTTAAAATTTATATTAAGTAAATAATGTCAAATTTGATATTAATTTTATAGTAAATGATATTTTCTTAAGATGAATGAACACTAATAAAAATACAAATTTATTTTATTTAATATAAATAAATTAAAAAAATTAAAATATATTATATTTACGTACCAACTGATATTTTAAAATTATTCTATTGACTCATTGATAGTAAAACCATTATTAGAATCTTTCTTGTGAAATCCATGTTTTTAGTGGGTACATGCTCTTGTTTTAAACTCAATTAATAACACATATGGTTTTTTTATTTTTTAAATTAGATAAAATATTTAAAATTAAATGGGTGTGAATTATCTAATATTTTCTACTTTAATTTATTCTTACTGTTTTAATTACATAGTTTAGAAAACATTTACCTAAATGAATAGCCAAAATGAAAAATATAAGGAATCCTAATGAATGTTGAAAAACATTATAAAAATTAAATAATTTTATGTGGTGGAGATTTGGTTTGGGAAAAAATTCACAATAATACATTAGTTTCCAGTTTTATAAGAACATAAAGTAAGGTAGACATACCAATGGTGTTCATCTTTTGGTATTTACAAGAATGTCACTCATTCTATAATATCAAATTGAATTCAATATTCCCATTCCCCACAAGTATCATGATATATTTTTCCATAAAAACACATACAAAAATAATATCTAACATCCCTCCCCTAAACATATAATCCGTACATTGTTAATAATTTTAACCAAGGATTTTATTTGGTAAAAACCAAATGGAGTTTCCTAAAAATGGGGTAACATTATTCAACAATCACTTTTGTGTTATCAAAGAATTAAATCTTCATAATAAATTATTATATAATAAACTATGCATCCTCAATAAGCATATATTACTATATTTAAGGGTTTTATTTATACAATTACCCAAATTTCCATCAAATTTGTAATGAATTTTCCATTCTTATGTACGCAGAATATCTCATCATGAAACAATGCCGTTAATTGTTATTTTAACACCTCTCATGGATGATAATTTTCCTGAAAAAATTGTTTTTATATGATATATTTTCTATTTATGTAGATTTAATATTTTTTAAATTTTATATAACACATCGGGATTTTATTTTGGGTAAATACGATAACATTGTTTGTGGAAGTATAAAAAACTTCCTCCTCAAAGTGATGTAACTCATTCACAGACTACATAGAATGTATTAAATATTGTATTAAGTTAAAATATTTGACATAAAAGACCTATATACAATATTCATTAACTAAATAACTTTATTAAAATATATTATATCATTTTAAATACTACCATTTTAAAATACTAAAAGGTGAAAACATAATTCATGGACATGTGGACTACTTCCTCCTTGATGTGATGAGATTCATTTTACATAATAATAATTCTATATGAAAATATATATGATTAAATAAAACCGTATTTATGATATACTTTTCTTTATGGAAATAAAAAATTTAACTTTACTTCTTTCAATAATGATCATTGAATGATTGGAATGTTAGTCATGCGTACGTACGCCTTATCGTCTCCATGATTGTAATTTTGGTTTGTTTATCATAACCAACATTAAGGATTGTTTTAAAAAGAATGAATTATTTATAAATATTATAATTATGTCATAATTATTATAAAATATATGTTTATATAATAACGCATTTGACTATAGTAGACATACCAATTCATTTTTGACCAATGAACCAAATTATGTCAAAACACCCGATGTAACCATGATTATTTAAGTAGTTGTATACAAAATTGTAATAAGTTAAATTAATGTAATAATAAAATTGATAATGGTTCCCGAGAAGTTAAATAATTAATATATGTTTTTTATTGAGAATCATAAAGACATACATGACATGTCTGACTCAAGGTAAGGGATTCTTATATCAATTTTTGTTCTATGAGGCATAAACCATTTTCACAACATACTTTTTTTGTAGTGTATCTAGTACCATTTTTTATATAATATATCCTAAATCATTATATTTTGTTGTTATTTAATTTTTTACTTTTCATTATCTCGTCCATGTGGTTTTAATATGAAAATTACAAATTGGAAAAAGTAATATTATAGTCCCTCATTATTTTTGATTGATAACATTAACATAAAATAATTAATTTATCATAATAATTACTCATTAGAAATTTTAATCCATTTTATATCAATATTATTTTATAATGGATATGATTATTTTCTAAATTTTATACCACTTCACCATTGGTTGTTTCCTTTGAGTGTTATTTGATTAACATTTAAAATATACATAAATCAATATTCATTATTAAATACGAATATTTGATGATAAGAATATTTTTTATTAATTAAATAAATTATTAGATATATGAGGAATTTTTTTTACTGGTAAGAAAGGGTGGTTCTCAATTATACATATCCCCATGATTCATTGTTAGTCTCATAGAGAAAAATACTTTTCCTGATCAATGTAGTTTAGATTTTCTTAAGGATACATCTTGATGTTATAATGGTTCATATTCCAGATACATGACAAACAATATTAAAACATTTCCATAATTCATAATGCATATTATTTGTTATCCTGAGGAATTTAACCATGAAAAAATTCCAATGATGCATTAAATTTTTATAATATTGATTAAATATAATGAATTTTAGTTATTTACATCTCTATATTTTTTATGACTTAACCATTTATTTAAATTGAATTTTTTATCTTTTATTTAGCATTTTCATGTTGACTTATTCTCATTGATTAATATTACATTCAATATACATAACTGTTAATGAGAATTTTAGATCACCATTATTTTCATTCCTTTTCCTAGGCTATGAGGATGTGATCTTTGAATGATTTTTAAAGGATGCAGTTTGTTAGTGATTGTTATGTATATGATTTATTTTATGTTCCCTATGTAAAATGGGTGTCATATATGTATTTGGTTTCCAAAATTACTAAAATAATCACTCCTTAAGGATTGGAATCATGTATATATTCCAATGGAATAATGAAATGCAATGGCTCCTGGCTTCTGGGGTTAGGATGTAACATTTGGTATCATGGAATGTTTTGTTGAAACCTTGTAAAATACATATAAGAAATATTGATTATGTATCATATCCTTATTATAAAAATTGATCATAATTAGAGAACAACATTACAATGAAACCTTTTTATTATTTTGATATTCAATACACATTAATATTTTAATTTATTTTATGTATCTCACTTGTTTTCGGATTATACATTATGTTATATAGTGTTATGATCTAGTCTAGTGTATCCTATTTTTTAGAAATTGTTCCATGAATGGATAATGGAATCAATACCCAAAACTAATGTAGATGTTACCCTAAGGATAAATACAATATTTTTATTCTTATAAATGATAAGATTCTGAATATATTGGTAAAGATTAATCAATTTATGATAGATAACCTTTCTGTGATAGAGAATGTTATTCCAAAATGAGATTTGATGATGTTTTATCACTTCATGCAACATTGGTCCCCATAATTTAGTGGGACTAATGATCCAATGATGGTATACCAATGGATCCTATCTTTAGGGTGGATATGTGTGGAATTTTTATGTGGGGAAAAGTAAAAGATAACAATTTCATAATATTTTCTCAATGAATATGTGAGACAATGGTGGTCCTTGATCCACCATATTAGGGATAATGATTAAATAAAACTCATTGAATGGAAAGAGTTTAAGGAAACATTCATCGATAAATATTTCTATCTTGATAAAAAAAATGAGTTGAATATAATTTTCATTAGATAAAATAAAAATGGGGAAGAAATTGTTGTGGTGTATGAAGAAACCTTTTCAAGGTTAGAATGTTATGCTACAAATCTCATACCCAAAATAGAATGTAATATTTTCAATTTATTTGATAGAAATAATCCATCTCTTTAAATGGTGATAGCGCCTCAAAAATTTCTTCTTTTGATTAATATTTTTACAAACTATCATGATATATACTTAATTCTCCAAGTATTATGGCTTCAAAAAGAAGAAAGAGTAGAATAGGAAAATAAAGAAACATATGGATAAAGTGAAGAAGGGAATGAGGGATTTTCTCACATGTAAAAACAATAGAAATAACTTCCCAAGTAAATTAAAAAAACAGAATGAGATTTTGTTATAATTTTGTAGATATGGGTCACTATGAATTAGAATTAAAATAAACGAATAAAAAGTATATTATTCAGTGATACAACTACATGTAGATGGGGAACAATGAAAATTATTTCCCTAAGAATAAATATAATATACCTCATAATAATCTAAGGGGTAAAATTCAACCATATTCTATTAATAGAGTTGAAGTAGACTGATTAAATTTCTCATGTAATGGGATCTTCTAATAATTATGTGACATTATGTTATTAATGATATTGTGTTTATAAGTATTATGGAATTTATAATGATTTTAATATAACATTATTTAATTAAGGATTTAGAATATTCTATATATTGGTATTGATAAACAAGAAATGTGATTTAGTAGCAAGGTGAACAATTTTGAAAAGATAGGGTTGATGGAAAGATAAGCCTTACATTGTGCCTAATGTTGAGGTAACTAAATTTTACCAAATTTATTATCCATATGTATTATATAAATTAGGTACTACTAACTATGTTGGAAATAATTCTAAAGTTTTGGATGATAATATTTATTAATTTTTAACCATTTATTAAATAGTTTAATTTGATCATTATATAGGGTTTTAGATTTTAATTTATTACATCACTATATGATGCATCTTATAATAAGAGATGATGTTTAAATAGTTCAAGGCATACTAAAATTAAAATATTGTGTTTATAGATATGTATATTTACTTATATTAATAGTGATTTAAATAAATTATGAACTCTTATAAAAGAGTCCTTAAAAAATGTTGTCTTATTATCATCATTTTTTATGATATCAATGACCTTTATTCACACCTTAGGTTTATGATATTGTAGAAAAAAAACATTCTTATGAAAAATTTGCTTATCACTCTCAATTAGAACATGATGGTTATATTTGACTTAGACTTCTAGGTTTTCACTAATGATCTCCTTATTGAATGAATATCTTCGTGGGGACAGTATAATTTTACATTCCCTATTATTAATAATATGAGTAACTAACCTTATTTACTAAGTAGGGTTTCCAAAAATAGTAATTTAAATTCCTAACCTTTAATTAGTGAGATCATGTATAAATTTTGAGGAAGCTATTTAATTAAGGTGTGAAGAATATAAAACATCCTAGAATTTAAAATATTTTCACATTATAAAAAATTATAATTTTTTTATAGATTTCTTTATACCCAAAACCATGTTAAGAATATAGTAAACAAAATACCGAGTCATCTTGTATTACACACAATTATATGTTCTACGACATTTTAATTGCATGCCTATTTGAAAAATAAATGTTTACAAATTAATAAAATTAATTTTTCAAAATAAAAATAATTTTTGATTTTTAAATTTAAAAATTATTTTAGGGTTAATTTTTGATATTTTTATAAGAAGTTTCATTTTTAATGAATAGTTAAAAATTAATCATTTTAACTGAAAAAATACTTATCATTTAAATAATTATTACTGATAATTTTTATTTTAATTTTTTTATGTCAGAATAGGTAAATTATATATCTATTAATCCAATTTAGGTTATTGGAATATTTTTTATATATAATTTATTTAGAATAACATAATGAGCTATTAAAGATTCTCACATTAAAGCCTCTCTTTCTGGCCATGATTGTGAGATTAATATTTAATATAATTTTTACACATTAATAAATTAAATTTAAAAATAAGGATATATATGTGTTTAATTACTATAAAACTTATAGTCTAATAAGACTAAATTATTTTTTGAATAGAAGGATTAGTGAAAGTAGTTAAAATTAATTACATCAATTATGGTAAAATTATGATTAATAAGGGAAAAAAACAAAATCTTAAGAACCAAAATGAACTAGACATTTTTCCAATAGCCATTGGATGGAAATAGTTCGACCATATCCCCTATTAGTTCTAATTTTATGAGTTAGTGTGACACTATTCCATGAATTTTACCTTATAATATGTTATGTAAGGTAAAAATTTAAAAAAGGATATTTCCTTACCTTTAACATTTATAAAGACATGATATGTGGAAAAAAAATTATATTTTTGGCTATAAATTTCATTTTCAAAGATAACTCAGTTTTTTATCATAATTATTTATCAGTAATTTATAGTAACATTAAACGATTAACAGAAACTCATGCATAGAATAGTTGGTTAATAATTAACTAAAATAAATGATACTATAAATCTCAAATGTAAAGTAAACAGATTATATTATTATATAAAATTATACTTGTATATTAATATATCATGCTACACATCTTTGAAATTAATTTGTTTTAATTCCATCTTTTTCTTGAAATGATTAAATTTACATTCCTAAAATAATATGAAAATTGGCATTAATGGTATAATAAATGATATTTTATTAAAAATAAATAAAATTTATAAAAAACATATATTCCAAATAATTGATATATAATGTTAATAATGATAAAATATTGTATATTAATGGACCAATTAATCTTTTACAACTAAAATAATGACCTATAAATACTAAAAAAATTGTTATCATTCTTTGGGTGAAAAGAAGTGTTTTTTGCGCATTACAGTCACTTGTTTTAAAATTAATTTCAATCAAATATTAGTTTCTTATTTTACAAATTATATATAATATTTATAAATCAGCTTTTATAAATTTTAAAGTAATTATAACATTAATTTATTCTTATTGGTTGAATTACATTGGTTGGAAAACTAGTTACCTAAATGAGAAACAAAAATGAAAAATATAATGAAACCTAAAGACTAAGGAACAAAATTATAAAAATGCACTTATTTTTGTGTGATAGAAATTTTGGTAGATAATAAATTTAATTTAATCCATTATTTTTTTCATTTTGGAATCACATGAGGTAATAGAGAGATCCAAGTACCTTTTACATATTATTATTTACAATAATGCCACTCTTCCTCCACTATAAAAACGAATTCATGCATCCCCTTATTCACACCTCTCAAGCCACTTTGGTGAGTAAAACGTATGAAAAAATAATCTGAAAACATCCAACCCCTTAACCTATAATCCTTTCTTTGGGAATAAAGCAATCATATTATGTCAATTAGGGAACACTAAAAGGAGTTACCTCTAAAGAGGTAACACTATACAAGGATAGATTTTGGGTTATTTGACTCATAAGACATTAAATTATTCATATTCCATGAAAATATAATAAAACAAGTTTTCCCAATAAAATAATATGTTTTCATTTTAATGGTTTTACCTAAAATTACCCACACTTCAATCAATTAGGTAATAAATATTTCATTTTTGTTTGGGGAAGACCACCGTCTCGCGAAATGATATCATTTTTTTTTCATTTACCACCTCTCATGGTTGTGGAAATGAAGTAAAAATGATTTTATATTATATATATCATATATATTGTCACGACCAATCCCCCGGGACCCATTTCATGACTAACCCAATCCCACCTTCCATAGGCCAGGGGCTGGCGACTAGCAGCAAAGGCGTAACTCCCTAAAAATAGGGAAGGCATTGCCTTTATAAAACATAAAAACACTCAACCAGAGAACAAGCTGAAGAAAACACTAAGTAAAGTAGTATAATAAGAATGATGAAAGTAAAAAGGGGTTAGAAATACAAGACCAAAAGAATGGTACAACTATAACTGAAAGAAAGTACAACTGAAAAGACAAATAGCTGAATAGTGATGCAGCTCCTGGATCATCCTCTGGGTTCCTACATAAAGGGTATGTACATATGTCCTCTTCAGCACTCCGCATCTATCGATCTTCTCCATGTGCCATCACGCCGAGTGTCCACCTCTATGTACCGCCCAGTCCTCGTACACTCTGCCTCGGTCAGCACTGTCTCTTGACTGCATCCATCACAACGTGGTGCAGGCATAGCCCGTGAAGGAGTGAGTATAAAGATACTCAGTAGGGACCCCAAAACCCTCAATATCTCACTAAATCCAAAAAGGATAAATCAAAAATAATGATCTCAACAGATAACCTTTACTTAGGTATATGACCATACATATACATAAGTTATCAAGTAACCCATCTCAATCATGTGGAAAACACAAAGGTTATTGACTCATCTCAAACCAAGATTTTTATTCATGATGTTGAAACCAAAGCTGTTGGAGAACTCCTCCTCTGTCGAGTACAGTGGGCCTGCCACTACAACCAAGTGCTTCCCACTAACATTGTACTGTTGAAGTACTCCACCTGTCCAGTACTGTGGGTCTGCTGCTATAACCAAGCGCTTCCCACCATGGGTTTGTCACTATAACCAAGTGAACCCCCTCATAGCCTACAGAGGTACTCCATCTGTGGAGTACTTCGGGAATGCCGCTACAACCAAGCACTCCTCCGCTGTGGGTCTGATTTTACAACCAAGGGCACCCCACTGGGCCATCCGAATCACTCCGAGTCGATCGATCAGCAGTCTTCAAGTCTGATCCGGCTACTAGGTCTTTGCAATCTTCTCGATCATCACTAGGAGGGTCCGCTCCACGAGCCCCAAGATGATACTCCAAGTGTCACAAAGTATCACATAGAAGTATCACTATGGACCGCCTCGTCAAAGGGGTCTCAACACAACAGATGGCTCCTCAATAGGACGCCCGGTCTGTGAGTTATTAGAATTTTTGTCCCGGGGGCCCGGTTGGTTTCGTGTACGAACCAACCCGACCGTAACACAACTATACCCTGAACTCCCATGGGGTGTACTCAAAGATACCGTTTCTCAATGAGATTACGAGCGCCGCTGACGATTCGTCAAAAAGACATCCGATCTGAGAGTTATTGGCTTTTCCATTCTAGGGGCCCAGTTGGTTTTTAAACTAAAACCAACACGACCCTACTCCAACTGCATCCAAAACTCAAGTGGAGTATGAAAAAATAACCTTCTCATTATAAGGAATACAATGTAATTGATGGAACATAAATCGTAAATCTGTTCCTTATGTTATAAGTGTTTCCACTCCGAGGGCCCGGTTGGTTTGAGGTTCGATCCAACCCTACCGTACCCAAACATTACCAAAACCTTGAGTATAATATACCGAAATGACCCTCTCGATCCGAGAAATTCTACGCAACTGACGATGTGGTGATCGTAGGTCCGTAGATCATGTTATGGAAATTAACCTTAAACGGTCCAAAAAGGGGGTTTTGGGACCGGTCCGACCCGGCCCAACCCACCCTGGGTCAGCCCGACGCGGGTCCGGGTCTGGCCCGGTAGGTTGTGGCCCGACACAGCAGGCACGGCCCAGCCCGAGTGGCGCGCCCCAGCCCAGTCGGGGGGGTGGCTCGGCCAGCTGGCGTGGCTTAATTTCGCACCTCTTGAATTTTACGGAACGACAAAGCCGTTCCAGTTTTCTTCCACCACAGCGGCTGACTGTTCCGGCGGCGCGTCGCCACCTCCTTCTGCGGACCACCGAACACGCTCCGGTTGTCCGTTTCTCCAAACGATTGTGACTAGGATTTTCTCAGGACCTGAACTCCCCTATGAAATCTCCAAATCGCTGTTGTGGTCCCGTTTCGTCGTCGCCCGTCAATCCTCACATCAAGAACGATACGACGATGGGTCCGGACTTGTTTGTTAGTCCGTACCCACCAAGTTACTGGGTCAAATAATCATCCAACCAATTAAACGCCCAAGCTCTAAGGTATAAATCACATATATAAAAATATAAAAAATCCCCCTACCTCGATTATTGACGTTTCATGACATCGAGCCGTGGCAGATGAGCATCACAGTAGATGGCGTTGCAATGAATGGTGTCGCGGAGAACGGACATCGATTATATGGATGTCGACGTGCGTCCGAAGAGGAAGTGGAATCTCCTCTCTTTTCGTGAAGATAAGAAAAAAAGGCACATCGCCGTTCTTTGTGGAAATGGCGTTCTTCGTCGAAGAGGGCGTCATTCTCCGTGTCGTGGAGAGTTCTTCGCTGAGAGAAAATGATGTTCTATGAGGAATAATGATGCTCCACCAATTTTCCAAAGGTTCCCCCACCAAACATATTTTCTATACAAATATTTTAATAGCCTTCTTCAATTTTAATAAATTTCCATGCAATTCAAACTAATTCAAAAAAACAGTTGTGCCCATTAATTAATAGGGATATTAATTAATTGTGTTGGCAAACTTAATAAGTGGGAGGTGGAGAGGCTCTTCATATTAAATGAGGAGAGTTGTCGAAGAATTAAAAGCAAGGGAGTCAAATGGGGGGTTTCAAGGGTGTTCAAAAGTTGGGGGTTCATGTGGGCCCCACCTCACAAATATCTTATCATGGGAGGTTATGTGGGTGTGGGCCCCACCAATAACTTCCACCATGTAGGATTTGACCAACTCAAAATAAAATTGTGTGAAACACAATTTTTTATTTAATTTTAAACTAAACTCCAAAATAAAACATCAATCCCGCATAAAACGCAACTATGATAATGGTCCCCTTAAGAAATTACCGGTGCTGCGAGTACATCGGTGCCCTCATATTTCAATTCCGAGCACCGGTTCAAAAGATAGAAAAACATGCACGTACGTTTACTGAACATACTAGAACAAAACTTCAGAAATTGATTCTGGGCACACCGGGCCACGGAATCAGGAGCCATCTGTAACACCCCGACCCTAGTTACCCAGAGTCGGTGCATTACTACATAACATTGGCATGATCACAAGAAAGATCAAATCTTGAAATACCGATTGGTTTAGTAGCCTTGGAAACACCAGATATATTCATAAGTCTTACATTACTTCATAAAATGAAAAACTACTACAACAACATAATGTCTCCACAGTCCACACTATTATCCCCTCACAATATCCCTGCAGGTCATTCATAATTTACTTCTTCACTTCCTGGGAAAATTAAAACATGGAAAAGGGGTGAGTTCAAATGCCCAGTAAGGATAACAATATAGCGGAAACTTTCATAAATAAGAATAAACATTTAAGGCAATGTATAACTAAAACAAAAGCCTTTTAAACTTGAACATCAACATAATATGGGAAAAGTAAAATGAAATAATGCCATTTACTCATTCACATGGATATTCTACTAATCGAATAATCACATGCAAAATCACTAACCACTTTCATAATGTTGGAATGCATAATGCCAGACTATCATAACCACGTAGTCAAGGCCTCGTGCCAAGACCACAAATAAGATTTTGTCAAGGCCTCATGCCAAGACACTAGTTTGTCTCATGAGACCTACCGATGCATCGAGGAGCTATAGCGGGCTCCACCCGTCACATATTAAGTCCAATGCATTCCCATATGAAAAGGTTTAAACATAACATAAACATTCGTATTAAAACTAGCATACGAAAGGTCAATAATTTCACCATAAACCATGAATGGTATAAAATAGCACATCCACATTCAAACATATCACAAAACCTTCAATACAATATATAAGTTTTGTATTATAATAAATCAACTTCAAATAAGCGTAAAATCCATCAAAGGATGTTGACATAGATGAAATCAAAACACTTTTTAGAGAAATATCTCTTTCTATTTTTGAAATCATTTAAAAGCCATATAAAACAAAACATTTTCTTGAAAATATTCTTATAATCTTGTAAGGAATGCTTTGAAGATTTTATAACGGCGGAAAATAACCGCACCCGCTGTATAAGTTAAAAAGAAATTCTTACCTCAATTTTGTCGAAAAGGTTAAAAAGGACCTTGTTTTGAAAACGACGGAAAGATTCCTCTTATAAAAATTCAAAAAGGGTATAAATGACTTTAACCCATATTCTTATCAATAATAAAAATGTTTTGAAATACATTTTGAAGAAACATGGATGTGGATGATAACGAGGTCCCAATAGATAATTATGTATAAACAACCTTGGATAATGAAGAGGTTGTGAAGTAAACCCTTACCTTGTACTTTTCCTTGGTTGGGGTAGGTTAACCTCCTGTATAATGGTGAAATAGTTGTTATTAAATTATACAAGAATCATATACATTCATATGATATCATATATGATCTTTTAACATTGCTTTGTTAACAATATCTTAGATTTATCGTTGTTTCGGGTGTTAACTTACCCGTTTTCTTATATGTTTTGTTACGTAAGTCATGTTTTTCATGGATATGTTGTATCTTATTCATAACCAGAATGATATCATGTCCTTAAACATTATTTTTAAATCATTAAATGATAATTATACTTGAATGGATACGATGGAGAATGAATCTCATCGCGTTCGTGGAGACGGTAGTCCGTACGTACGCACGAGCGACAATATCATTTTTTTGATATTAAAATAATATATAATTGGATAGTATATCATATATACAGAATAATTATCATGTTATATTTATTATTTACATGAATTACATATCATTATTATACCCATATAAATAATAATATATTGAATAACAATTACACCACGACGTGGAGACGGTAAGCCGTACGTACGCACGTATGGTGACATGTCATTCAAATGATGGGTAGAATACTGAATATGGTTGTTACATATTTATAATAACATCACAGTATATAGAATATACAGGAGTTATAATTTTATAATTGAAATAATAAACAAAGAGGGAGTGGAAGAAGAAAGAAGCATGAAAGAGGGTGATGAAAATGTTACCTCTTCTTCGGGTTCTTCCTTTTGATTTGATCAAAAGGACTCCTTAGGATGGCTTTATGACTAAATTAAAGCTTCTAGGATGAATGGAGAGAAGTTGGGAGAGTATTTGGGCAGAGGTTGGCCGAACCAAAAGGCTTGAAAGTGTGAATAAGGTGGTAGAGGTGGGGGCCTTTTATAAGAGGAGAGGAGGGGCTCTTTTGGAAAGATTGAAATGTTACATTATTATACAATGATTTTCGGATTATAAAGGTCCCAAACTTATATAATTCGTGTATAAGGTTATAAGGGTTCGAAATATTTTCATCCAATAGGCTTTGGACAAGTGTATGCCTTGGATTTTGCATTATCTTCTCATTTTATTTAAATCGTTAAATAATGAGGTCATCGCCGCATCATAATGATGTCATAAATAATTTAATTTATATAATGTCTAAAAATTATAAAAAAACTACTATGATGTAGGAAATCTTTTTATCTTTCTAATTAATATTTATAATAAAAATTTGGACTTGTGTAACCCCACTTAAAAACTATTTTAGTAAAACAACTCATGTTTGTGTCAATTTAATTTTAACATTAAATAAATATATATTAATGTCATTTTCCAACTAAAGTGGCTCCATGGGGTCCCCAAGTTGACCCATGGGTTGTCTTGGTCGGCCATGACTCATCCAATAGGAGTAGGAAAAGTTTCATGCTCATCTCATATTATTAAAACATTATTTGTACCTTAAACTACACTAATTACCTCTAATCGCGATTAAGAACTTAAAAGTTACTATTCACCAAAAATTTATTTTAATCTCATTGAACCACATTTTACTTATTAATGAAAACCATGTATGTCGGATTTTTGAAAATCAAATCAAAGAAGTGGTAATATTTCATTTAAATGAAAAATCAGTTATTTAACTACCACTTAGTGGTTTCACTATTCATCAAAAATTGAAGTTTTTCAGAATAAAGCCAAAATTTCACCCTAAGCTATAATTGATATTCCGAATTCAAAAATGAAGTCTATTTTGATAAATAAAATTTATAAAATTTCAAAAAGTAGGTATTACTATTCACAACGGCTAGCTTAATCAGTTGTGGTGTGTGTTAGAGCACGAGGTTGCGTACAACACACCCTATTGCATTATTCGAAGGGAAACGTACCGTGGAAGCTTGGGGTGTTACACCATCAAAAACTCGGGACTCGTAAAATTCCAAATAAATTATGAAAAAAATTTCTTTGAAATTTCCGAGTCTTTAAATTACTCCCACATCATGGCTTTACATCCCTATTAAGCTACAACACACGCTTGGGGAACAAAAGGGGTAGTGAGCACGCATCTCGGCCTCAGTTGTGATATGTGAATGACGTCATGCACCGGGTGCAACTGAGGAGGAAGGGCTAGGCTGTAAGACACCTCGCCTACTCTAATAAGGACCTAGAAAGGTCTGATGAAATGCGGATGTAACTTGTCACCTCGACCAAAACTCCGTAGACCTCGTCGAATTGAGGCCCGTAAGAAAACATGGTTTCCATCCTTGAACTCCAGTGGTCTCCATCTCCTATTAGCGTAGGACTTATGTCTACTATGTGCAGTCTTCATCCACTCCTGGATGATATGCACCTTCTCCAACATAGCCTACACAATCTCTGGTCCTACAAGAGCTGCTAAGATTTCTTCTTTTCCGAAAAGATAAATTTGGTCTCATCCTCTGGATGAACCACGTTCTTTGCCTAATACAGTAAATCCTGACATGAATGGTACAATTAATGTCTTGGATGATGTCGTAAGGCCTCGATGCTTCTACCAAGTGATCCAACCGTTACTCTCACCTCCGAGGGTTGAGTCACACTATAGGCATCAGTGTGTGGTCATTGTGTCTTCTCCAGTAGGTAACTAAAAAGTGAGGGTCAATTCAATAGTTTTAACCGGAACCTCTTAGTATCAACCATATAAAAAGGATAGTGAAGTACAAATCACAAAGATAAGTGTCTATTATTACTCTAGATCAAATTAAAAATACACATAACAACCACAAACAACAACAAAATGGAATTTAGAAGCACCAAGAACAAAGGTCACCATGCCTGGAACAAGTCCTCCTCTTATCCACCGGCTTCTGGAGATCCATAGTCATATGATTTAGTTTCCTGAAACTGTTCTCTCCCATATCCACCCATTCCCTACGGTCGGGGTGGACCTCCTGGTGGTGGTGGTGGCAACACCTCGAAGCGTCGTCCACCTCCAACTGCATTACCAGCTCCTATTCCATGGTCTCTTGCTCCTTGAAGTCTGCCTCGATCGAATATATGCCTCTACCTGAGAGGTCCTTCGTCTATCTGCTTATCATCTATGTGGCGGGTCGGACAGTCATGTGCCATGTGACCAAGCCCGCCGCAGGAGTAACTCTGTTCGCTCCTGGTAAGTCATTCTCCACCCCGGGTGCCTCTCACACACGATCCTGAGTCATGCAGTTGACTACCTGTGGGTCTGGTTCTCTTGGACCTCTGCGTCATCTGTCTACTGCCAACTTCAGAAGACTCCACTGCATGTCGACTAGTGGTAGGTCTCGCTACTGGAGTTTTCTCAGCAAGGTAACTATCCACTAGGAGGGATCTCTCTAACACCCCTGTCTGCGTTGGGATGCTGTGAGAAATAACTGAAGCTCTAATATCTCATCTGATCCACTGATCGAAGGTCTGGACCCTAAAGAATGGGTCACGTACCATATCTGTAGAGTAGAGTGAGAGGTCTGTGAACCTCACTGAGTACTATTCCACCATCATGCTACCCTACTATATATGCAGTAGCTCCTGTATACGCACAGCTCGAAAGGTGGCTTGTACAAACTCCACCCGGAATAGGCTCTCGATGTCTGCCCATATAAGTGTCGCCTCATCGTGCATCTAGAGCATCAGGCCCCACCATCTGCCTGCTGATACCTGAAGGAGGCTGGAAGCAAGGATTTCCATAAATTCAGCTGGTGTCCCTTCCAGTCTAAATACTCTCGCCATAGCCTCCATCCAATCCTCACCCAATTGTGGGTCCATCTCTCCCCAGAACCTGGGTGGCCTCTGGCACTGGAACTCATGCAGCACGCTCAAGCGGCGTGCACTCTCTTCTGTTGCGGCTGGTGGCATCGGTGGCCCAATGGGTGGTAGTACGGCTGGTGCCTCCACTGGTTCCTCAACTAGAAGAGGGCCCTGTACTGAGGCCTCTTCGCTCAACGGGCTATCAGTACATACAACTCTCGGGGCTCTAGCTGGTCTTCTGTGGGGAGGCATCCTGAATGAAACAGACGTGACACGGTCAAAAGACTATATCCAGCGAGCTAACCCGGTTTAACCTGGCCTAAATGAAATTTTATTTAAACACACACGCAATCAGTGCTTTCGTGCACTAAGTCGAAAATCAGAAGTCAAGGTCCTGGTGTATGGATACGTCGGTCGCCTGCCCCAAAACTGGACTCCCTGAACTGAAGACCACACTTAGTACCCTTAAAACTATTGCTTCACATAAAAGAATGATCAGAGTCCTAATTTCTACGGTATAAATGACATCCTCTTATACCAATTTTTCACGACCTATCCCTCGGGGCCCGTATCATGACTACCCCAAACCCGCCTTCCATAGGCCAGGGGCTGGCGACTAGCACCAGAGCCGTAACTCTATAAAAACTGTGTAGGCATTGCCTTTATAAAACATAAACACACTCAACCAGAGAACAAGCGGATGCAAACAATAAGTAAATAAGTATTACAAGTGTGCTAAAAGTACAAAGGGTCCGGAAATAAAATCCCAACAGAAAGGTGCAGCTACAACTGAAAGAAAGTACAACTGAAAAGCCAAACATTTGAATAGTGAAGCAGCTCATGGATCGTCCTTCGGGTTCCTACCTGAAGGGTAGGTACAGATTTCCTCCTCAGCACTCCGCGTCTATCGGTCTTCTTTGTGTGCCGTCACGCTGAGTGTCCACCTCCGGGTACCGTCCAGTCCTCGTAGACTCTACCTCGGTTAGTGATGTCCGTCGACTGCATCCAACACAACGAGGTGCGAGCATAGCCCGTGCAGGGGTGAGTATAATGATACTAGGTAGGGACCCCGAGACCCTCAAGGTATCACTAAATCCAACAAGGATAAACTACAAAGAAAGATCTCAACAGATAACATTTACTTAGGTATATGCTCATACATACACCTAAGTTATCAAGTAACCCATCTCAATCATGAGGAAAAACAAAAAGGTCATTGACTAAGCTCAAACCAGGATTTTTATTCACGATATCGAAACCATAACTGCTCAAGAACTCCTCATATGTCGAATACAGTAGGCCAACCGCTAAAACCAAGTGCTTCCCACAATCCTTGGACTGCTAAATTACTCCACCTGTTGAGTACTGTGGGCCTGCTGCTACAACCAAGCGCTTCCCACCATGGGTCTGCCGCTACAACCAAATGCACCCCCTCATAGACTATAGAGGTACTCCTTCTATCGAGTACTGTGGGTCTTCCACTACAACCAAGTGCTCCCCTATCATGGGTTGGATGCTACAACAATGCGCACCCCACTGGGCCAACCGAATCACTCCGAGTCGATCAATCAGCAGTCGTCAAGTCTCAGCCAGCTACTAGGACTCTGTAATATGCTCTCTCATCGCCAGGAGGGTCTTCTCCACAAGCCTCAAACCAATACTCCATGTGTCCCGAAGTCTCACGTAGAAGTTTAACTAAGTACTGCCTCATCAACGGAGTCTCAATGCAATAGACAGTGCATTAATCAGATGCTTGGTCTGTGAGTTATGACCCTTTTTGTCCCGGGGACCAGTTGGTTTCGTGTACGAACCAACCTGACCGTAAGACAACTATACCCAGAACTCCCATGGGGTGTACTCAAAGGGACCGTTTCCCAATGACATTACCACTGCCACTGACGATTCGTCAAACGGAAGTCCGGTCTGAGAGTTATTGGATTTTCCGTTCCAGGGGCCCGGTTGGATTTTAAGCTAAAACCAGCCCGACCATACTCCAACTGCGTCCAAACCTCAAGTGGTGTATTCCAAAAGAACATTCTCTTCAAAAAGAATCCAACGTAATTGAAGGAACGTCAATCGTACATCCGGTCCGTATGTTATAAGTGTTTCCACTCCGAGAGCCCGGTTGGTTTCGGGTTCGAACCCGCCCGGCTCTACCCAAACTTCGCCAAAAACCTTGAGTGTAATATACCGAAATGACCGTTTCGATCCAAGAATTCTACGCAACTGAAGTTGCATAGATCGGAGGTCTGTATCTCATCTTATGGAAATTAACCATAAACGGTCTGAAAAGGGAGTTGTGGGCCCGGTCTGACATCGAACAACCCACCCTGGGTCAGCCCGAACCAGGTCGACCCGACCTGGGTCCGGGTCCAGCCCGGTATGGCGCAGCCCGAACCGGCTCGCGTGGCCCGGCCCGGCTGGCTCAGCCAGCTGGCGCAGCTTAATGTCGGGCCTCTAGAATTTTTCGGAATGGTAAAGTCGTTCCATTTTTCTTTCGACGCCACGGCTCACCCACGGTGGACTATTCCTGCGGTGCGCCACCACCGCCTTCTGCAGACCACCGGACACACTCTGGTAGTCTGTTTCACCCACTAATTGTGCCTAGGATCTTCTCTGGACCCGAACTCCACTGCGAAAGCTCCAAATCGCTGTTGTGGTCATGTTTCATCGTCGCCCTTCAAACTTCGCAACAAGAACGATACAAAGATAGGTTCAGACTTTTTTATTAGTCCGTACCCACCATGTTTGTGGTTCAAATTATCATCCAACCAATGAAACTCCCAAGATCAAGGGTATAAATCAGATATATATAAATATACAAAATCCCCCTACCTCGATAATTGACGTCGCACGTCGTCAAGAAGTGGAAGACGAGCGTCGCGGTATATGGCATCTCAAAGAACGGCATTGTGGAGAATGGACGTCGATTTTGTGGACGTCGGGGTGCGTCTGAAGAGGTAGTGGTGTCTCCTCTCCTATCGTGGAGAAAAGAATAGAAGTCACATTGTCATTTTTCGTGGAAATGGTGTTTTTCATCGAAGAGGGCATTGTTCTCCGTGCTACGGAGTGTTCTTTGCCGAGAGAGATCGATGTTCTATGAGGAAAAACGAAGCTCCACCAATTTTCCAGAGGTTCCCCCACCAAACAAATTTTCTTTGAAAATATGTTAATAGTTCTCGTCAATTTTAAAGAATTTCCAACTAATTCAATCTAATTCAAAAAAACGAGTTGTACCATTTAATTAATAGGAATATTAATTAACTGAGTTGGAAAACATAATGATAGGGTGGTGGAGAGGCTCCTCATATTAAATGAGGAGAGTTGTCAAAGAATTAAAAGCAAGGGAGTTAAAAGTGGGGTTTCAAGGGTGTTGAAAAGATGGGGGTTCATGTGGGTCTCAACACACAAATATCCTCTCAGGGTAGGTTATGTGGGTGTGGGACACACTAACAACCTCCCCCTTATATGATATAACCCACTCAAAATAAAATTGTGTGCAACACAATTTTATTTATTTAATTTCAGATAAAACTCCAAAATAAATCTTCAAACCTACATAAAATGTAACCGTGGTAAAGGTCCCCTAAAGAAATTACCGGCATTGTGAATTCATCAGTTCCCTTGGATTTTAATTCCGAGCATCGGTTCAAATGATAGAAAACCCCACACGTACGTTTACAGAACGTACTAGAACAAAACATCAGAAATTGATTCCGGGCACACCGGGCCTCAGAATCAGGCGTCGTCAAAAACTGCGAACTTGTAAAATTCAAAATAAATTAAGGAAACATTTTCCTTGAAAAATCCGGGTCATTAACTACATATAATATTAATTATTAATTATTTATTATATATCAAATTCTTTCATGATTACTATTTTGTGTAAATATGATAACATTGTTTGTGGACGTGTGGACTAATACCTCCTCTAAGTGATGTGATACATTCACAAATTATATATAATTTATTAAATATGGGTTTAAATTAAAAATATTGTTCATGAAATTAATTTATATAATATTCATGACCAGATTATATTTCTATAAATATAATATATCTTTTTCATTATTACCATTTTCACACACAAAAAAGTTATAACGTCATTCATTGATGTGTGGACTATTGCCTTCTCAACGTGATGCGATTACTTTTACATCTCAAGAATACTATATATTAGTATATAGGACTATTTAAAATTTTATTTTTAATGTAATTATAATTATGTAAATATGAAATTCCACTTACATTTTTTTGACAATGATCATTGAAAATTGAGAATGTTACTCATGTCTACTTACGACCTACCATCTCCAGGATTATAATGTTTGTTATCTTTTAATATCCACCATCCTTGATTACATTTAAAAGATTAATTTATTTATAAATATTATATTTAATTAATAATTATTATTTTGGATATGTTTATTTAATGACCCCTTTGACTATAGTTAACCTACCAATGTTTTGTTTGACACGTGAACCGAATTTTTTGAAAACAACACACGTAAAATTTATTTCATAAGTAGCTATATAAAACATTGTAATAAGATAAATAAAATTAATAATAAAATTGAAAAATATTCTCAAGAATGAAAATAATGAAAATAATTTTATTATTTAGTAAAATAATGACACATATGATAAGTCATTTTCTAGGTAAGAGATTCTTATCTCACCTCTCATCCCATGAGGCGTACATCATTTTATCGACCTACTTAATTTCTTTGGGGTATCTACTGCCCATTGTAATATATTATATCATGAATACATTTATCCTTATGGTATTTAATGTTTTATTTTAACTATCTCATCCATGGGAGTTTAACAGAAAAATTAACTTCTAGCAAAAGTTATCTTACAATCCTACATTCTTTTTAGATTGTTTACTTTCTCTTAAATCAATTACCTTCTCCTAATCATTATTCTTTGTTAATTCTTCTTCATTATGATATACATATTCTCATATAATGGTTATTATTATCTCCTAAATTTTATACCAATTTTATATAAATTTTTTACTTTGAATTTTATATTATTATATTTGAAATATTGATAAATCCTTATCATTTTTTCAATATAGATATTTGATGATAAACCAAATTATATAGTAATTATGTTGATTATTTGAAATATGGGTAATTATTTGGACATGAATACACAGGTGGATCTAGGTTATATATATCCCCTCGATGCATCGGTATTATCATGTGATGAATCATTAGGCCAAATCAGAGTATTTTAAATGTTATTAAGAATCTATCTTGATTGTATAGTAGTCCAAGTACCAGATACACAATTTCGAATATTAAAGAATTTTCTTCATTAAGAATTATTTTCCAATATTATCCAAAGTATTTTCACTATGATTAAGAATATATATGAATTACATTTTAATAGTATTGTTAAATGTCTAGGGTTTTAGTTATTTATATTGGCATATTATTTATATATTATTGAGTTATAAAAATTGTGTGTGTTCTCAATTATTTTCTTTTTCCATGTTTATTTATTATGAATGATTCATGATAGGTTACTCTATACATAAACCTTACTAAAAATTTGATATCACCCTTGTTTTATTTCCTTTCCCCATGTTTTAAAGAATTGATCTTTGAATGTGTTTTAAAGGATTCATTTTATTAGAATTTTTTATATGTTGCTCTTTACTTTATTTTCGGAATGTAAAATGGGTATCATGTATGTTCTGGGTATCCAAAACTACTAAATTGATTGGTCCTTTGGTATTCAAATCATGTATCAATTATAATTTAATAATTTAATACTCTAACTCTAGGATTTTGGGGTTAAGAAATTATAATATCAGATCTCTATAGATATTCAAAGTATATATTTGGAAAGCAAAGAGGTATAGAAGACTTCATACCATTCCCAAATGGTTTTATAACTATCTATACATGAGGAAATAAAGGAGATCCAAATGGATTATTTGGTTCATAAAATGTAGTTGATATTAACCAAGGAAGGGAAATTCATGAATTCAAAATTGACAGATTTTGATTCATTTGATTTGGAACTTGGACCTGTATTCCATAAGCACCAGATATTAATAAGTATCTATGAGATAAACCGAAAAGATAATCATTTTTCATCCACAATGGAAGAACCATAATGTAATAAGATCATCGATAATAGTTCTTGAGGTATGACATGAAGAAGGAAAATATATAATTCACATAATATTTATTTTTATAAAATAATGTTAATGTAGAAAATCAAATTTTAGGGGTATGATGCAACCAAAATCTATGCCAATATAGAAATGGGATAAAATCACTATAGACAATGTCAAATGTATTCTAATGATATCTAATGGAAATAATTCCATATGGATTATAGTCAATATATTATCCAATACTACTCACATCTTCACAATCTGATAGGAGTTTTCTCATGATAATATTTCCAATTTATATGTCAGGGAAGTTGTAGTTTTCTTGGAGATATAATTTCCATAATATAATATTCATATCCAGAGTTCATCTCAATGTTTTCAAATATTCATTTATATAAACTGATCATAGATTTTAACTTATTTATATCCTAACACGACTAGAATAACGGAAAATCTGAATAAAATACCAAAAAATATAAATATATGTTAAGAGATATCTTGATCAAAATCATACAGTAGTCAATTTTTCATCTAATAAATATTTTAATCGGGTATACATATAGCCAAAAATTAATATAAATGTTTAAATATATAAATAATTCCAAAATTATAGAATCTAGTAATTTAATGGAAGATATAGAGAATTCATATTTTACATGAAATAATTGATAAGATTCTTGGTATTCAAAAATATAGAAACGCATCTCTGAGTCAATAGAAGATCTATATCAAAGATGATTGATATCAATTAGATATTTTTTCATATAATTATTTACATAAAATTAAACCATCTAAGATTTTCATGAGGTTTAGAAAGAAGGTAATTATTACCCATATGTACATTTTCCCATTATGATCTGTGAACATAGTGGATTTTTGGTCTATCGCATTCTAGAAACACCAAACCTAGCATAAGTGCTTGATTTGTTATTCATATCTATGATGAGGAGGATCATACATAATCCACCGTATATTATTAATTTGGTTTTGATATAATTTTTTCATGGCATCTCTTATGGTGATAGTATGATGAAGGCCTCCAACTGTAGAGGCAATGTACTGTGAAATTTAAGAACAATATTTTTCAAACTACATTGGTGATAATGTATATATGAATAGTAATCATGGAAAATAATGGGTTTAATAAAACAAATGTTCCCTAATATGTTTTGGATCGATTACATTTGATAAAATTCAATTTTTTAAATTTCTAAAATCAAAATCAATATAATGGCCTATTATTTTGAATATTATATTTTCTATAATAATATACATGATTTCCATATATATGTATACAACATTGAAAACAACCCATGATCTAAAAAATTAAAAAAATTATATTATTAATATATAAAACTACATATTGGGAATAAAAATACCTTATAGTATTTAATGTAATACAATGTGATAATTAAAAATTAAACATATATTGTACTTGAATGTCCATCTATTCTTGTTCACCTTGAAATATTACACTCACAAATAAAGTATAAATCCAAATAAATCCTTAAAATTTTAACATATATTTTTAAAATGATATCGATAACATTGATTGAAAACAATGAATGTTCAATGAAAAAAATGAGATGTATTTATATGAATTTTAAGAGACATGATAATCAGATTAATGATATGATAATATTTATAGTTACCTAATTGTTTGTGTATTAATATGGTCATTATAATAGTTACATGAACATTAGAATGGTAAAATGTCATATAAATAATATTTAAATTGAATAATCTAAATTAATATAAAAAAATTATAAGTCAAATATTCAAATTTTTAATCACATTGAAATTATAATTGCATATTTTTAATAAAGTGTATGTTTAAATATTTTATAAAAAAACTATCTGTAATGATAATATTTAAAATTAAAATTAAATAATATAAAAACATGTTTTAAATAAATTTAAATCATTTTTAAATGACCTTGTTAATATTTTACAAGGCCTAGAATTTTATAATTTTTTGAAAGATATCTATTTTTAGGTGAATAACATATTTATAATTTTTTAAATATCACATATTTTATGATGTAATATTGTTATAATATTGACCTTATAAATTATTAAAAAATTAATTATAAAAACTTTATTTAATTAGATAAATTATTAATTCCAAATTAATCAACATACCTACAATTAAGAAAATGTAATTTTCAAAGTCTTAAAACTAATAACTTGGGTATTCAAAAATATATTTTTCATTTCTTTTTACATTTCTATTATAAAAACTAATTAATTAATTATTTAAATTTTTTATAATTCATAAAATAATATATATTTTATCAATTAGTATTTTTTTTGTCAAATAGGAAGAATATTACAAGTCTAATTGTTTAAATAACATTTTATTCATTGTAATATTCTAAAATACCTCTCCCCTTAATGAATAAATACCCTTATTTCCTACTTGAAAGATAACATCCCAAATATGTATATTTTACAAATATATACCAAATTTACTTTCCAAAATCCTCTGAAAAACCATATATATGTTATTCCATCACTTAGCCTAATAACTTCATAATATTAATAGTCTTTGAAAAGAAAAAAACTAAAAATAACTTACCAGTCCATCATTATACTTTTAATTTTCTTTTTAAATTATATTATTCCCTTATCCTTATCTAAAACATTAATTTCTCTATATATTAATTATTTTATTGTAAATATAACAATTTCATTATTTTAATATGAAATTATTATGTTATATTTATAATGTTTATATAATCTCTTCTAATTTTGATAAATTCACATTCATGGTCATTTTACCTACCAATGTGGATTTTTCTATTCATTATCTATCATCATATTTTTTGATAGGAATAAAAATCACACCACACACTGAGATACAATATTTTTAACACCTTTTTTATATATTGGATTTGAATCCAACAAAACTAACACAATCATATCTATCCACATCTTAAATATCAATATCATGTATTGAGTCATTATCATACCTAGTGAATTTTATTTTTTTGAGTATTATAAAATAAAAAAATCACTATAAATAAAAAAAATATTTTTATCATCCAATTTTTTTATACCCATCAAACTAATGATTCGTTTTTTTTATAATATTTCAATAGTATCTCCCAAAAATTCTCCACACATGATACCATATTAGACCCTTCGAACAAAATAAAAATATTGATAACCTGAGAATATGAAATATATGAATTGGTGATCACAAACACGCATTAAAGAAAAACAGAATCAATAATAATAAATGATGAAGAGTTATCGTAGAGTAAAAATAAGTGTACGATAACAGAAACATGATGCAATGTCATAATGTATAATATTTTTACATAGTATAACATAAATCAAAAGTCATTAATAATTTTATAGTTATTTTATCATATAGAATTAGATATCATATGGTTATAGAATCCTAATTTTAGAAATAACATAATATAGAACATCATATATATATTTCAATACACACTTTCAATACCATCATCAAATAGTAGATAGAGTACCATAACTGATTGGATTTAATCTCTGGTCCCTTACATATCATTTAATGAGATATTGAAAATAACCCAATGAATTGAAGAGTTATATAATTATTGAATGACATATCACATAATATTATGTACATGAATATGTGTACCCCAAAATTATAACATACATATATCCACAGTTTAACATTATATTATTATCCCATGGAAATTGAGTCGATATCAAATAAAATTAGAGAACTATCTTGGTAAATACCCTTTAGGTAATTCAGTGAAATATAAGGTATTTAAACTCTATAGGTATAGGGGAATATACTTTTATATATAATTTCATTAATCGTTCGATGTATCACTATCTAGGTGAACACCCTATAATTAAAATAATATAGGGTATTCACTAAGGAGAGAAATTGGCGGAAATGTTATGTTTCTTCAGAGGTGATGATTAGGAAATATAAATGTGGTGGTAAATAATTTATTTTATAGATATTTAATTTCTATCACTCCACATATATAAAATAACGAAGATAATTAACCAAGGATTATTTTAGGATAGTATCTATTTATATAAAATATAGAACTCAATGTAACAAATCATTATAAATTGTTTAACATTAGAGAATTGTTGACATAAATGAAACCCATTAAGAAAGGTGATATGAAATTGGTATGTTTTAAAAATATAAATTCATTATATTACCCAACAATGAATGCATATGAAAATTCAACATTTATGTGAGGGATTAAGTAGTTCAAAATTAATTTTTCATAACAAAAAATATGTATTAAAAATTTTAATAATTTTTTTAAAAAATAATGATTTTAAAACTATAGAAAAAAAGTTAATTTTCATAAATTTTGACTATATTTTAATAAAAAAATACAAAATATTAACATTATAATCCATTTTAAAAAGATAACTCAAACACTTTATATTTTAATTTGCAATTAATCTATCAATTAATAGAAAATCATTTAAAAAATTTAGACTGTTATAGTGGAATATATTAAAAAACATCTCTTATAATCTTTATCATGTTTGAATTTATGAAATAGTAGGAAGGGATCAATAATAAAATCAATTTCCCTAAAAATATAAAATATTAAATAAGAATAAATAGATTAATTTTAATATAGGAAAAGGAAGTGGGTGAAATATATAGTAATAGATATATTGGTGATAAACCCAAAAGGAATGAGTTGGGTTCACGATTCCCCATGTGGGTTTGGAAGTAAATAAAATGAATAAAGTAAGGGATCATTAAATATACTTCAACATGACATGAGAACATTATTAATTATGATAAAATTAGTCAATGTACAACAGTTACACATTTTCAATGAATATTAGGGTTATAATTATAAATATTTATCAATAGATATAAATTGGGATAATGAACCCTTAAAATAGGCACCATTTTCTTCCATTATGTTTTCACATCCTTTATTATTAAATTAGTATTATTAATATAGTAATATAAATTTTAATGTACTCATATTTATCCTTGGTATGTTATAAGAATTTAAATTTATTTTTTACTATTCCATATGAATAGAGAGTGTCAGGAAGATATGTTTTCAATTAAATTATCATGTTTTGTTATGATTTTAGTTATTTTTAATATATTTACATGATGAAATTATTTAAATGATTAAAATACATTAAAAACATTAATATTGCACAATAAACAATAATTATCTATATATGTGGTATCAATGGGAAACAATTGTTCATTATGGTCCATAAAAAGCTCATGAATTATGAAAAACATATCACTCAATAGTGTCGAACCAAGTGTGTATTTAGTCTCTCGTATCATACCCTGATCAAATATCATGTTAATACCCAACCAATATTTTATATATTTATTGCCCATATAATAATTAAATCTATAGACTATATCCACTATTATTTGTATAGATAGGGATTCCATTTCACAGAAATCACACACTCATTATGTGAAAAATAGGACATTTTATGGCTTCATAAGAGTTTTATAATTTTGATTGATTATAAAGGTATTATAATGATATAAAATTATTATATAACATTGATAATATAATAATGAATTAATAATAATGATTTAAAATATCATTTCTCATTCAAAAGGAAACTAAATGGATGGATTGAAAAATAATTCAAGGAAGAGGTTAAGAAACCTACATTTATAACCAAATTTATAATTCATGGGAGGAACAACGTTGAACTATAAAAAAATTAGAGTTACCTTTGAGAGAGGAAAATAGAGGTAATTTATACATAATGGATTTATAGTGGAGACATATGTAACACCCGAATGTTTTTTTGAAATATTTTTTCACATAATTTTATTTATTCAGTAGTTTTCATTGCACACAATCATGAGTTTAAATGAATTGCGAGACACCCTTAATATAAAATTACCATTATAACCTAGTCGTTAGGTTAGTAGGAATACATATAACCAACTTATGAGAATGTATAAAACATATAAATCAAATATATATTTGTATATTTTTTATTTTGATTACTATTATTAATTGTATTTAATTAAATATATATGTAATATACTTAATAAAACACTTTTTATATTCATATAATTTGAAATTCTGTCACAAATTGTGAATTAAACCGATTTTATGTATAAAAACCTATAATTTCTAAAATGGAAAATATTCCACCTTTTAATATAGAACCCATTTTAAATTAATATTGTGACCCATAAATAATTTGTATATTAAGCTAAATTTTTTTTTTGAATTGGGATATAAAAATTTATATTGGATGAATTTCTAATATTTTTTCTAATTACTTTCATGTTTTGATGAATAGTAAAAATACACTAAATTTTAAGTGAAACCACCTTTGTTCCATAAAATAATTCTTATGGATAAATTATTATATTTAATGTTTTTAAATTATAAATAGAATATATTTTTATTATTAAATATAATTTATTTCATTATCATTAATTTTACATTGAATTCAAATGTAAAAACATTTCAATCTTTTAGAATGTTTTATCTTTTAAAACTCATTCTGTTTTTTTTAGAATAGAAATAATTTTATATTTATTACTGAAACATATGTATTTTGAATATTGAAAAATAGATTCCATATTTATAATCGGTTTGTCCCAATTTTGTGAAATTATTTATATTATTTTTTTCCATTATGAATAGTAACATTGGTAATTTCTATTAATACGGTAAAACTGGTTAATAAAGTAATTAAGGGTAAGAATACTATTAAAAAATTAGCTTAAAACGTTTTTAATTGTCCTTATATGAGTGTTTCTTGACCAAAATCATCCTTGTGTAAAAATGGTATCCATTTTAATCCACTTGAATGAGATTAGGACATTTAATTTATTTTATTTAAAGAAATGTTAAATATGTCTCACTCAAATTTTAATAAATATATAATTTTTTTATATAAGGATATAAAAAAGAAAAATTTAACTATAAATACTAATTTGAAATCTAAAATGTTTTTTTTATCATATTATTTTATTTGTAATTTTTCGGAAGTAAATAATTATCTTAATAGATTATAAATTAATGATGCAGAAATTATTTAATTAATGAAAAATGAATAATATTTTTTAATTAAAATAATAATACTAATTAAAATACCCAAACACTTGCAAAAATATTATAAGTCATGTATATCGCGACCACAATCATCCTAGGATTGATTTATTGGCCATTTGGAGACCGATATAAGGGGTTATGGAACTTATATTATTTTATTTATGGTGATGTTAAAGTTGTCACCTTCATAATTTAATAATTATATATTTTTAAATATTATATTTTTTAAAAAGCTAAATTCTACTACAATTATTATTATGAAATATATTATATTTATCTTGATCATAGTATTTTATTTTTAATTTTTATTCAACAAGAAATCATATTAAATATTTACACAAAACTACTGTAGAAATTATTTTATGAAGAGAAATATCAAATATATGTTTTTAAAAATGTAAAAAATAAACATAATTTCTTATAATTAATATTTATAATGAATTTTATATATTACCATTACCTCATAGGAATATAATAAAGTAGTTGGTTTGAATTTATCTTGTTATATTTTTATTTATAAAAATCAATGAATTGAATAATATCAAAATTGATACTATTGATTTGTTATCAAAATAATGTTTTATTAAATAATTTTAAAATCAAAAAACATTTTTCAAAATGTATAATAATTATTATACTACAAAAAAATTTCCAGTTTTTTTATTTATGTTCTATTTTAAATAAAATAAGTGTATATTTTACCATTTTAATATTGAATTATTTGATACCCTAGTTAAAAATTAAATAGAATAACTATGTTTTAATTAAAAGAATAATGTTTAAATTTAAATAAAAACACGTCCAAAAAATATTTTTTAATGATATTACAACCCTATCATATCTAATCATCTAATGTGCTTCATTTTTTAAGTTTATGGGTAGGTTTTTATTTTATTATAAATTAATATTTGTGAGGTTTTCAAATGTTCCCCTCACCTCAATTATAAAAGGGTGCCTTCCCCTCACCTATTCACACAACATTGGGCCTTCATTCTAGGTTATGCCCTATAATTGTTCCTTATAAACATCCTTATTTTCATTATATAGGTTTCGGTACTCTTTAAAGATCTACTCTAGTGCTCTAAGAAGTGTTTTAGAGGAATCACGTCGAAGAAGATGTAATCTCCGCTACAGATTCATTGAAACTTATATCATCTTTTACTAACTATTCAGGAGTTATTTCATTATAAATTAATAAATATTGTATCATTTATATACTTAGATGATATTATTATTATTAAACAACCATATTATATAATCTAGCTATACTGTGAAAAACAAAATCAGTACGCGTGCGTACGTAAGACGTATCATCTCTACATTGTGGTGTAATCTGTTTTTCACCACAACCTTATGTAGATGGGTATAATGATGGAAAAAATAACTATATATTATCAGTATGACATTATATTAATATTAAATATTTTACACCATTAAATTAAATACCATTCAACAAATTTAGGAATGATATCGTCGCTCGTGCGTATGTACGACCTATCATCTTCATGAAGTGTTTCGACTCATTCTACATGATCTTCATTAAATAATGATTATATAAATCTAAATAATGAATAAATATGGTATATACTTTTTTAATATCATTTTTTAATAATATAAATATGACCTAATAAGGAAAACTAGATCTTATTTGATAACACATACATAATAACCTAAAGGAGTTAATATCTGAATAATGAGTAACAATGAAATGTTATTAACAAACAGTTGATAATATAATAATATATGATAACATTAAAATTAATGTGAATCTGAAATAAGTCAATTAAATTATTTAAATCATTACACAGAATGTTTTGATACATATAACGGAAATCGGACCTAATGTAATGGATAATTTTACAGTCTCATTATTATTCGATATTATTTAAATGTATGTATTTAATGAGGTATATTTATCATCCACATCCATTTTTAATAAATATTTAATATTATTTATATTCTAATAAAAAATATTACAGTCTATTTTACCCATTGGTGAATTTTTATTTAACGGTATTGAAATCAATCTATTTTCGTTTTCTTTATGAAGTATTTTTTGAATTTTTCGACAAAAGTACAAGCTGAATGTTTTTTAACTTATAAAGCATGGTCGTATCTTTATGTCATAATAACAAAATATTTCCAGGAAGCTTCCTCTACAAGATTCCATGTTTGTTTTCATATTATTATTTTATTTTAAAATATAACGGCATTTTGAGAATGGAAAACATTTTTTAAGAAGAAAGTATATTTTCTTAAATAATTAATATTAAGTGTTTTATCAAAATTATTTTCTATATAAGATACATTCTTTTAAATAGGGTTGTGTTTATATACCTATTATTACTATTATTTGATAGTATTTATAATATAATTATTTTTAGGAAATTCTTTTTTATATAGATTATGATGGAATGATGTTTGAGAAACCCGTTTTTGTTCTTTTGGTTATGTTAAGATGAATGATTTATGTTTTTGTGGAACATGTAAGAATTATTTCATTATGAGATATGTGGGACATATATCAACCACCAATTAATTAGATAAATATTTATATCTCATGATATATGAATGGATGGAATGGGAAATGATCTCAGTTTATAAATACAGGGGTGAAATGAAGAGTGAACTCGGATCAGTAATAGACTTCGTCTGCTATGATGGTCTTGGAAATGAGCCATGAATAATTTGAAGTGATATTATATGATTATGTGTATGGAAAAAAATTTCATGTCCTCTGTTATGAATTTTGGGATTACATTGAACTTTAATGATTTATCCCATGACATTATATTAGGATCATTTATAAATAGGATAATATTTTCAAATGTTATGTTTTTATGTAATATGATTATGATATGATAGATATCTCCCCTATTTATCCTTACTGAGAATTTAAGGTCACCCTTTCCTATTATTCCTTTTCACAGGTCATGAAGAAGGGTATTAAGTAAGATGTGCAAAAAAAAGATTCTAGTTATGAAGAAATTAGCGGGTGATAATATAGAATTTTTAAGAACTAGTTTTTCATGTTTCCTATTTTCTAAAGACATTATACCTATATAGTCATATCATGGATTTACTGTATTTTTCTATGAATATTATTCAATTTTGATGTAATATCAATTTATGTAATTCATGGGTTGTTATAGTTGTAATTAGAGGAAAGTTATTGTTAATCGTTGGAAACATAGATAATAAAACCATAAGAACAACTCTACGGATATGTCTAAGTATAGGATACACTCTTGGTGTTTTTGAAATGACAATGAATAACCAAGGATAAAAACTAAAATTTCCTAAATTGAAATTTTGTTCTTGATTATGTTTTTTCAATTATTATTAATGTTTCTCACACTAATAACAATGGTTTTAATCAATGGATAAAACCCAAAATAACCACATAAATGATAAATGGGACAGGCAATGCAATGATTGTCCTCCTGAGAAACCAAATGTTATCAGAGACGGAATACAAAATCGTGTCACTCTGTTCACACAAATTTCTCATGCGATGAATCATATAAGACATCCAACCAAGAAAAGGAGGGAACAACATTATGTTGATTCCTTCATTAGGAAGCATCCACTATCTTTCAGCAGGTCTTCTGATTCATTAGTGGTTGATCAATGGATTAGTACCAATGAAAATTTATTTTTAGTTCTCCAATGTTTATAACATGATAAATTAATCTTAGTAGTCTATCTTTTGGAAGATTAATCTAATCAATGGTGTAATAATATCATGAAGACAATTAAATAAGAATAAATTGAGCCCATGGAATAGAACAAGTTCAAGAACTTATTTTTCAATTATTACTTCCCTTGTATTATTTGAAAAAAAATGGAGATTGAGCTCTATTAAATTAATCAAAAGAAAGATGAATCTATTGTTAGCTACAAAGAAAATTTTACAAGTTTCCAAAGGTACCCTTTTGGAATATTTATCCAAACTGATAGTAAAATTGATTTATTTTTTAGTGGCCTAAAACCAAGTCTCCAATAAGAATCATCCATAAGGATCTTTAATATCTATGAGGAAATTGTTTTATGTGCTGTCAAGGTTGAGAAGGATAATAATGTATCCCATCAGTCTAATTGGTTTGATAAGAATAAAAAAAATGAATTCAAGGGAAAGTATAATGGACACATTGAAAAGAAGATGAATTTTCCCTTGTTCTCAAATTTTGGAAAGAAACATGGATTATATTGTCTTAAAGGGACTTTTAAATGCTTTTAGTGTGGAAAATAGGGTCATCAGGCACGTGAATTCCAAAGTGATGGGAAAAAATATCTAATTATTTGAATATATAAAAGGATATATAGAATGTGCCTCCTACTCTTCAATGTTATAATTCCAAAGAAATGGGTCATTATGCCAATCAATTCCCTAATAGAAGGTTTATTGGTGATGATTGACGCCAATAAGCTCTTAAGGCCAAATACAATAGCAAGTCATATGATATCACTATCGAAGATGTGGAGTACGATAATGAAGTGGTGGAAGCTACACTTACCATCCACTCAATAGTATAAAATGTTTTATTTGATTCTATATCCACCCACATTTTTATTTCTGAATAATTTTATAAGGTTGACTTCATATAACCTCAAAAATTAGATGTTGAGTTAGTTGTGAAAAATCATGATTTCATAATGGTCACCTCAATGGATTAAAATTCTTCCCCGGTTAAAGTTTAGCAAAATGTGTTTTCTTCAAATCCTGTGATCCTTAATATATTGCAATTTTATGTGATTTATGGCATGTATTTTTTTCACTATATGGTGATCATATAAATTTCCCAGGGAAGGGAGTCACAATTCATATTCCAGATTAATCTATGATCATCTATCGAGAAAAGGATGAGTAGGACCTTCCAGTGAAGATTTCTTCAACTTATGGGTTCAGATCCCTTTAAATGAAGGATATCTATCTCAAATTGTTTCAGAAAATATCATTATTTATAATAAACCCATTGTGTGGGAGTTTGATGATATATTTATAGAAGAATAATCATGTCTTCCACCAAATCGTTATGTTTAGTTTTCAATAGAACTTATGATGGGTGATATTCCAATTTCAAAGACACCATATATAATTTCCCCAATTAAGTTGTAGGAATTGAAGAATAAACTCCAATAGAATCTTGACAAGGGATTCATATTCCCATGTATGTCACCATGGGGAGCATCTATTTTATTTTTCAATAAGAATGGTGGATCAAGGAGGCTCTGTATTGATTATCGAGAACATAACAATATCAGTATCAAGAAAAAATCATTTTCCCCACATTTATGACTTATTCAACCAACTATAAGGTGCACAATACTTTTCCATTATTGATCTTCAATCAATATATCATTAATTAAGGTTTGATAATGTGGATATACTAAAGATGACATTTCATATAAGATATGGACACAACGAATATATAGTGATTCCTTTTTTTCTAACTAATTCACTAGATATCTTCATGGTTCAAATGAATAAATTCTTTAGAGAAAATATTAATTAGATTTTGGTAGTAATTATAGAATATATTCTTGTCTATTAAAGAGAAAGGAAAAATATGAATATCACTTGAGAATTGTACTGAAGACCCTAAGAAAGTAAAATCATTATGAAAAAATTTCAATGTGTGAATTTTGGCTTTAGAAAAATATTATTTTTGGGTAACATAATCTCAAGAGATGGGATATTTGTGGACCTAGAAAAAACGGATGTTATCCAATTTTCTCCAAGACCAAAAATAGTAACTTGAATCGATGTTTTCTTGATTTGGCTGGATAGTATCGATTTTTTGTGAATTATTATTCATGGATGTCTAATCCACTAACCAATTATTCTTGGTAAGGACTTATGTTCGTGTGGACAGAGGAATGGGAAAGGAATTTCATAGATATCAAAAGATTGTTAGTGATTTCACCTTTTCTCACACTGTTCTGAAGTAGGGAATGGTTTGTAATATACAGTGATGCATACAAAAAGGGGTTTTGATGTGTTCTCATGAAAAATTATACGATGAAATATTATTCCTCATGATAATTGAAATTCAATGACAACAATTACCCAACTCATAATTTGGAGATATATGTGGTAATATTTTCATTAAAGATATGGAAGAATTATCTTTACGGTGAATTCTGTGATATTCATACTAATCATATGAGTATAAAGTATATTTTCACACAATGGGAGTTGAATATGCAAGAAATAATATGGTTGGACTTTATTAAAGATTACAAATTCTCAATACATTACAACCCTAGGAAAGCGAACAAGCTGGAAGATACATTGAGTCGAAAAGACCATGCTAGCGTATCGATGATGAAGATCACAAAATAACTAATATTTAAAGATTTTAACAGGATAGATCTAGAAATTTTAATGGAATAGGAGAAATAATTTCTTTGTCAAGAAAATATTCAACAATCTATTTAAGTGAAGATTAAGGAAACATAGAAGGAAGATGTTGAGCTACAAAAGAAGATGAGAAATTTTCTATAATTTTTAAGGGTTGGTGTCCTGAGAACCAACTATTTAGTACTTTTATTTCATAAAGTTGCACTTATTATATCTTGTTCATTGTTCTACATGACTATAATATAATAATGTCCTGGAATATTTGTTGCATTGATAAGGTCATGGAAGCTCCCCGCTATGATGAGAACCTTTAAATTCTATAACAATATTCTTAAACAAAGTTCTACAGTTGGATGACATACTATGATAGGACAAATATTATACATATCGTCATTTGTGAGTACTCGTAAGAAGATGAGACTCTCTCTCATGGAGTTCACACATGGTAATCACAAAGATGGGAGATTATGAGAATAGACCTGCTAGTAGCAATTCTGCATGTTTTTGTGTCATCAGACATTTATATCTACATGTTTGTGTAATGTTCCTTATATTGAAAGATTATTCTTAACTAATTTCATTACATGGGCACTTAGATTTTTTTATGAAAACCATCATGAAGACAGTTGGAGGGAATTAGGGTACGTTGGGTGCGTGACGAATGACATGTTGTTAATAGATAAGTTGAGGAAGGATTTTTCCCTTATATATTTATGGAAGAAAATATCTCAGGACCTTTGATTGAAATATAACAGTGGAATAAATTCCATGGCCATGTTGTCACGATGAGTTTATTTCTGGAAGTCAATGAATGATAGATCAATCATATAGGTTTATGACACGACCATGAAACCTACTTGATGAGATATTGAGAAAAAGGGATTAAATTACACAATAAGTATTCATATGATGTTACACTTTAAGGCGGCATCAACTTCTTTCTCTTGGGTGCCTTGACCCTTTGCTAGACATTAATCTTGGAGATTAGGCAAGCCCACCTAATGCCAACGAGAAAGTGGGCTAGAGGGTCACACATTAAGTGTATTCAAGTATCTTAAGTAGAATAAATATTATTCCCATACGTGGTTTAATAATTATTCAAGGAAGCTTAATCATTTTAATGTTGGAGGAAGAATAAAATAAAAACATGTACACGCCATGTATTAATGATTACAGGTCGTGTAGTTTTTATTTGGAAAAACAAGTACATTCTACGTATTATTGAATTTACAAACCGTGTAGTTTTCATTTCGGAAAGTAATTGAATAAATGAAAACATTATATACACGTTGTGTACACTGAATGTACATGTCATGTAGTTTTCCATGAAAAACAAGTACACGCCATGTATTTATGATTACACGCTGTGTAGTTTTCCTTGTTGGCATTTTGAGGAAATAATATCATTTAATTAAATGATATTTATTATAATTAGTGTGGGAACTTGTCCGGGAATTAATGACTCGACATGGGTTTTCAAAAGACTTAATGAAATAAATAAAATGTGTAATGTGTTTCTTTATTTTCATAACTCTACAACCTCAAACCCGATTATAAATACCCTCACAACCCCAATTCTTTTCCTAAGATAATCGTCGTACACAACAATTCTGGAGAATTATCTCAAGACCAAAAGAACTTCGTCCTTCAAGAACACTCTCAAGACCGAGAGAGATCCACCTCCACCGGATCAAGGCGATCTAAGGCTGACAACGCAAGAAAAGGGTTCTCCACACTAGCACCCAGATATTCCTTTGGTGACGTCGATAGATACATAGTGCACATGTGGATCACTGGTAGAGTAAGTCTACACATGTCTTCTACGATGCAATGATGAATCACATAAAAACGTGATCAGAATTATCAATGAATAAATAACTCCATAAAATGTACTTCTTGTCCACTAATTAAATTAATTATAATCAACCTGTGACGATCCACATTTATGGTTCCGAGAATATTCCTCTTATTTATTTATTTCTATGATTCGATCCGTGGAGTCTGGCGGTTATCGTCCTATTGATTCTAAATTGACCATTTCTAATTAAAAAAAGACAAGTGGGCACATCCACCCATGAGCTTCTGCTACACCCAGAACCTTAAAATGTTATCCGAGCAGGTCACAACATTAATTATTGTTATTTAATTTTCATTGATAATTTACACATTTATATTTGATTCAATTCAAGATAAATAGTTCTAAAAACTGAATGAAATATATTTGTTCTTCCTTCTTCATTTCTCGATTCACGTCACGGAAACAGACATTTAATTTTAATTTTGATTAAATAAAAAACAAGAAAATCATCCGGGGGAGCTGCTCTTTCTGTCTATACAACATAAGAATGCATGGCGTGTAGTGAAAACTACACGTTCTGTACTTAGGATCAACAAACCGGTACTAGTCCACCAAACCATGCCATGTGAATTGAGTATACCTAAGTATTTATTACACCGTGTTGACCAGAAAGGAATGGCATGTGGGAACCAGAATACACGACGTGTATGTTGAATCAACACGACGTGTAGTCCGATTCTTTCTAGGTGAAACCATGTACAAGGAGAAGTCATGTTCTGCATTCACATGATTACCAGGTCTATAACTACATAACAAGGAAGTATACACCGTGTTAGATTAATCTACACACCGTGTACTCCAAAATTTTCAAAGTACAGAAAACTCACCAAAGGCCTTAGCATGTACTTTTGATAAAGGGTGAAAAATACACGGTATGTAGGCTATATTACAAACCATGTACTTTCTAGAAATAGAATTTCACGAGGTTTCCTCCAAAAGTACAAATAACTGTACAAGGAATATGGATGAGAAGAATCATAAGGAAATTCAAAAAGGAATTTAAGATAAACAATTGATTATTTATAAGATCATCATTAATTGAATTCAAGCATGACTTGTCTTAAATAATTCAACAATTAAAAGAATTTGAATTCTAAATATGTGTAAATGTCTTTGCATGCTATGGATGATCATGTGCTAGACCAAAGACCCTTTGTATGTGTTTATGGTTTCATTTAAATTTGTTTGATTTAAATTCGTTGGTCTACGAGCCTTCTTCCAATAAAATGTAGGGCATGTGTCCCAATGGTTTATTTAATGTAAACCCCATGTAAGGGAGGATCTCCCATGCCAGTGGAGACAGTTCAAAAATCCGAAGTTGAGGAAAAACCAACCCAACAAGATGAAAATGTGGACAGATGGGAGCTGCAAAACATGAACCATCGGGTTCAAGGTGTTTTCCCTAGGTCAAGGTTAGCTTATCAAACCGCTATATAATCTATCCAACAGAAGCTCATGATCATTCCATATTATTTTATTTCTGTCTGATTTCATGGTTTATTTATTATTTATTTGTTGTCGCGATCACATAATTAACGAAATAAATAAGCATGAAATGATGGAATTAGATAAAAAACGGACTATGCATAAACATTATTAGAACGTGGTTAATCTCTTAAGCAAGCATCACATATTATTAACAAGCATGAGATAATTCAAAACTACAAAAAAAGAATAAAATCCCTAAAATACCATATTAGGTCAGACCAAGCCTTTTGTTTCTTGATTACGGGCAAGACTCAATAAAACTATGTGTTTGACTAACCCTTGTTAGGACACAAACTTTTATAAAAGAATCCCTTTTGAATATTTCGGGTTGACTTAAACATTTTAAATCAAGAGGAGTAGCCCTTGCTAGACTTTTTGTAAAATGGAGGCAAGTGTTGAAGAAATCCAAGTCATGATTTTAGGATTGGGGAGTCCACTCAACAGATCAAGGAACTGTATGCTCACAGTTGGCAAAGGCTTGCCTACCTAAATACCATCAAATAGCATGATCAACCCTTGTTGGGGTTATGTGAAGGGGAATATGGATCATTTCCACTAGAATGTCAAGGAAACTGGACATTCCAAATTCAATGGTGAGGTCCATTGGGACTTGATAAAATAGTGGGAGAACTAATAAATCCATTTATTATTTTTCATAAAATGTAATTATTAATGTTCTGATAAATCTTCTCTTTTAAATTATAGAATAAATATGATAATCTCATCAAACACATTATCTATATGATCAATTCTGGATAAAGACAATATCCTCAACGGAAGTAACATTCAATAATGGTTTGGGTGCATTTGGGTTATCCTATTCCATGAACGAACGTGTTATTTGCTGGAGTCCTCACTTCTCGATTCTCCTGCCCAAGGGGTGAGTGATCAAGATTTCTTGGCCTATGATCAATATTTGAATGATGCACTCGATGTTCAATGTTTTATGATATCATAAATGTCTAGTGAGATCATAAAGTCTCATGAAGACATGGATTACTATAGTATGATTGAACACCTTTTTGGTCTATACCAGGAGAGAGCAAGACAGGAAAGGTTTGAGATCACTAATGCTCTATTTCAGAACAAGCATGGAGAGGGTGCCCCAGCCGTGCCTCATGTAGTCATGCTCATTGGATACATTGAGCGCTTGGAAGTTCTAGGGTTTAAACTCCCCGATGAGCAGGGTACCAATCTCATTCTCACATCACTCCCCAAGATCTTCTCTAACTTTGTTCTAAAATTCATCATTAACAGCGTTGAGAAGTCTCTATCTGATCTTATTATACTTATTCGCCAAGTGAACAATGATATGAAGGGTGATAAACCATATTTCCTTATGGTGAATAAAAGGAAATGAAAGGAGAAGTCCTTTAATCCCAAAGCTTCTTCAAGGCCTTCCAGGAAAAGGAATATTAAAGGGGAGGCAAGAGAATATGAGTTTGTTTGTTTCACAAGTGGCAAGAAGGGCCACTAGAATAAAAACTGCACACAGCCAAGGATGAAAGGGGAAGCATCATGTGCATTTTTTTTATCAAATTCAATCTATCTATTTCTACTAATTGGGAATTAGATACTGCTCGTGGTCCTCACATCTATATCCAAATACAGGAACAAAGTAGATTCAGAAAGATTGATTGAGGTGTGGTGGATCTGTGTGTAGCCAACAGAGCTAGACTCGTTGTTGTAGTTGTCAGATACTACCACCTCACATTGTCTACAGGATAGTCTTGGTTTTAAAATGAGGTTATTATGTACCCTCTGTAACCAAAAACATTTTATCAGTATCCAGATTACATACTGATGGATTCATCTTCAAATTTGGAAATGAATGTTTCTACTTTTATAAAAATAACATTTGTTTTGGTAGGGAACATTTATATGATGGCCTTTATGTATTAGACTACACAAACCAAGTAATGGCAATTGATGAAAAAGTTAATTCACCTGACTCATACCACACTCATCTTTGGCATCACCAGCTAGGTCATGTCAATGAGAACCATTTGATAGAATTACATCAAGATGGTTATTTAGATTCTTTCGAACTAAGACCACATTGTGTATGTCATGTGTGTCTACAAGAAAAAATGACCAAAGCCCCATTTAGTGGTAAAGGTGAAATGGCTAAAGAGCATCTAGAATTAGTTTACATAGATGTATGTGGACTATTTCCAGTTCAAGCAAGGGGTGGGTTCTTGTACTTCATAAATTTTACATATGATTTTAGTAGATATGGATATATTAACTTAATGAGGTATAAGTCAGATTCTTTTGATCGATTCAAAGAATACAATAGTGAAGTTGAGAACCAGCTTGGTAAGAAGATTAAGAAACTCTACTTAGATATAGGAGGAGAATGTCTTACTCAGGACTTCATTGATTTCTTATGAGAGTTTTGGATTCTATCTCAACTCACTTCTCCTTACACACCTCAGTGGAATGGTGTAAGTGAATGGAGGAACTGCACCCTGTTGGACATGGTGAGATCAATGATGAGTCATGGGAGTCTTCCATTATCCATTTGGGGATATGCATTACAAATAGCAGCACACATAATAAACCATGTACCAACTAAATCGATAAATGGTATTCCATACGAATTATGGAGTGGACGCAAAGCCATGTTATCAAATTTACATGTGTGGGGTTGAAAATCATTTGTTAAGGCCTATTCAGGTAACAAATTTGCACATGGAGAAACAAAGTGTATCTTTATAGGATATCCCAAGGAAATAAGGGGATATTTTCTATACAACACCTTAGATAAAAAGGTTACAGAGGAAAGACATGCCATATTCCTTGAGAGGGAGCACATCTCCAAAAGAGATAGTGGGAGAGAGATACATTACAATGAAGTTGAGTCTCAAGATACACATGATTTGGTACAAGAACAGATTCCACAATGCCCTATGGAAGAAAAATCTATTCCAGTGAAACAAGAACTACATAGGAGCACGAGAGAGGTAAGATAACTAGAATGATATCGTTTTCTTGTCACTGAGGATGGTGAATCATTATTGGTTGACAATTACGATCCTCTTACCTAAAAGGAAGTAGTTAAAGGCACAGACGCTGCCATGTGGTAAGAAGCCATGAATTCTGAAATGGATTCCATGTACCAAAAACAAGTCTGGATATTTTTAGATCCTCCAGTTGATTTAATTCTTATTGGTTAAAAAAGGGTATTCTAGAAGAAACTGTACATGGAGGGGAAATGCAGCACCTATAAGGAACGACTGGTTACAAAAAGTTTTCGACATTGTCAAGGAATTGAATATGATGAAACCTTTTCACTGGTTGTGATGATGAAATCCATCAGAATCCTATTGGTCATTGCCGCTTACCATGACTGTGAGATTTTTCAAATGGATGTCAAAACAGCATTCCTTAACGAGAGACTCTAGGAAGATGTCTAAATGACACAACCTGAAGAGTTTGTGACTCCAAAGGATTCCAATAAAGTATGCAATTTGTAGAAATCCATTTATGTATTAAAGCAAACATCAAGGTCAGGGAACATTCATTTTTGATGAAGCTGTAATGGAATTTGGATTTATTACGAATGAATGTGAGCCTTGTGTCTACAAAAGTTTTAGTGGAAGTGAAATAGATTTCTTAATAATATATGTTGATGACATATTACTAATTGGAAATTAAGTACTTGTCTTACAGTTAGTTAAGGCATGGTTGGATAAATGGTTCTCTATGAAAGACTTGGGCAAGGTATTATATATTCTTGGGATCAAGATCCATCGTGATAGATCTAAGAGAATGTTGGGCCTAAGTCAAAGTACATACATTTGACAAGATACTAAAGAGATTTAGTACGGAATAGTCCACGAGGGGATTGTTTCCAGTGTCACATGGCATTCATCTTTCATAGAAAATGTGTCCTCTGGAAAATGAGGAAATAATGAAAATGGCAAGGGTCCCTTATGCATCTGCGATTGGGTCAGTCATGTATGTTATGCTATGTAAAAGGCTAGATGTTGCTTATGCATTAAGTATGGTAGGAAGATATCAAGCTGATCCAGGAGACCGCCATTGGATGGCAGTCAAGACTATCCTATGTATCTGAGGTATACTAAGGATATTTTCCTGGTTTATGGAGGAGAAGAGGAAATAATTATCATAGGACATATAGATGCTATTTCCCAGAATGATCATAATGACATGAAGTTGAAGACTGGATACATATTCAGTTTGAATGGCGGTGCAGTGAGCTGGAAGAGCTCAAAGAAAGGTTTGGTCACAGATTCTACAGCAGAATCTGAGTATATCACAGTATCTGAGGCAGCTAAAGAAGTATTATGAATTCGAATCTTCATCCAAGAGCTGGATTTATTACCTAGAAGAAAAGATCCTATCACAATCTATTGTGATAATACTACAGCGGTGGCACTTGAAAAAGATCCAAGGTCACATCAGCAGACAAAGCACATTCTTTGGAAGTATCATCTCTTGAGGGATTTCTCTCTGAGAGGTGAACTTGCAGTGAGCATTATTTCCATGGAAGACAATGTGGCAGACCCCTTGACTAAAGCCTTGACCTAGCAGAAACATGATCGTCATGTGAGTTCTAGCGGACTAAATGTTTTAGGTTGTTGGCTCTATTCCAACATGGAGTTTGTAAGGGTTGGTGTCCTGAAACCAACTATTTTGTAATTTGATTATATAAATGTACACTTATTATATATTTTTCATTGTTCAGCATGACTATAATAAAATAATGTCTTGGAATATTTTTTTATTGATAATGTCATGGTAGATCCCCGCTATGATGAGAACCTTGAAATGCTATAACAATGTTCTTAAACAATGTTCTATGGTTGGATGACATACTATATTAGGATACACAGTATAGAGACCATCATGTGATAGTACTCATAAAATGATGAGACTATCTCTCATGGAGTTCACACTTGGTAATCTCCAAGATGTGAGATTATGAGAACAGACCCGCCAGTAGAAATTCCACATGATTTGGTGTCATATGACATTGCTATCTATGAGCATGTGTAATGGTCTATAGACTGGAAGATTATCATTAACTCATGTCATGACTCGTGCACTTAGATATGATAATGAAAACTGTCATGAAGACAGTTGGTGGGAAGATGGGTACATTGGGTGCATCATGAATGGCATGTTTTTAATGGATATATCGATGAAGGATTTGTCCCTTCTATATTTATGGAAGAAAATATCTCGTGCCCTTTGATTGAAATAGAACTGTCGAATAAATTCCACGGCCATGGTGTCACGGCAAGTTTATTTCTGGAAGTCAAAGAATGATAGATCAAGTATATAGGTTTATGACACTGCCATGAAACCTGCTTGACGATATATTGAGACAAAGGGATTAAATTACATGGTAAGAATTCGTATGAGGTGACATGTCAATGTGGCGTCAATGTCATTCTCTTGGTTTCTTTGACCCGTTGCTAGAAAGTAATCTTGGACTTTAGGCAAGCCCGCCTAATGCCAACGAGAAAGAGGCCTAGAGGGTAATAAACTATGTTTATTCAAGTATCTCAAGTCGAATAATTATTATTCCCGTACGTGGTTTAATAATTATTCAAGGAAGCCAAAATCATTTTAATTTTGGTGGAAGAATAAAATAAAAAATAGTACACGCAGTGTATTAATGATTACACACCGTGTAGTTTTTATTTTGAAAAACAAGTACATGCAGTGTATTATTCAATGTACATGCCGTATAGTTTTCATTTTGGAAAGGAAATGAATAAATGAAAACATGATATACACGCTGTGTACATTGAATGTACACGCCATGTAGTTTTCAATGAAAAATAAGTATACATCGTGTATTTATGATTACATGCCGTGTAGTTTTTCCATTCGAGATTTTTATGAAATAATATCATTTTATTAAATGATATTTATTATAATCAGTGTGGGCACATGTCAAGGAAATAATGACATGAAATGGGGTTTTCAAAAGATTTAATGAAATAAATAAAACACATAACTTGTTTATTTATTGTCATAACTCTACAACCTCAAACCAGATTATAAATATCCTCACAACTCCAATTCTTTTCCTAAGAGAATCGTTGGGCACAAAAATTCTGGAGAATTCTCTCAAGCCCGAAAGAACACCATCCTCCAAGAAAACTCTCAAGACCGAGAGAGATCCTCCTCCACCGGATCAAGGCGATCTATGGTGGACAACATAAGCAAAGGATTCTCAACACTAGCACCCGATGATTCCTTTGGTGACGTCCATAGATACGTGGTGCACCTGTGGATCAATGCTAGAGGAAGTCAACACTTGGCTTCTGCGACACAATGACCAATCACATCAAAACGTGATCGGAAATATCAATGAAGAAAAAATGCCATAAATGGTACTTCTTGTCAATTAATTAATGTAATTATTGTATGACTATGGCGATCCACATTTACGGTTTCTGGAATATTCCTCTTATTTGCCTGTTTCTGTGATTTGATCCATGGAGTCTAGCGTTTATCATCATATTGATCGCGGATTGATCATTTCTAATGAAAAAAAATCCAAGTGAGCATATCCTCCCACGAGCTTCCGCAGTGCCCGGAACCTTCACAATTCATCCATGATATTAATGGAATAATAATGTTTAGTAACTTGTTTTTTGTTCCTCTCATAATTTAATTAATGGATGACCTATTATATGAGTCTCATAGTTTATTATCTTTACTCACCCTATAATCACAAAGATGTACATGAACCTAAAAGAGTATTTCTAGTGGGATGGAATGAAAAGGGATGTTTTCAAATATTCCTCTTGGTTTTTGATTTGTCTGGATGTTAAGGAGGAGAGAAAGAAGCCTATGGGGATGTTACAACGATTACCCATGTCAAAATGGAAATTGGAAAACATCACTATGGACTATGTCATCCGACTTCCCAAAACCTCTAAAGGCCAAAATTCTAGAGAGGTTATTTTTGATTGCCTTACGAATTTGGCACACTTATTTTCCATTAGAGAGGATTTATCTTTTGATATTATTTCAAGGATATATATAAAGGAAGTGGTAAGATTTCATGAAGTACCAATTCCCATCATATCTAATCAGGAATCGAGGTTTACCTCAATGTTCTAGATAAATCTTTAGTAGGCTATAGATATGGAGTTAGGCGTCATCACTACTTATCATCCTTAGATGGTTAGGCATTCTGTGAGGACAATTCAAGCTCTAAAAGGTATGTTTCGAACATGCTCTATGGATTTCGAAGGATAATAAGATCAAAACCTACCTCTAGTGGAATTTTCATACAACAATGACTTTCACTCTAGTATTAAGATGGATCCTTATGAATCCCTCTTTTAAAAGAAGTGTAGAACTCTATTCATATAGGATGAAGTTGGGGAGGGAAAGCTATTAGGATGTCATCATGTTGATGAAATGGGAAAAATGGTCAGATCTATTAAACAACACATAAGAGAATCTTAGAGATAGAAAATCAGTTATACTGACAACCATTGAAAAGACATAGACTTTGAAGTGTGTGAAATGGTGTTTTTATGAATATCTCTCGAGAAGAGAGTAATGATATTTGAGAAGAAGGAAAATCTAATCCTTATGTATATCAATCCTTTTGAAATTTTGTATCATGTTGCTATGGTAGCTTATTAATTAGTTCTTCTACTAAATCTATCTCATGGTCATGATTTGTTGCATGTATCTATCATGAGAAAGTACATAATTGATCTTTCTCATGTTCTAAACTCAGAAGTCATACCTCTAGATCATGATCTTTCTTAACTTATATGTTATACCACTGGAGAAAAATCTTTCAATTAAAAAACAACCAATAGAGATTCTGAATCCTAAAAAAATGTTCTTTGAAACAATACCACCCCCATAGTTAAAGTATTGTGGTGGAACCACCAATTTGAGGAATCTATGTTGTAACATGTGGATATTATGAGGGATATACATACACATCTGTTTGTATCCAAGTAATGAATTTTGAGGGAGAAATTCAGTTTATGTGGTATAGAATGTAAAACTCAGATGTTTTTATAAAATATTTTTATTAAATAATTTTAATTCTTCAATATATTTCATTTAGGAAATTATGGGTTTAAAATAACTATTAGACACCCTAACTATAAAATTACCATTATAACATAGCTGTTATGTTAGCAGGAATAAATATATCTAACTTATCAAAATGTAAAAAAAATATAAATAAAATATATATTTGTATATTTATTATGTGAATTACTAAAAGTAATTTTAATTAATGAAATATATATGTTATATACTTAAAAAAATATTTTTGATATTCATCCAATAGATATTTTTTCCATCAAGTATGAATAAACCGTATATGATGTATAGAAAGCTATATTTTTCAAAATGGTAATTTCCCACCTTTTATTAGAGAACACCATTTAATTTAATATTTTCACACATTAATAAATTTTATATGACAAAATAAAAATTTTATGTTTATTAGGGATATAAAAATTAACATTGGAAGAATTTATATTATTTTTTTGATAAATTTCATATTTTGATGAATAACAAAAAAGCACTAAATTTTATGGGAAAACATATTTTTTCATCAAAATAATTTTTATGCATCAATTATAATATTAAATGGTTTTAAAGTATAAATAGAATAAATTTTTATCATTAAATAAAATTGAGGTAATTATAATTATTTTTACATTGAATTCATATGAAAAAACATTTCAATCTTTTACAATGTTTTAACTTTTAAAACTCGTTCTCTCTTTCCGACATGGGGAATAATTTAATATTATTTACATCAACTTCATTGTTTTCAATTTTGATAAATTTATTTCATATTTGAAATTAGTAGGTCCAAATTATGTAAATATTTATATTTTTTATTTTTGGACATTATGAATAGTGATTTCTCTAATTTTTATTAACACGGTAAAAGGGTAAATCGGGTAATTAAGGGTAAAAATACTATTATAAAATTACCCTAACACAGGTCTTAATATAATTTTAAGATTATTTTTCTACCTAAATCATCCTTATGTCAAAATTGTATCTATTTGAATCTACTTGGATGATATTATGACATTTAATTTTTTTTATTTAATGAAAAGTTATTATATGTCTCAATCAAATTTTAATGAGTAAAACATTTTTAGGTAAGGTTATAAAAAATATAATTTCAATTATAATTACTAATTAGAAATATGAACTTTTTTCTTTATTAGGGAAATTTATTTTTCATTTTTAAGAAATAAATAATTTTATTAATAGCTTATAAATTAATGATGCATAAATTATTTAATCGATGAAAAAATAATTATAGTGTTTTTATTAAAATAGAAAAACACTTTAAAAGACTCAAATACATGACCAAATCTTATTTATCGCGTCTATTGTGACAATAATCATCTAAATATCGAGTTATTGAACATTTGGATCCTTATTTAAGGGATTATGACACGTATATTATTTTATTTAAAGTGATGTTAAAGTTGTCACCTTCATAATTTAATAAGTATACCATTTAAAATATTCTATTTTCCAAAATATAAAATCAAATAAAAGTTTTATTATGAAATCTAGTAGATTTTTATTCATTTTAGTATTTTATTTTTAATTTTTTTCAACAAATAAGCATATTAAAAAATTACACAACACTATTATAGAAATTATTTTATTAAGAGAAATACCAAAAATGATATTAAAAATGATAAAATATAAATAATTTGGGATAATTAATATTTATAATGAATTTTTTAGATGAACCATACCTACTAAGAATATAATAAAATAGATGGTTCTATATTATCTTATTATATTAATATTTGTACAAATCAATGAATTGAATAGTTCCAAAATTGATAATATTTATTATTTATCAAAATAATGTTTTATTAAATTTTTTAAAAATAAAAAATCATTTAAAAAATTAATAATAATTATAATATGGTATAAATTGTTCTAATTTATTTATTTATTTTCTATTTTATATAAAATAGACAAATATCACAACATATTAATATTGCATTATTTGATACCCTAGTTAAACATTAAATAGATTAGCTACGTGATAATTAATAGGATAAGGCTTAAATTGATAGCATAGCTTCTCCAAAATTTATTTTATAATGTTATTACAGCCCTAAAGTATCTCATATTATAATTTGGGTTGTTTTGGATGTTTTGGGTTGGTTATTAAATTATTTAAAAAAATAGTTTTTAGGTTTCCAAAGTTCCCATCACTAGGATTATAAAAGGGCACTTCCTCCCTCGGCTCTTCACACCACTCTGATCATTCAATCATGGCCATCCCATAATTGTTCCCATTATAATCATACCCAGTAACATTGTAGTGGTCATTTTACTCTTTTTTTTACGGTTGGGACTGAATCCTCATTTATTATTAAAGAAAAGCAAAGACCTATTTAACTGGGTAGAGGGAGACCCATTTCATAGCCCGAAGGGCCAGTGGAAATTTAGCCCATTACATGGCCCGTGGGCCCATTTTTTGGCCCAAAGCCCATTCTGTGAATAGTACTGTTACCGTACCCTGCGCTGCTACAGTTTTACACAGTACCCGCTACTACTATAGTTCTCTGCCACCGCTACAGTGACCTGTCGCCGCTGTAGTGACCGCTGCTGCAATAGTGTCGCCGCTGCTACAGTACGCTACAGCAGTGCTATAGTAACCTGGGCCCAATGGGTTCTGAACCCCTATTTTTCATGTAGAATTAACAGGTGCTTACCACTAAGCCAAACCCCAACTACTTTTTTTTAAAGTTGAGGCTGAAACCTCATTTATTATTAAAGTAAAGCAAAGACCTCTTTAACTGGGTAGAGGGAGACCCATTACATAGCCCGAAGGCCTAGTGGGCATTGGGCCCATTACATGGCCCGTAGGCCCATTTTTTGCACGAAAGCCCATTCTGTGAATAGTAATGCTATAGTACCCGTGCTGCTACAGTTCTGCACAGTACCCACCACTGCTACAGTATCTGCCACTGCTACAGTGACCTGCCTCCGCTATAGTGACATGCCGCCGCTACAGTGACGCCACTGCTACAGTACACTACAATACTACTCCAGTACCCTGTGCCCAATGGGGTTTGAATCCCCATTTTACATGTAGAATTAAGGGGTGCTTAGCACTAATCCAAACCCAACTACTTTTAATTTTTAAAGACCAACTCTAGTGTTCTAAGAGGGGATTTAGAAGAAGCACGTCATAGAATAGGTAATCTCTTCTACCGATTCATTGAAACTTATTACTTATTATATATACTCTTAATGAGTTGTTTCATTATAATGTAATAACTCTAGCATCATTTATATAATTAGATGTTATTATTATTATAAAACAATCATGTTACACATTTTATCCACCCTACGAAAAACAAAATCACTATGCGTGCGTACGTACGGCTTACCGTCTCCACACTGTGGTGTAATCTGCTTTTCATCACCTCCTTACCTAGATGGGTATAATGATGGAAGTAATAACTATATATGATTATTAAAACTAGATATTAATTTTTAAATATAACACACAATTCTATTCAATATCATTCATCAAATTTATAAATGATATAGTCCCTTGTGCGTATGGAAGACCTACCATCTCCACGATACGAAGTGATACATTCTACATGATCTTCATTGACGAATGATTATAGAAATGTACATAGTGAAACAAATATGGTACATATTATGTTAATATAAATTTTTATGGTTATAACTATCACCTAATAACGAGAAGTAGACCTTATTCGACAAAAAATGCATAAGAACATAAAGCTGTTAATATTTGGATAATGAGTAACAATGAAATGATATTAACAAATGGATGATAATATGATCATATATAATAACATAAAATTGAAAATGATTCTGAAATAATTCAATAACCTTATTTAAATCATTATATATGAGGTTCAGAGGCATACAAAAGAAGTCATACCTAAGTTAAGGGATAATTTTTCAATCTCATCATTATTCAATAGTATTTATACCTAAGTATTTACTAGGGTATATCTTCCATCCACGCCCTTATTTCCTAAATTAGTAATATTATTTAAATTATTCTAAAATTTTTTAATTTTTATTTTACCCAGTGGTGAATTTTTATTAAACGGTATAAAATGAATCTTTAAACATTTTCGGTACGTCGTACTTTTTTACATTTCTAGAAGAAGTGTGAGAAAGAATGTTTTTTAAATTTATACGGCATGGTTGGATATTTATATCTTCATAAAAGATTATTTACATGTATCTTATTCTACATTATTTAATGTTTATTTTCATATAAATTATTTTCTTTTAAAATTTCATGGCGTTTTGTTAAAGGAAAACATTTTAATGGAAGAAAGGTTATTTTTCTCAACATTTAATCTTAAGTGTTTTATCAAACTTATTTTCCATATGAGATTACATTATTTAAATCAGTTTATGTTTATATATCTATTATTACTATGCTTTCATTGTTTTTATGATGTAATGGATTTTATAAAATCTATTTATTTTATATGTATTATAATGGAATGATGATTAAGAAACTCATGTTTTCTCCTTGGGTTATGATATGATGATTGATTTATGATTTTATGGAATAGATAAAATTTATTTAATTATGAGATGGGTGGGACCTTTATCTCCCCCTAATAATTTGGGTAATGATTTATATCTCATGATATAAACATGGTTGGAATGGGAAATGATCTCGGTTCAGTAATATAGGGTTGAAACAAGGAGTGAACTCAGTTCAGTAATGGACATTGTCTACTATAATGGTATTAGAAATGATACATGAATAATACTAATTGATTTTCTATACTTATGTGTATGACAAAAAACTCATTTATTATGTTATGACATTTGGGATTATGTTTAAATTTGATGTTTTATCAAAATACATGATATCATGATATGTTATATAAATGAGATGATTTTCAAATTTTATGTTTTTATATACTATGATTATAATATTATTGATATATCACCTATTTACCATTACTAAGCATTTGAGCTCACCCTCACATAAGTTTATTTTCCCTAGGTCATGAATAAGGATATTAAGTAAGATATGTCAAAAGGGAGTCTAGTTATGAAGAAAATAATGGGAGAAAATGTTGATGTTTTATGAACCATTGGTTTATGTTTCCCATTTTCTGAATACATTATACCTATAAGTTCATGTCATTGATTTATTATATTTCATAATGAATAATATTCAATTTTGAGGTAATATCAATATATGTAATGTATGGGTCGTTATAGTTGGTATTAGATGAAATGTATAGTTACCCATTAAAAATATGGATGAGAAAACCTTAGAAAGAACCATAAGGATATGTCGAAGTATAGGTTATAATCCTAGTGTTATAGAAATGATCATGAGTAACCTAGGATAAAACCTAAAGTATCCTAAATTTAATTTATGTTCTTCATTATATGGTTTTCCAATTTTGATTAGTGTTTATCATACTATGCTTCTTGGTTTTAGTTAATGTAGGGAACCTAAAAGAACCATGTTAATTCTGAATGGGGCGGGTAATGAAAAGATTGACCTCCTGAGAAATAAAATTTTATCAAAGTTGGATTGAAAAATATTATATCTATGGTAAAAATACTTTCTCACTCAATGAATCATACTAGAAATCCAAACGTGAAAATGAGAGAACAACATTCTATTGAGTCCTTCATTAGGTAGTGTCCACCTTCTTTTAACGGGTATTCTGATCCATTTGTGGCTGAACAATGGATTAGTACCACTAAAATGATATTTTTTGTTCTAAAATGTTTATAAGATGATAAATTCATCTTAGTAGTCAATATTTTTGGAGGTGAAGCTACTAAATAGTTGTATTGAATTAAGAATATGAGGAAAAGATAAGAAATTAAGACCATGGAATTAGACAAGTTGAAGAACATATTTTTCAATAAGTACTTATTTGTCTTCTTCAAAAAAAGATGGAGAAGTAGTTAGAGGAATTTAAGAAAAAGGAAGATTAATCATTTGGTACCTTTAAAACATATTTTACAAGAGTTTCAAGGTACACTTCAGGAATTATTATCCTACTTGATAGTAAAAATGACTAATTCATTAGTTCCCTAAAACAAAGTCTCCAAAGGGCATTAGCCATAAGGGACTTTAATATCTATGAGAAAATTGTTCGATGTGGTCTCAAGTATGAGATGTAGATTGGAGTAACTCATTATTCCTATGGGTTTAATAAGAAGAGAAAATGGAATTCAAGGGAAAATCCAAAGACTACTGTGAAAATAAGATGAGTTTTCCCATATGCTTAATGTGTGGAATGAAATATGGAGGAAATTTTCATAAAGGGGCTTGTAAATTTTTATGGGTGCAAAATATGGCTATAGAGAATTTGATTTTTTAAGTGATGGAAAAATTTGTGTAATGACGAAAAAGAGAAAAGTATACATAGAATGAACATCATATACATCAATGATAAAATTACAATGAAATGGGGCATTATTCCAATCAATGACCTAGAACAAGGGTTGTTGATGATGATTGACATCAAAAACCTCTTAAGTCCAAAGATAAAGGCATGTAACATGCAATAACTATCAGAGATGTGGACTAGGATAATGATGTGGAAAAAGGTATGCATTCCATCAACTCTAAAGTAGAAAATGTGTTATTTAATTCTGGAACCACCCAATCTTTTATTTATGAAGAACATTCTAAGGGTATTGTCATATTACCTCAACAATTAGATGTTGATATAGTTGTGAAAACTCATAATGGCACAACAGTCGCATCAAAGGTATGTAATTCTTCATTGATTTATGTTTGTGGGAAAGTGATTCCTGCAAATCTTATGATCATTCTTATAGTGGAAGTTGATGTGATTATTAGCAAGGATTGGATTTCTCTATATGGTGATCTGTTACACCTGTAGACGCCGGAAAAAGTCCGTTGTTCCCAAACGAAGCTCCGGATGCGGGAAGCGAGGTCATATTTGGAGTCGGAAGCCCATTTCGGAGGGCCCGGAAGCCCTGCGTGGAATTTTGGAGATCCGCGCGCAATGTTGACGAGCCGCGCACAAACCTCCCGGGATGCGTGCAATGCGCTGGGCCGGCGCGCAATTTTGCACGCCCGTGGCCCGCGCGACTCCCTTGCGCGCCGGGCCCGATTCCGCGCCCGCGAAGAGAATTCCGCGCCCGCGATTTGGATTCCACGCCCGGGGTTGCCTATAAATATAAGGCGACCCCCGACGTTTTGAAGATTGCCGGAAGTAGAAAGGTCTCTCGTGCGCGCAATCCAACCCCTCCCGCGCGCAATGCCGATCTTCAGGTAACCTCTTTTCTTTCTCGCAATAAGGCCTCGGGGTTCGCCTTCGCGCGCAATCCCTTGGGCACCTTTCCTTTGAATAATTCTTCACCCTAAGGCCTTCGCGCGCAAAAGAAGCCTCTTGCGCGCAATTGCCCCCGGGGTGCGCGCAATCCGGCCCGATTGCGCGCACCCCCCCCCCTTTCAAAGTGGCCATTAGATTAAAGAATGAGACGTTTCCCCCGCGCGCTATCTGAAGCCCGGTGCGCGCAATATCTACCTTCCGCGCGCAAAGCACTGGCCCAATTGCGCGCCAGCCCGCCCATTTGCGCGCCGACCCGCGGTATTGCGCGCCAAGCTCTTCTTTTGCGCGCAATCCGCCGGGGTCACTCCCTTTGACCCCCTGAGGGTACCCTCCTGCGTGGCGCCCGATTATCCTCATCCCGGGTGCCCGCACCGTGCGTTGTCTTCCCGTGCGGCCCTCCAGGCTCGCGCGAAGTGACACGGAACCATCGGCGGCGCCGCCACGTCCAAGCTGCACCACGTTAAACTGCCTAGCATATCGTCCGAGCTACAAGACGTTAAACTGTTCAGCATTCGTCCTGCAGGACGCTAAACTGTATTTCGTCCGCGCGACAAGACGTTAAACTGCCAAGCATCTTCGTCCGCGCTGCAAGACGTTAAACTGCCAAGCATCTTCGTCCTCAACACACGACGTTAAACTGTACTTCGTCCGACAAGACGTTAAACCGTCCGCTTCGTCCTCAACACACGACGTTAAACTGTACTTCGTCCGGCAAGACGTTAAACCGTCCGCTTCGTCCTCAACACACGACGTTAAACTGTACTTCGTCCGGCAAGACGTTAAACCGTCCGCATCACCTGATCTCGTGCCCCGCGCACAGGGTCCTCCCGGTTTGGATGTGGCCCCCACCCGCTCGTCTCTGCAGGGATGTCGGGATTGGAGTGGCCTTCGCCCACGGGGGTAGAGTGTTACAGACAGAACGAACTACGTGGACTTTGATCCCTGTCTTCTAAACAGGGTACGTAGGAAGCCTCTCCGAGGTTCAAGCCCACCACCTGGTCGTCCCGGTCGTATTCACGTCGGTTCTTCCATCAGTGGACCCCTCCTGGGTTCACACTTGCGTCGATTCACCTATGAATCCGCCCCTGTGGGGGACTGCACATGTGTATCTCCATTGCGCTTCCCCACTGCCTCTTTCTATCTCTCTCTTCAGCGTCCAGCATGACGTGAAACTGTGATCCACCCGGCCGTTCCATCCCCCTCTGTGCGAGGTGGTTCGGTTCAATCCTCCACCCGGCGGCCTCGACCTCTTCGTGAGTCGGCTTGCCGACGTCCAGCATGATGTTAAACTGTATATTCGAACTACGCTGACTTTGATCCGTGCCAACGCGCGGTACGTAGGAAGCCCCTACGGGGTCCAAGCTCTTCACTCCATCATACATCCTGATCCTTACCCGGGACGCCACATCCCGGTGGGGTCATGCCACTTCATTCCACTCCGCTCCACTCGGGAAGCCGCCCATGTGCTGGCCCCAGCGTCGGAGGTTCCCCGCAAGGGGTTCTGTCATCTGATCCACTTCTCGTGTTGATCAGTCCGATGCCGTCCCCGCTGGACGTTAAACTCGCGGCATACCCCATGTTAAACATGGGAAGCTGAGGAAAACCTCAGGTAACACAGTTCCCCGCACCCAGCGCGGGATGCCTCAGGCCATCACGCCTTCGAGAATCCCTATTAGGGACGGAAGGCAGACATGCAGAGTCGCAGTGTTAAGACATGCCCCCGACACCCAGAGCCACCCGGTCTCCTCACCGCAGGTTGCTGCCCCGACCAGACTCCTTGGAGCGTCCGGGCGGAAGTAGTGTAATTAACCGGTGTCCATGAAGATATGGCACCGGGAACGAGATTCACGAACATTCTTAAATATATGAGGGAGACCCGGATTAGGCAACGAGTTCCGAGGAGACGTCCACGGAAGGAGGAGCCGACATCCCATCATCCTGGTTTCGATCAAGGATCAGACCCCCCTGAACAAGGGACAGATGCCGCCCGCCTTTGGAAAGCGGGACTGCGGGACCAAAAGCCGCGCGCGCCCATCCCCTCGGGTCAACGGGTGCACGGGCGAACGCGTCCTGGCGGAACAGCGTCGGAACAGAAACCCGATGCACATCCGCACCAAAACAGAAAAATGGTGAACCCGACGTGAATCACTTCTCCTCAATACGAAGACTGATGTCTTTAAGAGGTGTTTGAAGACCAGCATGCTGCTCGACCAAGCATTCAACACTGGGGCACGGAACCCGCCAGGGGCTGGGGAAGGGAAATCGGGCACTTCGTCTCACGACGTCGAGGGCCTGGGTTCCCCCCATGGAAGGCGTCGTGGCACTAATGGTTGGTTGTCGATTCCTTTTCCTGTCAGTGTTAATGGGTTTTTCTCCCTGCTTTCAGGAATCAAGTCGCCCAATCTAGTGCCCGATCGCCACCCGCCCACTGGCGCAGGGGTAGGGGAAACACCGACGCGGCTACTCTGCGCGGTCCCGCCCGTTCCACAGCCGTCCCAGCAGCCGCAGCTGCTGGGAAACCACGCCCTCTCTCCCCCTCGGAGGTCATCCGGAGAAGGGTGATCAACAACTTGGTGCGGAGATATGAGGAAGAGGGAGTCATCCCCACTAGGGACATGGCTCCACCTTCATGCGGCGGTTCCCTCATCATACCACCAATGCCTCAAATACTCCCTTAACGGTCGAGTAGGCGTGCTTCAGGGAGATGCCTCTCCTTTTGCCTCATGTGAAGCCCGCTATCTAGACGCGGACTATTACAAGAGCAAGGATAAGCAGATCCTGGCAGGTGAGGTTGAGCATGTCGCTGTTGCAAGCGATCCCTGGGCAAGTTTGGATGACACTTACGTCCTCCCGATTCATCGGTTGGACGTGGCCATGGTCTCGACGGCCTGTGAGTCACCTGATGAGATGACCGCGACCGCCCATGCCAGCACCAGCGACCCAGCAGGATTTGGTAGCCCCAATGCAGTTTTCAACGCAGTCTCTCCCGTGGACGATCCCTCCCCGAGTGGAGAGGACGTGGAAGATGCACCCCCATCCTTTGAGGAGGGCGTCCCCGCCACGGTCGATGAGTTAGTACAGGTGAACCTTGGAACCGAGGCAGATCCAAGACCCACATTGGTCAGTGCCGCCATGCCCTCTGAGGAGAGGCAGCAGTACGTGGACTTCCTCCGGCAGCATCGTGATGTGTTCGCTTGGGGCTATGACGAGATGACGGGGCTAGATACTCAGGTAGCCGTCCACCGCCTTGGTCTCCCGGCGAACCATCGCGGGTTCAAGAAGCCTCCCAGGAAGATGCACCCATTCCACGGTGCCATGGTTGAGGCCGAAGTTGACAAGCTTATCAAAGCCAACTTCATGAGGGAAGTTCAGTACCCCAAATGGCTGGCCAACATTGTGCCGGTCCGGAAGAAGAACGGGCAGATCAGAGTCTGTATCGACTTCCGTGATCTCAACCGCCACTGTCCGAAGGACGATTTTCCCCTTCCAGTGACAGAGCTGTTGATTGACACCACGGCAGGGTTCCAAGACCTCTCTTTCATGGATGGATACTCCGGATATAACCAAATCCGGATGGCCCCTGAGGATGAGGAGTTCACTGCCTTCAGGGCCCCCCAAGGTATCTTTTGTTACCAGGTCATGCCCTTCGGCCTGAAGAATGCAGGTGCCACCTACCAACGGGCGATGCACCGCATATTCAAGCCAATCCTCGGCACACTGGTGGAATGCTACGTCGACGACTTGGTGGTCAAATCGCGCCAGCATCAGGACCATCTCAAAGATCTTGAGAAAGTGTTTGGCTTCCTCCGGTCTCGCTGCCTGAAGATGAACCCGTTGAAGTGTGCCTTCGGGGTAACCTCCGGAAAGTTCCTTGGATTTGTGGTAAGATATCGGGGTATTGAGATTGACCCAGAGAAGATCAGGGCGATTAGCCAGATGCCTCCCCCAGGTAACATCCGGGAACTGCAAGGGTTCCAAGGCCACTTAGCCTATATACGCCGATTCATCACGAATCTGGCCGGCAAGTGTAAGCCCTTTTCTCGGCTCATGAAGAAAGGTGCCACCTATGTATGGGATAAAGAGTGTCAGATCGCTTTCGAGGAAATCAAGGAGTACCTGCTTCAACCTCCGGTTCTGATGCCGCCTGTATCTGGGAAGCCACTGGTCCTTTATGTGACCGCCCTGGAATTGTCCCTGGGTGCCCTTCTCGCCCAGAAGAACAACGAGGGAACAGAGAATAGCCTCTATTACCTCAGTCGCATGCTCCTCGATGCGGAAGTCAGGTATTCCCCCATCGAGAAGAGCTATCTGGCGCTCGTATTTTCCGTACAGAAGTTACGTCACTACTTGCAGCACCATGAGGTACAGTTGGTTTCTCGGGTAGACCCGTTGAAATATATCCTGAGCCGGCCTATGTTGACTGGCCGTCTAGCGCGGTGGGCTGTGATTCTCCAGTAGTTCGACATCAGGTATGTGTCTCAGAAGGCCATCAAAGGGCAAGCATTGGCAGACTTTCTGGCTGCTCACCCAACCTCCGCGGATCAGCCGCTGGATCTAGGCTTTCCTGATGAGGCCATTCTCTCGGTCGATCATGCTGATCCGTGCTGGCAGATGCACTTTGACGGTGCCTCCCGGAGCCCCACTGGTAGAAGGATCGATAATCCTAATCTCAACAGAGTGGGTTTGGGTATCGTCTTCATTACCCCGGAGCAAGCCGTGCTGCCATACTCTTTCCTGTTGTCAGAGGGCTGTACCAACAATGAGGCGGAATACCATGCCCTCATCACCGGCCTCGAGTTAGCTCTCGAGATCGACGTACCCCATCTGTGTGTGAAAGGGGACTCTGATCTGGTCGTTAAGCAGATCAATGGCGACTATGTTGTCAGGAAGCCGGAACTTGTGCCGTTGCTGGAGTGCACCCTCCTTCTGATGGCCCAGTTCCCTTCTCGGCCAGAAATTGTCCATATTCCACGGTCGCAGAACGGTCGAGCAGATGCTTTGGCCAGCCTTGCTGCGTCACTTGCAGAGCCTGAACAGGATAACCTAATCGTCCGCGTGACGCACCGCAGGCTCATCGCTCTCGTTATCCCGGAGGGAGATCGCGGCCCTTCGGTAAGTAATCTCACCACGGTTGCCCCTATGCCCGGAGCCCCGAGTACCCCAGATATGGCAGTAGAACCAGCCCCTGATTGGAGGACGCCTTTGGTTGAGTACCTCCATCATGGCATTCTCCCGTCGGATCGGGCCGAGTGCGAGCGAGTTCGACGCCGCGCATCGTAGTTTGTCCTCCAGAGCAGTCCCGGCCTGGAGCAGATCCTATATAGACACGGATTTGATGGTGTTCTCCTCCGTTGCCTTCATGGAGTTGAGATCCCATGAGTCATGCAAGAGGTTCATGCTGGTTCATGCGGTGCCCATCAGACTGGGCCGAAGCTGTCCCACCAGATTCGGAGGTTGGGATACTTCTGGCCCTCCATGATCCACGACTGCATCGAGTATGCCAGGAGGTGCCATGCGTGCCAGGTTCATGCGAACTTTGTGCATCGGCCGCCGGAGCTTCTCCATACCACTAGGTATTCCTGGCCCTTTGCAGTCTGGGGGATGGACGTTGTGGGACCTTACCCGCCGGCGACGGCTCGCCAGTGCCGGTTCATTTTGACCGCTACGGACTTCTTCTCCAAATGGGCAGAGGCGATTCCTCTCAGAGAGGTTAAATCCTGTTCGATCGCTGACTTCGTGACCTCCAACATCATTCATCGATTTGTAGTGCCTCACGCTATCCTCACGGATAACGGAGCCAATTTCCGAGCAGCCGAGTTGAAGAAGTTGTACGTCAAGTACAACATTCGCTCGAACCATACATCTCGCTATCATGTGCAGGCGAATGGACAGATTGAGGCGTTTAACAATACCCTCTCTAACATTCTGCAAAAGATGGTTGGTCAAAACAAGAAGAGTTGGCCGGACAAGCTCCCCAACGCCCTCTGGGCTTATCGGACGACGACTCGCAATTCCACCCAGATGACCCCTTATTCCCTGGTGTATGGAGCTGAGGCCGTCCTGCCCATCGAGATCCAGTTACCGTCCTTGCACACTGCGGTCTACGACCAGCAAGCGCCGGACAGAGCTGCTGAAGCCCGTCTAGTCGAGCTGGAAGCACTGGATGAGAATAGACTTCGCGCTTTGCACAACTTGGAGAGGCATCAGAGCAGGATGGCTCGAGCTTTCAATAAGAAGGTTCACCTCCGCTCCTTCCTGCAGGGTGACCTAGTGTTGGCCCTAAGAGCGCCAATGATCCCCGGCAGGAAGCCACCCAAGTTGGAGCCCAAGTGGGAGGGACCTCTTGTCATCCACAAAGTCTATCCCAATGGCACGTACTCCCTAGCGACTATGGATGGTGAGTGTGTCACTCCTCCCACCAACGCTAGGTTCCTCAAGCAGTACTTTGCCTGAGTGCACTTCGTCCGCGCGACAAGACGTTAAACTACCAAGCATCTTCGTCCAACACGACGTTAAACTGTACTTCGTCTCGCACAACGTTAAACTGCAGTTCGTCCCTCACGACGTTAAACTGCATTCGTCCTGCATGATGCTAAACTACACCACGTCCAAGCTGCACGATGTTAAACTGCCCAGCACATCGTCCGCGCTGCAAGACGTTAAACTGCCCAGTGTTTCGTCCAAGCTACAAGACGTTAAACTGTTCAGCATTCGTCCAACATGACGTTAAACTGTACCACGTCCGCGCTGTAAGACGTTAAACTGCCAAGCATCTTCGTCCTGCATGACGTTAAACTACACTTCAATAACTACGTGCGGCTTGATTCCCATCCTTATGGGATACGTAGGACCGCCTGGACATTCATGTTTCAGGCCCAGCCCCATCCTTCGGGAATTTCCATCCCATCTCGAGCCCTTGGCCCAGTTGCCTCTAGGTATGCGGCGTATGGTGTGAACGCGGGGCTATGCCCTCATTCACGTCGGTTTTCTCATCACGCTATACGCCCCCATGTTTGGGGATGCCTTCCGCTCCCCCCTTTCTTTTTTCGTCCTGCATGACGTTAAACTGCACTTCAAGAACTACGTATGGCTTGATTCCCATCCTTATGGGATACGTAGGACTGCCTGGACGCTTGTGTCTCAGGTCCAGCCCCGTCTCTTGGTTGATCACGGGGATCTGCTGTCTTTTGGTTGCTCTCAGGATGAGTCCTCCGACCCCTTCCGGTGATCTTTTAACATGTTTTGGGTACTTCGGTCTATGACCAGTGGTGTCGGATTCAATCCTGACAAGTCCTGTGTTGCTTGTCGGGCCGCGCGCTTCCTCTTGTTCGAGTCTTCACTCAAAGGGATCCTCGTTAGTGGTTTGGGTACGATGCCTCAGTGCTCTCCTACCGCTCTGGGTCGATTTACCGGTGGGTCCTGGGCCGCAAATCGATATGAATCCTGCGCTTGAGCGGTTGATGCTCGTTTTCTTGCCCCGTCCTAGGCTGACGCGATCGAATGTTGTGTTGCGAATATGGTCAGCGACATCCTTGATCGCCATGTCGGCTCTTTCAGGCTCTGAACATTGGTTGCGCAGTCCTCATCACACTCCGCCTTTGTGCGTTGTAGTGGAATCTCGAAACTCTCTTCATACTGACCTTCAGTACACCTTTACACGTTAGGCAGGCCAACCAGGGTAATGGTGTCTTTCGAGGCTCCCACGATCTGAGCACCAAGGATATATGTTGATGTCCTCCCTAAGGGCCATGTGTAGCTGGACCCTCATCCCCATAAGGAGGAAGGAGTCGCCCGAACAATCGCGTTCTGGGCCCAGTATAGCTGGAGGCTAGCATATCTGCCCCTCGGGTGATGGACATACGCAGGCCCCTATCCCAGGATTCTTCTCCTGGAATCATGCGTGACCGCAGGGCTGGGTATGTTCCCACCTCCGCTGAGTTCGCCATATCGCAATAAGCGGGTTCCTCCATGGTCCGAACCACACTACCTTAAACTGTGTTGTCCGGTCCTACCACACGACCGTAAACTGTGATCGTCTTGGCCGCCCGACGAGAAACGACACTGCATCGTGATGTTCTCCTCAGAGGACACTCACGTTGGGCGCTGGTTACTAACCACGCCATTTGTCAATGCCTTTCATGGCTTGATTATTGTGGCGATGCCATGGATTCCTTAATCACAGGCATGTCGCTGCACAAAGAAAAACCATCCATCTTTAAGGACAAACAAGAAATATCAAATGCCGCTTCTTCTGGGTGAGAGGGTAAGACCCGCACCCTTCCCCACGCTGGTGCCCGATTGTGTTGCGCCGCGCTTCCAGAACTACGTGTGGCTTGATTCCCATCCTTATGGGATACGTAGGAACGCCCGGATGTTTAAAACTTCGGGTCCAGTCCCCCACCTCTTAGAGATTCCCCCTTCTCTGGGGAATCCGCCGCCTTCGTGTCACCCTCAAGGCGTGTCCCTCGACCCCTTGTAGTGGTCCACCAGTGTCAAGAGTACTCTGGTTTATTGCCAAGAGGGTCAGGTTCAGCTTGGTCAGGTTCCTTCCACTTTTCAGGCTTCGTGCTCCCTTTCATTCAGACCCATCTCCTATGCCCTGGGTGGAGCCCCCGTGATCGGTCTGGACACAATGCCTCAGAGCTCTCCCACCGACTCGGGCTGGTGCCCCCAAGGGCCTCGGGCAGCAAATCGATATGAATCCTGCGCTTGAGCGGTTGATGCTCGTTTGCTGCCTCATTCCATCAACGGTTAGTACGATATTGATGCTGCTTTTCCGCCACGGTCGGCAGTACTCCCATATCGTTACGCCGGTGCCCCCAGTCCTTGAGTGAATGGCCGCATGATTCACATTACATTTTCCACCTCCCATTCTGACCAGGCGAAACCTCGACACTCTTGACGCTATCCCTCAGTGCATCTTCGCATATCCAGGGGATAGGACCACGATGTGGCGTACTTTGAGGTTCTTATGGTCCGAGCTCTAAGACTTTAAACTAAGATCTGCCCCTATAGTCCGAGCTCTAAGACCTTAAACTAAGATATGCCCCTATGGTCCGAGCTCTAAGACCTTAAACTATGATCTGTCCCTTTAGTCCAAGCTCTACGACCTTAAACTAAGATCTCCCCAAACGGGGTTCTACGTCCTGCATGACATTAAACTGCACTTTCAGAACTACGTGTGGCTTGATCTCCAGCCTGATGGAGTACGTAGGAACGCTCGGGCATCTCAACTCGGGTCCAGCCTCAGGGATCGCTAAGTCCCGCCCCTCCTCGTCGCCGGCCGTCTGGCCTGGCTTCGGGTAGAGTGGTGCAGTTGTGATATTTTCCCCGATTCAGCTCAGGATTCCCCATCGCAATAATGCGAAGCGACAGTTTCCTCGTCAAAGAGGTTCTGTCTGATAATTGGGGTGATTCACGGCCAGATTAGTGCATCCGCCTAATACGCTTTCCCCACGGTGGCGCAATTTCGGGAGCGTTGGATTCTGTCCGAACAAATCATCACTTTGCCCCACGCTTCGCATGCCCTGTTGATCTGGATTTCCACCCTTGTGCCTGAAGGAACCCCCAAAGCGGCATTGATGATGACATGTGATCCGCCTCCTGCGATATGAATGATGACCTTCGGTCCGTCTATTGCGGTAGTATGGTCGATTGATCCATTGTCCGCTTGCCGTCTTGGGCATTTCCTGGAATACCGACCGTTGTGGATTTCTGAATTCGGGACATGCGATTCACCCTTTCTCATTTCCCTATGTTCGGATAAAATCTCAACGCCACTAGCGTTGTCCCGCTCGTGTGTTGGAACAAGCTGGGGGGATGATACATTGATTAGGTCTGAGGTCTCCTTTCCTAGGAATGACCTCCCTCTTTTCTTTAGAAATCCAGGCCCAATTACGGATGCCTGAAGCTTGGTTAATGCTCCCGCGAGACAATTTGTGGTTGAGCATGTTAAGCCAAAAGATGCAGATAAATATATTGGTTCATACAAATGGATCGAAATATTGAGTAGCAGAAGCAAATGTTCTGGGAGTGGCAAAAACAAAGCCCCTAGGGATTAGCGTGCTGGATAAGTCTTTCTAATGCCGCTACCCTTTGGCTGGCGGCCTCCAGAGCGGCTTCTCGCTCTCTGCGTGCCCTCTCCTCGTCGGCGGTCGCAGCACGCAGTTCGTCGATCCTGGCCTGTGCGCGCTCCCGCTCGACATGAAGTGTGACCATCTGTTGGCCCGCCTCCGTCAGCTGTACCTGGGCGTCATCCAGCTGGGCCGTTAGTTTCTCCACAAGCTCAGTGCACGCTGCGACGAAGGCCTCCTTCTCTGCCGCCTGCCCTTCGAGACGCCGGACTTCCTGCTCCGCCACGAAGAGCACCCGCGTGCTCTCCGACACGTCCCGACTTTGTGCGACGTTGGCACGCTGGCGGCTCTCGCGCATCTTTTCGGCCATGAAATCACGGACCGTCAGATGGAGGCGTTGAGCATCAGCTCCCCCGGCACACAGGAAGCGCAGCCAGGTTTGAAGTGATCCCATGCGCCCCAGCCACTCTGATGGGTCTCACTTAAGGAAGCGCTGGATGCACTTCCACCCCCTGCGGCGTGTTATCCGGCTCTCCTCGACCGCCTCCGCATCCGAGTCGTCCATCTCCTCGGGGTCGGCAGGTCGGTAGGCAGGGAAGGCAGCCAGCAGGTCTGCTACAGGGTCCGCCCCTGGGATGTCCTCACGGGGGATAGGTTCCCCAACATTTGGGCGACCTTCTTCTCCCGCCCCAGTGGCGTTGACACCCTCGTCAACCCCCGACCTCTCTCCGATGTCAGCACCGCCGGCGTCCGCAGCCCCTTGATCAGCAGTTGGTGGGGCCGGTTCGGTGTGGGAAGTCTTTTCCGGAGCAGGCGGCATGTCTTCCACCGGTGCACTCGTGGATGTCCCGGGTTCGACAGCCCGACGAGCCTCCAGTGTTGAGATCACTGCACAGGGCATGCCGTGGTTAGTCACGGATCGTCAATGGCAAGCACCAGCAGTAAAGTAAGGAGACTTACGGGAGTTCAGAGCGTCATCTTCCGCTGCCCCGGCCGCCGCAGGAACAATTGCAGCAGGGGACCCTTCCGCGCTTGTCAATTCAATGATGGGTGTCTGTCCCCCTCCTTGCCCTGCTGGCGCCTCTCCTACTCCCGCTAAGGACGCCTGACCAACATCTGTGCGCTCCTGAGAAAGGTGGAGAAATGGGTTAGAAGCTGCATAAGAGAATGGGTGAAGCAGGTTGAGTAGGGATAGAAGCGGACCTCGAGGAGCTCAGTGACATCAACATTGTCAGAGCCGGCCACCTCGCCGCTCTCCCGCGGGCTCCCCTGCTGGGACCTTCCCTCGGAGCCTTCATCCTCCCCCGTCTCCTCCTCTTCCTCGGAGTCGTTGCTACTGTCATCTTCCTCCAGCGGCATCTGTTCTGGAGCAGGCTCTAGACCGAGCATCACCTTCACCAGAAGGGATGGCTCCGCACGCTGACCACGTTGGCGGGCATACTCTTCCATTGCCGTCAGATACGCATACTGCCGGTTGAAGTCCACCCTATCGGCGATCTGGAGGCGCCCGACCTCTGGCAGATGAATTCCTTCTCTGAGTATCTTTCGCCAGATGGCGTCGGTCCCCAGTGACTGCCGCAGGGTCATCAAGGCCGACCACAGCGCCGGGAAGACTGCATCGTGGGAAGGTTCGAGCAGACGCCTTACCTGCTTCCTGGGCCGCTCTTCGACCACCGCACGTGCCCCCTCTCTGGGCGCCGAGGTCGTAACGGCAGCCTGCGATGTGCCCGCCGCCGAAGTCCCTACTCGCGCCGGCTACGCTGCTTGGCGTGCCTCCGTTCTCCCCCGTGTGGTGGCGCCTCGCCTCCTTCCTTGACGCCCGGTCTCCGCACGAGTGACCTCGAGCCGCCGAACTGGCTTCCGTAGAAGCCCCTCGGGGTACGCGATGGCCCAGTGTTCGGCGTACTCGTTTGCCAAGCCTGCGTCGACCCCGGTAGGAGGGAGAGTGATGATGTCACCAGAGCCAAAGGCGGCGAACATCAGCCATATCTGGCGAGGGACGCCAGGGTTCGTCTCCTCCCGGACAGCAGTGAATACCCTCTTCGGCATCTGTTGAAGGCACCCGAACTGCCTGGCGAACCGGGTTGGCACGTAGGGCTCGCAGATCACCTTCCCGTCGATCCGAGCCACGAGCACCCCGCCCCGCATGTTCAGGAAGTACTCATGCTGCTCCAGCGGACCCTGCCCGTTGTCGATCATTTGGCCAACGGGAGTGGGGAACGGGCTGAAGTTGAAATTGGCATGATTGCCAATCCGAATCCTCACGCCCTCCTCACTTAGGGTCATCGGAGCGACCCCCGCAATGTTCAGTAGGGAGGGTCGCATGCCGTTTCCCGGAGGAATGATGGCGTTCGGAAACGTGTACCCACCAAGGTGAGCAGCCACCCAGCCGTGGAAGAATTGGAAGGGCCCACAGATCCTTCATGGCGACCCCCCTTGCGAGATGCGTCCCAGGATGGCGTACAGCTTAGCCAGCACCGGGACCCCGAGGTTGTATCTTTTGTTGGCAGCCATGGCGCCCGCCATCGCCAGTGTCGCCGGGCGGACGCCCATTCTCGCGTCCCGCACTGGAAGGAGCCACCCACTCAGAAAGGCGGCCAGGAACGCCGCGTACCGGACATTTGGGTCCCGGGCCTCGATGACGTGGTACCCCCATGAGCGGTAGTCGCCCGTCTCCAGGACCCGCCAGTACGACCCGTTCCGGCTACTCTGAGCCGCGGTCGGGCACCGCTTCCCCCTGCCTGGCATCTTGACCGCCGGGTCATGCTCCATGAACTGGCCGAACCACTCCTTGTAGGCTATGTCCTTGTGGAAGTCCTTGATCCCGAGCCGCTGCGTAGCCAGGTCAAGCTGATGCCATGTCAGAATGGGAGTCTGTGACCTGTCTTCCCAGATGTTCTTCGGAGGCAGGAACTCATCGTACTGGTAACCCTCCAGCGGGATACCTCCGATGTAGTGGATGTCCCAGAGACCGATGCCGACCTCCCCATGGTGAAGATGGAAGGTGTTGGTATCTGGGGACCAGCGGGTGAACAGCTCCGGCCCGAGCTCGGACTGCTGGTAGAAGTGGAACTGCGACGTCCACACCGCCTCAAACAGGCCGATGTACCGCAGCTCCTCCGCAAAGTGATCGCAAGTGTGGCGTACCCAGAACGCCCAGGCCCACTCACTGGTGAAATTGCCCCCAGACCGCAAGTCCCAGTCCTTCAGCCAGCCCTTGGTGTCGTCAGTGACACTCTGGCGATATGTGCTCGAGTAGAGGGCTGGAGAGTTCTCCGCAGTAGGCTCACTTCCGACAATGGTTCGCGTCCTCGGGTTCAGGACATAGACATCTAAGTGTCTGGTCTCCCTGGCAGGAAGCCCATTGTTGGTGATGTTATAGCGGGGAAGCTCGTCCTCCCGAGTCACCCAGGTCCGTGGCCCATCAACCTCGAACCCTGGCACCGGAACCTCATCTAGGATGCCAAAGTTCCAGAGCGGCAGGTTGTCCGACAGCGGATATGTCTTCTGGGCCGGCTTCAGCAAGTCGAACAAGGATTGATTGTTGAAAACAATCTCCTTGGCTCCGTAGACATCCTCGTCCGCCGCCATCTCAGCTCTGCGAGTGGCGGCATCCCCCTCATTTCCTTGATTCGCGGCCATCTCAGAAGCTCCGGGAGTCGTGCGGGTTAAGGGATGAAGCGTGCGGAATCGGACGAGGCTGGCAGAAAAGTTTGAGAGTTGGTGCGCAATCCTAGTGGACGGCGCGCAATCGGGAAGTCTGTCGCGTAAAACCCCGGGTATTCGCGCAAAGACAGGCCGAAATCCGGAAATTTTTGCGCGACGAATGGGTGAATTCCGCGCCGGAAAGGGCAATTTCGCGCACGAGAGCTCGAATGCTTATCGCGCGGAAGGCCAGTGTACGGTGCGGGGGACCCAGGGCCCCTATTTATAGGCAAGACCGGGATTCCGCGCTGCGCGGAAAGCACTTTGCGCGACCGCACCGGCGAATTTCGCGCCCGACGGCCCTTTTTGCGCGCCACAGTCCCGCGCCACCCAGGACTTCGGCATTCCGGCGTCTCCCTCGAAACCCGATCGTTGCGAACTCTCGCCGATCAGATTCCGAGGGGGGGGCTTTTGTAGACGCCGGAAAAAGTCCGTTGTTCCCAAACAAAGCTCCGGATGCGGGAAGCGAGGTCATATTTGGAGTCGGAAGCCCGTTTCGGAGGGCCCGGAAGCCTTGCGCGGAATTTTGGAGATCCGCGCGCAAAGTTGACGAGCCGCGCGCAAACCTCCCGGGATGCGCGCAATGCACTGGGCCGGCGCGCAATTTTGCGTGTCCGTGGCCCGCGCGACTCCCTTGCGCGCCGGGCCCGATTCCGCACTCGGGGTTGCCTATAAATATAAGGCGACCCCCGACGTTTTGAAGGTTCCCGGAAGTAGAAAGGTCTCTCATGCGCGCAATCCAACCCCTCCCGCACGCAGTGCCGATCTTCAGGTAACCTCTTTTCTTTCGCGCAATAAGGCCTCGGGGTTCGCCTTCGCGCGCAATCCCTTGGGCTCCTTTCCTTTGAATAATTCTTCACCCTAAGGCCTTCGCGCGCAAAAGAAGCCTCTTGCGCGCAATTGCCCCCGGGGTGCGCGCAATCCGGACCGATTGCGCGCACCCCCCCCCCCTTTCAAAGTGGCCATTCGATTAAAGAATGAGCCGTTTCCCCCGCGCGCTATCCGAAACCCGGTGCGCGCAATCTCTACCTTCCGCGTGCAAAGCGCTGGCCCAATTGCGCGCCAGCCTGCCCATTTGCGCGCCGACCCGCGGTATTGCGCGCCAAGCTCTTCTTTTGCGTGCAATCCGCCGGGGTCACCCCCTTTGACCCCCTGAGGGTACCCGCCTGCGTGGCGCCCGATGATCCTCACCCCAGGTGCCCGCACCGTGCGTTGTCTTCCCGTGCGGCCCTCCAGGCTCGCGCGAAGTGACATGGAACCATCGGCGGCGCCACCACGTCGAAGCTGCACGACGTTAAACTGCCTAGCATATCGTCCGAGCTACAAGACGTTAAACTGATCAGCATTCCTCCTGCAGGATGCTAAACTGTATTTCGTCCGCGCGACAAGACGTTAAACTGCCATGCATCTTCGTCCGCGCTGCAAGACGTTAAACTGCCAAGCATCTTCGTCCTCAACACACGACGTTAAACTGTACTTCGTCCGGCAAGACGTTAAACCGTCTGCTTCGTCCTCAACACACGACGTTAAACTGTACTTCGTCCAGCAAGACGTTAAACCGTCCGCATCACCTGATCCCATGCCCCGCGTGCAGGGTCCTCCCGGTTTGGATGTGGCCCCCACCCGCTCGTCTCTGCAGGGATGTCGGGATTGGAGTGGCCTTCGCCCACGGGGGTAGAGTGTTACAGACAGAACGAACTACGTGGACTTTGATCCCTGTCTTCTAAACAGGGTACGTAGGAAGCCTCTCCGAGGTTCAAGCCCACCACCTGGTCGTCCCGGTCGTATTCACGTCGGTTCGTCCATCAGTGGACCCCTCTTGGGTTCACACTTGCGTCGATTCACCTATGAATCCGCCCCTGTGGGGGACTGCACATGTGTATCTCCATTGCGCTTCCCCACTGCCTCTTTCTATCTCTCTCTTCAGCATCCAGCATGACGTGAAACTGTGATCCACCCGGCCATTCCATCCCCCTCTGTGCGAGGTGGTTCGGTTCAATCCTCCACCCGGCGGCCTCGACCTCTTCGTGAGTCGGCTTCCCGATGTCCAGCATGACGTTAAACTGTATATTCGAACTACGCTGACTTTGATCCGCGCCAACGCGCGGTACGTAGGAAGCCCCTACGGGGTCCAAGCTCTTCACTCCATCATCCATCCTGATCCTTACCCGGGCCTCCACATCCCGGTGGGGTCATGCCACTTCATTCCACTCCGCTCCACTAGGGAAGCCGCCCATGTGCTGGCCCCAGCGTCGGTGGTTCCCCGCAAGGGGTTCTGTCATCTGATCCACTTCTCGTGTTGATCAGTCCGATGCCGTCCCCGCTGGACGTTAAACTCGCGGCATACCCCGTGTTAAACATGGGAAGCTGAGGAAAACCTCAGGTAACACAGTTCCCTGCACCCAGTGCGGGATGCCTCAGGCCATCACGCCTTCGAGAAGCCCTATTAGGGACGGAAGGCAGACATGCAGAGTCGCAGTGTTAAGACACGCCCCCGACACCCAGAGCCACCCGGTCTCCTCACCGTAGGTTGCTGCCCTGACCAGACTCCTTGGAGCATCCGGGCGGAAGCAGTGTAATTAACCAGTGTCCATGAAGATATAGCGCCGGGAACGAGATTCACGAACATTCTTAAATCTATGAGGGAGACCCGGATTAGGCAACGAGTTCCGAGGAGACGTCCACGGAAGGAGGAGCCGACATCCCATCATCCCGGTTTCGATCAAGGAGAAGACCCCCCTGAACAAGGGATGGATGCCGCCCGCCTTTGGAAAGCGGGACTGCGGGACCACAAGCCGCGCGCGCCCATCCCCTCGGGTCGACGGGTGCACGCGCGAACGCGTCCTGGCGGAACAGCGTCGGAACAGAAACCCAAAGCACATCCGCACCGAAACAACACCTTGATATTTTATGAAAGAGATTCTATTTTAATTTTATTGATGTATTTTATGGTATGATACACCAACATTATCTTTTGATATATGTGAAACGGTATTATCTTGTTGTATACGCAACAATTTTCTTGGATTCTATTGTACACAATTTCTTGTTCTTCTCGTAGAATTCATTTCACGTAACCCTGAGTAAAGATTTTGTTCAATTTATAAATAAAATAAGTTTGGATTATGTTATACTCAAAACCAAAGGAATCTTTCACTACACGCAACTCTAATTTTCCTTGTGTTACACGCTAGAGCGACCTTCATCGATAGCTTGTGTTGTATGCTATATCGTGTTTCACTAAACAATGATATATTATTAAAATATTATTATTTAATGGGACATAAACTAGACAATATCAATATTATTAACCACATTTTGAATTTTATATAACATTACAATTCATCTTACATATTTTCTAGAAAATGATAGGAGAACAAAATCAATTTTACAAATAAAAGAAAATATTTTTCAAAAAATGATGTTCTACCCCATTTTGATGGCGTACCCATTTTAAATATTGTTTTAACATTTTTATAAGTAAAATTTGATAAAATAAACATATTATTTTCTAGTGGGACATAAAAAATTTACTTTTTTTAATTTTTTGTATTTTTCTAATAAAATTAATATTTTAATGAATAGTGAAAAATACCACATTTTAATTCGAAACTACCTTTTTAACTAATTTATTTATATAATTATATTATTATTTTAATTGCGTTTAAACAGTAACTATATTATATTTTTATCATTTAATCTGGTTAGTTCAATTTTTAGTAATTTGTCTTTTAAATTGTACATAAACACATGTCAATCTTTTGATAGTAATTACTTCTTAAAATCCAGATTTTTCATTTTGACAACGAGAATTAATTTTAAATTAATTACAGCAACTTATATGTTTTGATTTTTTAAAAATGGATTCCATTTTGGTAATAGTAAGGTTAAATTTTTGTAAATAGGTACCTATTATTTTTTGAACGTTATGAATAGTAACTTTAGTAATTATTTTATTTGCCATGGTTAATGGAAAAATCGGGTAAGTAAGTGTAAGAAATAATGTTATAATAATATTAAACTACCCTAACAAATGTTCAAATCCTATTGGACTAGATATTTCAAACCATGGGTATCCTGGGGTTAATTTTGGGACCCCATGGATTCACTTGGATGTGAATATTACATTTTATAAGGATTAATTTAAAGTAAAGATAATTAAAACATAAACATATATCTTTTACTAAATCGATTTTAATATAGGGTTATGTAACTTATCTCTATGACTATAAATATTAATTATAAACATAAAAATATTTTATTCATCATGTTATTTTATTTATAATTTTTATACATTAGGTAAATATATTTAATTATGACGCAATCATAATGTAGTGATTATCTTACTAATGAATGATTTAAATAAATGAATTTATAAATATTAAAATAAATTTAATTGGAATAATTTGATGCCATAAACTAATTTTATGGATTATATTTAAAAATTAGGGATTATTTATTATATTTTTTCGACAAAATTTTGTTTTTATGAATTTTTAAAACGTCATATATGAATAGTGTCAAAAATTGACATATTTCATAACTTAAAACATAAAATAGTTAATTAAATGATATTAAATTATTAAAAATATAATATTCAGAAAAATTTTTACATAATTAAAAATATGTTGTAAATAACATTTCTGGGGTTTCTACATGATATGATATTTATATTAACCTACAATTTTTAAATAACATGACATCACGGTAATATTAAAAAGGGTAAAATAAGTGTTAAACCAAAATTATAAGGTTACAAATATATTAACAACATGTCTAAAAATTATTGGATGATGTTTATTCAAACAAAAATAATATTCTCTTATAATTAAATAAATTTTGGAACATTTGTAACCGAAAATGAATTTATAATAAATTAATATTTTGAGAGTTTCCGAAAGTGCCCCTCCTCTCTCTTATAAAAGAGAACCTCCTCCCTCGACTCTTCACTCCATTTTGAGCCTTCAATATTATAAAAACCCGGACCATTTATCTTCTAAACTTCCCTAGTAACATTATATAGGTTATTTTTTTCTCAAAAGACCAACTCTAGTGCCCTAGGAGTAAATTTAATGGAGGCACGTCAAGGAAGAGGTAATCTCTTCAACCGATTCATTCAAATTTATTTCTTCTTCTACTTCCTATTCATTAGTTGTTTAATAATAAATTAATAACATAAGTATCAATAATAAACTTATATATTATTATAAATATAAACCAACACTATTTCACCTTCTATCTATCCAAAAAAAATGAAAACATCACGCTTGCGTACATACGACTTACCATCTCCATGCCGTAGTGTAATCTGTTTTTCACCAAAAACATATATGGATGGGTATAATAGTGGAAATAATAAATATATATGATTATTATAACATGATACTAATTCCGAGATATTACACACCATCAACTTCAATACCATTCAATAATTATTTGAACGATATTGTTGCTCGTGCGTACGTACGAGCTACCATTTACACGACGCGATGCGATTAATTATTGACGTTAAAAATTCATCAATGATCATAAAGTATATATAATAAATAATCCAGGAATATATGAAATAATAATTCTACTAGATTTATATATATATTTCATTTACTTACATCCATTCAATTTAATATGGAAACAAAAACAACATTCATGCGTACGTACGACCTACCGTCTCCATGAACAGTGTATTTCATTTCATTTATCTATTTATTATATATATTTATATAAAAATATATTTGATATATAAATAATTTTTTACAACATGGAAGTAATTAAATCATGATATCAGTTATAATATCATGAATAACAATTCGAAACACGTACGATAAATAAAATGAGTGTTACCCAAAACATTTCTTTAACATAGAATTAGAAAATGAATGGGTAATATAAATTCATAAGTGAATCATATATGATATAATAAATATTATTATGGTTCTATTACAAGTTAATAATATATTTAAACCCACTATACTGCTTTTTTGGACACATACTAAGGAAATTAGACCTACGGTAAAGGATAAGTTTTCCAATCTCATTTTTATCTAAGATTGTTTATTTGTAATAATTCACATGGGTTATATTTATCACCCATGTCCATGTTTTCTAAAAAAATTCAGAAAATTTATTAATATTATTTTATGTATATTTAATATCATTCTTACCCCTTTTATTACTATTACTACATGGTATGGAATTAATCTTTCTTTTGTTTACCAAAGGAGATACTTTTTGAATTTTCTGAAAAATGATCAAGGAGAATGTTTTTATTTAACTTATAGGATATGAATGGATTTTAATTATTTCATTACTCCTTATTTCCACAAAGATTCCTCTACACTATTTCAAGTTTATTTTCAATTAAATTATTTTCTTTTAAAATTGTACAACATTTTTAGGAATGAAAATAATTTCGAAGAAGAAAGGATATTTTCCTTAGGAATTAAGTTCAAGTGTTTTATCAGAATTATTTTCTATATTTGATGACATTAGGTTATGTTTCTATCCCTATTATTACATTTATTCGATTATGTTTATGATGGAATTTTTTTTTGAAGTCCAATTATCTTATATGGATTATGTTATGTTGAAATGATTTTTAAGAGTCCAATTTTATTTCATAGGTTATGCTATAATGAATGATTTTTGTTAATGTGGAACATGTAAGAATTATATAATTATGTGATGTATGGGACCTATATCTCCCTCCAATGCATTGGGTAAATATTTATATCTCATGAGAAGGACATGTCTGAAAAAACAACTATATCATGTTTAGTAATACATGGTTGTAACTACAGGTAATCCCAGTTCAGTAATGGACTTTGTTGAATATGATGGTCTTGGTAGCAGTGCCTTGGCTACTAGGGAAATCCTATAATGTTCATATTAGTTTTACACAATTACATGTCTTATAAAAATGATATTCTATGATGGTTAATGTTCTTTTATGAACCATTCCTTACGTACTACCAAGATTTATTTAATGACTCCTGATTTTGATGTTTAAACTTTATGTTCATATTTTTACGTTAAAATTTTTATGGTTTGTTTTAGGATCTCCATGTTTACAATTACAGAGAATTTGAGCTCACCCTTTTTATGTTTTACTTTATCCAAGATATAATAAAGGGTTTATGAAGGAAAACAAATTGGGAATATCAATTTGGGAGATTTTTACGATCCTTCACCATGATTTGAAGATTATGTGTCGAGTTTCCAAAGACACTAAACTAATACGGTCTTTGGGAGTTTTTTTGTGTCATGCATTATATATTCTGAGAATGAAATGTAATTTCCATGTACATAAAGCACTAGTCTCTATAGTTTTTATCAGAGTGAAGGTTTATTCAACCTTTGGAAACTAGGATGCAAAAAATTTTCTGAGATCCCTATATATATTTCTAAGGTACGTCTAGAGATATACCTAAGGATAAGTATAATTATAGGTTACAGTCCTAGAATTATGGTAATTATCATGAATAACCTTGGATTAAACCTAAGATGATATATATTTAAAGTACACCCCCTTGAATATATTGTTTTCCAAATATTATTTTCGTATCTCACACTATTCTTTTTGGGTTTCAGAAAATGGCCGAAAACAAGAGGATTCATGTTAAGGGAGAATATTATGGACAATGGAATGATATTATTAATGATAAACCAAATGAAATGGGAGTTTTAATACAAAACATAATTATTCTTCCTAATCAGCAATCTCATAATATGATCAATATCTCAATTTTGGTGAGTTTCCTAATGTAGATAATAAGGGAAAGATGCAGTTTCAGGGTGATCATATTGGAATGAAAGTTCAATTTTCATCATATAAATCATGTGGGAAGAGTCATCAAGGAAAATTATTCAAAGGAACCAGAAGATTCTTTGGGTGTGGAAAAGAAGGACACAAAGCCAGTAATTTCAAAGGAAAAGGATCTGTTAACACAATCGACAAGGATAATGGTATTGCTAAGACATCATCAAGAGTTAAATGTTTTAAATGTGGAGTTTATCAGAATTTTGAAAATATATTCCCTAAGGGGATATCTCATGGGGATAATCAGCATGGTCATATGGGTATTATTTAAGTTGATGACGATGAAGAGACTAAAAATGATATATGAGATGAAATATGTGTTGAGGAATAAAACGATGAATCTAGGTTAGTGGATTAAGAAGATAGTGGAATGATTGCATGTTTATCAAGAATAATGTATGGTACTATGGAATAAAGAAAAATCTAATGATTGTTACACTTTTTTTCACTTAAGTATTTGAAATTATATATTGAATGGTACTGGTAACTGTGAAAAGTGATTGAAATATTTTGGTAAGCACACAATATTCTCATAATGAATGGATATAGAGATAATTAGATGTTTGATAGTATTAATGTGCTCATGAACAACATATGGACAATGTGATATAATGGTTGGAGCATAGAGAATTTTTGGTATTTTTAGTTTGTGGAAAAGTTTAATTTTGACAGAATCCATGTTTTCACTATGTTTCTATAATAATTTATATTATGTTTCATAATAATACATGATTACGGTATTCCCATGTTGGGAATGTGACAAAAAAACAACCTTATGATATATATGAGAGAAATGTTATATTGATTTAGTTCACCTCTTTCTAATGTTTTATATTGTTTGTTTTTGGAAGGATTGTAATGTTTATCATTTATGGATAGTGTAGTTATTTTTTGTTTTATATTCGTTATATTATTGTTTTATATCACTATAGGTGGACTTATGCATATTTGAAAACATTTTATAACCTTATTTGAGATAGATGAAATAACTTACCATTTTATCTCATGATATTTTAACACATCAAAAATGAAAAATTTAACTTCATTTCCTTAAATAAGAGATGAACTAGAAATTGTTAAGAGTATTTTTATTTTCAAAAATTTACTATATTTAATGTTTAAATTTTTTTTTCATAAACCCAATGTCACATTTAGTTAAGATTTATGACACATGTATTGGATGTACTCATAGTCATGCAACTATGAATATCATGGAGAGTTCGATCCTGGCTCAAGATGAATGTTGTCGTCATGCTTAACACATGCAAGTCGGACGGGAAGTGGTGTTTCCAGTGGCAGATGGGTGAGTAACGCGTAAGAAACTGCCCTTTAGAGGATAACAACAACTAGAAACGGCTGCTAATACCCTATAGAATAAGGCTGAGGAGCAAAAGGAGGAATCCCCCCGAGGAGGGGCTCACGTCTGATTAGCTAGTTGGTGAGGCAATGGCTTACCAAGGCGGAGCGATCAACGATGATATTGAATTGAAATCATGTAAATATTTATTCTCATACAAAAAATCAACATTAAGAAAAGGATCTTGAAAACTAAAAATGTCATCCTTGTACATTATTATCTGAAAAATAAGATGATCCCTCAAATCATCGTAGATTTCAATATTTCTGGTATTTAACAATCTCCAAACCTTATTCTCTATAACTATATATCAGAACTAGATGGTTATATTTATCTATTATATCCATATTTTCACTCCCACCTATGTTCTCTTTTGTGGAAACCCAGTGATGAGTTAATTTGGGTAACTATTATGTTCATAACATTACTTTTTAAAAATTATGTTTTACTATCCCTTTTTACGATGTGAGTTTCCACGAAAGAGACATTCAAGTAGTAAACCATTTATAACCTTGATGACTTTCGAGGGATAAATTCATTTTAAGGGGGTAGAATGTAACACCCTGAGATTTTATGAAATATAATCTTTTTTAATTTCTTTTATATCTTGTGTTGTATGGTAAACTAAGATTAGATTTCTCTATACACAACACTGTATTTTCTTTTTATATACGCAACACTGTTCTAGGCTTCTATTGTACACAATTTAATGTTCTTTTGATAGAATTAATTTCACGCAACATTGAGTATAGATTTTTTTCAATTTATAAATGAACTATGTTTGAATTATGTTATACGCAACACCAAAGGAATTGTTCACTACACTCAACACTGACATTTATTGTGTTCCATGCAAGAGCGACCTTCATCAATAGCTTGCATTGAACTCCATATCAAGTTTAACTAAACAATGATATATTATTAAAAAATTATTATTCAATATGATATAAACTAGTTTTTATATATACTATTAACCACATTTTTAATTTTATATAACATTATCAATAATCATACTCATTTTCTTGAAAATGATATGAGAAAATAATAAAATTTTCAGATACAATAAGTCTTTATCACAAAATGTACTTCTATAGCCTTTTAAAAGCGTAACAATTTTGAATATTTTATTGACACTTTTATAAGGTAAATTTAAAAAATTAAACATCATATTTGTAATAGGGACATAAAAATTTAATTTTATTTAATTTTTCGTATTTTTCTAATAAAATTAAATAATTTATGAAAAGTGAAAAATACTGCATTTTAATTGAAAACATCCTTTTTAACTAATTTTTTATAGTTTTATTATATTTTAAATTGGTTTTAAAATGTAATTATATTATATTTTTTTCATTTAATCCAAAATTGGATATTTAAAGTAATTTTAATCTTAAATTGTACATAAATATATGTCAATATTTTGATAGTAATTACTTCTTAAAACCCCGCTTTTTGGATTTAACAACAAAAATTAATTTCAAATTAATTACTACAAATTCTGTGATTTGAATTTCGAAAATGGATTTTATTTGTTGAATCATAATGTTTAAATTTTTTAAATAGGTACCTTTTATTTATGGATGTTATGAATAGTAACTTCAGTAATAACACTATTTATCATAGATTAAGGGTAAATATAGTAAATAAGGGCAAGAAAATAATATTATAATAATATTAAACTACCCTAAAACATGTCATAATCCAACTGGATTAGATATTTCCAACCATGGGCATCCTTGGGTTGATTTTGGGACCCCATGGATTCACATGCTTGTGAAATTTGGCATTTTATAAAAATTAATTTAAAGTAAAGATAATTATAACCAAAACATATATATTTTTCTAAATTGATTTTAATATATTGTTATATACCTAATATCTATGACTATAAATACTCATTATAAATATAACGATTCAGTACATCATGGTGTTTTATTTATAATTTTTATACCATAGATAAATATATTTATTTATGACACAATCATGATGTAGTGATTATCTCATTAATGAATTATTCAAATAAATGAATTTATATATATTAAAATAAATTTAATTTGAATTTTTTATTCCATACACGAATTTTATTAATTCCATTTAAATACTAGGGCTGTTTTAATTCCTTTTGTTGGATGAAATCAGGTTGTTATGAATTTTTGAAAAGTCTTGCATGAATTGTGTCAAAAATTGACATATTTCCTTACATAAAACATAAAATAGTTAATTAAATGATATTAAATTCCTAAAAATATTCAATTCATAAAAATGGTTAATATAAGTCCAAATTTGTCATAAATAACATTTTTGGGTCTTTTTACAATATATGGTAATTACATTAACCCACAATGTGTAAATAACATGATACCACGGTAAGATTAAAAAGGGTAAAATAATGGTAAAAAATGATAAGGTTTAAAATATATTCAAAAATTGACTAAAAGTTATTGTATTATGGTTATTATAAGAAAGTCATCTTATATTCGAAATAAATAAGTTTTCGACCACTATTACTCGAATATGAATTTAAAATAAATTAATATTTTGAGAGTTTCCTAAAGTTCCCCTCTCCTCTCTTATAAAAGGGAAGCTCATCTTATCCTCTTCACTCCATTTTCATCTTTCAATATAGGGAAAATCCCTTAAAATTTCTCTTGTAAAATTTACTAGTTACATTCTAGAGGTTCTATTCCTCTCAAAAGACCCACTCTAGTTCCCTAAGAGTAAATTTAAAGGAGGCATGTCGAGAAGAGGGTAACATCTTCAACTGGTTATTTCAAATTTCATTCTTATTCTACTTCCTCTTCATTAGTGGTTTTATTATAAAATAATAACATCGGTTTCACTAATATACTTATATGTTTTTATAATTATTAAACAAAACTATTTCACCTTCAATCCATCCTATGAAAAATGAAATCACTGAGTGTGCGTACGTACAACTTACCATCTCCACGCCGTGGTGTAATCTGATTTTCACCACCAACTTACATGGATGGGTATAATGTTGTTAATAATAAATATATATAATTATTATAAAATTATACTAATTTTGAGATATTATACACCATCCTCTTCAATACCATTCAACAATTATGTGAACGATATCATTTCTTGTGCATACATATGACCTACCGTCTCTGCGATGCAATGAGATTAATTCTACACGTTTATCATTAAAGAATGATTATAAAGTATATAAAAAAATAATAATTAAATATATGGAATACTAATTATACTTTATTTATTTATATGTATTTCCTTTACTTCCATTAAATTTAATAAGGAAACAAAAACAACATTTATGGGTACTTATGACCTACAGTCTCCGTGAATGGTGTATTCTATTTTATTTATCAATCTATTATATATATATATCAAATATATATGATATATAAATCATTTTTTATAATATTTATGTAATAAAATCATGATATAAGTAATAATATCAAGAATAAAAATTCAAAACATGTACGATAAATAAAACGATTATTACCTCGAACGTTTCTTTACCATGGAATTGACAAATGAATGGGTAATATAATGTCGTAAGTGAATCATATATGATATAATAAAAATTATAATGGTTATATTAGAAGTTAATAATATTTTTAAACACACTATACTGGATTTTAGGACACATACAGTAGAAATTGGTCCTACGGTAAGGGATAACATTTCCAATATCGTTTTTATCTGAGATTTCTGATTCTTAATAATTTACTGAGGATATATTTATCATCACTGTCCATATTTTCTAAAAAAATCATAAAATGTTTAATATTATTCTATTTATTTTTTAAGAAATTTTTACCCATTTTTTGACTTTTAATACCTAGTATGTAAGGAATAATTCTTTTGTTTACCATACGAGGTATATTTTGACTTTTCTGGGAAAAGTACAAGGATAATTTTTTTGTTTGACATATACATCATGAATAGATTTTAACAGCTTAATGATGCTTTATTTACAAAAATCTTCATATATACTATTTCATTTATATTTTAAATTAAATTATTTTCTTTTAAAATTTCATGACATTTTTATAATAAAAAACTTTTCTGAAGAAGAAAAGACTATTTTCTTCCATAATTAAGTTCATGTGTTTTATAAAAATTATTTTTTATATAAGATGACATAGAATTTCATTTCTATCCCTATTATTACATTGATTTTATTTTTTTATGATGGAATTATTTTTATGATATCCATTCTTTTATATGGATTATGTTATGATGAAATGATGTTTAGGAATCACATTTTATTAAACTAGATATGCTATGATGAATGATTTATGTTTTTGTGGCACATGTAAGAATGATTTCATTATGAGATGGGTGGGAACTATATCTACCTCTAATGCATTATGAAATGATTTATAACTCATGATATAGACATGACTGGAATGAAAAGTAAATCATGTTCATTAATACATGGATAGAATGGTAGGTAAACCTAGTTCAGTAATGGAATTTGTCCATTATGATGATCTTGGAAGAAATGCCTTGGCTACTATAGAAATCATATTATTTGATTATTTTTTTTTTCCAAAATTACATGTTTAATGAAAATTATATTCAATCATGGTTAATTTTCCTTTATTAACTATGACTTACGTACTACTAATATTTATTTCATGACTCTAGATTTTGATGTATAAACATTATGTTCATTTTTTTACATTCAACATTTTATGGTTTGTTTTATGTTCTCCATGTTTAACACTACTGAGAATTTGAGCTCATCCATTTTATATTTTATTTTCCCCATAATATAGAGAAAGGTTTTAGGTTGGAAAACAAAAGGGGAATATCTTTTTGTGAGATGTTGAAGATATTTCACCATGATTAGTAGATTACATTCCAAGTTTCCAAAGTCACTAAACTAATACAGTATTTGGGAATCTTTTTGTGTCATGTATTATGTATTATATAAAGGAAATGTAATTTCTATATACGTCAAGATTCAATCTCTATAATTTCATATCAATTTCCATGGAAGTTATGTCAAATATCGTATTCGTCATCAATCTATGATCATAAATCGATGCATGGATGAGTATGACCTTCCAGGGAAAAGTTCACCCATATTATGGGTCTTCATCCCTATAAATGATGGTTATAAATATAATTGTAAGGGAGAATCTCGCAATTATGAATACACCCATTTTATGTGAGGTTTATGATATTATTCTGGATGAATTATCATGTCTTCCACTAAATACTGACATTTAGTTGTTAATAGAACTCATACCGGGTGTTATTCAAATTTCAAAGACACTTTATTTAATGTACCAAGTCGAATTGAAGGAATTGAAGTGGAGACTCCAAGAGAATATTGACAAAGGATTCATGCACCCTAGTGTATCACATTGGGGAGCACCTGTTCTATTTGTTACGAAGATAGAAGGATCAATGAGAATCTGAATTTATTATCAAGAAAAAAACAGGTTTCCATATCAATAAAAAATATCATCCTCCTGTGTTGATGAATTATTAGACAAACTATGAGGAGCTCAATACATTTCTGAGATTTATCATTATTCAGGATATCATCAATTATGGTTCAAGAATGAGGACATACTAATGATGGAATTCTGTAAAAGGTATAGACACTATGAATTTATAGGGATGCATTTCGGGCATACAAGTTCCCTCACTATCTTCATTGATCTAATTAATAGAGTCTTTAGAGAATATCTTGATAATTTTTGGGTAGTATTTATAGATGATATTCTTATATATTGAAAGGGAAAGGAAGAACATGGATATCAATTTAGAATTATACTGAAGACCCCAAGAAAATGGAATGTTTATGAAAAATTAACTAGTTGTGAATTTTTTCTTCAAAAAGATTCGTTTTTTGGGTCACATAATCTCAAGAGATGGGATATATATGGATCCCGAAAAATTAAAATTTATTGATTTTTTTCTAAGACCAAAAATGGTAAATAAGATCTAATTTTTTTTCCTAGAAATTATCAACATTTTAGAAAAGAATTTTCATGATTATATAATACACTCAACATGTTACTTAGGAAACATGTTAAGTTCATGTACACAGAGGAATGTGAAGATATTTTCAATGATTTTAAAAGAAGGTAATCCAGTGCACCTATTCTCACATTCCCTTTTAGTGGAAAATGGTTTTTAGTCTATAGTGATGCATACAAAAAAGAGAATGATATGTGTTCTCACTAAAAATGATATTGTGATAGCATATTCATCTCTATAATTGAAAAATAAATGAGAAAAAATACCCAATTCATGATTTAGAGTTAGATATAGTAATATTTGCATTAATGATATGGAGGAATTGTCATCATGGTGAAAGATGGGATATTAATACTGATCATAAGATTTTAATGTATACTTTCACAAAAAGGAGTAGAATATCTTTCATTGAAGATGGTTGGTGTTGATTTATGTTTATGAATGCTCAAGACATTACCACATTGGGAAAATGAACAAGGTGTCTGATGCTATGAGTCAAAAGGACCATGCTAGCCTATTCATGGTGAGGATCATAAAACATCCAATATTTATTGACTTTCAAATGATTGATCTTGAAATTATAAAGGAAGGGGATAAATCATATCTTTATAAAATTTATTTTCAACCATCTATAAAATTGAAGTTTAAGGAGGTACATAAGGAAGATATAGAGCTAAAAAGGAAGGTGAGAAATGTTCTAGAATTTAACCTTGATTGTGATAGAATAATAACGTTCTGAAATCAGGTTTGTGATCCTCACATACCTATATTAAAAAAGAACTATTAGATGAGGATCGTAGTTCTTCATTATCTATTCACCCTAGAATCACAAAGATGTATAGGGAGATAAAAGATTATTTCTGGTGGGATGGAATGAGAAGTTATGTTATCGAATTTTCCTCTCGCTTATTGGTTTGTCAGCAAGTTAAGAATAAGATACATAATTCTATGAGGATGTTACAACCATTAACCATACCAAAATCAAAATAGGAAAATATAATTATGAACTTTTTTATCAGACATCCCAACATATATAATGTATATAATGTTTAATGTGTTATAGTTTATCTCTGTATGAAGTCAACAAACATCATTCCTATTAGATAGGATATCTCTCTTGAACAGAATTTCATGATATATGTAATTGATGTGTTATGATTACATGGAGTTTGAAGTGGGTGACAAGGTGTTTCTATAAATATCTCTCTTGAAGAGAGTAATGATATTTGGAAATAAGGGAAATCTAGGCCCTACGTATATAAGTCCTTTGGAATTTCTAGATCATGTTGTGAAGATAGGTTATTGAATAGTGCTTCCACCGAATCTCTCTCAAGATCATGATTTGTTCCATGTTTCTATCCAAAGAAAGTATATACCTGATCATCCCCATGTACTAAATTAAGAATTCATAACCCTATAGCATGATATTTCATAACTCAGAATCCAAACCACAAGAGAAAGATCGTTCTTAAGAAGAACACTCGATAGGGATTCTAGAACCTAGAGAAAAAGTTATGCGAAATAAGACTAACATGCTTGGTTAATTTTTTTGGTGGAACTTCCAATTTGAGGATGCTATGTGGGATATTGAGGATATTATGAGGGAGATATGTCCTCGTAATTTTGTATATGAGTGATGAATTTTGAGAAAGAAATTCAGTTTAAGGGGGTTAGAATGTAACACTCACATGTCTTTTGAAATATTTTCTATAATTAATTCTAATTATTAAATAGATTTCATTTCATGAAATCATGAGATTAAATGAATTGTGGGACACCCTTAATATAAAATTACCATTATAACCTAGACGTTATGTTAGTGGGGATAAATATAACTATCTTATGAAAATGTATATTAAATATAAGTCGTTTATATATTCATATATTTGTTATGTGAATTTATATTATTAAATGAAATTAACAAAAAAATGTTATATACATAAAAAAATGATTTTTTCTATTTATAAAATAGATATTTTTGTTATAGAGTACGAATAAACCCTTCTTGATGTATAAAACCCTATATTTTTTAAAAGGATCATTTTCCACCTTTTATAGAGAACCCCATTTTAATTATGATATTTACACATTAAGAATTATTATATAAAAAAATAAATAGGTTAATTTGAATAGGGATTTCAAAATAATCATTTGTTGAGGTTTTTATATTTTTCGGATAACTTTCAGGTTTTAATAAATAGTAAAAATGAAATAACTTTTAAGTGAAGAAAATTTTTTCATCAAAATAATTTATATTGAAAAATTAAAATATTGAATGTTTTTAAAGTATATAAAAAATATATTTTTCATTAAATATAATTTATCTCATTTTGATTAATTTTAAATTGAATTCATATTTAATATATTTTAATCTTTTTCAATGTTTTAGCTATTAAAATGCATTCTCTCTTTCCGACAATAGGAATAACTAGTACACGCCTGTGCTATTGCACAACATATTCGATTACTAGTTTTTCATTTAATATGAGATTATTATATATAAAATTTGATAAGAGTTAATAATGTTGAATAAAATTTAATTAGAATGTAATGGTGTATGATAATGAGATAGGAGTGCATAAAATATAGAGACACCATTTAAATTGATGACAAAGAAAAAAGTTAGATTAAAAGTATAGGAATTTATAAATTTTTAGGATGGAAATTTGAATTCATTTTCAACTTTAATAATCACAATAAAAGTAATGTGTTCACTGAAATAAAAAGTGAAATATTAATCAAAGATAAGACAGTGATTGTAATAATAAAAATGAGACATGTGGAAATGATTTAATTAATAATAAATTGTATGAGTGGGATGTTTGTGAAATAAATGGAGTGAAAGTCTTCATGATGTATATGGAACAATATAGAATGAGGGATGTGGAAATATTTTCACAAATTCCTTAGAGAGCTTAACCCTTGTAATGAACCTAAGACCTCCATATCAAGAAAAAATATTGTATGAAAAAGAAAAATAATATAAGAATAAATAATATTTATTTCCATATAGATGCTACACCATAATGTATCATAACACCCAACACGTTTAATATCCCATGATGAAACTATTTAAAATGAAAAAACCTTTGGACACTCAACCAAAACCAGCAGGACAGACCCAACCCGCCTAGATGAAAAACAATGCACCAGATCCAAGATGAGGGCAGGCTTCTAGCCATCTTTATGTGCATCAGTTCCTTTTGTTGTGGAATGCATCAGTTCCATTTGATGCTTATGTCACCAAAATATAGTTAGATTAAAACCTGTCACATTGAATAAATGAATGAAAGAATGCATTAACGTTGACTATATTGAATGAAACTCTCTTAATCAAATATACAATGTTCATGCTCATGCAAGGAGAATAAAAAATTGAAAATTATATAACTCTACAAACCCAACATGATCTATCATTAAATTCATCCGCACATAGTTAGACCCTGCCCCAATTCAGTACACAATAGTTCAAAAAGGACAAAGCAGTAGCACAGGCTCACAAGTGATCATGCCAAATGCGAATTCTTTCATGGATTGATGAGGTTGATGATTATGGGATATAATATTACCTCGCATTGCGACGACTCCATGGGAATTGATGACCATGCATCCATACCTCTTGAACAACAGGGATGCTCTCATTATGGTCCGGAAGGAATTACTCCACCAACAGAACTGTCCATACATCCGTTCCAAATGTGAATTCTTCCATATCCAAATCAGTGCACTGTTGGGGAAAAAATAAAAACATCATCCTAGAAAAAACCATAAAAGGTCAATTCTATGAATGAGATTTGTGTAAAAAAAAATTTGCATGAGGTTTAGTTCTTCATTAGAAATATGGATACAATTATGCAAAAATATTGAAGAGGCTATGTATGAGAAATTATGAAATAATTTTATATGAAATCTAGAAAATAGATAGTTTGGAATAATGTTTACATATCAAAATGTATACAAAAATTCATTATTTCAGAAAAAATCTAGTGTTTATATATTACATACCATGATGGTATTTTTTACAACACCAAAACAGGAAATTGAATTGATAGGAGGAAACAGCCATGTCGTTTTTGTACAGTATAAAAATTCAAGAAATGTGGATCGAACACATAGATAACAGGATAATGAAATGGCTGAATGCTTTCTATATAGTAACATTAATTTCAATTAATTTTTCTTTACTGTATAGAATGTAATAATAATTTCACTACAAATAGGAATTCAGAATATAGTAATGAAAAAAAATTAAACATTGAACATATATGTTTACCATATGTTTACAGAAACACATTTCAGTCTATTTTTCAGTCTATTTTTCAGTTTTCCTGTTTACATCTCCCTTCGTTCTACTATCTAATTTAGTATATTGAGTCATTGTAGCCTTGTTGTGTCAACATATGTGCACATTATCTTGTAGTTAATCCTCATTATCAAAATAACAGGACAGAATTTTCTACATAGAAAATATTGTTAAAAGATTTGAAGCTAGAATATGCAGCAATTAAAATCATTGAAACACATATCATAGCTTTAATAGTATACTATTATTTCACAGTATATAGGTGTAGATTCAAAGGAAAGTTTTTAATAAAAAATTAAAATACAGAATATACATTTATTTATAGAAATTGTTGTTAAAATATTGGAATGAATTATGAACTTAGTTAAGATAATAGTTGTATAAGTGAATAAAAAATGGCGACAGATGTGCTAAAATAAAAAAATTGTTTGAAACATGATCAAATAATAAAAATTCTATTTGGTTTCATGCACCATGTTTTCACAGAAGTATCTATATATATTAAAAAAATTAAGTGAAATGGTGTGGAAAAATGTGCCTATATTCCGAAAAATGAATACAAACATACCAATACAAGTAATATGCAATATAAAACACTATATTTTAACTTCCATTTTACCTATATTTTTCATTAATTGGATTTTCTAACATGAAGGTGTGTTTGTTAACAAAATTACTTTTTTGGTTGCATGCACCATGTTTGCACAGTTGAACCTAAACAGAATAAAAAAATTAACTGAAATTGTGTTAAGAAAGCTGCCTATATGATAGAAAATGACAAAAAACATACCCATACAGTTTAAATGTTAAAAGACTTATTCAATGGAAGGATCCTGTTTATGTGAAGAAAAAAATAATATATAACATATGAGCCGTTACATATTACCTAAATCCGCATATAGTATATAATGGAGGGGTACATTGAACGATAAAATCTAACAGAACATATGGGTAGATAGAATGAATATGCATGAGTTAAAATCGGAAAAACACATCAATCATTCTTCTATAATAGATGGTCATGGTTATTGAATCTATGAGTACATGTAGAAAAAAATGGACATTCAATGGGAATAATGGAGGATGAAAAGTGAAATCATACAATATAATGGTTTTATTCACGATGAATTTCTAAACAGTGGTGTACGATACAATATTCTATGTTTTTTCATTAATTTTTAAAATAAATTTATATGTATGGGTAGTTTTCAAGAAATGAATAGCTAGATACATTATCTTAAAAGTGATTAACATATATGAACACAGAAAGGTCTTCATTTTTTATGTGTAATGTACAAAAATGTGTTGGAAATAACTTGTTAACCCAATATGTGTGCAATGGAGATGTAACAGCTATGGTAAAATAAAAAAAAATTCAAACATGATCAAAGAATAAAAACTAACACATGCTGCAAATAATATATAAAGATCCACAGCTCCGAAATTCTTCACTACTCCCATTGCCATGAAGGTGTATTTCTCCAAATTTTAGTCTAACTCTACCATGTGACCTAGTATGTTGGATCATGACCATCCAAAAAACATATAATAAAGGTGAAATTTAAATTTTTGTAAAAAACAACTGATAAATGAAGTAACAAACTATTCAAATTATAATTAATAATTGTAGAAGTTTCAAATACATCATCACAATAGTAATAATTGAACCAACCATATTCATCTATACTAATCCATAAGGGAATGTGGCACTTAAGTTAGTAGTAAACAAAGTTAGCAGTTTTAAAGTTCTAAATGAAGAACAAAGCTTATGGATGATAAATTAATTTGGTGTGGTAAATACTAACATGACATATTGAAAATTACCTATCCACTATTCTTCAAATACTATCATTTCAATGATTTTAAACAAAGGAGAGGAATTATGTGTCTATTTTGGGTAAATTATTCCCCCATCAGAGGGGATTACTTCAAGGTATTGATGAAAAAGAAAATGATTGAAACAGTAATATCCGACAAGAATAAGTAACAAATCAAATAAATTATATAATTTAAAATAATTAAAAACAACTAAACCCAAACCAATGCCGAAGAGGGTGAATGAAAACATAGAATCATCCAAAGATTGTTTTTTTCAATTAGAAACATTAACGGATTGTCCATAGAAAATAACATCTTCCTTCTTAACTCCATAAGTCTCTTCCATGCATCTATAGGAAGCCTCAATATCAGCATAAGTGTTATGTTCACTTGGATGAGAATGCCACTAATCTCGTGTGTTTGAACTGTTCATTGATTATTATTATTATTTTGGTAGAGGACATTGAAATTCATCGCATCGCTATTTCTCCCTTTATATCTAAACCCCCTATAAAAAATTACTAAAAGTTATAAAGTTTGAGATTATTAATCCTATTTTTCCATTTGAGTAGTAGAATTCACCTTTCCCAAAGACCGTCTGTACCCAGAATAATAATATCATCAACAGTCGTCAGCCATAAGTTGCGTCAGTTTGTAATTTTATAAGCAGAAAAAAAGAAAGGTTGGATCCAGAAAATTTACCCCATCAAAAAGAATTGATTATGAAGGCTGAGTTCGCAGAACAACTCTTACATTTGACCCAGATCCACAGCGTCGATGTGATAGTATAGAATAATTAGGGAAGCAGGTGTGTTTTTCTTGTATTGTGCCATAATTTCATTCTTCTTCTTCATATATAGCTTTAAAACGTCAGTACTTTCCTTCTAAGAATCATCTGAGATCGTTAACCTCCCGGTGGACTTGTCGGTGTTGACCGTATATGATAGGGGTCATGGCGGGGAGAACATGAACCTTCACTGCCATCAATGATGTCACGATCCCCATAACCAATCCCCCAACTTCCGGATTTTATTTCAGTGATTGGGGACATTAACCCTTACCAAGAACCTTCAACATTGATCTATCAACCACTTTAAAAGACTTGAAAACATGAAAATGAATTAAAAAATATATTTTAATCCATATTGCATCTTGTTGTAGTGTGATAATAAATATCACCATTCAATTCAACTTTGAAGCCTTATAAATAATTACATGTAGAAAATGGAAATAAAAATAAGTACATTCATTTTCAAAAATTAGAAAATTTTATTATTATATGAATGCAATCATCACAGATTGGGTTTGATGGTTGATCTTCATTGTTGAGACCATAAAAAGAAATTTATTCTTTGAACCAAGTGAGTAGATGAAATAAATTATAAATCCCAACATGAATAATGAATGTGCTGAAAATGAAATTCATGGAAACTGTGAGATGTTAGACCGAAAGGCTCAAAGTCATTCTTTTGTATTTTATTATAGATAATCCCCCATTTAAGGGTTGAAGGGGAACCCGTACATGACCCATAGGCCCGAGGCACAAGGCCCGACATGACCCGTAATACATGACCCGAAGGCCCAGAGGCATACCATGCCCAATACATGACCTGTAGGCCCAACCCATTAGAGCAGCCCCTCCCCAGCTGCTATATCATTGATATCCTTTAGCTCCCCACCAACATTGCTGATCGGCTAGCATTGCCCCATACAAAGTGTCATGGTGCCTGGTCCTGATAGCAGTTTCCATACCCTCTCATTCTTCCAATCTGGTTAGCTCTGCTTCTGGTGACTGCTACTGGTGCTCTAATCCTCATCTTGGGCCCGTTTTTTGTGAACTGGGCTACTTCATGGTCTTCAATGGCTCGAAGGCCGTATAGCCCGAAGTCCTTTTATGGCCCGAAGGCCCTGAGACCCGTAGGCCCAAACCAGTGGCCTGAAATCCCAAATCAGGTGAATAGTCTGCCTGCTACAATACCAAACAGTGTGTACTACAGTGTCTACTACATTGTCTGCTACAGTACTGCTACAGTACCCCCAGAAATTTTCCTCCACTCGGTTTTGAACCTGGGTCTTTTGGATGACAATAAGGAGCCCTTACCACTCAGGTATGGGCTCATTGGCTTAATTTGGAGAATAACATGTAGTTGAGTTGCATGCATCCAAGAAGAGAATGAAAGAACCATTAATAGTATCTATAACTGTAGCGCTGTTTGGAATATCTATTATTGTCAACAATAAAAACAGATATGAAACATAGTTAAATCAATAGACATTTAGCTGTGTAAATAGAATAGGAAACTGACCATATTATTCTCATCGCCTGTACGATGAAAGAAATTCTATTTGGTGATAGAAAAAAAATTTAAAAGAATACAGGTATGGGATTCATTAGTACTGTAATAAATGTTTTGAAGAAAGGTATGGTGATACTACATGAATATAATAAATAGTCATCTAGAATAATAATATTTACTGATGGTTCATCAAAGAATTAAAAAACTAACAATATCTCAACAGTTGAGAGGTGATTTGGATGAGGTCAATAGCTGAACAACAATGGATAATATGGGGACGATTATTGAAAGGAAGGAATTTATAGGAGGTGTCCACCTGAAATCAGAGAGCAGTAACCATTTAATGACCATTAATATGTACAAAAAATTAAGAGTATAAAACATTAAAATATGTACAAAATATTTAATGAATAAAAAACATTCACAAATTATAAATTTAATCCAAAATTATATTTTTCAATATATCCAAAACATTAAAAAATATACCACCACATACTGAATTTAATGAATTGGAGTGAAACCTGTTTCAGTATTCCACGTAACTGGTTTTATCATTCGTGTTTGTAGTCTGCATAAAACATCAAAACCACATCAATATATGGAATTAAAGAAGTAGAGAAATGAAATAAGAAAACCATATACAACATATAAAACATCTAAAGTGATAAGTAATTAATTGTTTGAATCATGTGAGTAGGTAATAGAAAGTAGAAAATCCATCATGAAAAATGAATGCACTGGTAAATATGAAAATATAATATACCCGTCTGGAACCTACATTATAAAACATAAAGAATATATGAAAATATAATATACCAGTCTGGACATGCCTCTTTGTTTGTCCACAATTGTAGAAACTATCTCAGCCTCTGTAGGAAGATAATCCATTACCCTTTAATTGAATTTTACATCACCAGTGTTGAGGATATCACCATTAGAAGATGTTAATCCTGGTATTAAAAGTAGATGTATAAGCTATCTGATAGTATTTCATTGTCATTGGTTGAGTATGAGATGTGGAAATATAGTAGCAACATTCCCAGAATTATTAAGTGACAGTGAGTGTTAAATATATGATTAGATTCGAAATAATTCAATAAAATTAGATGTAAATTTAAAATACTATAAACTAAAAAGACATACTAGAGTCAATAATTGTGAATGTATAGGGGAGTCTGGTGTATAGGACGGATCAATCAAAATTTTCAATGGGGACGAACAGAGCTACTGACGGAAAAAACTAAAGAATTCAATTTATACTAATATATCCTCTACTTGATAACTTGAAAGATTATCGATATACCTGCAACTGAATCCTTCAATCCATATATTATGGTTGTAAGAATTGTTTTTGGAAAAGTTATCATAGCCGTATCTATTAAATTTTTTAATCTACATTCACATAAATGAATAAATATAGGGAAATAAATGATGCAAGAAAAAATTTAGAACATGGTGCATGCTTATAAAAAATTGATGACAATATGAACATAAGTTTCTCACATTTCCGAGTCAAGTTGGTTCCACACTTCTAAGAAGATCCATAATTCAATTTAACTTTTTTTTGCTTCAGAGGAAGGAGAAAAAATAGTTAGGGTTTCCTACAGGTGATTCTGATCATCGACATCAGTGACCTGAAGGCAGTTGTAGATTTTTATTAAACGCTTGCAGTTCTCGGTGGATGATGCGGGTTGATCAAAGATTGGTATGGAAGAATTTAGTGGGAGAAGTGGGCAAAAGATGAACGAACATAAGAAAAAAAATGTAAAATAATCGAAGTTACCTTATGTAGACGACTGATCAGGGGAGAGATTAAGTGGTTTTTCGAGAAAACTATGGGATGAAATTGCTGCAGATTGTTCTCGTTGTTGGATGAAGAAGGAGGAAAAAGAATAATCAAGGTTACCTTCTGTCAAAGACTGATCGGGGGAGGGATAACATGCATTTTTGAGAAAAACATGGGATGAAATGGCTGTAGATTGAGCTCGTCGCGTGAGGAAGAAGGAGGAAGAAGCTAACCCTAAGTGCGAAGATGGATCGTTGTTTTGCATTTATCAGAGTTGAAAAGCGAGGGGTAATGCCATGTAGCGAGTGGATAGCAGAGGGTTTTTCAGTAATTGGATACATGAATTTGGTGACATGGTTTATTGTGGTGGTTACACGTCATCAGGGGAACACCCAGGTTTAGGAAATATAGTAGATTTTAAATTATGTATTGAAACATATATGTTTTCAATTTTGAAAAATGGATTCCATAGTTGGAATCATTAGGTCAATCTTATGTAAACAATTTTATTTTATTTTGGGGCATTATGAATAGTAACTTCGGTAATTTTTAGTAATACGGTAAAAGGATAAATTTTGTAATTAAGGGTAAGAATACTATTATAAAATTACCCTAACACTTGTCTTAATATAATTGGATGAATTGTTTTTGACCTGAATCATCCTTGGGTCAAAATGGTGTCCATATGAATCCACTTGGATGAGATTAGGACATTAAATTTATTTTATGTTAAAAAAGATAAATATGCCTCACTAAAATTTTAATATCTATATTTCTATATATGGTTATACCAAAGATAAATACTATTGTAAATACTCATTTTAAATATAAAATGTTTTTCATTATCATGGTGATTTTTTTTAATTTTTCGGAAATAAATAATGACCTAAATAGCTTATAAATTAATGATACCGAAATTATTTAATTGATGAAAAATCAGTAATATGGTTTTTATTAGAATTATAATACCCTTTAAATGGCCCAAACACTTGAAAAAATCATATTTTTCGGGTATATATCTACAGTAGGCATCCAAGGGTCATGTTATTGACTATTTGGAACCTTACAGAATAGATTATGACACTTATATTATATTATATAATGTGATGTTAATGTTTTCACCATCATAATTTAACAAGTATAACAATTTAAATATTCTATTTTAAAAAAGTTAAATTCTACTAAATTTGTAATTTTGAAATCTAGTAGTCTTTTCTTCATCACGGTACTTTCTTTTTAATTTTTATTCAAAAAATAAGAATATTAAATAATTATAGAAAACTATTTTAGATATTATTTTATTAAGATAAATATCAAATAAATGTTATAAAAAATGTTAAAATAAATATTATTATAGTTAATCAGTATTTATAATTAATTTTATAAGTGACTCTAACCTTCTAAGAATATATTAAAATAGTTGTTTTGAATTTATCTTGTTATATAAATATTTTTACAAATAAATAAATTGATTAGTGTCAAAATTGATACAATTTATTTTTTAACCAAATAATGTGTTATTAAACTATTTAAAAATAATAAAACATTTTAAAAAAATATATACTAAATATGATATGGTATAAAATGTTATAATGTATTTATATATTATCTTTTTTTTCATAAAATAAATAACTACTTCACCCTTTTAATATTTAATTATTTGTTACCATATTTAATAGTTAAATAGAATAACTAAGTGATAATTAAAAAGATAAGGATTAAATTTAAAAAATAACTTGTCCAAAATTTACTTTTTGATTCTATTACAACACTATATTTTCTTATTATCTAATATAGGTCATTTTGGTGGTTTTGGGTAGGGTTTAATTTTATTAAAAAAAAATATTTTTGAGTTATCCAAAAGTTCCCCTCACCTAAATTATAAAAGGGAACCTTTTTCCTCACATATTCACCCCAATTTGTGCCTTAAATATAAGTCATCCCCTTAATTGTTCCCTTATAAAAATCCCTATTAACATTATATAGGTTCCTTGATTCTTAAATGACAATTTTTAGTGCTCTAAGAGGATATTTAGATGTAGCACGTTGAAGAACTGGTAATCTCCTCTACTGATTCCTTGAAACTTATTTCTACTTCTATATCATCTTCATGGTTTGACTAATTATAAAGTTGTAAATATAGTATAATTTATATAATTATATGTTATTATGGTTATGAAAAAACAATATGCCCATTCTATCCATCCTATGAAAAACAAAATCATTACATGTGCCTTTGTATAACTTACCGTCTCCACGCTATGGTGTAATCTATTTTTCACAAACACCTGATGTGGATGGGTATAACGTTAGAATTAATAACTATATGTGATCAGTAACAAAATTATATTAATTCATAAATATTATACACCATAAAATTCAATACCATTTAACAAATTTAGAAATGATATCGTTGCTCATGCGTACATACGACCAACCATCTCCACGATGCATTGGGATTCATTATACATTATCATCATTAAAGCATGATTATATAAATGTACACAATGAAAACATATGTTGTATATAATGTAAATATAATTTATTAATGATATAACTATGTCCTAATAAGGAGAACTAGAACATATTCTGCAAAACATGCATAAGAATATAATGCAGCTAATATTTGAATAACGAGTAATAATGAAATGTTATTAAAAAACAGATGATTATATGATCATATATGATAATATAAAAATGACTGTGATTTTGAAACAATTCAATGACATTATTTGAATTATTATATTGGATGTTCGGATACATACAACGGAAACTGGTCCTATGGTAAGGGATAATTTCGCAATTTGATTATTATTCGAGATTATTTATATGTAAGTATTTACTGGGGTATATTTATCATCCACATCCATGTTTCCTAAATAAGAAAAATTATTTCTATTATTATAAAAAAAATTAATGTATGTTATAATTATTATTGAATTTTTATTTAACGGTATAAAATTATTCTGTTTTCATTTTCAGTACGAGGTACTTTTTGAATTTTCTGAAACAAAGTTCGAGAAGAATGATTTTTGACTTATATAGAATTATCAGCTTTTTTACATCTTCATTGAACCTTATTTCAAGGAATATTCCTATACAAGGTTTCTTTTTCATTTTAATATAAATTATTTTCTTATAAAATATAACTGAATTTTGATAAAGGAAGTCGTTTTTTATGAAAAAAGGAAACATCCTCATGAATTAATATCAAGTGTTTAATCAAAGTTCTTTTTAACTAAGATAACACTATTTAAATAGGGTTTTATTTATATATCTATTATTAAAATGATTTTATTATGTTTATTGTGTAATGATATTTAAGAAATCCATTTATTTTATATGGATTATGAGGAAATTAGGATTAAGAAACATATTTTTGTTCCTTGGGTTATTCTATGATGAATGATTTACGTTTTTGTGGAATACATAAGAATTTGTTCATTATCATATTGTTGCAACATATATATCCCTCAAATTAATTGGGTAATGATTTATATCTCATGAGATATATATGGATGGAATGCAAAATTATCTCGGTTTTGTAATATAAGGCTCGAACAAGCAGTGAACTCAGTTTAGTAGTAGAAATCATCCGCTATGATGGTCTTGGTAATGAGCCTCGGTTATTATGAAATAATTTTTTATGCTTATGTGTATGAAAAAAAATCATTTCATTTGTTATGAATTTTGGGATTACATTGATCTTTTATTATTTATCACATGACATGATATCATGATCTTTTATATGCAATATAATATTTTAAAATGTTATGTTTTTATGTCCAAGGATTATGATATGATTGATATCTCCCTTGTTTATCCTCACTGAGAATTTTATCTCACTCATTCATATGTTTCATTTCCCCATGTCATGAATAAGGCTATTTATTTAGATATGTCAAAAGTAATTCTAGTTATTACGAAACAAGGGGGAGACAATGTAGATGTTTTATGAACCATATACTTTTTTGTCCCAGTTTCTAAAGACATTACACATATACAGTCCTGTCATGGCGTTATTATATTTTGTAATGAATGTTATTTAAATTTTATGTAAAATATGGGTCATTATAGTTGGTATCTAAGGATAGGTATAGTTAAACATTGGAAACTACTTTGAAAAAACATTTAGAAGAACCCTATGTATATGTCGAAGTATATGTTACAATGCTAGTGTTTTAGAAATGATCATTAAGAACCAAGGATAAACCTTAATGTGTCCTCAATTAAAATGTTATTCTTGGTTATGTTGTTTTCCCCTTATTATTACTGTTTCTCACACTATGATTCATGATTTTAGAGAATGGATCAAATTTGAAGGAACCACGTTAATGCTGAATGGGATGGGCAAGATCATGACTTTTCTCCTGAGAAACCAAATGTTATCTGAGATGGAATGAAAAATCGTGTAGCTATTCTCACACAACATTATCAAGATACATATCATACAAGACTACCAAATGAGCAATATAAGGAGCAACATTCTGTTGATTCTATCATATGGCAGCATTCTCCTTCTTTCAGTGGGTATTCTGATCCATTAGTGGCTAAAAATTATTATTAACCCTAAAAATATATTTTCAATTATCTAGTGTTCATAACATGATAAATTCATCTTAGAAATCTATATTTTGGAATGTGAAGCTAATAAATATTAGAATATCATCAACAATACAAGTAAAAAAGAAAAAATTGACTCCATGGAATGGGACTAGTACGAGAACATATTTTTCAATAAGTACTTTACTCATATTATTTGAACAAATATGGAGATGGAGTTCCTTGAACTTAAGAAAAATGAGGATGAATCTGTTGGTATGTAAAAAGATAATTTTACGTGACTTGCAAGGTACACTTCTGGAATTATTATCCAAACATAGATTAAAATTAATTTATTCTTGAGTACAATAAAACAAAGGCTCCCAATGGAATTATACATAAGGGACATTAATAGGTATAAGGAAATGATTCTATGTGATCTCAAAAATGAGATGGAGATTGTAGTAACCTTGGAATACTATGAGTTTTTTTAGAAGATAAAAATATAATTAAAGAGAAAATATAAGGACCACTAATTCACACTCAAATTTACCCAAAATAAGAAGGTAGGACGGTCCTTGTAGTCTATCTTAGGTTGTGGAATCCGCAGAGACCTAAGATGTACCTACAGACCCGTACATTCTATGGATTGTTTTTGGATATGAAGTGGCCAGCATTGGTTGATTTAAGATGGTTTTAAAGGATCACTAACAAATTTGAGTTCATTCAAATTAAGGTAATGAGTTGATCCTTGGTTATCGCTTGGGGTGGATTGGATGAATTCCTTTTTTAATGATTTCAATTTATTATATTTGAGACGAGTTCATTTAAGAAGATCAAAAAACATCATCACTTGCTAGTTTAATAACTACACCCTTTAATACAAATCACCGATACACTTTAAGGATCAAATATTTGAGCACTTCAAGGGAAATTTTTGTTTTAGCACTTCAAGTGTGTGGCCTTAAATTCAACAAGGACGATGGAGTTTAAAAATCATAAAATAAAAATCTCAATTGAAGAAGTGATTATACATTAATGGGGTGATAAATAAAATCCAATACAGACCCTTGATAATCTCTTGGATCAACCCATAAGTGGTTTAGCCTTCCATTGATTCTATGATTTCAATGGAAGCATGAAGTAGACTTTTGAGGGACGAATTGAAGAATTAATGAAAACAATAAAAAGAAAATGATCACTCCACCGTTGTAAGAAGAATTTCACAATGTTTGGTGTAAATAAATTCACACCTTGAACCAACGGTATCAAAGGGATATTAAGAACAATAGAATAAGAGGAAAAGAATATATTTTATTAAGAAACTAAATTGAATTGAACAACTTACATGAGAAAGACATATTCGAGAAAACAAAATCACAGCATAACATTAAAATTGAAGAAAGCATGAAAGATGAAAAACTCCTCCATCACTACTTACTTAAATAGGAATTTTTGGAGCCTTGGGTCGTGACTCCAACATTACAAAGAATCCAACTTGATTATGGAATGCCTATGGTGGTTGAAAGCTTGTCGAACTTGGACTTTTCCACTCTTAACCTGAGGTGGCAGCGAGCTTGCAACCGCCAAACAGATGCACTTGGATGGCCTTCTATATGTCTGAATTAGAGTGGGTCATAGAGGAACACAATTGAGCCCCATATTTCATCTAATATCCTGTAAAATTTGGGTCCATTTGGTGTTTTGGATTGCGAGATATTATTTGATTGGTAGGATGTTTTCTGGGCTGTAGAATCTGGCTGAGAATTTTATCTCCAAATTGGGCCGCCTTAATAACCACCATGGATGCCGAATTATCATTGGCTCCTGAATAATTATTTGTTACTATACATGTCTTCTATCATACCATGAAATATGGGATTCATTGGTCCTATATGGTGGGCCCCACATTCTAATCAGTGGGCTGGTGTCCAATCTACCATCTCCAGAATTGTTTCTTTTCATCACCAAATATCCCCATCTTCCTTTATGAATCCTCTATTGATCCCTGAATGAAAAATGTTCAAATTTAAGTGTATATAAATTTCCCATAATATCAAATTAAAATATGGATAATTACATTCCTTAAAATAATATTAATCATTGGGCCCAAATTGGTGTACATTAGGCATGAAGTTCATGAATGATGATAATTGATGTTCAAAATTAAAATCTACTAACTCAGGCCCATAAGATCATAAATGAACATTTCATACCATTAAAATTTAACTAAAATTTGTATTTGTATTGGCTAATTACACCCCCCAACTTGATATTTTATAGTCCCGAGCAAAATGTATCTCAACAATATGAAATTTGAATTAGATTTTCCAAAAACATTTTAATACACAATTATCACCAAAAACCCTTATACCAAAAAATCATGAAACCCATCAAAATAATTTAATAAAAGATAGTTTTCTAAGAAGATCCCAATCCCAAGACAATTCCTTTGTTCAAATTCATTTCCATATTTCATCCAATATCAATTAAGTATGAGGATGTGTTGTGTATCACAATAGACATGGAGGTTCATATTTATTCAAGGGGGAAATGATAGAAGAACTAGGTGAAATCAAATTTCAATATTAATATGAGTGTTCAAAAAAAAATATTATATTTTTTTGTCTTTTTTTGTTTTTGAAATTTTTCCATAGTAATTGAAATTGCACTCAAAAGAGTCAACCCTTGTAGCGAGACATTGCTGATAACTCCGAGGCTCAAAGACCTTAAAGAACCAAGTGAAGCCCACATACTCGAGCCTCATCTCGAGTTAGCTAAATCAAAAACAAATTAAAATTACCAAATATAGTGATTAAATTACTAACTCTGGTCCAGAAAACTATGGATTCATGATCCCCAAGTGCCGAAATCCACGCATTAGGTCATTTCATTGCTCTAAACACAAATTTATTGTTTTTTGTCAAATTTTTTTGAAAACTCATATTAAAACTAAAATGATCACCAAACCTATGATATTTATTTAGGGGACCCCATGACCTCAAACTAATACACCAATATGCAAAATATTTGCATTGTGATTTTTTTTTATTTGGATGAAATTATAAATGATGAAATATCACATTGGACAACCACACTTTCCAAAATCAATGCTCATGAAATTATACAAGGATTAAAATAAGAATCGGGGCATGATATATTCTTTGATATTTAGTTTCAAATTGTTCAATGTGTATTACCATGTTCAAAGTTGAGGGAATTTTTCATTCTATTTACAGACATTTTTTTTCAAATCATTCATGTATTTTTTGATAGAAAATCATTTTTTATTTTATCTCCCCCCAACTTAAAATAACACTATCCACAATGTTTAATGAAAAGAAAATTTAGAAGGGGGTATAGGTATAGAATGAGAGTTTAAAAAGAAAATTTAAAATGAGGATCATGGAATGAAGTCACCTTGTGGTTGAAGTTTAAATTCTTGTTTCTCCCTTTTAATCCCTTGATCTTGATGTCACTCTGAGAATTCCCTAGTGGAAAAAAATAAAAAAACAAAAAAACTATATATATAAATATATATCTTTATATTTATATATTATGGAATGTAAAATATAAGTATATATAATATAATTATAGAAGAAGGAAGCATAAAAATCCATAAGTCAGTGGTAAGCACGCACCCCTGTCTCCCTTCGGTCCCGGGTTCGAGTCCTAGCTACTTCGCCGGCTGTGATGGGGTTTCCCCATGACCTTTGAAGTGTCCTTTTTTATTGTTTACCCTAAAAAAACATAATAAAATAAAATAAACTGATAATACATTGTCTTCTCTTAAATTTCTGGGTATGGTATTACTCAGGGATCACACCATGTGACATGGATGAATATGGTGCTCCCCTTTCATACCCATACTTACTCATTAAAGAAGAATATTTCAACAATCTAAATTACTAATTAAATAAAATAAAACATGAAAACCACAGGTTCCCTCCCATGCAGAGATTTTGTTTAACGTCGCTAGCTCGACATGAACCCCCTAACTTACCCAATACCAACTTTCAAAATTTTAAGGACCCCATATTTCCCTAATTCTAATTTAATGAGATTAATTATTTGTTTAGAATTTGTGTCATGTAAAAGCCTATGTTCTACCCTGAGTAGGAAAATCCAAGGAATATAAAAAATGGTTGATCTAGATTCCTCTATAGTCTTTCCTAAAAAATAAATGATCATTCAAACTTTTTTGGTTTCATGAGAAGAATGAATTCCAATTGAAACCTCCTGATTATACCCTATGAAGGGATTCTTGGGTGGGTAAGGAAGGATAATAATTTTTATATTGGGTTGCATAGGACATTCCAACATAGGTTGAAATTTTGAATCCAACTCAATTTAATTTTCCAAATTTCTCAACAAAATTTGTTCCTTTAGAATAGAAGATTCAACCACCAAATCGGAGAGATTACTGTCAGGAATGGGTATGGAATCAATGTCTATAATTTCTCTTAATAGTTAAGTGAATTTTGTTTTTGAAAAATCATCAATAGTGTTATACATATGAGACTCAATCCATGATGTCAAATTCTTTTCTTTTCAATCCAAAAAGTCAATTATTCCCTTACTTAAAGACCCTTCAGCAATTCCATTATCCACATCATCTATCCCAAATTCAAAGGTCAGTTCTTCAATAAACTTATGAGAGGTTTGTGGGAGAAAATAGTCTTCTATAAATTATGAGGAAGGGATAACATGAGTGATAATGGCTTCCATAGCCATCTCAAAGTTTTGTAATTCTAATCTCAAAGAAGAAACCTCAAAATTCATTTTCTCCATTTGTTGACACAATTTTTCAAATAATGGTTGTGTATCATGATGGGAAAGGGGTTGAGAAAGATGGGTTATTCCTTGTGGAAAATTAAATTGTTGGAATTGCACAGGAAGGTGTTTAGATTGAATTTGTGGGGATTGAAACTCATTATAATTTGGGATATTTTGTGGATAATAGGATTAAAAAATTGTGTTTCATTATGTTGTTTACGATCCCACATGTAGAAATTAGGATGGTCATTGTACATCACACATGGGGTTGGGTGATCAAAGTAGGGATAGGTTTCCCATGTTTGGACTTGTTCAATTTGAATTCCATATGAGTTAGGGGGTGAGAACAGAGAAGAAGGTTGAAAAAAATGGATGATAATTTCTAGGATAACATACTTAGGTCCTCGGTAACAGCACCGAAATTTGATTCATGCTCAATTTTACCCAAAAGAAGAAGGTAGAACGGTCCTTGTAGTCATGTTTGGGTTGTCGAATCCCCAGAGACCTAAGAAGTTCCTATAGACACGTATATTTTATGGATTGTTTTTGGCTATGAAGTGGCCAACATGGGTTGATTTAAGTCGGTTTTGAAGAATCAATAACATATTTATGTTAAGTTAAATTAAGTTAATGAGTTGATCCTAGGTTATCATTTGGGGTGGATTGGATGAATTCCTTTTTTAATGATTTAAATTTCTTATATTTGAGATGAGTTAATTTAAGAAGATAAAACAACATCATCACTTACTGTTTTAATACCTACAACCTTTAATACTAATCACCTATACACTTGAAGGATCAATGTTTTGATCACTTCAAGGTAAATGTTCGTTTTAGCACAAGAAGTGTGTGGCCTTAAATTCATAAGGATGATGAAGTTTAAAAATTATCAAATAAAAATCTCAATTGATGAAGGGATTATAAATTAATGGGGTGATAAAAAAACATCAAATCCATCCCCTTTATACTCCCTTGGATCAACCCATAAGTGGGTTAGCCCTCCATTGATGACATGGTTTCAATGGAAGCGGGAAGTAGGCTCATGAGGGTGGAATTGAAGAAGTAAATAAAACGATTTAAATAAAATGATCACTCCACAATTGTGTGAAAATTTTCAAAAGGTTTGGTGTAAATAAATTCACACCTTGAACCAACGGTATCAAAGTGAAATGAAGAACAATATAATTATAGGAATATAAGATCTTTGATTACGAAACTAATGTGAATTGAACAACTAACATGTGAAAGACAAACTTGAGACAACAAAATCACAACATAACATTACTATTGAACAAAGCACAAAAGATAAAAAAACTCATCCATAAAAAATTCCTTAAATAGGAATTTTGGGAGCCTTTGGTCGATCCTTCAACAGTAAAATGCATCCCACTATATTATGGTAGGCCTAGGGTGTTGGAATGCTTGTGGAACTTGAATTTTTCCACTCTTGACCCGAGGTGGCAGCCAGCTTGTGACCACTGAACAGACACGCTTGGAAGACCTTCTATATGGACGATTTAGAGTTGGTCATAGAAGAAGACAATGGATCCCCAGATGTCTCCTAACCACCTGTAATATTGGGGCCCATTTGGAGTTTTGGATTGCGAGATATTATTAGATTTGTGGGATGTTTTCTAGGCTGTAGAATCTGGCTCACAATTTTATCTCCAAATTGGGCCGCCTTAATAGCCACCATGGAGGCCGAATTAGCACTGGATCCGGAATAATGATTTGTTCCCATACATATATTATATCATAGCACGAAATATGTGCTTCATTGGGCCTGTATATTGGGTCCCACAGTCTCATCAGTGGGCTGGTGTCCAATCTGCCTTCTCCAAAATGTTTTCCTTTCATCACCAAATATCCTGATCTTCCTTTATGAATCCTCCATTGATCCCTGAATAAAAAATGTTAATATTTAAGTTTAGATTAATTTCCCAAAATATTAAATTAAAATATGGATAATTACATTCCTAAAAATCATATGAATGATTGGGCCTAAGTTGGCGTACATTAGGCATGAAGTGCACGAATGATGAGAATGGATGTTAAAAATTAAAATCCACTAAATCAGGCCCATACGATCAAAAATGAACATTTAATACCATTAAAATGTAATTAAAATATGTATTTTTATTGGATAATCAACCCTACTATTACAAAATTTAGTTTTTCTTTATGCTCAAAGTGTACAAAGAAACATGGCATAAATTGTCTTAAAGGGACTAGTAAAAGTCTTATGTGTTGAAAATAAGGTCATCGAGATTTTAATGAAGAAGTGATTGGAAAATATTTCTAATGATGTGAATAAGGAAAAGGCTACATATAATGAACCTCCAACACTTCAATGGCACAAGAGAATGGAAATGGTGATTTATGTCAATGAATACCCTAATTCAAGGGTTATTAATGACGATCGATGTCAATAAACTCTTAATGACAAAGAGAAAGTTAGGTCACAAGTGATCACTATCTATGATGTTGATTACGATAATAAAATAGTTAAAGGTAAATTTATTATACAATCTAAAGTAGAAAATATTTTATTTGATTTGGGATCAATCCACTGCTTCATTTCTGATGAATTTTCTAAGGGTATCATCGTATTACCAAAACAATTCGATGTGGAGTTAGCTGTGAAAACTCCTAATGGAGAAATAGTCGCATCAAAGTTTTATAATTCTTCTCTGGTGAATATTTGTGGAAAAGTGCTTCTTGAAAATATTATGATCCTTTATATAGTGTAATTTGATGTGATTATTGGTGTGGATTTTATTTATCTATATAGATCTCATATCATTCTCCAAGGAAGGGAAGTCACATTTCATATTCTTGATCAATCTATGATAATCTATCGACACAAGGATAATTATGGAATTCGAGTGAAAATTTCATCCATATTTTGGGTCATGATACCTATAAATGAAGCTTATATATCTCAAATGGTTGTGGAGAAGCACACAATTAAGAATACACCCATTTTATGGGAGTTTAATGATATCTTTGTTGAAGAAATATCAGGTCTTCCACCAAATACTGATGTTGATATTTTTAAGGAACTCATATTGGGTGCTATTAATATTTCAAGAAAAAATTATAGAATATCCCCAATTCAGTTTCAAGAATTGAGGAAAAAATCCAAGAGAATATTGATAATGGATTCATACGCCCTAGTATGTCGCCTTGGTAATAACCTATTTGGTTTAATAAGAATAGTGATATATCAATGAGACTCTACATTGATTATCAAGAACATAAAATGTTCACTATCATGAACATATATCCTCTTCCCTAAATTGATGAATTATTCTACCAACTATGAGGAGATAAATACTTTTCCAAAATTGATATTTGTTCAGGATATCATCAATTAATGGTCAAGAAGGATGATATACTAAAGATGACATTCTGTACAGGGTATGGACAATATGAATATACAGTGATGCCTTTTGGTCTTACTAATTCCCCCACTATCTTTATGAATCAAATGAATAGAGTCCATAGAGACTATCATGGTCATTTTGTGGTTGTATTTATAGACGATATTCTTTTCAATTCAATGAGCAAGGAAGAACATTAAGATCACTAAATTATTGTACTAAAGACACTATAAAAGGAGGATTATTGTGATAAAATATCCATTTGTGAATTTTGGCTTCAGAAAGTTTCATTTTTTGGGTCACATAATCTCAAGTGTGGGGATATCTGTGGATCCAGAAAAAATAAAAGTTGTTGAATGTTTTCCAAGACGTAAAATAGTAAATGAGATCTGAATTTATCTTATATTTTCGGGATATTATTGGAATTTTGTGAATGATTTTTCATGATTATCTAATCAACTCACCATGTTGACATGGAATGGAGTTAAGTTTGTGTGGACATAGGAATGTTTGAAGGAATTCAAAGATCTCAAAAGAAGGTTGGCCAATGCACCTATGCTCACACTACCTTGTAGTTTATAATGGTTTATGATCTATAGTGATGCATAAAAAAAGGGGATGAGATGTGTTCTCATGAAAATTGACATGGTGATATCTTATACCTCCTAACTATTGAAAATCTATTAGAAAAATTACCCAACTCATGATTTGGAGTAAGTTGCAGCAATCATTGCATTAATAACATTGAGGCATTATCTTTACTATGAAAGATGTGATATTTATAATGATCATAAGAGTTTAAAGTATATTTCCAAACAAAAGGACCTAAATATTCATTAAATAAGGTGATTGGAGTTGATTAAATATTATGACTTCTCAATACATTACAACCCTAGGAAAGCGAACAAGGTCGTAGCTGCTTTGAGTCGAAAGGACCATGTTATCCAATCCATGATAAGGATCACAAAAGATCTAATATTTATTGATTTGAAAAGGATTGATCATTAAATTTTATAGGAAAGGGAGTAATAATGTCTTTATATAATGAATGTTCAACCATCTATACAAGTGATGATTAAAGAGGAAAAAAGAATGATATAAAGCTACAAATGAATGTGAGAAATGTTCCAGAATTCAATCTTGATTGTGATGAAATAAGAAGGTTCGATAGTCTAATTAGAGTTCCTACTATACCATAAATAAATAAAGAGCTATTAGATGAGGCTCATTGTTCACCATTCTATATTCAACCTGGAACCACATATATTTACAAGGACCTAAAAGAGTATTTCTAGTGGGATGGTATGAAAATATTTGTTTCATAATATGTCTCTCAATGCTTAGTTTTCCAGAATTTTAAGGCTGATAAACATAAGTCTATGGGGATGTTACAACCATTTACCATACCGGAATTCAAATTATAAAGCATCACTATGGACCTTTTTCATAGGACTTCCAAACACATATAAATCCCTTAATTCTATATGGGTTGTAGTTGATTTCCATATAAATTTGGCACAACTCATTACTGTTATTGAGGATTTATCTCTTTATCAACATGCCATTACATATTTAAAGAATGTTGTTATATTTCATTGATAAACACATTCCATTATATAGGATAAGTATTTTAGGTTTACCTATTGTTAGTGTATTCATCAGCGGGCTCTAGATACAATGTTAGGTTTCAGCACTACTTATCATCCTCAGGCAGATGGGGAATTTGAGAGGACTACACAAACTCTAGAAGGAATGTTTAAAGCTTTCACTATGGGTTTTAAAGCTTTCTGGGATCCACACCTACCTATGGTAAAATTTTCATCCAATAATAGCTTTAACATCATAATTCATATGGCTCCTTATTAATCCCTCTAGAGAAATAAGTGAAAAATTACAAATTGATTTGATGGAGTTTGGGGGAGAAAACTATTAGGAACTGGTCTTGTTGATTAAATGGTAGAAAAGTTAGATCTATTCAACAACACATAAGAGAATATTAGAGTATGAAAAAAATATATGCTAACAACTGACGAAAATACCTAGAGTTTGAATTGAGTGACATGGTGTATCTACAAATATCTACCTGGAATAGAATAATGTTATTTGTAAAGAAGCGTATGCTAACCCCTAGGTATATTGGTCCTTTTGAAATTCTAGATCATATTGGGAAGGTAACGTTTTTATTGGTGCTTCCACCGAATCTCTCTCAAGTTCAGGATGTGTTCCAAGTATCTCTCCTACAAAATTGCATATCTGATCCATCTCATGTACTAATCTCATAATTTTTACTGAATGATCAAGACTTTTCCTAACTAAGTAGTTATACTTAATGATCAAGATCTTTCTTATGATGAACTACAAATAGTGATTCTGGATCGTAGAGAAAATGTTCTATGAAACAAGACCACTCGCTTGGTTAAAGTTCTATGGTGGAACCAACAACTTGAGTAACCTATGTGGTAACTTGAGGATATGATAAGGGGGTGATATCATTATCTATTTGAATCCAAGTGATAAATTTTGAGGGAAGAATTCAGTTTAAGGGGGGTAGAATGTAACAGCCGAATGATTCTACGAATTTTTTTTAAAATAATTTTAATTCTTCAACAGCTTTCATTGCATGTAATTGTCAGTTTAGAAAAAATACGAGACACCCTTAATATAAAATTAATATTATAACCTAGTATTTAGGTTAGTATGAATAAATATAACTAACTTATACAATGGTATAATAAATATCAATCAGTTATATATTTGTATATTTATATGGAAATTACTATTAGTAAATTTAATTAATTAAATTTTTATGTTGTATACTTAATAAAATATTTTTAGTATTCATCCAAAAGATATTTTTGTCATAGAGTATTAATAATACCTATTTGATGTATAAAAAACAATATTTTTCAAAAGGGTAATTTTCCACCTTTTAATGGATAAACCCTTTTAAATTAAGATTTTGACACATTAATTATTTTTATACGACATCATAAAAAATTTATTTTGATGCAGTACATAAAAATTTACTTTGGATGAATTTTAGATATTTTTCTAATAACATTCATGATTTGAGGAATAGTAAAAATACACTAAATGTTAAGTGAAAAAAACTTTTTTCATCGAAATAAATTACATTGATAAATATAATATTGAATGGTTTTAATGTATAAATATTCTATATTTTTACCATTAAATATAATTTATGTAATTTTCATTAATTTTATATTTAATTCAGATGTAAAAACATTTAATCATTTGAAATGTTCTAACTTTTAAAACTTCTTCCCTCTTTGTGAAAATGAAAATAATTTTATATTAATTATTAAAAATTCATTGTTTTCAAATTTCAAAAATGGATTCCAAATTATTAATCAGTAATTCCAAATTATGTACCTAGATTTATTTTTTCCATTATGAATAGTAATATCAATATTTTTTATTAATACGATAAAAGGGTAAATCATGTAACTAATGCTAAGAATAATATTAAAAAATTACCCTACCACTTGAATTAATACAATTGGATGAGTTTGTATATACATAAATCATGAATGGGTCTAAATGGTATCCATTTCATTCCACATGGATGATAATATGACATTAAATTTATTTTAATTAAAGAAAAGGTAAATATGTATCACTCAAATTTTAATAAGTAAATCAATTTTTATATAAGGTTGTACAAAAGATAAATTCGATTATAAATACTAATGTGAAAGATAAAATTTATTTTTATAAAATGTTAATTTAATTGAAATTTTTCGGAAATAAACAATTACCTTAATATCTTATACTTTAATGATGCCTAAATTATTTAATTGATGACAAATAACCAATATAGTTCTTATTAAAATAATAATACCCCATAAAAGACCCAAACACTTTCCAAATCATATTGGTTGAGTATATATTGACCATAATCATCCAAGAGAAAAGTTATTGACCATTTGGAGCCTTATATGAGGGATAATGATTCATATATTATTTTTTAATGTGATGTTAAATTTCCCACCTTTGTAATTTAATGAGTACATCATTTTAAATTTTTTTTTTAAAAGATAAATGTTACTAAAAGTATTCTTCTAGAATATAGTATATTTATCTTTATCATAGCATTTTATTTTTATTTTTTTTAAACAAATAATAATATTAAATAATTATGAAAAATTATTTTAGAAATTATTTTATTAATTGAAATATCAAATAAACGTTACTAAATATGCTAAAATAAATTAAATTTTCTATAAATTTTATTTATAATGAATTTTATAGATGACCCTAACCTCCTAGTAATATAATAAAATAGTTGGTTAGAATATATCTTGTAATATTACTATTTTTTATAATCTATTAGTTTAGTGGTGTCAAAATTTACATTATTTATTGTTTATCAAAATAATGTTCTATTAAAATATTTAAAAATCATTAAAAAAATTTAAAATTAAAAAATTAATTTTATATTGTATAAAGTTTTATAATTTATTTATTTATGTCCTAGTTTACATATAATAAGTTAATAATTCACCCTTTTAATATTTAATTATGTGTTACCCTAGTAAAAATTAAATAGAATATCTAAGTGTTAACTAAAAAGATATGGTTTAAATTGACACAAAAAACTGTCCAAAATTTATTTTTTTAGGATATTAAAACCCCATATTATATCATCTTCTAATTTGGGTGATTTTGGAGTTTTTTGGGTATGTTATTATTTTATTATAAATTAATTATTGTCAGGTTTCCAATACTACCCCTCACCTCAATTATAATAAGGGAACCTCCCCCCTCATCTATTCACACCACTATGCGCCTTTAATATTAGGCACAATCAAAATATTTCCCTTCTAAAATTACCTATTATCATTATATAGGTTCTATTATTCCTCAAATACAAACTCTAGTGCTCTAAGACGAGATTTAGAGGAAGCACATCGAAGTAGAAGTAATCTCCTCTACTGATTCATTCAAACTAATTTCATCTTATACTTCCTCTTCATGAGTTATTTCATTATAAAGTATTAAATAAAAAATATTTTTTATACTCAGATGTTATTTTGATTATTAAAAAACTATATTCACCCTTTTATCCATCCTATTAAAAACATAACCTCTGTGTGTGCATACGTACAGCTTACAATCTCCACATTGTGGTGTATTCTATTTTTCACCACCACCTTACTTGGATAAGTATAATGATGGATGTGATGATTATGTATTATTATTAAAACATGATATTAATTATGAAATATTATAAAACATCCAAATAAGGACCATTAAAAAAATAGGAATGATATCATCTCTCGTGTGTACGTACGACCTACCGTGTCCGCGATGCGATGTGATGAATTCTACATGATCTTCATTAAAGCATGATTATATTAATGACCAGAATGAATAAAAATGGTATAAATTTTTATAATATCATTTTATAATGATATATCTATGACCTAATATTAATAACTAGAACATATTTGACAAAACATTCATAAGAACATAAAGTAGTTAATATCCAAGAAACGGGTAACAATGAAATTTTATTACAAACGGATGATAATATTATGATATATGATAACATAAAATTGAATATTATTCTTAAATAAGTCAATGAAATAATTTAAATCATTATATAGGAGGTTTAGATACATACAAATGAAACCATACCTAAGGTAAGGGATAATTTCACAATCTCATAATTATTCAATATTATTTATACATAAGTATATACTAGGGTATATTTAGCACCCACATCTATGTTTCCTAAATATGTAATATTAATTATATTATTCTGATATTTGTTAAACTAATATTTACCCATTGGTGAATTTTTATTAAACTGTATGAATTGAATCATTTTTCATTTCCAGTACGAGTTACTTTTTGACAATTCCAAAAAAAGTATAAGGATAATGTTTTTTATCTTATACAACATGGTAAAATTTTTACATCTTTAGAAAAAGTTATTTCCATGAAGATTAATCTTAAAAATTTCATGTTTACTTTCATATAAATTATTTTCATTTTAAATTTCATGGAATTTTGAGAAAGGAAACATTTCTGATGAAGAAATGATATTTTTCTTAGGAATTAATATCAAGTGTTTTATCAAAAAATTTACATCTATCATAACATTATTTAAATAGGGTTATGTTTATATAACTATTTTTACTATGATTTTATTGTGTTTATTATGGAATTACCTTTATTAAATCCATTTATTATATACATATTATGGTGTAATGATGTCTAAGAAACCCATTTTTTCTCATTATGTTATGTTATGTCGAATGATTTATGTTTTTTTGCACATGTAAAAATGATTTCATTATGAGATGGGTGGGACCTATATCTCCCTCCAATTAATTTGGTAAATATTTATATCTCATGAGATATAAATATATGGAATGGGAATTGATCTCAGTTCAATAATACGGGGTTGGAACGAGGGGTGAACTCAGTTCAGTATTGGACTTTTCCCAAAATGATGGTCTTGGAAATGAGCCTTGACTAATATTAAATGAGTCTCTCTGATTATGTGTATGCCACAAAATTCTTGGTCTTAAATTATTACTTTTGGGATTACGTTTAACTTTTATGATTTATCGCATGATAGGATATCATGATCTTTTAAATACAGGACATGATTTTCAAATGATATGTTTTGATGTCTTATGATTAGGATATGATTGATATCTCCCATGTTTACCCTTACATACCATTTGATCTCACCATTTTATATGTTTCATTCCCCCATGTCATGAACAATGGTATTAATTATTATATATCAAAGATCCCCTATAACCTAGAGGGTTATTATAATATGAATATTTTTGGAGTATTATGGTAAATTAGATTTATTGGATAAAAAAATAAACAACTGATATTTGAGAAGGTTGACATATTATAGTATTATAAAAAAATAAGTTATCATTACCCTATATAGGATTATTCTTTTAATAATTCATTTCATATTTAATTGATGATTTTTTTCAGTCGATTAATAGTCATTTGTCTTATGGAAGGAAAGTTATCTTTTAAAACCTTCTTATCCCTCACTAATGATTTGATCATACCTATTATCAGAAATTCATGTTCAAATTAATTTGGAAGCTTTTTGAGTATTCAAATCACCTATAAGAAATAGTTTGAGTTATCCAAAACATACTCATTCTTAAGAAAAATTTATGGGTCATGGTATCTTTCTCATATGATTTAAATATATCAAATAATCCAACTATTTATAAAGGTGAAATACCAGAATTGGTGTGAATTTTTACTTTTTGAAATTATGAAAACATACCGAAAGGGAATAGGAACATAAATAAGATCCTTAAATTTGGATTCAAGGTATCAAATATCATCTTATCTGAAATGTATAAAATATAATATGATTGATAATAATGAATCATGAGGATGTAATCCATATAATTTATTTTTAATAATTAGGAATTAAAAGGTAAGGTTAAAATGCATACTTGTTGAATTATGAAGGTCATTGAAATATTAAGATGCCTATAAATAAAGGATTTAATCATTATGGAATACTTAATGATGTTGAAATATTTAAAATTATAAACAAACTTTTGAAGATTGGGGTACTTTTGAAGACTTTTTAGTTGTTTAATATTCAACCCCATAGTTTTTATGTGAAAATGTTATTTAAGGAAGAATTATTGTTTGTGTACATATTTATAAAGTAATGGACAACCTTTATGGTTCATATGTTATTTTTTTTCTTAGGTAATTATGGGTTATTACATTTTGGGATGGAAAATGAAAGGTACGAGATAAATATTTAGGATAGAACATGTTATGATTATTTTGAAGACATTATCATATTTTTATAATGTAATAAGAGTTATATAGATTAAGAAAAAGGATAACCCATATAATGGGTGACAAAACATCACCTTTGGAAAGGCTATGAGAATCAAAACCACATATGAAGGGAAATAAGGATTTACCACCAAACATGGGCCAAGGTGTTGTCCCTAGTCAGTATGAATTTTTCATTTTTTTTAATTAAGAAAGTCAATCGAATAAGAATAAGGTGATTTTTGGAACTTCTATTATAAAATTGATATCTATGGTATTGGAAATTTATTTGGTGATTAGGTTATTAATGTTATTTCAAAAGATGTTTACTATTTTGGGAACCCTATATCATTAATGAAAATAGAAAATGTGGTATTTTATATAAGGAATGAGGGTTGAAATATACTTGGGATGAATCAATTATGGACTTTTGGTTATTCGAGTTACATATGAAAATGGTTAGCTAATCATGATGATTATTTGGAAAATTAATTTTTGTGTGTGAGAGGTCTAGAGTAATTAAATTATTTTGGAGATAAATGTTAAAATTTATCTTTAAATAATATGTGATAAAATCCTTCTGAATTATCGGTTTCAATCTTAGTTTTTAGTATTTTGATTAATTTTAATGATAGTTATTTTTTGAATGTTCTATATTGAACATTGGTTATTACTTTTGAATTTTAGAGATTAAAAGTAGTTTTTCATCATGCAATGATTTATTATTTTGGGGGAATTATCTAATCCTATACTAACCAGTTGGTTTTTGGATAATGTTTCACTAAATTAGAAATAGGTAGTTAATATTTTGTGGATTATGTGATTCTCAAGATGTTTATTCAAGAATGAAAAAATCATCGTAAATACTCATCTTTTGAAGATAAAATGGGTTTATTGTGGAATTTGATTAAAGGTTGAAGCTCTAATTTTCAAGTAAGTATATTTCAATAATTTATTAGTTCGAGTAGCAAATGAATTCCACCACTAGATGAAAAGGATCATAAAACAAAAATATTATGTTTTTACGTTTCGTACTATGAATTAAAACATCGTTTCACCAATCAGTAATTTAAAATTTTGTGATTGTTAATTTCTCTTGATCATGTTTTGTATCATTCTGAATCAGAACATGGTGGTCACATATTCCTATATATCCATGTTTTCCTACATGGAACCCTAATATGTGTTATCTCGAGCAACTGTTGTACTTAAATTTATTTACTATAATGTGGTTTTTTTGACTCTTTTTCTGATGTGGGATTCCAATAAAGTAATTTTGAAAATTGAGCCTTTAGATACTGACCCTAAATAAAAAATTGTGAGGATAAAATTTCCATAAATTGGAGAAGGATGTCACATCCTAGGTAATAATAAAATATAAATATTAAATATTTATTAATATTTTTGAATTAAATAGTAATTATACATTAAAAGGGATGTTCCGTCTGATAGCGTACCTGACACACAACAATGGGTTTCTCCAAAATATTTTGTTGCACATAAGATTGAGTTATAATATATTATTAATATTATTATTTTAAATTGTATTTATTGCATGGTCATTAAAATGGAGGTAATGATAGATACTAACTAAATAATTAAAATATTGTTTACACATGTTTATATAATGATTCATTGGTTATAAAATTAATTAGTAATGAAAATAAAAACCAATGTAATACTATGTATATCGTTTTAGGAACAAATCTATTTAAGTGCGCGTAATTATTTTCATAGAATAATAAAAACACTAATATTAGATTATATAAATGAAATATAAATTCAATATGATTTTTAAAATTTATCATATATATTTTCAATAAATAATATAAGAATAATTTATTTTTATGCATAAAAATAGTATTTTTCAAAAAAATGAATTAATACCAATTTTATATAGTGAACCCATTCTAAATATAGTTTTTGAAACTTTAATAAGTTATATTTGAAAAACTAAACTTATTCATTTGAATGTGGACATAAAAATCAACTTTGGATGAATTTTTGGTATTTTTTAAATAATATATATTATATAATGAATAGTGAATAATACAGCATTTTAATTTAAAACTGATTTTTTGTCAAATTTATTTATATAGTTATATTATCATTTTAATTGATTTCAAATTATTAATAAATAATTTTTTATCATTTAAACTGATGTAGGTCCTTTTATTCAATTTCAAACAAAAATTAGATATAAATGCTTATCAAACATTTGAACGTTTTTACTTTTAAAAGTCGCTTTCTCGTTTAAGTAAATGAATTACTTTTCAAGTAATTTTAGCCACTTTTGTAATTTTAATTTTTAAAAATGGTCATAAATCTTTCAATCAGTATGAAAAATGTGATTTAATAGGATTAATTTAATTTTTTTTAATAGTATCTTCTATATTTTATTTTCCATGGTCAAAGGTAAATCGGTTAACTAATGGTAAAACTAATGTTATAAATGTTATGAAATTACAATAAAATTTATTATAATATTATTGAATGACTAATTAATTACCAATAAAATCATTTTACTTAAATTTTGGCCTTTTTATGCCACTTGAGTGTGGTTATGACATTTATGAACATTTTATTTAATGTAAAGACTGAGATGTCATAATCATGGCAATCATAACAATAAAAATTTTAATATGTAGTCATATAAGTGATATCATATACTCTAAATAGTTTTTAAAAATATAATTTTATTACCTAAATAATGGTAATATATTTATAAAATTTTAAATATATATATTTAACTTAAATTGGTACATAATGATGATGCAGTAATAGCTTAATTAATTAAAGAATAAACAAATGATATTATAAATAATTACATAATTATAATATGATAGGATTTCTTCCATAAATTAAATTTATGGATTAATTTTATATATGTTTGATGATTTAACGGAGTTGGGTCGAACTTATTATGTTGTTATGATATTTTTAAAAAGTTAACTAATGAATTGGGACAAAATTGATATTATTGGTATTTTAAAATATAAAATATTTTATTAAATTATGTAAAATTAATAAAAATGTAATATTTGGAAAAAAAAATTATTATATGTCTAAAAATTTCATTAATGAAACAGTAATTGTTTTTTTAACATGTTACTGTAATTAATTTTACCCCCAAAGAGTAAATTAATTACTTGATAAAATGTTATGAGTTAAAAGGTCTTAAAATAAAAAAGATAGGGTTTAGAATAAAATAAATACATGAAAAACAAATTATTGGCTAAGATGATTTTGAACCATAATCATATTATCTTCTAAATAACATAATTTGGACTCATTATTGGTTAAAAGTTAATTTAATTTTAATTTAATATTTTAATGGTTTCCAAGGGTGCCTCACTACTCTCCTATAAAAAAAGTACCCATTCCACTCTATTATTCAAATATAATAATCCTATTTGATATTAAAATATTTGATCAAACCCTTTCCTAGAGTACCTCCTCAAATTATTGAGGTCTTGGATTAGGTAGAGCACATTTCTTAGCAGTGTTAAGGTGATCTTCAAAGGTGATCAACTGATGAAAAGCTATCATTTTTATTTAAGTACTTCCATATTATTCATTCTTCAACTTCTTAAAATCTACTTAAAACATTATTAAATAATAACACATGTATCCTCAATATATTGATATGTTATTATTATAATATTATCACCTTAATCTATATCCAATTCTATCAAAAAAGAAATGAACTTTTTCTTCATGTGTACAACAGAGTACTGCCTCACAAACCGATATACTTCGTTTTTCATCACCATATTTAATGACTAGTTATAATGATGGAATTAATGTTCCTATTTTAAATTCATGAAATATAAATTTTTATAATATAATAATATACCAATTATGTTCTTACATTCCTTTCACATAAAAAAAATTAACATCGTTCGTGCGTATGTGTGAACTATCACCTCCACAAAGAGATGTGATTCATTTTAATTAAAAAATCACTAGTATGGTATATGTATATGTAAAATATTTAAATTATTAATATGATATTAATTATTTCATGAACATTCTAGAAACACAAAATAATACCTATCTTATTTCCATTACGATTAGTGAAAAATGGAAAATGTGAGTAATGTGTACGTACGACCTACAATCTCCACAATTATAATGTTGTTAATTTTTCATAAAAATAGTTAATAGTTTGATTTAAAAAATTAATTTACATATAAAAATTATAAAAATTTAATGAATATCATTCTGGAGATGATGAACTTATAACCAGATGGACTATTGATATCTTACCATGTTCATTATTGACTCAAGTACCGAATATCGACAAAACGACCAATATGAACTTAAATAATTATATAATTATTATGGAATGGAAATAATTGATATAATGGGATTAATAAACCTGCAAAATATTCTCATGAAAGTTTAAATTAACATAATTTTATTATTCTGGAAGATAAAGAACATACAAATCATGTTGGACTCGAGGTAAAGTACTTTTTAGCTCAAAACCTCGTTTTAATGTTTTCATGATTTATTATTATAAATTTATAAATTTTATGTAAAGAATTTCAAAATGGTTTTTAAAATGGTATTTAAATATTAATTAATGTTTTTAAAAGGTAACTTTTGAATCTATCTTATTTTTTTATAAAGGGACCCTTTTAAGGGACTATGTCTTAGTCTCCTTTCATTGGGGTATGTTTTGATTTTACACACCACCTTCTTTTATGTGATGTATAAAAAAATATTTTTATTTTAAATTATATTTAATGGTTTTCAAAAATCAATATTTTTAATTTTTCTATACGAAGTGTTTTTCTTTAGTAAATGGAAGAAATTATTTTGTAAGTATAGGGTGACAACAAATTTTCTGCCACCATGACCATTATTTAATATCTGGCTTCCCCTAAAAGAAGTAATTTTTTTAAAAGAATAATCAATTCCATATACCCTTTATAGGTATTTTTTTCTCATAATTTTTTTGAAAATGGATTGATTATATCAATAACATTAAATGATATCTTGTGATTTCAACATGGAAATGTTATTGTTCATTTATGCTTTTTTTCAATGTTATGATTTTACAATGGTACGTGGATATATGACATGTGGTAATGTGACAAACCAAATACTGGTGGTCCCATGATAAAAAAATGATGGGTGGTTCCATGATAAACCATTTATGGGTTGTTACATGATATCATCCAATTCATTGGGTTTGGAAGGTGGTCATATGGAATTTCTATTTATAGGATTTATATGAATGGAAGTCGACCATATGGTTATTCTATTTAAGTATGATTATGTATTAAGTTACCTTTATATGCTATATGTTATCTATATGGAGTTTATATTAATATTTTGATTAAAAAATTTATGCAATGGGATTATAATCCAAGGACAGTAGTTACTACTTCTTTTATGTGAAAAGTATTACTTTATGATAAAGTGTTCATGGTTTACATGTTTTTTCAAGACTAACAGTTTTGGTTCTTTGTTTATCCCTTACTGAGATTTTTTTTCTCATTCAATGTTTTGAAATTTATTTTATAGGATTTAAGGGGAATATAATCAAGGATGGGATCAAGGAAAAGTTATTATGATTAAACATGAAAATAAACCATTATTTTTTTAAATGTTTTTAGTTTTTTAAATAAATGGATACGGTTGGAAGTGTCAAAATTATATTTATACTTTTTTTTGTAATATTTATGTCCTATCTCTCTAAATCAATTAACATGAAAAGATCCTCAATGTGAAATAATTTATAATTATTGACTTTACTAAAAAAAATTACAATGTTTAAGGCCGAGTCCCTATATATGTTTCTATGTGATAAAAAATATTAAAAATTCAATATATTATTCCATAGATATATCATAGGATAGAAAAAAATTTAAAATATATTTTTAAGTAATAATTGTTTCATGATAATGTAATAATACATATATTATTTGTAAAAACGTTATTTTATACTATTCAAATAAAAAATGAAAATCTTCAGAAAAAATTAAATGATTCACCCAAATATAATTTTGATTTGTTGATTTCAAAATTGAGGTAATTTTTATCAAATTAAAATTTTAAAATTTAATAACTCAACTTTTAAGTATATTCATAAAAAATTAGGTAAAAGAGTGTATTTATAATTATAATTTTTACATTATAAGATTGATTATATTTAAATTTTTATTTATTAATTCTTAAAAGACTGATAATTAATTATTAATATTTCTAAAACATGTGTATTTTATTAAACTATTCTACTAATAATGTGGAATTATGCTTTTAAATACAGAATTTAGAGAATGGTTTTATTGTACGAAACTACATATACGATGATATAAATTATATTTTAATGACCATTTAACTTCTTTAAAAACTACATTATCAAAATTTTATTGATTTTTTTATATCATATAAAACAATACCTATGTCACGACCCATCCCCTGGGGCCCGCATCGTGACTACCGCAAGCCCGCCTTCCATAGGCCAAGGGTTGGCGACTAGCACCAATGGCGTAATTCCCTAGAACTGGGAAGGCATTGCATTTATAAAACGTAAACACACACAACCAGAGAACAAGAAGAATTAAAAACTAAGTAATGAAATATTACAAGTGTGCTGGAAGTACAAAAGGATCCAGAAATACAAGCCCAACAGAAAGGTACAGCTACAACTGAAAGAAAGTACATCTGAAAAGACAAACTGCTAAAAGATGGAAGCATCTCCTAGATCTTCCTCCGGGTTCCTGCATGAAGGGTAGGTATAGATTTCCTCCTCAGCACTATGCATCTATCGGTCTACTCCGTGTGCTGTCACACCAAGTGTCCACCTCCGGGTACTGTCCAGTCCTCGTACATTCTTCCTCGGTCAGCATTGTCTGTCATCTACATCCAACACAATGAGGTGCGGGCATAGCCCGTGCGGGGGTGAGTATAACGATACTCAGTAGGGACCTAGAGACCGTCAAGGTCTCACTCAATCCAACAAGGATAAACCAAAAAGAATGATCTCAACAGATAACCATTACTTAGGTATATTCCCATACATATACCTAAGTTATCAAGTTACCCATCTCAATCATGAGGAAAACACAAAGGACTTTGACTCAGCTCAAACCAGGATTTTATGCAAGATGTTGAAGTCACGTCAACTGGAGAACTCCTCCTAGTTCGAGAACAGTAGTATTGTCACGACTCTATGATTATACTCACTACCTTTAGTCTACTGAGGTACTCCTCTTGTCGAGTACCGTGGGTCTACCGTATCCCACAGTAGTGCTCCTCACCATGGGTCTGCCGCCTCACACAGTAGCGCTCCCCCTGATAGCCTACAAGGGTACTCCTCCTATCGAGAACTGTGGGTCTGTCACCTCACAAAGTATCTCTCCTCTGACATGGTTCTTCCAACTCATATAGTAGTGCTCCCCACTAGGCTAGTCAAGTCACTCTGAAACGTATCGGACAAGCAGTCATCGGGTATCATCTAGCTACAATGTCTCCATACTCCGTATTCTCATCTCCTGGAGGATCCGCTCCATGAGCTACTGGCTGATATTCCAAGTTTCATGAAGTCCCACGAAGAAGTGTCTCAAAGGTCTACCACATCATAGGGGTCTCAACGCAACAGACGACGCGTTAATCGGATGCTTGGTCTGTGAGTTATTAGCCTTTTTGTCCCGGGGGCCCGGTTGGTTTTGTGTACGAACCAACCCGACTGTATCTCAACTGTACCCCGAACTCCCATGGGGTATACTCAAAGGTACCATTTCTAAATGATATTACCAATGCCATCTACGGTTCGTCAAACTAACTTTCGCTCTGAGAGTTATTGGTTCTTCCATTCTAGGGGGCCGGTTGGTTTTTATTCTAAAACCAACCAGACTGTACTCCAACTACATCCAAACCTCAAGTAGAATATTCCAAAATAACTATCTCCTAAAAATGAAACCAACTTAGTTGACGGCACGTCAATCGGACGTCCGGCCCTTAAGTTATAAGCATTTCCACTTCGAGGGCCTGATTGGTTTCAGGTTCGAACCAACCCAGTCGTACCCAAACATCGCCAAAACCTTGAGTGTATTATACTGAAATGGTCTTCTCTATCCAAATATTCCTACTCAACTGACAGTGCATCGATCGGAGGTCCGTAGATGATGTTATGGGAAATTAACCGAAAATGGTCTGAAAAAGGGGGGTTTGGTCCTGGTCCTACCCGGCCCTACCTACCCGGGGCCGGCTCAAACCTGGTCGACCCAACCCGTGTCTGGGTCCGGCCTGGTAGGGCATGGGCCAGCACGCGTGGCCCGACCCTGCCCGGCCGGGGGGGCACGGGCTCAGCCAGCCAGCGCGACGTTAGGCCGTGCCTCTCCAATCCTAGAACAGATGAGCCGTTCCGGTTCCACCCGCCGCCACGGCGGTCTGCTCTGGCGGCGTGCCGATGACACCTTCATTGGACCACCGGACATTCTCCAGTGTTCCGTTTCACCCACCTCTTGAACCTATGATCTTTTCGGGTCCTGAACATTACTACGAAGGCTCCAAATCGCTGTTGCAACCCCGTTTCATCATCACCCGTCAATCCACGCACTGATGAACAAACTCCAGAGGGTCGTCATGCCATTTTTTTCGACCTCCACCCTCCACATTAGGCATTATAAATTGGCCATAAACAAACACTTTCTTTCATCAAAGAAAAGGGTATAATTTATTCAAAAAAAATTATACAAACACTCTACCTCGAAAAGATGCCGCATGTCATCGAACCGAAGAAGACAAATTTCTCGGTGGTCGGGCATCCGTTCATCGCGGGGGTAGACGAGGTTGTCATCGTTCTCCATAATCATCCTCTTCCGAGCTCGTACATCAGTCCGTTGATGAAAAAGAGGAAGATAAAAGATTCATCAGAGAAGTCCCGCGTCGGAAGGGGTTTCGAGGAAGAAGCTGAGGGAGAAGCATCGTTGGAAGATATTCTTCGCGTTCTTCATCGAAGTTGTTCTTCGTTGAAAAATGGTGTTCTTCATTAAAGAATGGTGTTCTTCATTGGAGAGTAACACCTTATTCTAATTCTCTTGAGGTTCCCCCACAAAATATTTTCTAAGGAAAATATTAAAATGTGTCTTTCCCCTATTTTAATAAACATTCCATGCAATTTCAAATTAACTCAAAAATATTAATTAATATGATAAGGTGGAACATTAATGAAGGGGGTGGAATGTGGAGAGGCTCCACCCAATTAATGAGGGGATTTGTCTTAAATTTAATAAGGGGAATTAATTGGGGAGTTGAGGGAAGATGAGGAGTTAGGGGTTCGTGTGGGCCCCACCTCACAAGTATCCTCTCATCGGAGGTTAGGTGGGTGTGGGCCCCACAAACAACCCCCCCCCCCCTTGTAGGATATAACTACCGGATATAAAATATATTTTTTTCCACAATCTAATTTATTTTATTCTAAATCCCCAAAATTAACTTCAATCCCACATAAAACGCAACTGCGGTAAAGGTCCCCTTAAGCAATTACCGAACTTGCGAGTTCACTAGTGCCCTCGGATTTCAATTCCAAGCACTGGTTCAAAATATAGAAAAACTTGCACGTACGATTACTGAACGTAGCCAAAAAACATCAGAAATTAATTCTGGGCACACCGGGCCATGGAATCAAGTGCTGTAAAAAACTGAGAACTCGTAAAATTCCAAAGAAATTAAGAAATAAATTTCCATGAAATTTCATGTTCTTTACATTACTCCCACCTCAGGGCTTTACGTCCCCGTAAAGCTATAACACACACTAGAGAAACAAAAGGGGGTACTGAGCACGTATCTGAGCCTCCCCCTCCCTTGTGCTATCCTAGAGGTTCCGGGGCTACCAGCGAATGCACACCAGAGGAATCGACCATCCACATAGGACCTGATCCTGTCGTTCCTCGATCTCCACCAGTACATCCATAATTTTCACCCGTCATCGATGTAGAGCTCCCCGTGATCGATGATGTGGGTCGGGTTGTGCACATATCTCCTTAGATGAGATACGCATAAGATGTCATGTACTCGGTGTAACTGAGGTGGAAGGGCCAAGCAGTAAGCCACCTCCCATACTCTGCTGATGTCCTGGAAAGGTCCAATGAAACGTGGAGATAACTTTCCACCCCGACCAAATCTTTGTAGACCTTATCAAGGTGAGACTCGTAAGAAAACATGGTCACCATCCTCGAACTCTTGTGGTCTTCGTCTCCTATCAGCATAGGACTTTTGTCTGCTCTATGAAATATTCATCCACTTCGGGATAATCTGCACCTTCTTCAGTATCCTCAATATGGGCGCATTGGTCATCCTTTGCCTCGGCACCTAAAAAGATCTGATGTCATATCTCTGACCACAAAAAGGGTTTCCCCTTCTTTGTCAATGATAAAAGCGGTGCAGCAACTCTGGAAAAGTCTGGCACAAATCTTAGTCTGGCCTACTCATGAGTTATCAACTACACCCACTTATGCATGATCCCATTCTATGTTGCATGGGGTTTCCTTTTCTCAGACCAAGTTAAACCACAAACTTTTTCCCTAAAATAGTCAATATGTGTATGAACTGTTGTTTTCGAGTCCATACCCAAACTAACGTCATAAGGCCTCAACACTGCCACCAAGAGGTTTCAACCGAAACTCTCACCTCAAGGTTCAGATCACACCGTTGGTGTAAGCATGATTATCAAGTCTACTCTAAAAGGTATCTCCCGATGTGAGGGTCATGTCAACGGCTTAACCAGGAACTCTAGGTCTGGGACAAAATTCGTGGAAGGAAGGAATGATTTATATCAATGTCTGTTGTTACGGAAGCTAGTAGTAGACACAGACCATACCTCAAATCATTCCTAGAGCCCTTGGGTCACACTCCGTGACCGCATGAAGCTACTCTCTTCCCCTACCCTCCGGCTCCCGGAGTCTGGCAGGGACTACAAATGCGGGTGGTTGTAACATGTCGAAATGTACATCACCTCATGCTGCTCTCCTAGCACTGCTTCCACATCTGCTGCTCTTTATATTCATTTGTCCTTAACAATTCCTCTTCTTTAAACATTTCACATGCCCAAGTCTCTGAGACTAGTGCTAGTTCCCTGCTTTCCCACTGCTAAAATTCTTATGCTGTATCCATTCATCTAATGATCATTCAACCATAAAGGTTATCTCTATTACCCTAGCATAAGTAGGAATGCATAGAGGAAAGGTGATGGCTCAGATGTCCTTTAAACACACCTCACTATGAGGTCTGATCTCTAAAGCACTGATCATAACGTAGTCATTAAGTACTTGGAATGATCGGTATGCCTCAATGAATACTCAGCTACCGACATGTCGTCCTGCCGAAGCTGTATAAGCTCGAGAAAACTCTCATCCACCTCCTCAAGCCAGTCCACAGCCGCCTGTGAGTTGGGATCGTCTCAGAAACTGAGGGGTATCTGATGCTGAAACACGTGTAAGGCACTAAGCCTACATGTGTCATCTACTGGTACAGCCGATTGTAACTTCTAACCAACAGGTAGTGATATAGCTGGAACACTACCCGAAGGTACTATCTCAGGAATCGGTCCACGTACCAAAGCCTCATCACTGTGCGGAGCAACCTCATGGTCACTCATTGGGAAACACTAGTAGCTAATATCACCATCTGCTCTACTAGTGTCAAAACATGGTGTAGAACTCTAACAATCGCCTCCAGCTAGTCCACTGCTACCTGGGAATCTACCTCGCCTCATAACCTTGGAGGCCTTTGCTTTCGGAACTCATGAAACGTGCTCTGTCAGTGTGCAACATCTGCTAGTATGGTTGGTGGCCTCTGCTGCCCAACGGGTGGTGGTGATGCTGGTACACCACCCGATGGTGCCAATATAGAAAATGGCTCTGCACCTGAACCTCATCTCTTAGTGGGACGTCATCGGGTACTCTCTCGGAACTACAACTGACTGTCTATGTGGAGGCATCCTGAACAGATGTGACACGGTCAACCAATTTAAACATGGTGAGCTGACTTAAAGAAAACTTTTGAAAAACAACACGCAAATAGAGTTTTCATGCACTTAGTCGAAGATCCGAAGTCGGGGTCCTGGTGTATGGATACGTCGGCCACCACACCAACACTCGACTCCCTAAACTGAAAACCACACTAGGTAATCTTAACACTATTTCTTCATAGAAAGAATGATCAGATCCCTGAGTTCTGCGGTAGAACCGAATCATTTGATACCAATTCGTCACGACCCGTCCCCTGGTGCCCACATCGTGACTACCCCAAGCCCACCTTTTATAGGCCAGGGGCTGGCGACTAGCAGCAAAGACGTAATTCCATCGAAATGGGAAGGCATTGACTTTATAAAACGTAAACACACACAACCTGTAACGCCCCGACCCCAGCTACCAAGAGTCGGTGCATTACTTCGTAACATTGGCATGATCATAAAAGATCAAGTCTCGAAAGACCGATTAGTTTAGTAGCCTTGGAAACACTAGATACATTCGTAAACGTTACATTACATCATAAAGTGAAAAACTACAATAACAAAGTCTCCATAGTCCACACTCATATCCTCTTCTAGCTATCCCTGCAGGTCATTCATAAAATACTTCTTCACATCCTGGAAAATATTAAAACACTGAAAGGGGTGAGCTCAGATGCTCAGTAAGGATAACAATATTGCGGAAGCTTTCATGAATAAACATAAACATTTAAGGCAATGTATAACTAAAACAAAAGCCTTTTAAACTTGAACATCAACATAATATGGAAAAAGTAAAATGAGATAATGCCATTTACTTCTTCACATGGATATTCTACTGGTCGAATAATCACATGCAATATCAATAACCACATTCATAATGAGGGAATGTATAATGCCGGACATTCTGAAACATTTTGTCAAGGTCTCGGCCAAGACATCTAAAATGATTAAGGCCTCGGCCAAAACCATAAATCAAATTGGGAAAGGGCCTCGGCCAATTCCACGTCTAGTTGTCTCATGAGACCTACCGATGCATCGAGGAGCTATAGCGGGCTCCACCCGTCACATATTAAGTCCAATACATTCCTCATATGAACAGGTTTAAACATCTCATAAACCATAACATAAACGTATCACATAAAACATGCATAAAGGAAACATAACATTTCCACATTTCAATCACAAGATATCAATACAACACATTGATATAAAAACGCTTTCAAAACCATTTTCATTACCAAAATAAAAGAAAAGTATATCATGGTATTTATTTTTCATTAAAAAAATGATGGATTGTAGAGGAAGCCAAAACTCAAATAATGGTCACGGCGGCGGAGAAGTCATTGTCGCCGCATAAGTACGGAAAGAAAAACATTCCCTTTTTTCGTTTAGCAAAACGCTTCGTATAAAAAGATTCCCTTTGAATAAACGTAAAAGTCAAAGGGGTTTATACACCGTATAAAATAAAGTTGTGTATAAAACCAAATATGCCTCAATGAAAGGTGATTGAGACGAAGTCCATAAAAGATCATTTTTAAAATAAAATAGATCTATTATGTGTATTCACAATAGGTACACATAAAGAATGTAAAAATACAAAATAGGACATAATATTATCATGACATAATTTGAATGTAAAAGATTAACCCAAAGAATGGAAGTTGGGTTAAGAAATTCCCTTACCTTGCGTCTGACTTGACTCAACCGTTCTTTAACCTCCTGAATAATAAACTAGAGTTAATATCTACCTTATTAAGAACCATTTTAAATTTCATTATCCTTATTATATCACTTATTACAATGATATGAACATTATGTAATTATTTAAGTTAATAACGGTCGTTTTGTCGATCTTTGGTAAATTGAGTCAACAATAAACTTCTTATAATTACAAGTTGTTCATGTGGTAGAATATCCATTATATCCAGAATTATATTCATGATTTAGATGTCATATATATCTTATATATCCAGTATATACATTCATTTATAATATTACGTAACATTTAGAGGTATGAAATGAAATGCACCGTTCATGGAGACGGTAAGCCGTACGTACGCATGAACGCTACTTTCATTTCAATTTCATATTTAATGGAACTAAATCATAATGATATAAATGTATAATATAATTACAGTATAATATAGTGTATAATACCATTTACTCCATCCTTTATACATCCCACATATGGCATTAACGATTCAAATCACTTTGAGGGGGCGGCAGTCCGCACTTCCTAAAATGAAATTATCACGTTTTAACCATAATGGAAATCATAAAGTATGCCATAAATGAGAAATACAGAAGCATAAGTAAAACATAAACATATTATATATCATATATAAAAATAGTGACATCTTAATGGCCACCTTTGAAGGTGTTATATGAGTGTTGAACAATCATCGTTTCGTGAGGCAGAAATTCTCCATCCGAGAAACCGTATGTTCTTTAACCATTAGATGTAGGTGTGTGTAAGTGTAGCTCTAATCCTTCTTATAACAACATCCTAGTATATTTAGGATACTGGTGTTGTTACAAAAGAAATGAATAAAAAGAGTTTAGGGGGTTGGAGAAGAAAAATAAAACAAAACAACATTAGAAAAGACATTACCTCAAAATCGGGTAACTCTTTTTGATTTGAGCCAAAGGCTTCCTTGGGAAGAGTTCTACCCAAAGTGAGGCTTCTATGAGTAAGGGAGGAATGTTGGGAGAGTATTTGGGCAGAGGTTGGCAGAGCCAAATGGCTTGAAGGTGTGAATAAGGTGGGAGAGGTGGGGGCCTTTTATAAGTGGAGAGGAGGGGCTCTTTTGGAAAGATTGAAATGTTACATTATTTACACAATGCTTTTCGGATTCTAAAGGTCCCACACTTATATAATTCGAGGATAAGGTGATAAGGGTTCGAAATCTCCTCATCCAATAGGCTTTGGACAAGTGTAAGCCTTGGATTTTGCTTTATCTTCTCATTTTATTTAAATCGTTAAATAATGAGGTCATCGCTGCATCATAATGATGTCATAAATAATTTAATTTATCTAATGTCTAAAAATTATAAAAAAAATACTATGATGTAGGAAATCTTTTTAAATTTCTAATGAATATTTATAGTCAAAATTTGGACTTGTGTAACCCCACTTAAAAACTGTTTTAGTAAAATAACTCATGTTTGTGTCAATTTAATTTTAACATTAAATAAATATATATTAATGTCATTTTCCAACTAAAGTGGTTCCATGGGGTCCCCAATTTGACCCATGGGTTGTCTTGGTCGGCCATGACTCATCCAATAGGAGTAGGACAAGTGTCAAGCTCATATCATATTATTAAAACATTGTTTTTACCTTAAACTACACTAATTACCTCTAATCGCGATTAAGAACTTAAAAGTTACTATTCACCAAAAAAATATTTTAATCTCATTGAACCACATTTTACTTCTTAATGACAACCATGTATGTCGGATTTTTGAAAATCAAATCACAGAAGTGGTAATATTTCATTTTAACGAAAAATCAGTTTTTAACAACCACTTAGTGGTTTCACTATTCATCAAAAATTGAAGTTTTTCAGAATAAGGCCAAAATTTCACCCTAAGCTATAATTGATATTCCGAATTCAAAAATGATGTCTATTTTACAAAATTCCAAACATATAAGTTGTATTAATTAATTTCATAATTAATTCCCGCTGTTACAACAAATAGCGTGTTTTTAAGAAACAATTTATATCAAAAGTTTGGCAATTGTTTATGTCCAATTTCAATGTTAAATTAATTCTAATGACCACCATTGGATAAAATGGTAAAAATATTTTATAATTATACCTTAAAACCACTAAATAGTATAATTTATCTGTATAAATTATTTTGATTAAAAAAGTTGTTTTTATGTATTTTTCACTATTCATAAAAAATTAGAAGTTCTCAGAAAAATACCAAAAATTCAACATAGGCTAATTTCGATATTACGAATACAAAAATGAAGTCCATTTTGAAATATAAAATTTCTATAATTTTAAAAAGTGGTTATTACTCTTCATAACGACTACTTTGATTAGTCGCGGTGTTTTAGAACTCGAAGTTGCGTTCAATGCAAGCTATTGCATTATTGAAAGAGAGGCGTATCGTGGAAGCTCGGGGTGTTACATTCTCCCCTCCTTCAATAAATTGCGTCCTCGCAATTTGAAATTTTTCTTTGATAATAAAAGGTTGAAAAGAGAAAATACCTTTGAGGAAAACCCACATCGGAAATAAGGTTAATAAATATATAACATTAAAAGAAAGCAGGATAAGTACAAAGGTCACCCGATATAGCCCATTCTAGGATTATATGAAAATATGGATATGGAGGAGAAACAAACCATCAAGGTCTGATGGAGAGTTATAGAAAACAGGATTAGGAGAAAGTTTAACCACAAGAAAATCACAAACTGTGATTGGTTAAACGGTCATTGAATCCCTAGTTGGAAAAGTTAACCGACAACATTTTTGTTTTAAGTTACCTTTTATAATGTTGAGGAATTTATTTAGGAGATTTACTAAGAACGTAAGGGAATATACATACTTGTTATGTATACTTTCATTCGTTAATAAATTTTTACCACAAACCCAACTTTTACTCCAAATGGTAACGGAACTCAAAAATATTCTATTTATCCTAATTGTATAAGGTTCAAAATGTTAACACATACCATTTAGATTAGTAAAACTATTTTGTAATAACCAGGGACTTCCTGTAGGCTAGTGGTAGGAAATAAAGGCCTGTCGCACTATGGTTGTGGGTTCGATTCCTGCAGCTTTGTCCGACGCGACGGGTTATGCCCCACCCTGCAGGTTGTCCTTTTCCTAAAAATATAGTACCATACTATTCCAAAAATAATCTTCATAAATGTTTTAACCTTAAACAATACTATCCAAAGTTCAACTTAATCCACTCCAACCTTTATAGTTATCCAAAATACCTTCATCCAGACTTTCTCTAAAAGGTCTCTAAATTCCAAAATCAATTGTAACATCAGATTACCCAAACAAAGAAAAGTTTCTCTTATTATCACATACTAAAAATATGATTACCTTAATCATATTAAAACCTTACTGAAATCAAAAAGTACTTCAGTACAATCCATATATATATATTACATTATTCTTATAACCAGAATATAATCCTTGAGTCCAAAAGCACCAATACATTAGTTATTCTGCTTCAACTGTAGTAACAGCATAAGATTGTCCTTGATCCCTTGGCCTTTTCTGAGGTAAGTTTCCCTGACGCTTAGGACATTCATTTGCATAATGACCCATTTCTCTACAATTGTAGCATTCTACTTTGACAGCCTCTTTCTTTCCCTTGCAATCACGAGCCTGGTGACCCTTTTCTCCACATTTATAACAAACTCCCATTCCTTTTAGGCAAGTACCAGGGTGATTCTTCCCACAATTATCACATAACGGAAAATCCTTCTTTCCCTTTTTCCCTTTATCTGTCTCTTGTTCCACCATTCTCTTCTTCTCTTGCTTTACTTTGTTGTCATAAGACTTAGAGAATTCCTTTTCTGTCTTGATAGCACACGAGACAATATCTTCGTATGATGAGAAGGATTGTGATACCAAAGCTCGACGGAGAAATGGTTTTAACCCATCAAAGAAACGATCAATCTTACTCCTTGGGTTACGTATGTAATCGGCAGCATGCCTCGCTAACCTTGTAAAGTTAGCCTCATACTTTGCGACATTCTCATCCTCCTTCTGCCTCAGACTCAGAAATTGCCTTTCCATATCTGCTCGATGGTCACGAGGAAAGTATTTTTCTAACAAAAGATCTTTGAACTCCCTCCATTCCATATTCGATACGTCATCATCTTCCTTTGTGTTTTGAATCAGCGACCACCACTGATCGGCATCTCCAGTGAGGCGGTAAACTGCCATGACAACCTTCTCCCTTTCACTACTCCCCAAGGCATGGAATATTTTCTCTAAGGAATTTATCCATTGCTCACCTACTATAGGATTTGTACTCCCATTAAAGGTTGGTGGTTGTTGCCTCATGAAACGATCTAGCATTGATCCTCCACGTTGCGGATCAGGGTGCTCCATACGAGTAAGGTTATTATTCATAACCTGAGTGAGTTGTCCCAGTATGGTAATAAGTTGATCAGCACCAGTTGTATCTCCAGATCCACAATAATTATCATGATCAGGAGGGCAATCCCTACACAGAGTTCGTGCATTGATACGGTTTCCATTCCTTCTACTAGGCGCCATTTCTAAACAATGGCATAAACTAGATTAGTTTATGAATCAAAATACATAATTCCATACTTTTAAAACACTTTACATAAATTGAACTATTTATGGATATAATCCATAATCATAAAAAAAATGTTTTCTTTGAGAAAGTATATACTCATAAACCCTTCATAATGATTTGTAAAGAAAATGAGAGTTATCCTAAGCATATCCCCGGGAGTGTCGTAACCAAGAGTGCAGCAAGGCCCGTTGTCGTGCACCAGTTCCCGTTCGAGTCTAGCTCAAAGCGGTGTTTTCGGGTTTTACCCCTAGGAACATCTGTGCCAGAGCCGCCTCTACCTGCTCGTATCCAGACAGGGATGTATTGCTCGGAAAACTCACAAAATCTCTACAATACCAAAATTCTAGGAAGTTCTTCTATACTAATCCTCAAAGTCTATCTTTGGGCTATGTGCTCTAATCAGAGTTTATCTAAATCTAGCTTCCAAGGTTAGTACTAAACTGCCTCTGATACCAACTGTAACGCCCCGACCCCAGCTACCCAGAGTCGGTGCATTACTTCGTAACATTGGCATGATCACAAAAGATCAAGTCTCGAAAGACCGATTAGTTTAGTAGCCACGGAAACACTAGATACATTCGTAAACGTTACATTACATCATAAAGTGAAAAACTACAATAACAAAGTCTCCATAGTCCACACTCATATCCTCTTCTGGCTATCCCTGCAGGTCATTCATAAAATACTTTTTCACATCCTGGGAAATATTAAAACATTTAAAGGGGTGAGCTCAGATGCTCAGTAAGGATGACAATATTGCGGAAGCTTTCATGAATAAACATAAACATTTAAGGCAATGTATAACTAAAACAAAAGCCTTTTAAACTTGAACATCAACATAATATGGCAAAAGTAAAATGAGATAATGCCATTTACTTCTTCACATGGATATTCTACTGGTCGAATAATCACATGCAATATCAATAACCACATTCATAATGAGGGAATGTATAATGCCGGACATTCTGAAACATTTTGTCAAGGCCTCGGCCAAGACATCTAAAATGATTAAGGCCTCGGCCAAAACCATAAATCAAATTGGGAAAGGGCCTCGGCCAATTCCACGTCTAGTTGTCTCATGAGACCTACCGATGCATCGAGGAGCTATAGCGGGCTCCACCCGTCACATATTAAGTCCAATACATTCCTCATATGAACAGGTTTAAACATCTCATAAACCATAACATAAACGTATCACATAAAACATGCATAAAGGAAACATAACATTTCCACATTTCAATCACAAGATATCAATACAACACATTGATATAAAAACGCTTTCAAAACCATTTTCAATACCAAAATAAAAGAAAAGTATATCATGGTATTTATTTTTCATTAAAAAAAATGATGGATTGTAGAGGAAGCCAAAACTCAAATAATGGTCACGGCGGCGGAGAAGTCATTGTCGCCGCATAAGTACGGAAAGAAAAACATTCCCTTTTTTCGTTTAGCAAAACGCTTCGTATAAAAAGATTCCCTTTGAATAAACGTAAAAGTCAAAGGGGTTTATACACCGTATAAAATAAAGTTGTGTATAAAACCAAATATGCCTCAATGAAAGGTGATTGAGACGAAGTCCTTAAAAGATCATTTTTAAAATAAAATAGATCTATTATGTGTATTCACAATAGGTACACATAAAGAATGTAAAAATACAAAATAGGACATAATATTATCATGACATAATTTGAATGTAAAAGATTAACCCAAAGAATGGAAGTTGGGTTAAGAAATTCCCTTACCTTGCGTCTGACTTGACTCAACCGTTCTTTAACCTCCTGAATAATAAACTAGAGTTAATATCTACCTTATTAAGAACCATTTTAAATTTCATTATCCTTATTATATCACTTATTACAATGATATGAACATTATGTAATTATTTAAGTTAATAACGGTCGTTTTGTCGGTCTTTGGTAACTTGAGTCAACAATAAACTTCTTATAATTACAAGTTGTTCATGTGGTAGAATATCCATTATATCCAGAATTATATTCATGATTTAGATGTCATATATATCTTATATATCCAGTATATACATTCATTTATAATATTACGTAACATTTAGAGGTATGAAATGAAATGCACCGTTCATGGAGACGGTAAGCCGTACGTACGCATGAACGCTACTTTCATTTCAATTTCATATTTAATGGAACTAAATCATAATGATATAAATGTATAATATAATTACAGTATAATATAGTGTATAATACCATTTACTCCATCCTTTATACATCCCACATATGGCATTAACGATTCAAATCACTTTGAGGGGGCGGTAGTCCGCACTTCCTAAAATGAAATTATCATGTTTTACCCATAATGGAAATCATAAAGTATGCCATAAATGAGAAATACAGAAGCATAAGTAAAACATAAACATATTATATATCATATATAAAAATATTGACATCTTAATGGCCACCTTTGAAGGTGTTATATGAGTGTTGAACAATCATCGTTTCGTGAGGCAGAAATTCGCCATCCACAGAAACCGTATGTTCTTTAACCATTAGATGTAGGTGTGTGTAAGTGTAGCTCGAATCCTTCTTATAACAACATCCTAGTATATTGAGGATACTGGTGTTGTTACAAAAGAAATGAATAAAAAGAGTTTAGGGGGTTGGAGAAGAAAAATAAAACAAAACAACATTAGAAAAGACATTACCTCAAAATCGGGTAACTCTTTTTGATTTGAGCCAAAGGCTTCCTTGGGAAGAGGTCTGCCCAAATTGAGGCTTCTATGAGTAAGGTAGGAATGTTGGGAGAGTATTTGGGCAGAGGTTGGCCGAGCCAAATGGCTTGAAGGTGTGAATAAGGTGGGAGAGGTGGGGGCCTTTTATAAGTGGAGAGGAGGGGCTCTTTTGGAAAGATTGAAATGTTACATTATTTACACAATGATTTTCGGATTCTAAAGGTCCCACACTTATATAATTCGAGGCTAAGGTGATAAGGGTTCGAAATATCCTCATCCAATAGGCTTTGGACAAGTTTAAGCCTTGTATTTTGCTTTATCTTCTCATTTTATTTAAATCGTTAAATAATGAGGTCATCGCTGCATCATAATGATGTCATAAATAATTTAATTTATTTAATGTCTAAAAATTATAAAAAAAATACTATGATTTAGGAAATCTTTTTAGCTTTCTAATGAATATTTATAGTCAAAATTGGGACTTGTGTAACCCTACTTAAAAACTGTTTTAGTAAAATAACTCATGTTTGTGTCAATTTATTTTTAACATTAAATAAATATATATTAATGTCATTTTCCAACTAAAGTGGCTCCATGGGGTCCCCAATTTGACCCATGGGTTGTCTTGGTCGGCCATGACTCATCCAATAGGAGTAGGACAAGTTTCAAGCTCATTTCATATTATTAAAACATTTTTTTTACCTTAAACTACACTAATTACCTCTAATCGCGATTAAGAACTTAAAAGTTACTATTCACCAAAAAATTATTTTAATCTCATTGAACCACATTTTACTTCTTAATGACAACCATGTATGTCGGATTTTTGAAAATCAAATCACAGAAGTGGTAATATTTCATTTTAACGAAAAATCAGTTTTTAACAACCACTTAGTGGTTTCACTGTTCATCAAAAATTGATGTTTTTCAGAATAAGGCCAAAATTTCACCCTAAGCTATAATTGATATTCCGAATTCAAAAATGATGTCCATTTTAAAAAATTCCAAACATATAAGTTGTATTAATTAATTTCATAATTAATTCCCGCTGTTACAACAAATAGCGTGTTTTTAAGAAACAATTTATATCAAAAGTTTGGCAATTGTTTATGTCCAATTTCAATGTTAAATTAATTCTAATGACCACCATTGGATAAAATGGTAAAAATATTTTCTAATTATACCTTAAAACCACTAAATAGTATAATTTATCTGTATAAATTATTTTTATTAAAAAAGTTGTTTTTATGTATTTTTCACTATTCATAAAAAATTAGAAGTTCTCAGAAAAATACCAAAAATTCAACATAGGCTAATTTAGATATTAAGAATACAAAAATGAAGTCCATTTTGAAATATAAAATTTCTATAATTTTAAAAAGTGGTTATTACTATTCATAATGGCTACTTTGATTAGTCGCGGTGTTTTAGAACTCGAAGTTGCGTTCAATGCAAGCTATTGCATTATTGAAAGAGAGGCGTATCGTGGAAGCTCGGGGTGTTACACAACCGGAGAACAAGTGGAAGAAAACACTATGTGAAGCAGTATAACAAGTGTTCTGAAAGTAAAAAAGGATCCAGAAATACAAGCCCAATAAAAATTTATAGCTACAACTGAAAGAAAGTACATCTGAAAAGATAAACAGCTGGAAGATGGAAGAAGCTCCTAGATCATCCTCCGGGTTCCTACCTAAAGGGTAGGTATAGATGTCCGCCTCAGCACTCCACGTCTATTGGTCTACTCCATGTTCTGTCACGCCGAGTGTCCACCTCCGGGTACCGTCTAGTCCTCGTACATTCTACCTCGGTCAGTGCCGTCTGTTGTCTGCATCAAACACAATGAGGTGTGGGCATAGCCCGTGCAGGGGTTAGTATAACGATACTCAGTAGGGACCCCAAGACCCTCCAGGTCTCACTAAATCCAACAAGGATTAACCACAAAGAAAGATCTCAACAGATAAACTTTACATAGGTATATTCCCATACATATACCTAAGTCATCAAGTAACCCATCTCAATCATGAGGAAAACACAATGGTCATTGACATAGCTCAAACCAGAATTTTATGCATGATGTCAAAATTATGGCTGCTAGAGAACTCCTCCTCTGTCGAGCGCAGTAGTCTTGTCACGACTCTAAGATGCTACTCACAAACCATAGACTGGTGAGGTACTCCTCCTGTTGAGTAATGTAGGTCTACCTCCTCACATATTAGTACCCCTGCCATGGGTATACCGCTTCACACAGTCGCACTTCCCCTGATAGCCTACATAGGTACTCCCAAGGTTGAGTAACGCAGTTCTGCCACCTCACAAAGTAGCGCTCCTCCCCCATGGGTCTGCCACCTCACATAGTAGTGCTTCCTACTGGGCTATTCATGTCACATTGAAACATATCGGACAAGCAGTCATCAGGTCTCAGCTAGCTACTAGGTCTCTGTACTCCATATGCTCATCTCTGGGAGGATCCACTCCATGAGCTATTCTCCAATACTCAATGTTTCATGAAGTCCTATGAATAAGTATCTCAAAATTATTCCACGTCATATGTGTCACAACGCAACAGACGGTGCGTCAATCAGACGCTCGGTCTGTGAATTATTAGCCTTTTTGTCCCGGGGGCTCGGTTGATTTCGTCTACGAACCATCCTGATCATATCTCAACCATACCCCGAACTCCCACAGGGTATACTCAATGGGACCGCTTCTCAAAGAGATTACCAATGCCATCGATGGTTCGTCAAACAGACGTCTGGTCTGAGAGTTATTGGCTTTTCTGTTCTAGGGGCCCCACTGGTTTTTAAGCTAAAACCAACCCGACCGTACTCCAACAACATCCAAGACTCAAGTGGAGTCTTCCAAAATAACCGTCTCATCAAAAGGAAACCAATGTAGTTGACGTCACGTCAATCAGACGTCTGGTCCTTATGTTATAAGTGTTTCTGATTCGAGGGCCTGGTTGGTTTCGGGTTCAAACCAACCCAACCATACACAAACTTCGCCAAACCCTTATGTATAATATACTGAAACGACCGCTTCGATCCAAGTATTCCTATGCAATTGACTGTGCGTCGATCAGAGGTATGTAGCCCACGTTATGGGCAATTAACCGAAAACGGTCCGAAAAAGGGGGGTCTAGGCCCGGTTCGACCTGGCCCCACCCACCCTAGGTCGGTCCGAACCGGGTCGACCCCACCCAGATCTGGGTCGAGACTGGTAGGGCGCGGCCCGGACTAGCTGGTGAGGCCAAGGGCAGCTCGGCCCAACCGGCGCGGCGCGGCCCGCCCCGGCCCGGCCGGGGGGGGGGGGGGGGGGGGGGGCTGGATCGGCCTGTTGGACCGGCTTTATGTCGCGCCTCTCCAATCCCGGATTGGCTGAGCCATTATGGTTCTACCCGTCACCACGGCTCAGCCGCGGCGGGCTGCTGTGATGGCACGTCGCCGCCACCGCCTTCCTCGGACCACCGGACACGCTCTGGTGGTCCGTTTCACCCACTGTCTGTGCCTATGATCATCTCGGGTCCCGAAATTTACTACGAAGGCTCCAAATTGCGGTTGCGGCCCCATTTTGTCGTCGCCCGTCAATCCTCGCATAGAATAACAACCTGCAGAGGGTCATCAGGCCATGTTTGTTAGGCTCGCGCCCTCCGCATTAGGCATTATAAATTGGCCATAAACAATCACTTTCTTTCATCAATGACAAGGGTATAATTTATTGAAAAAAATTATACAAACACCCTACCTCGAAATGATGTCGCAGATCGTCAAACTGCGGAAGACGAATGTCGCAGTGGTCGAGAATCCATTCGTCGCGGGGGTAGACAAGGTTGTCGTAATTCGCCATACGCTTCCACTTCCGAGCTCGTGCGTCGGTCCGTTGACAACGAAGAGGAAGTTTGAAGATTCATCAGAGAAGTCCCGCATTGGAAGGGGTTCGGAGGAAGAAGCTGAGGAAGAAGCGTCGTTGGAAGAGATTCTTCGTGTTCTTCATCGGAGTTGTGCTTAGTTGAAGAACGATGTTCTTCGTTGAAGAACGGTGTTCTTCATCAGAGAGGAACACCTTCTTCTAATTATCCAGAGGTTCCGCCACAAAATATTTTCTAAGGAAAATATTAAAATGTGTCTTTCCCTTTTTTTAATAAACATGCCATGTCATTTCAAATTAATTCAAAATTCTAAGGTGGCACATTAATGAAGAGGGTAGAATGTGGAGAGGCACCACCCAATTATTGAGTGGAGTTGTCTTGAATTTAATAAGGGTAATTAATTGGGGAGTTGAAGGAAGGTGAGGAGTTAGGGGTTCTTGTGGGACCCACCTCACAAATATCCTCTCATGGGAGGTTATGTGGGTGTGGGCCCCACTAACAACCTCCTCCTTGTAGGATATAACTACCGGATATTAAATAAAATTGTGTTCCACAATTTTATTTATTTTATTCTAAATCCCCAAAATTAATGTCCAACCCGCATAAAACGCAACTGCGGTAAAGGTCTCCTTAAGAAATTTTCGGCGCTGGGAGTTCATAGGTGCCCTCAGATTTCAATTATGAGCACCAGTTTAAAAGATAGAAAAACTCACATGTACGTTTACTGAATGTACTTGAACAGAACATCAAAAATTGATTCCGGGCACACCGGGCCTCGGAATAAAGTGCCGTCAAATACTGCGGACTCGTAAAATTGCAAAGAAATTAAGAAAAAAAATTCTTCAAATTTCAGGGTCATTACAACCTAAATTGAAATACATTTACAAATCAAAATAAATAATATTTTATGATGTTAATTTATTATATAATATCTTACTTAATGTTTTCAAATTAAATTTTTATATAATAATGTTTTTGCATAGAAATTAATAAAATAAACATATAAATAAAAACATATATGATTATCAAATTATTAATACGTAATTACATTAATTTAAAAAATGTTATTTCAACATTAATGTAATGTTTTGTATTAAATTTTAAATTTAATTACTTGTAATATGTTACAACATTTTAACTTATAAAAAATATATCATAATACATTAATCATTAGATTATAATGGCTTAATTTATATAATGATAGAAATTTAATGATGTAAATAGAAATTATTGTAGTTGTCAAAAACTCGCCCAGTTATCCTAGTAACTTGATTACCGAGCCGACACTGACATGGACAGAAGGGAATTCCCAATACACACAGGTTGTTGATTGGAACATTGAATCATACAAAATGAATTTGGGAATGAATTTTCCACATATATTGTATAAGGAAGATAAAAAATTAGTATGTATACAAGATAAACTACACATGGAGAAGTGTAACAAAATACAAATAGGTATAACAACCCAAATAACCATAGAAAAGTACCATAGTAAAACAAAAAAATAATAATGTCCCAACCTATGAAACACCATGCCAATGGATAAATAAATAGAATAATCTCCAACTTTTGTTTTTCCACTTCTCAATCCTGGTAGGAGATTATATAAAAATCATGAATGCACATGTAGGGTGTTAGCTAAAATCCTAGTTGGGTCTCTCTAATGATTCAATAATAATATTCTAATATATAATTAACCAAATAGAGATACTTAAATTTTATATAAATAGGTTTGGAATTTCAAAACTAATAATTAAAATAATTACTGATTTTCATTTAAAATGATTGAAATACTTTTAGGCAATTGCTTAACATTTATATTGATGAAATATTTATCAAATAAGTTCATAAATAAATTTTTTATATAAAATAGTTTATATAAATTCATAAGGCATGAAAAATAGTTTACAAACATTATCGTACATTTATATCTGAAATATAAGCAAGTGAAAACATGGCCATTTTTAAAAAGGTACGCTACTTCCAGGTTATGTGATCCTCACACACTCTGGAAATAATAACCACAATTTGTAAACACTTCCCTTAACACTGTTCAAAGTGGATTGATTAGTGTTCTAAAATAGAATTATATGTGATACAAATGTTTATGTTTGAGTTTTAAAAAGTCAATATGGTTTTAGGAAACTCTTTTCCTAGAATGATTTACCCTAATATATCACTAGGTATGTAGGATTTAATGTGCTCTAGTGAAAATTAATGATGTGCCATTTATTTAAAAAATATTTTTAAATACACTTTTCCCAATCTCTCATTTCAACCATGCACATTTCCATTTAAAACCCATAACGGGTTTTTAATCAAAACATGCCTTTTTTCAAGATAAACCCCGAAGGATTCTATCAAAACAATTATAAATTGATTTTACAAATTACTAATTTGAAAAAAAATTCCATCCAATAAATTTTCACAATTTAAATTCAACAAGTTAAATTAATAAAAATTCTACCAATTTCACAAACACACCCCAATTCAATAGAATTGGGGTTTTCAAAATTTCATGGAAAAAATAAAATTTCACAAATCAAATTCCTTAAATAAATGTAATTTTGTTTTTAATAAAAAAATTGAATGTAATTTCACCAAAATAAGTGAATTGAATTTAAATCGAATAATTTAATATAAAACATGAAATTTAGGGTTAATAAAATGTTGGCATCATAACGGAACTACCTACCTCAGAAATGAAAGATCAAAAAACACCAAACATTAATCAGGTTTTTCCAATCAAGAATGATGAAAATACGATATTGGAATCGAACATAGGGTATAAATTAAAAATACAATGGATTAGATACTCCAAAAAACATAATGATCTATAAAATCCTATGTAGTAGAATAGATATTGAGGTAGATAAATAAAGGAAAGAGGAAGGTAACAGGGAGAGGGTCGACTGTCATTCACCAAGATTGGATCTTCTTACCAGAGGGTCTTATAGGCCATGAACTACTATTGGTAACCTCTCACGAAGGGTAATTTTTATATGGTATGTACAAGTTAGTTGGGAGTTTAAAAAGTTGGGTTCATGTATTTCATAACCAAAATCCATATTAAAAAATCCCTTATGCATGGTTAGCTGGGTAGGGTCGAACGGTGAGACCAATCTATGTTCCATAGTTGTAATATCCTTTAAAAATGGTTATAAGTTTCTCCTCAGTGGGAGCAAGGTTTTCCAAACCCTATTGAAGCCATAAAGAACCCCCACTACATAGGTTTGAATGGGTTTACTTGAAATAGTTCTTGGTTAGGGAATACGTTATGCCAACCGTGAAGCAACCATGAATTATCAAAACATTTGAAATAGTTATCCTGAAACAACCTCAAATGAAACCCAACCATAGCATGAATAAAGGGGTGAGGTGTTTAGGAATTCGTAAAAGTATTAACAGGACATTAAAACCTCCCTCCCAAAAAACTTTTTTCCCCATAAATCCTATTCAGATGATTCCATTCCAAAATGATGTGGCCACTTCTCTCTCATCAGTGCCTCCTTCTCCCACCATTTCATAAGAATTAGAAATGTGATTCTATAGCACTCGAACCAAAGTTATATTCCTCTCATGAAGTAATGTGGTCTTATAATAATCATTATTAATAGGTGATTTAGTCATGGATAAATTAGGTTCGACCTTAAGATCAATCCATCTCACAACATGATACATATTAGATAGATACCTTCATAGTAGAGATACATAGAACACATTTTGAATCAATGTCATCTATGGTGGAAATGATAAATGAAAAAAAAATTTCCCACCTTTTCAACAACCTCAAAAGATCCAAAAAAACAATGTGTAATATTCCCTTACCACCCAATACATCAATGAACCAACAGTGATGAATCATTCAAGAACACATGGTCACCAACTAAAAAATCCAATAGACTGTGATGATGATGAGCATGAGACTTTTAATAGATCGGTGTCATCATGAATCATTGATGAATCAATAGAATATTTTTTTCCATATCTAAAACCATGCTTGTTCCATCCAAAGGAACTTTCACCAATATCATTCAAACACAAAAAATTTCTACAAGGTTGACCATACAAGGCAACAGAATGAGATATTCTTATCTCAAAATGGTAACTATTATTATTATAAAACTCATCCATCTCCAAGTGATCATAAAATTCACCAAAAAAGTCATGGTTGCATTATTGGAGCATATCCTCAAGAATATATATAGATAATTATATCCGTCCATTCGACTATGGGTGGTATGTCATACTCAAATGAACATGAGAACTTATAGAATCTTGAAGGCCTCTCTAAATCTAGATGTGAACTAAGGATCTCTGTTAGAAACTATAGCAAATAGAACTACATGAAAATGAAAATATTCATTCAAATATAGATTGCCCAACTCAACAAACATGGTTGTATCAATAGTGGGTATAAATCATTCCAAATTATTCAGCCTATCGATCACAACTCATACTGAATTATTCATTGTCTTTGTATGTGACAAACCTACCAAAATTTCTAGAGAGATCTCATCCCACTTCCAAAGTTTGAATTGATGTTTATTAATAAAACTTGAAAGTTTCTAGTGATATTAATTTACCTAGTGGAAACTGTAACAATATGAGACAAATTGAAAAATTCCCCTCCTTATACTTGGACAACCGAACTTCCTACCCATGTCATAGAACATCTTCATGGATCTTGGATGCACATACCATTGGGAATTAATGAATCCCCCATCAAATCATTCCATACCACTAACAATAAAAAAAATTAGAATATTAAAAAATTCCCACTTTTGAGAATGACCATTCAGAAATAATATCACAAAAATAATGAGGGTCTCTAATTCTACAGAAATCAAAATCAAGTTTCTAATCACGAAGAATCATTGTAAAAATACTATATAAAAACTGAACAATGGTCATGGAAACCACATCCCCTGATTCCATAAATCCAATAAGAAACTATTAAAATAGATCCATCAATTTCCACTCTTCTGAGGACTATTTCACCACCTAGGTTTTATGTTTCCTTCTCAAAACATCTGAAATTATATTTCTTTCCTCGTGGTATAGGTGATGTCAAAATAAAAAGACTTTAGGTAGTACAACCAAATTTTTCTAGAAGAGAGTCAAATAATTTTGGGAGAAGATATAAATTATTTTTAAGTAATTATGAAACATGGTAAACCATTCCACATAAAGGAGATATAGGAAACGATAAAGAGCATGCATCACAACTACAATTTCATGGTCCTGTTTCAGGTAACTATTTTCAAGTGGCATAAGATGACGAGAGCCATAGGCAATAAAATGACAAGAACACAACCCAAACATAATCTTGATGCACCACAAAAGTCCATTAATTCCTATTCAGCCATTGGATTATTCAACACTAAATCATTTATAAAAAATTATTTCAGTTCAACCAAAGAACTCTGACATTTTTCATACGAAGAGAACGTCAATCCCTATGAAGTTTGGGTGATCATTAGAGAAGCAAACAGTGAGATGACATTAATGAACCGGTGATAAAACCCAGATAAGCCTTGAAAAATTTGAATCTCGAATACATTTCATCAATTTTACCATGTCATAAAATCCATCACATTCTAACGATCAAATTATATACCATGTTCTGACACTAAATATCCCAAGAAATTCACTTTATGAATCCAGAAATAACATTTTGAATGCTTTTCATTATGCTAGTGATTTCTCAAAAATTACATAACTCCACTCAAATGACAAACATGTTCCACCCCTAACATATTTTAAACCATGATTTCATCCACAATTATTACCATAATGGTATCAAGATTGTCATGGAAAACCATTTTGATCAAAGCCATAAAGATTGTACGAGCATTGGTTATACCAAATGGCATGATAAGGTACTCTTAATGGTCATAAATACTCAAAATGGCCTTTCTCTAAATTTAAAATTATATTATCCTCAACCTATGGTATTCAGACCAAAGATAAAAACTGAAGAACCACTTCTCCCATTAATCTAAAAAGACATATCATCAATATGTAGTAATCGATACTTGTTCCTTATTGTAATTCTATTTAGTTTTCAAATAATAAACACAACAGTTTAGTGAACCATCATCCTTCATATCAAATATAATAGTTTCCACCTATGGTGACACACTCGGTCATATAAATCCTTTCTCTAGAAGATAATTCAATTGAGTATTCAACTTCTTAGATTAAGCTGGTACCATGTGGTAAGAGGGAATAAATATCCCTTGAGTACAAGAAAATAAGATGATAGAAAACTAAACGTCTCTTACTAGTGGAAAACAGGAGAAGTTAGAAGGTAAAAAAATAGGAATATTCAACAAAACTACTGGGAGATCACCACTCAATGATTAATTCCCTAGATCAGTAGGATATACAAATATAACTTTCCACAACTCTTTATAATAAGGTCCAGCACTACCCTACCTCAAGTACCATTCTCCTTGAAAGATATAGAAAATCCCAATAGGGTGTAGTGAAGTATAATTATAGAAGATAATAATAAATCCAAGAATTATTAGAAACAAAAAAAATCTCTCCAAAATATGACACCAATTGGATTCTTGTTGAGAACCATAAAAATCCAAGAATGTTTAGTATACGATAGACACAAAACATAGGCGGGGCTATGTAGAGCTTTCTCACTCCTCATACTAAGGGGTGTAGTAATATCCATCATATAATAAATAATCATTGTAATTAGATTTGGAAGATTAAAAATGTGGGTTGAGATAAAATAAATGATATTAATTTGTATCAAATAAAGTACTCATTGATGAATCTATATTAATGGTGCCTCTCGCGATCACTATACTCATAACCACTTCTTTATGGATACTCTTCTACTTTATGATGATGCTTCATTCCATATTCATATGGCTGGAAAATTTTTTCCATGAATAATATGTTAACACCACATTTTTGGTAGGCTATGAAGATCCAATTCTTCTATTGGTAGTGGAATAATAGTTTAAGAATGTCTGCAAATTACTTGAGCATATATAGGAACCACATACCATTGGTGCCTCAGTGAAGACACACTTTGAATTCCTTATCTTGTTACACAAATAACAAAAAATAGCCTCTTCTATGAACTATAAGAAGTCTATAATGACCTTGATATTGAGTACCACCATGAGAATCATCAAAATTCCTATTTCTATTAGATGAATTCATGCTTCCATTGGGAGAAAATGAAAATCTTGAAAACCCTTAATTTCTACCCAGGACCACTATGACCATAAAAAATCTATCCATTGAATCAACAGAATAAGGAAAAATCATCAACACAAATCTAAAAATTTATATCTGCTTGAATTCCCAACTCTAACAGAAGATACTTCATCTTCTTTCTTGATAGTATCATAGGTAAATACGTTGCATTCTAAAAAATGATTTTTATACTCTGTTGTGGTCTTGTCACCCTGCTCAAGTTTGAAAAACTAAGTTGACTTTCCCAACATCATCAATTATAGAAAGAATTGGTTGGTGAAAAGAAACTTGGTGTCTTCCACTACAATCCCTTGTGATTATTTTTTTCACCATTATATCACATTATCTCTTGCTCAATCATTCTAATATGAATGTGGTGTACTTCACATTAATTTCATTGGGGATATCCAATAACCGAAACAAACACTTCTTCCTGCTATAAAATTACTTATCCTCTTGAGGATAATTTGAGACATTTAATGGTGGTGTCTTCTAGGGTCGGAAATATCAAGAACTAATATGTAGAACACTGATATGAGGTTCCACATCTTAGAGCCTGAATGTGAACTAGTGGTGGTGCTTGTACTAGTGCTTCGATTGTACATATGACCACCTTAATGAGACTCTGATCCACAAAAGGATTGGATCACTGGGGTTTATGGGTATCTTTTCATTGATCGGATTCTCACCTCTTCTCAGAGGAATGATTGTAAAAAACATAAGAATAAAACATATAATACATCATATTAACACTCAAATAGAGAAACAATGTAAATAAATCACAACAGATTGAACAAAAAAGATTTGGATTTCAGTATATCCAAATAAAATGGGGGGAAAAGACTAGAACGAATCCATAAGATTTCTTTACAAACCCACCCCTGGTGAATTATGTTTTAGAGTGATTTATATAACTAGAAATCAGTAAAAACTACTTCCTAAGTCCCAAAAATATTTCACAAATCCAATTGACATCATGATAAAATTTTAACTTATAACTATCATACAAATTTTTCATGAACCATCATGGGTACCTTGGTAACCCGATAACTAAGCTGACCCTAACATGGTCTGAAGGTCGTTTCCAATCCTCATTGGTTAGTGACTATCACCTATAAACATACATAATGAAAGTGGTAAAAAATTCTACAAACATTGTGGAAGCATGATAAATAAATTAGTCTTCTTAGAATGGAAACTACACATAGTTAATTGAACAAGAAGCTAAACAGGTATAAAACCCCTAAGTACCAAAAAAAGTACCTGGAAATATGAAAAACTACCCCATTACAAATAAATGAATCTCTAATTTAATTGATCAACAATTATAACCACATACAAGTGGTGGTTTACCCCTACTCAAACATGGAAGGTGATAATCTACAAACACTCAAAGGAAAAAGTAGGGTGTGATCTAAAATCCCAGTAGGGTAACAATAAGGATTCCTTAAAAAGATGTGAACATTTATTCATCCAAATAATTAACATTAAACTTTAAATAAATAGTTTTGGAAATTCCAAATTATAATTAAAAAATTCACATTTTACATTTTAAATGATGGAAGTAATTTTAGAAAAAAGCTTCAAATTTTAATTGATGTGATATATCTAAAACAATAGATTAAATAATTGTTTTTTAATAGTCTATATAAATTAATTCGGAATGTAAAATAGTTTACAAGCATTAGAATACATTTATATCTCATATATAAACATGAGAAGAACCTAGTGATTTACAAAAGGTAATGATAGTTCTAGGTTATGGAATCCTCACAAACTCTTCTAATAATAACCCAAATTTGTACACATGTCCCTTGACACTGGTCGGAGAGGACTCATCAACATCCTACAATGGAATTCGATGTGATGATAATGTTTATGTTATAATTGTAAAACGTCAATCTAATGATAGGGAATTCATATCCAAGCATGATTTTCCCTGATAACTCACCAACTACCTAGGGTTTCTTGGTCTCTAGTACAAAACAATGATGCAAATTTTATTTTAAAAATAGTTTAAGATACCATTAATCCTATTCCACCATTTAAAAAATTCAAATTTACTTCTAAAACCCAAAATGGGTTTTTAACCAAAATATTCTTTTTCAATGATAAAACCAAAAGGTTTCTTTCAAAACCATATTTAATATATTTTTCCAAGTACCAATTTCCAAAAATATTACATCCAATAAATTTCCACAATATAATTTTATAAATTTAAATTTCACAAATTTCCATCAATTTTGAAAACAAACCCGAATACAATGGAATTATGGGGTTTCCCTATTTTATTCCAAAAATAAAATTTCGCCACATAAATACCCAATTCAATGGAATTACTATTTTAATCAACCAATTGAATGAAATTTCACCAAAATCAAACAATTCAATTTAAATCAAATTGTTGAGTGTAAATTTATCTATTTTTGGTTTATAAAACTTCGGCATCGTAATGGAATGAACATCCACAGAAACGCAAGAACTCAAAATTCCAATCCCTAATCGGGCTTTACCCATGAAGATGAAAGGAAATAGGATCTGATTACTAAACCTATGTTTCAGATCAAAAATATAGGGGATTATAACCTCCAACCAAAACAGATATCTATAAAACCCTAGGGAGGAGAATATAGAGACTAAGGGATAGATAATTGGAAGAGTAAAATAAATAGGAGATGATTGACCTACATTTTCAAAGCATAGATCCACTTCTTGGTGGGTTTTGATGGGAAATTAATTGCACTTGGAAGCCTCAAAAGAAAAAACAATTTATATATGGGTTTTATGGTTCTTTTGGGAGTATAAAAATATAGGTTTCATAATTTTTAAACCAAAATCTGGATTAAAAAATTCCTTAAAAGTGGTTATATGGGTTGGACCTCACAGTTATATAAATCCATGCACCCCTTTAAATGGGCAAAAAAAATTTCCTATGTTAGAGCACAGTTTTCCCATCCCAGTTCTCAAAAAGAGGAGCCAAACTGCTTGGGTTTTCTAGTTTTCCTTGATATGGAACATGGTTTGGGACAACCATGGATCAACTGTGCACTAACCCAGATTCTTCAAAACTTTTAAAAAAATTTCTCAAAACATCCCCAAATGATACCCGACAAAACTATAAGTAAAATCTGGTTTTAGGGATAGCTAAAAACGATAACCGGAAGTTACATTTGTAAAAAAAATATTTAAAATCATCATGATTATATTTATATAGATATAATTATATATAAAAAGTATGAGAAATTAAATATTTAAAACACATAGGATAGTATTAGGGACTACCTACTTGTTTCCCTTAAAATTTATGTTTGAGCCTTATGAACTTGTTTGATGTAATGAGTTGTCTCCCAACCACTAGGTTGAACATATTCTAATAAAATATTTTGATAAATAAAATTTCATTATATATGAAAAATATATATGCAGAAAACATTAGTGATTAATGTTTTTATAAATGTGTGATTTGGACTACTAATGAAATTAAATCAATTAAAATTTTCATTTATAATTTAAAAATTAAAATTTATATGAATATTAATAAAAAATAATTGATGATACATTCTACTCGCTATGTAAATTTTGATCTCCCAATATTAATTACTCCCAACAAGATTATAGAATTTATCCAAAATAACAATAATTTCATTGGCCTCAAATTAAAAACTAAACCTAATGGTTATATGTGCATTAATAACTCATTATTATTATACCCCTATAAAATTATCCTCTAATATTGTTAATTTCCTTAATATACAAGAAAAAAATACATAAAAAGGTCTTTCGAAATCCAAAATTATCCCCCACCAATTAAAGGGTAATCTCCAATTTTATCTAGACCTTGCACTTACACAAATTGAGATTCTCCAAACACACATTCTAAGGTCTAGTGTAATGAAACATTCCTTACGTACTATATTTGAAACAATAGAATGTGAGACCAACATAAACGTCCATAATTAAAATGTGAATAAAAAATATTGAGTTAAAAACATACCAATGTCCTTTATGGTATAGAATTCAGAGTATTAGGAAATCCTTTAACAAAATATACACATATCATTCCCATGTAATTTGAATTCTCCATATAAAGTAGTGATTTTTTATTTTACAATATTTGTAGAAAATTTCCCACAAATTCTATACACATTAAAACCATATAGACCAATTTACATAAAAATATTCTTCAGAACATGGGGTAAAAGACACATAAAAAGGTTTGAGCTTAAACTCTCAACAAGGGTAAACATAATCGATTACAACTAAATATCATAACTGAGAAAATATTAAATATTTGGGTATGACAAAAAAATACTGGTGAAATAATATAATGTAAAAGATTCATTCCAAGTAAAACATAGATCTTACTTCATAAATAATAATATAATGTTTTTTTCATAACGATGTAGATATCATAGTATCCTTACATCATATTAATGTGGAAATAACATAAAACACAAAATTATAACAATTTTTAAAGGATCACTTCCTAGATTATAGTCGAATAGTTGATACAATCCCATAGTCGATTTGGTTTACTTCCTAGTCCCATATATATCAACTCATAAAATATTAAACATTACCCAATGCATTGGGGGCTATATAATGTTGATTTCATCCATCGCATCAAAAGGTGTACACGATTATGTGTTCTATATAAGGAAAAACATACATTAATACATAAATAATCATACAATGGTATCACAATGTAAATAAGATTGGTTTCTAATGTAATAAATTAACACTCTAGGTAAATACACTTCAATTAAGGCAATGTAGTATAATCTATTTACACATAGTGGTAAAAAGGTAGTTGTTTAGGAAATAATTTCTTTAACCAATCAAATTATGGGTATATTGGTTGACACAATGAAACAAAAAAATGAAATAAAAGGTATTAAATAATAAAATTTATTGGATGAAAATTTATTTTTATTCAAAATAGACAGTTAGATGAGACAATGGCATTGATAAACCATTTCCCTTATCAAGATATCATTTCTATCACATCAAATATATTCATGAAAATTGGTTACAAATCAAAGGATTATTTTTTCATAGTATATTTTTTTAAAGACACTTTTCATGCAAATAAATCATTACAAATAATAGAAAATGGTATAGTAGTTGATATAGATGAAAACCATTCAGATGAACAAATCAAATTTAATAGGTTTTAATAAAACAGTTACAAATTTTTACATAATAGTGAAACAAAATAAAATAATTTCCTTTATGTAGTGTCAAATATGGAATAAAAATAAAATATAAATTATAAATTATTATAAAACGCGTTAATAAAAATAAGTTCTTTAAAAAAATCTTGACAAAAATAGAGAAGAAAATTGATGAAGATTCTTTAAAATGAATTCACATAAATTTTGTAGATGGATTCATATAAACCAAAAAATGTGTCAAATTTGGAAACAATTATATAAAGTAACAAAAATGATCTAAAAATAAAATATTTGAATAATAGAACCGATTAATTTGTCCACATGGAACAAACTCACTAATTATGTTTTGATAATTACAAAATATTGTACTATGATTAATTATAATTTTTAAAATTTCAATAAGTATTATCATTTTTTTATGTTATATATTTTTAAGTATGTTTATTTTTAGAAATATAATACTATTTCTTACTTAATTTATCTTCTAATTTCATTTTATGAAATTATTATAACATGTTTTATATTTTTTATGAGGATATAGTTGGCTAATGTATTCATTCGGGACCTTCAAATAACCCATTATCATGTTTCATAATGGTAAAAATAAGTTTTAAATGGTTATGTAAGGTTAGATTAATTTTATTGTAACACCCCAAGATTTCATCTTACGTTATCTCTTTTAAGTAATTCAATGGCTTGTGTAACACGCAAAACTGAATTTGAGTGCACCACGACCTACCTAAATAGCAGTTCAAAAAGCAGTTATGAATAGTATAAACTTCATTTTTAATTTTATATACTCAATATAATTTTAACAGCCATATTATGTGTTACTTAGACTTAATAAAAAAACAAATTCAATTGTTCATATAAAATAAGTATTTTTCAAAAAAAATGTAATTTTACAACATTTTAATGGAGAACACTTTTTAAATATAATATTTGACCCTTTTATATATTAAATTTCACAAAATAAACTTCCTCCTTAGAAGAGGGAAATAATAATTTAGTTTGGATAATTTTTTTTGTTTTTATGACAACATTCACATTTTGATGAATAGTGAAAATAATAAAGTTTAATTGAAAACAAATTTTTTAATCAAAATAATTTGTTATGTTAAAATATAAATTTGAAAGGTTTACAAGTATAATTATATTATATTTTTCTAATTTAATCCACTGTTGGTCATTGGAAGTAACTTTACATTAAAATTTGATATAAACACATATCAGTCTTTGGACAGTTTATACTTCTCAAAACCCCGCTTTCTGGTTTTGACAACAGGAATTAATTTTAAATAATTTAATTCAACTTTAATGTTTTTAATTTTGTAATATAGAAATTATTTTGAGATTAGAAATATCAAAATTAACTGAGGGTGAAGTTTTGGTAGTTTTATGAAAACTTTCAATTTTTGATGAAAAGCGAAAAATACTATGTTATAGTTTAATACAGCCATTTATATACATAACTATTATTTTTATTTAAATTTATTTTTAAGTCAAAATAGATACATAATACCTATATTTGTTCAATGTAATTCATTTTATTCATTTTATTGTAATATTAGATTTATAAAATTTTATTGAAGCCTTTTACCCACCTTCTAGGAACATTTGCAAATTGGCATAAAACGTAATTTCACCACTACTGTGAATTGAATTTATAAAATTATAGAGACACGGTTGAAATCAGTAAGTAAAATGTGGTCTAATATGCTGATAATAATTATTGGTGAATAGTAACTTTTTAATTTAATTTACCATGGTTAAATCTAAATAGGGCGATTAAAGGAAAAAATTATTTTATAATTACCCTAAAACATATCCTAATTCCATTGTATAAGTGTTTTTAAACAAAAATAAACCTAAGGAATAAAATATTTTACTTTTGGTTCACTTGTATTAGATTAGGACATTTATTATTATTTTATTTTTAGATGAGTTAAAAGTGTCAAATTCAGAGTTTAATAACTAAAACATTTTTAATATAGTGTTATACATAAGATAAATTCTACTATAAATATTTATTAAAAATATATCATTATTTAATACAAAATGGTATTTTATTTATAATTTTAGACATTATATAATTAAATTTATTTTAATCATAATGAGGATTTAGTAATTACCTTATTAATGAAATATTAAACTAATTGATATTATAAATATACCAAAAAATGTAAATTGATAATTTTTAAGAATTACACTAATTTTATAGTTTAATATTACATTTTATTATTCATTTAATTTTTTTTGAAGTAATCATGTTTTTTTTACTTTCACAACATCAAGATATTAAATATTGTCAAAATTGACATAAATGGGTTTTTAAAACAATTATTATATTATTAATTGATATAATATTACAAATAATATAAGGTTAGTAAAAAAGACTTAAATAATGATATATATGTCATTAATTAACCAATTAGTGTTTTCTTGGCATTTTATAGTATGCTTATTAACCATGTAATATAAAAATCCAACAAGACTTTGTAAATGTAAACTATTTAACTAAGAGTTAAATCTAAATGATAATGTAAATATGGTGACATAAACCTATATAAAACATATTTTTTGATAGGTTTTTTACCCATACCAACCTTATCCACGAAAAAAAATCCTTTTGGATCCATTATAAACCGATTATGATTGTATAATAAATTAATATTTTAAGCTTTTCCAAAAGTGACTCCCACCTCTCTTATAAAAGGGTAATTCCCCTTCATTCAAAGTCACACCTCCAAATCCATTTGTATCAACCAATACCTTATTAAATATCCTCCAAACTACCCTAAATTTTAATTATAGGCCTTCAAATTATCATAAATCCAACCTATGGATCCCTTTTGATCAAATCAAAAGGAAGCACCTGACAAAGTGGTAATAATTTCATCACCTCTTTCAAAGTTATTTTCTTCTTCCACTTCATCTTTCATTATTGTTTCCATAGAAAAGTAATAACTCAAGAACCTTATAGATACTATTATGTTATTATAAATATGGTACAACCATGTTCATTATTTTGTCCATCTTATGAATTACAAAGTTTCCATGCGTGAATACTTACGGCTTACCTTCTCCATGTTGTGGTGTAGTTTATTATTCAACACTACATTTTTTTGGATGGGTATAATAATAAGTATAACTAATTTAAATAATGAATATAACATTATAAATATTCTGAATATATAATATACCATCCAATCAAACACCTTTTTACAATCAATAGATTGATATTGTCGCTCGTGCGTACGTACAACTTACCGTCTCCACGACGGGATGAGTTTCATTTTCAATTATCACCCTTCAAGAATTTTTATAAAAATATATATATTGATTAATTATGAGTTATATGAAATAATATTTCAACTGAAAAAATATATATTTGTGTAGATAAATATATTGTTTTTTACTTAATTCCATACTATATGATAAGAAAATAGAAACAATGTTCATGCGTACGTACGGACTATCGTCACCATCAATGGTGTTTCTATTTCATATATACATCTATTATACATATTATATTCTGAATATATATGATACATAAATCATTTTTATATTCTAGAAGTAGGTAAATCATGATATAATTGATACGATCAAGAATAAAAAGATAAAACACGTATGATAAGGAAAGTGATTATTACCCAAAATTTTACTTTAACATAGAAATTATAATTAAATGGGTGATATAAAGTCATAAATGAATCATATATGATATCATAAATATTAATATGTCTCTGGTATAATTAAATAACATACTATGTTCATTATGAAATTGGTTAAACATACCCTTGACTAAAGTAAAGTACAAAGTAGGGGTTAATTTTAAAATCTCTTTATTTAACTGAGGTTGTTTATATGTAAGTATATAATGGGGCTTCTTTTTCATCCAGAACCGTGTTTCATAAAAATGTATTTCAAAAAATATATACAACCTACTAGACTATGGATTAAATTCATTTATACCTTTTTTTAAATTTTTATAAAATGGTTTTCAAGTATTCTTTTTGTCTCCTTCCAAAAAAGCTATTTTGTGACCTTTTAGAAAAATTAAGGTAAGAATGTTTTTTTAACTTATACAGCAGGTGAGGCTATTTTTGGTTATAATAACATCTTTAAAGCTTTGCTTACAAGCTTATAAGAATATTTTAAAAATAAATGTTTTCTTTACTTTTGAATGATTTCAAATTAGAAGGGGATATTTATCTCAAATAGTTTTCATTTCATCTATGTCAACATCCTTTGTTGGATTTTAAGATTACTTGATGTTAGTTTATTATGATGAAATCTTCCATATTGTATTGAAGGTTTTTTTATATCTTTGACTGTAGATGTGCTATTTTTATATCATCCATGGTTTATTGTTAATGTATTTACATATCATACACAAGATTTATTAAGAATGTTTATGTTATGTTTCAACATTTTCATATAAGGATTGCATTGGACTTAGTAAGGGACGGGTGGAGCCTGCTACATCTCCTCGATACATCGGTAGGTATCATGAGACAAACTAGTGTCCAAGAACAAGGTCTTGAAAAAATATTAATTGTATTCTTGGCATGATGCCTTGACTTTGTGGTTATGATGTCCAGAATTATTCATTCCTTCATTATGAAATTAGCTATCGATATTACTTGTGATTATTTGACTAGTAGAATATCCGTGTGAATAAGTAAATGGCATTATTTGACTTATCTTTTCCATATTATGCTGAAGTTTGATTTTAAAATGATTTTTTAGTCTTATAAATTCCCTTTAATGTTTTTTCTCATTTATGATAATTTCTTCTATATTTTTATCTTTACTGAGAATCTAATCTCACCACTTTATTATCTTTTCTTTTTCCCAAGATTTGAAGAAGTATATTATGATTAACCTTGAGGAATTGGATAAGGGATATGAGTGTGTTCAAAGGTGACACAATTTTGTTGTTTTTTCCATTTCATAATTTATATTAAATCTTATGTTTGTATATATTACTTCCAAAGCAACTAAAGTAATCTTCCTTTTTAGACTTAATATATTGTGATCATGCCAATGTGATGTAATAATGCACCAACTATGGGTAACTGAGGTCGGTGTGTTACAGTTGGTATCATAAGTAGTTGAGTACAATACATAGAAACTAGATTTATGAAAACTCTTATCAGAGAACATTACCCTGAGATATACTTTGAGGATTTGTATTAAAGAAAATCCGAGAATTTTAGTAATGTAGAGATTTTGTGTATTTTACAAGAAATATATCCCAATCTGGATACAATCAAGTAGAAGAAGCTCTGACATAGATGTACCTTGGATTGAAAACTCCATAAATGAGTTTTGGGCTTGGCCAAGTGTATCCTAGTACATGACAACGGGCCTTGTTTTACTCTTGGTTTTGACACTCTAGGGGGATATGATTTGGATAATTAAAATATTCATTATGACCCATTATGAAGGGTTTATGAGTAAATACGTCCTCAAAGGAAATATTTTTATTATTTTGCATATTATGCCTAATATTTTCAATTTACATTAGTATTTTACACATTTGGAATTAACAATTGTGATTCAAAAACTAACCTAGTGTCTGCCACTATTTAGAAATTGTCCCCAATAGAAGGAATGTGAACTCCAACAATACACATGATCCAAAGAGTAATAAGGATCATATCTTTCATGGTATTTATCCAAATTTTAGAAGAGAAATATTCTCCCACATATTCTCATCATATAATGAAATAATATAATATGTTAACAGTATAAGTAATGAATTCTCTATGTCCTATGGATTTGATGGGATGCCGAAGAAGAAAATGATGGTAGAGAGAAATATGGATAAATGGAAGAAGGAAAGGAAGGATCTCTCATATTTTATAAATGTGGAAATAATCACCATGGTAAATGATTGAAAGGAATTATATTTTGTTATATGTTTGGCGAAAAATGACAACAATTATGTGATTGATAAGTTAAGAAAAAAGGATTCAAATGTACATTGCTTCATCTGAAAGGAGTTGGGACACTATGCGAATCAATGCCCCAATCATCAAAGTATACCCCAAATGATGATGTTAGATAATAATAATGTTTTTATACTACCGCAGATGAAGATGAATAATTAGTGTTCTTATATTTTTATTAGTAAATTATGTCACTTGATTGTTGTATCAACAATGTACTAGTTTTACTAATTATGGAAATAAATATGGATTGTACTGCAGTACTATTTCATTGAGGATTTGAGATTATATGGTAATATAAAAGGTGACTCGAAAACAAGTTATTCTTTTTGAGAAATACATGGTTCAATGAAAGATAAACCTTAATATGGTCCTAATACTGAGGTAGTGATTTATGAATAAAAGATGGTTGATTTGGATAAATTATATTGGATATTCCAGATTACCTTGGAACTGATTAATGGTTTGTTTAATCCATAATTGTTGTAGTATTCAAATTTTTTGATATAAGGAATATATCTATTATTATATAACAAATATGGGATAATGAAGTTAATCAATAAGGTTTTAGGGTAATTCAGGGTGTTATAATGTTTTAAGAGAGTACATGAGGAAGGTACTCAGATGTTATTATGTGGAAAAAGAGACTTTCATTATGTTATTTTGACCTTAATTATAAATTTTTAGACTATGAGTTTGGGAATAAGTATTTTGGATAAGTCTAAAGGTTGTAATGAATAAATATGGACATTGGATATTATGTTTTAAGGTTAAAAAATGTCTTCAGATTATTTTTTGATTTTTTATAAAAAGTACGACCCAAAGGTTGGGCAACAACCCATCATGTGTGGAAAGGCCATGAGACTTCAACTCGTAATAGAATGGTGACATGGGTGCATCACCTACCACTGGCCTATTTGATGTCCTAGTTTGTATAATGTACTTTTTTTAATCGTCTAATATATGAATTATAAATTATTATTTTTTTGAAAAAAAATTTATACGATTATGATAAATATAATATAATTAAGTATTATTATCTTTCAGAGTGTAAGATGGGTTTGTGGTAGAAATTAGTTAAATTATCGTACTCTACTTGTCAAATATATTTTTATTCTATGTAGAAATTAATTTGTAAACATTACAGAAATGATCTTAAAAAATGTGTTGTCTTTATACCCTATGTTTTGATGAACCAATTATATTTTAAGTCATCATAGATTTATGGATTTGAGGCCCCCAATTTTCTATTTATTGTTCACTTTTTTTGGATTGATGATCTCAAGCACTCCCTATAAATATTTACGTTTCCCATCCATTTATGTGTCTCAAATTTCAACCAATGTTATCCTATTAAAAATCCTAATTTAGTGGTGACTTTTTTAGTTTTCTTTCCCTATTATTAAGACTAAATTTTATTAACCTTATTTCCAATGTGGGTTTTCCCCAAAGATATTTTCAATTTTCAAAGTTTTATTTTCAAAGAACAATTTAAAATTGTTAGGACGCAATTTATTGAAGGATGGGATAATGTAACACCCTAATATTTCTTATAATATTATCAATTTAAATTAATTCAATAGCATGCACTACACACATCACCAAGTTTTAGCGCACCACGACTTACCAAACTAGTCGTTCATATTTTGATCAATACTGAAAAATAATAAATTTTAATTGAATTTTTTTTTATCAAAATAATTTGTAGTGTTTAATTATAAATTTGGTTGTTTTTGAAGTAAAATTAGATTATATTATTAAATTTATTTAGGACACAATGAGGATGTAATAATTACCTTATTAATGAAAGATTAAAATAATTGATATTATAATTATCCAAATAAATGTAAATTGAATATTTTGATTAATTAAATTTAATTTATAAGTTAATATTCCATGTTATCATTGATTTAATTTATTGTTTTTGAATTAATCAAGTTGTGTTGACTTTAAAAAAACAAATACTGAATAGTGTCAAATTATACATAAATGAGTTTTTAAAACAAATACAATATTATTAATTGATATAATATTACAAAAATCAATGGTTCAGCCCAAGTACGTAGATAACGATATATATGTCATTAATGAACCACATGGGGTTCTCTTGTCAATTTATAGTAAGTTTATTAACCATTTAATATAAAAATAAAAGAAGACATTGTAAAAGATAAACTATTTAACTAAGAGTTAAATCTAAAAGATAAGGATTATATGGTGACCTAAACCTGTGTAAAACCAATTATTTGAGAGGTTTTCGACCCATCCTCATCTTATTCAAGAAATAAATCACTTGGATCCATTATGAACCGAATATTATTGTATAATAAATTAATATTTCAAACTTTTCCTGAAGTAACCCCCAGCTCTCTTATAAAAGGGTACATCCCATTCTCTCAAAATCACATCTCCAAATCCATTTGGCTCGGCCAACCCCTAATCAAATATCCTAGAAAATTCCCTCAATTGAACTTATAGTCATTAAATTGATCATAAAGGAATCCTATGGATCCCTTTTGATCAAATCAAAAGGAAACACCCAATGAAGAGATAATAATTTCATCACATCTTTCAATGTTCTTTTCTTCTTCCACTTCCTCTTTCTTTTTTTCCATAAAAAAGTAATTAATGCAGTACCATCTACATAATATTATTTTATTATAAATATGGTACAATCATGTTCATTATTCGATCCATCTTATGAATGAAAATGTCACCATACGTGCGTATGTACGTCTTACCATCTCCACGTCGTGCAGTGGTTTTTTATTCAATAATACATTATTTGATGGGTATATTAATGAGAATAATTAATTTGAATAATTAATATAACTTTTTAATTATTATATATATAATATTCCATCCAATTAAACACTGTTTTACCATCAATATATTGAAATTTTCACTCGTGTGTACGTACAACTTACCGTCTCCAAGACCAGATGAGTTTCATCTTCAATGATCACATTTCATGATTTTTTTTAAAATATATATATTGATTAATTATTAGGTATATGAAATAATATTTCTACTAGATCAATATATATTAATGTATATAAATATATTCTTTTTACTTACTTTCATACTATACAATAAAAAAATGGATACAACATTCATGCGTACGTACAGACTACCCCCACCATGAACGGTGTTTCCATTTCATATATTTATCTATTATACAATTTATATTCTGAATATATATGTTATATATATCATGGTTTATATTCATGAAGTAGATAAATTATGATCTATGTAATATGATAAAGAATAACAAGTTAAAACACGTATGATAATGAAGCCAATTATTATCCAAAATGTAACTTTAACATTGAAATTATTATTAAATGGGTGGTATAAAGTCATAAATGAATCATATATGATATCATAAATATTAATATGGTTCTGGTATAATTTAATAACATACTATGGTCATTATATCGGAGGTTAAACATACCCTCGACTAATGGAATGTACAATATAATGGTTAATTTTACAATCTCTTTATTTTTTCAAGGTTGTTTATACATAAGTATCTTCTGGTTCTTCTTTATCATCCACATATGTGTTTCATAAAATGAATTTCAAAACATTTTTATTATCTTATAGACTATGGTTTAAACTCATTTATACTCTTTTTTGACTTTTTATAAAATGGTTTGAGATAAATCATTTCGTCGCTTTCCAAATAAGGTACATTATGTCCTTTTCAACAAATTATGGTAAGAATGTTTTTTCACTTATATGGTGGGTGCAGCTATTTTATGCTGTTATAACACATTATAAGTTTCCATTACAAGATTATAATAATATTTTAAAAATAATGGTTTTCATTACTTTTTAATGATTTCAATTTAGAAGGAGATATTTTTCTTAAATAGTTTTGATTTCATCTATGTCAAAATCTTTTCCCGTATTTTATACGTATTTGAAGTTGATTTATTATGATACAATCTTCCATATTATGTTGAAGGTTTTTTGATATTTTTGACTATGGATGTGCTATTTTTATACTATTCATGGTTTATGGTTAAAGTATTGACATTTCATATACTAGATTTAATACGAATGTTTATGTTATGATTCAACATTTTCAAATGAGGAATGCGTGGGACACAGTAAGTGATGGGTGGAGCCCGTTACAGCTCTTTGATGCATCGGTAGGTCTCATGACACAAACTATTGTATTGGAACAAGGACAGGAAAATATCTTATTTGTAGTCTGGGAACGAGACATTCACTATGTTGTTATGATATCTGGTATTATGTATTCCATCATAAGAAAATAGCTATTGATATGACATGTGATTATTTGACTAGTAGAATGTCTATGTGAATAAGTAAATGGAATTATTTGACTTATCTCATCCATATTTTTCTGAATTTTATGTTTAAAAGTCTTTTTTATTATTATACCTTACCTTAAATGTTTATTCTTATTTATGATAGTTCCTGCTATATTGTTATCCTTGCTAAGAATCTGAGCTCACCGCTTTCTTATATTTTCTTTTTCCCAGGATGTGAAGAAGTATATTATGACTAAAATAAAATAATAGGGTAAGGGAAATGAGTGTGTTCAAAAGGGAAACAATTTTGTTGTTTTTTCATTTCATAATGTATTGTAAAACATATGTGTGTATCTAGTACTTTCAAGTTTACTAAAATAATTGGTATTTCAAGATTTGATCTCTTTTTATCATGTCAATGTAATGTAATAATTCACAGACTCTGGGTAACTCGGTTTGGGGCATTATTGTTGGTATCAGAGTATGTTTAGAACAAACCATGGAAACTAGATTTAGAAAAACTGTAATTAGAGAAAATTACCCTAAGATAGGCTTTGAGAATTAGTATAGAAGAACTTATTATAATTTTGGTAATAGAGAGATTTGTCTATTTTCTAAGTAATCCTTCCTCATCTTGATACAAGTAGGTAGATGTGGCATTGGAACATATGTACCTATGAATTAAAACTCTAACAAGGAGTTTCATGCTTGACCTGGGGTATCCAGGTACATGACAATGGGATTTGTTTCACTCTTGGTTATGACACCCCTGGGGGATATGCTAAGGATAATTAACATTTTATTTACAAACCATTATGGAGGATTTATGATTAAATACTTCGTCAATAGAAAAATTTTTATGATTATGCATTATATGCATAAACTTTTCAATTTACCTTAAGTATTTTACATGTCTGGAATTATGAATTGTGAATCACAAACTAACCTAATGTATGCCATTATTTTGAAATGGTGCCCTGTAGAAGAAATGAGAACTCCTGCAATACGCATGATCCAAAGAGTAGGAAGGATCATATATTTCATAGTCTTAATCCAACTTTTATAAGTGAAATAGTCTCCCACATATTCTCATCATATTAAGAAATAATATCATCTATTAATAAGATAAGTAAAGAATTTTCTCAGTCTTATAGCTGTGAAGGGATTCCAGAGAAGAAAATGATGATAGAGAGAAAGAAGGATAAAGGGAAGAAGGTAAAGATGGATTTTCCAATATGTGATAATTGTGGAAAGAATAACCTTGGTAAATGATTGAAGATAATGAGAGTTTGTTATTAGTGTGAAGAAAAAGGATATCAAGAACATGATTTCAAGGGTATGAAAAAAAATTTCAAATGTATAATGCTTCATCTACAAGGGGTTGGGAAACTACACGAATCAATGTCTTAATCATCAGAGTATACCCCATATGATTCTATTGGATAAAAATAATGTTATGATACTACCTCATATAAAGAGAAATAATTTGTATTCTTATATTTTTATGAATGAATTATGTCATTTCAGTGTTGTATCAACGATGTACTACTTATATTAATTATAGAAATCAATAAGGATTGTACGGAAGTATTATTTCATTGAGGATTTGAGATTATATGGTACTAAGAAAAGTGACTCTACAACAAGTTAATATTTTGGGAAAATACATGGCTGAAATATAGATAAACCATAATATGGTCCGGATACTAAGGTAGTGATTTTGGAATAACAGATGGTGGATTTGGATAAATTATATTAGATATTCTGGATTACCTTGGAACTGATGAATGGTTAGTTTATTCCATCATTAATGATATATTCAAAAATTTTAGATATAAGGAATATATCTAGTATGATATAAGTAATATGGGATAATGATGGTATTAAATAATGTTTTATGGTAATTTAGGGTGTTACTATGTTTTAATAGATTACTTGATGAAGGTAATCAGATGTTATTATGTGGAAAAAAGAGATTTCCATTATGTTATATTGACCTTCCTTATAAATTTTTAGACTATGAGTTTGGGAATAAGTATTTTGGATAAGTATAAATGTTAGAATGAATTAAGATGGTCATTGGATATTATGTTTTAAGGTAAGAAAATTTCTTAAGATTATCATTGGATTTTTTATAAAAAGGACAACCCGATGGTTGGGAGACAACCCATCATGAGCGGCAAAGCCACGAGACTTGAACCCACAACTGAATTGTGAAAAGGGTGCATCACCGACCACTGGACTATGTGATATCCTAGGTTGTATAATTTAGTTTTCTTAATGATATGATAGAGGAATTATAAATTAATTTTTTTTGAAAAACCTTATACAATTAGGATAAATAGAATATATTTATGTTCTATTATCTTTTGGAGTGAAAGATGAGTTTTGGTAAAAATTAGTTAAAGGATGGAACTCTACTTGTAAATTATTTTTTATTATAATAATAAATTAATTAATAAAATTTAGGTAAATTCTCTTAAAAAAATGTGTCATCATAATACCTTATGTTTTGATCAACCAATGATATTTTAATTCATTGTAGATTTATAGCTTTGAGGCTCTCAATTTTCTATTTATTGGTCACTTTTTGTGATTTATGACCTCAATAACTCCCTATATATATTTACATTTTCCTACAATTATGTGTCTCAAATTGAAACCAATTTTCTCTTATTCGAAATCCTAATTTTGTGGTGCCTTTTTTATTTCCATTTCTCTCTTATTAAGATTAAATTTTATTAACCCTATCTCTAATGTGGGTTTTCCACAAAGGTATTTTATATTTTTAAAATTTTATTTTCAAAGATCAATTTCAAATTGTGAGGATACAATTTATTGAAGGATAGAAGAATGTAACACCCCAAGATTTCATAGTATGTTATCTCTTTAAAGTAATTCAATATCTTGTGCTGACACACAACACCATGTTCGACCGCACCATGACTTACAAAATTTGCAGTTCAAGAAGAGGTTATGAATATTTTTAAGTGAATTTTGAATTTTATATAGTCAATATAATTTTAACATCCATATATTTTGTTACTTAGACATAATATAAGAACAAATTCAATTTTTCAGATAAAAGTTGTATTTCTCAAAAAATGAAATTTTACTACCTTTTAATGGAGAACCCTTTTTAAATCAAATATTTGATACTTTGATATATTCAATTTTCAAAAATAAACTCCTTCTTTATAAGAGGGAAATAAAAAAATTTCGGATAATTTTTTTGTGTTTTTTTTATGACATTCATATTTTGATGAATAGTGAAAATACTAAATTTTTATTGAAAAAAAATTAATCAAAATAATTTATAGTGTTAAATTACACCTTTAAATGGTTTTGAAGTATAATTAGATTATATTTTTATCATTTAATCCAATTTTGGTTATTAGAAGTAATTTCACATTAAAATTGGACATAAACACATATCAATCTTTTGATAATTTTTACTTCTCAAAAACCAACCTTCTGGAATTTGACAACGGGATTTAAATTTAACTTAATTAATTAAAATTAAATGTTTTTAATTAAGTAAAATAGAAATTCTTTTTGGATTAGTAATATCAAAATTGTAACATCCCAAGATTTCATAGAACGTTATTTCTTCAAAATAATTCAATAACTTGCACTACACGCAACATCGAGTTCAAGCACACCATTACTTGCCAAACTAGCCGTTAAAAAGAGGTTATGAGTAGTATTAACTGAATTTTTAACTTTATATAATCCTTATAATTTTATAATCCATATTATGAGTTTCTTAGACAAAATGTAAGAACTAATTCATTTTTTTCAGATAAAAGAAGTATTTTTTTAAAAATGCACTTTTATCGCCTTTTAATGGTGAACCCTTGTTAAATACAATATTTGAAAATTTAATATATTCAATTTGACAAAATAAAATTTTTCGTTAGTATAAGGACATAAGAATTTAGTTTCAAAAAAATATTAGTGTTTTTGTGATAACTTTCATAATTGGGTGAATAGAGGAAAATACTATATTTTAACTGAAAACAACTTTTTTAATAAAAATAATTTATAGTGTTAAATTATACATTTCAATGGATTGGAATAATTAATAGATTATATTTTAACCATTTAATCCAATTCTATACATTTTATGTATTTTCAATTTGAAATTGGACATAAACAAGTGTCAATCTTTTGATAGTTATTATTTCTTAAAAATACGTCATTTGGTTTTGACAACGGGAATTAATTTTAAATTAATTAAAAAAACTTCTATGATTTGAATATGGTATAATATAATTCATTTTTGAATTCAGAATAACAAAATTATCTTAGGATGAATTTTTGATATTTTTCTAAAAACATTCAATTTTTGATGAATAGTGAAAAACATTGAGTTATTGTCTAAAACCAAAAATGTATTTAAATTATTATTTATTTTATTTAAATTTATTTTAGGTAAAAATAGATACATAATAAATATACATGTTCAATGTAATTCATTGGAGTCGTTTTTTAATAATATTAGATATATAAAATTTTATTGACCTTTTCACCGTCTTTTACCCACCTCCTAGGAGAATTTGAAAATTCGAATAAAACATAATTTGACCACTTATTTGAGTGGAATTTCAAAAATCTGAGAGACACTATCGATATCAGTAAGAAAAATTTGGTTCAATAAGATAAAAATAATTTTTGTTGAATAATAACGTTTTACTTTTATTTACCACGGTTAAAAGTAAATAGAGTAATTAAGGGTAAAAATGATATTATTCTTACCCTAACACATGTCCTAATTCTATTGGAATAGTATAATTCGACCAAAATAAACCTTAGGGACAAAATATTATCCTTTAGGTCCACCTGGATTATATTAGGACATTTATTATTAATTAATTCAATGAAATGTTAAAAGAGTTAAAATCAATGTTTAACAACTAAAGCATTTTTAATATATAGTTATACATAAGATAAATTCGACAATAAATATTAAGTAGAAGGATAAAAATATTTTACTATATAATGGTATTTTATTTAATATTTATATACATTATATAATTAAATTTATTTATGACACAATGATGATGCAGTAATTATTGTATTAATGAATGATTAAATAATTGACATTATAAATATCTAAATAAATGTAATTTTAGCCTTTATTTGAATTAAACTAATTTTTTAGGTTAATATGACATTTTATAGTTATTTATATCAATTTAGTTTGAAGTAATCATGATGTAATGATTTTAACAGAAAAAAAATACCTAATTGTGCCAAAATTGACATAAAAGTGTTTTTTAAAACATAAATTTATTATTAATTGATATCATAGTTCTAAAAATCTAATGTTTAGACAAAAGACTTTTATAATAATATACACGAGATTAATGAACCAATTAAGGTTCAATTCTCATTTTATAGTGTGTTTATTAACCATATAACATAAAAATAAAAAGAGACATGGTAAATGTCAAACTATTTAACTAAGAGTTAAGTCTAAACGTTAAGGTTAATATGGTGACCTAAACATGTATAAAACCTATTGGTTGAGTGGTTTGGGACCCATCCCCACCTTATAATTTAGATAATTCATTTTAGAGCCATTAGAAACCGAAAATGAATTTATTATAAAATAATATTTTAAGTTTTTTCTAAGGTGCCCCTCACCCCTCTTATAAAAGGTCACTCCTAGTTCTCTCTAATTCACACCTTAAAAGACATTTGGATCAGCCAAACCCTACCCAAAAACCCTCTCAACTATCCTTAATTCATCCTAGAGCCTATAATTTAGTAAGAAATCAATCCTATGGAGACATTTTTCTCAAATCAAAAGGAAGAACCTGAAGAAGATGTAAATATCTCACCACCTCTTTCAAGTTCATTTCTTCTTCCACTTCCATTTTATTTGTTTTTTCCATTATAAAATAATAACTCCTGTATATTATATATAATGTAATGTTTTTATAAATATGGTATAACCAAATTCATTATTCTATCCATCCTTTTAATGACATGTCACCATACGTGCATACGTATGGCTTACCATCTCCACATCGTGGTGTAATTTTTATTCAATACATTATTATTTGGATGGGTATAATAATGTTGTATAATTGATGTAAATAATAAATATAAATTGTTAATATTATGTATATATCGTATAAGATCTATTTACATATGATTTTAAATCAAAATAATGATATTATCGCTCGTTCGTACGTACGGATTACCGTCTCCACAATGCGATGAGATTCATTTCCATGTTCACCAATCAACAATGATTATAAAAATATATAATATTAATAAGTATGTAATATATGTAATAATAATTATACTGGATATATATATATTTGTATGTATATATGTACTTACATATATCTATTTCACATACTTCTATTTAATACGATATGAAAACAGAAACAGCATTTATTAGTACGTACGACCTACCGTCTCCATAAACGGTGCCTTCCATTTCATATATACACTTATTATAAATATTTATATTCTAAATATATATGATATATAAATCATGGTTTATATTCTGAAATCATTTAAATCAAGATCTAAATGATAGGATGAAGAATAACAAGATAAAACACATACGATAAAGAAAGCGATTATTACCCAAAATGTTAATTTAACATGGAAATTATTATTAAATCGGTTGTATAAAGTCATAAATGAATCGTGTATGATATAATAAATATGAATAAGGTTCTCGTATAAATTAATAACATACTATGGTCATTATACATGAGGTTAAACATACCCTCGCCCAAAGGAAAGAGCAAGGTAAGGGTTAATTTCACATTCTTTTTATTATCCGAGGTTGTTTTTTACGTAAGTATCTACTAGGACATATTTATTATCCATGAACATGATTCATGAAAGATTTTTCAAAGGAAATATTTTAAGGGGATTTTTTTAAAAACATCATTTTAAAATTTTTAAATATTTATTCTTCTAAATCATTCTCATTGATGTCCATGTTTTCAAAATGGTTTTTAAGGATTTATTTATATGGACATGAATGTTTTTAAAATGTTAATTCATTTCAAAAGTATTCAAGTGTTATGGGAAACTTTTATTCAAAAATGTCTTTAGATGTCTTCCTTTCTAAATTGTGTGACTTTAAATGTTTTCATGAAAAAGGGATATTTCTCTCAAAGATTTTTACAAGTCATTTTCATCTATTTAAACATCTTTTGATGGATTTTAAACTTGTTTGAAGTTGATTTATTATGATACTAATCTTCCATATTGTATTGAAAATTTTGTGATATGTTTGACTATAGATGTGTTATTTTTATAACTTTCATGGTTAATTGATAATGTATTGACATTTCATATACCTGTTTTAATAAAAAAAATTATGTTATGTTTAAACCCTTTCATATGAGGAATGTATTGGACTTAGTAAGTGACGGATGGAGCCATCTATAGATCCTCGATGCATCGGTAGGTTTCTTGAGACAACTAAATGTGGAATTGGCTGAGGCCTTTCCAAATTTAATATATGGTTTTGGATGATCCCTTAATCGTTTTTAGACTTCTGGGTCGAGGCCTTGACAAAATTTTTCAGAATTACCGGCATTATACATTCCCTTATTAAGAAAATAATATTGATGGTTCATGTGGTCATTAGATGAGTATAATACCCATGATTTTGTTTTATTATGGCATTATTTACCCAGCTTATATTCCTACCATAAATCTATTCATGTTTATTATTGGTGATGGCATGTGGATTCAATTATTCACCATGCTTAATATTTATCTTTTCTTCCACCGTATTGCTTACCCTTACGGAGCGTTTGATATCACCCCTTTCTTATATTTCATTTTCCCAGGATAGAAATAATTTTGTTATGAGTGACTTGCAGGCATAATCTAGGAGCCATGGATGTTTCTAATGGAATAAATTTGTGTTGTATTTCTTTTCAAGTTGTAATGTTGAACTTATATATGAATATTATTTTCAAGAATGCGTAACTAATCGGTCCTTCAGGACTTTATTCCTTGTAATCATGCCAATGTATTAAAATAATGCCCCGGGTCTGGGTTACTAGGGTCGGGGCATTATAGTTGGTATTAGAGGAAGTTTAGTACAATCCTTGGAAACTAGATTTAGATAAACTCTAATTAGAGCACATATCCCTAAGATAGACTTTTAGTATTAGTATTAAAGAACATCCTACAATTTTTGTATTGTATATATTTTGAGATTTTTCCATGAAATATATCCCTTTATGGATATGAGCAGGTAGAGGCGGCTCTAGCATAGTTGTACCACTGGGTAAAACCTAAAACACTGCTTTGAGCTAGACTCGAATGGAAACCGGTGCATGACAATTGGACTTGCTGCACTCTTGGTTACGAAATTCCCGGGGGATATGCTTAGGATAATTCTCATTTTCATTACAAACCATTATGAAGAGTTTATGAGTATATACTTCCTCATAGAAAACATTTTTATGATTATGGATTATATCCATATATTGCTCAATCTACATTAGGTATTTTACAAGTTTGGAAATATTCATTGAAATTCATAAACTAACCTAGTGTATTCCATTGTATAGAAATGGCTCACATTAGAAGGAATGTGAACTCCAGCAATACGTACGGTTCAAAGAGTAAGAAGGATCATATCTTCCACGGTATTAATCCAACATTTAGAAGGGAAATTGTCTCCCATGTATTCTCAACATATGAAGAAATGATATCATTGTTAATATGATATGTAATGAATTTTATGAGTCATATGGATTTCAAGTGAAGCAATAGAAGATTGAAAAGAAAGATTTTCCCATATGTGATAAATGTAGAAAGAATCACCTTTGTAAATGCTTGAAGGGAATAAGAGTTTTCTACAAGTGTGGAGAAAAAGGAGACCAAGTACATGATTGCAAGGGTAAGAAAAAGGTTTCAAATATACAATGCATCATCTGCAAGGAGTTGGGACACTACGTGAATTAGTGTCCAAATCATTAGAGTATACCCCAAATGCTGTTATTGGATAATAATAATGTTATGATACTACCGAAGATGGATAGGAATGATTATATTTCTTACGTTGTTAATAAATTATTGTGTATTTTGAGTTTTGTATTAATGATGTACATGTTATAAGAATTATTGGGTATATAAGGATTGTACAGTAGTACTATTTCATTAAAGACTTGAGATTGTCTAGAACCAAGAAAACTGACTCAATGGGAAGTTAATATTTTTGGAAAATACATGGTTGAAGGAAAGACAAAACTTCAATATGGTCAAGATATTGAGGTATTAATTTTGGAATAAGAGATGATTGATTTGGATAAATTATATTTTTGTATTATTGACTACCATGAAACTGATAAATGATTTGTATATTCCATTATTGTTGAAGTTTACAACCTTTCTGGATAGAAGCAGTATATCCAGTATTCTATAAAGAATAAGGGAGCATGAATTTAATAAATGAGGTTTTATGGTAATCCAGGATGTTAAAGTGTTTTAAAAGAATACATGATAAAGGTGTTCAAATGTATACGTGGGAAAAAGGATCTTCATTGTGTTTACCTTACTTAAAAATTTTGTACTGTGAGTTTGGGCAGAAGTATTTTGGATAAGTCTAGATTGAGATTATTTTTGGATTTCCATAAAAAGGACATCCCGGAGGTTGGGCGGCATCCCTTCACGTCTGGCAAGGCCATGAGACTTGAACCTGCAACTGAAGGGAGACAAGGGTGTATCACCTACCAATGACCCATGTGATGTCCTGGATTGAATAATGTAGTTTTTTTAAAAGTTTTTGGTAGATAAATTATAAATTTTTTCTTTTTAAACCCTATATGAATATGACAAATAGAATATTTTTTTAAGTTCGGTTATCTTTTAGAGTGAATGATGAGTTTGTGGTTGAAATTAGTTAAAGGATGGAACTCTACTTGTCAAGTATATTTTTTTATTATCTTATTCTATGATGAAATTAATTATTAATCTTTAGGTAAGGGATATTAAAACTAAAAAGGTATTATCCTAATACCTTATGTTTTTCTGAACCGATGATATTTTAGATCATCATAGATTGATGGCTTTGGGGACCTAAATTCTACAATTGTTTGTGAATGATGACCTCATTCACTCCCCATAAATATTTATGTTTTCCCTCCAATTATGTGTCTCAAATTCCCACCAATGTTCTCCTAATCAATATCATAATTTGGTGGTGACTTTTTCATTCCCCCTTTCCTCTTATCAAGACTAAATTTTATTAACCAAATTTCCAATGTGGGTTTTTCCACAAAGGTATTTTCTATTTTCAAACTTTTATTTTCAAAGAAAAATTTAAAATTACAGGGATGAAATTTATTTAAGGAAAGAAGAATGTAACACTCCAAGATTTCATAGTACGTTATTTCTTCAAAGTAATTCAATAACTTCCACTACACGCAACACCGAGTTTAAGGACACCACGACTTACCACAATAGCTGTTCAAAAGTGATTATGAATAGTATTAACTGAATGTTGAACATTATATAATCCTTATAATTTTAGAATCCATATTATGAGTTTCTTAGACATAATTTAAGAACTAATTCATTTTTTTCAGATAAAATATGTATTTTTAAAATAATGCACTTTTACTGACATGATATTTTTATGGAATCATAGGGTAATTCATGGTAAAGAGGTTCAATTCCTATTTCTCTTTTCCCTTGTATGGAATCATAGGGTAATTCATGGTAAAGAGGTTAAATTCCTTCTCACAACATTTTATGTTGTATTTATAAAAATAAAACCATTCCATGATTAGGATAACAATAGTTTCCACTAAATGGAGTTGATAATATTCTCTATAAGAATATTTCATAAAATTTTAAGTTGGTATAATTTAATACAAGATGGTTTTTCTTTGTGATATAAAATAATTTTAGATGGTGTCTTGATGTACTTGAAAAACCGACATGATATTTTTATATGGGAATAATTGAAAAAAAAACATGACATACACATATCTATTGTAGTATTTATATTTATATCATTAATCATGATCCTTCACCAAATATGAATTTTTTTTATTCCATTAATGTTGGATATTTTTCATGCTCAGCCTATTTTTTAGCCCTATGAATAGAGAATTGGATTAAATAATTCAAATATTCTACAGTTTTTTCGAAATATAACCATAAATAGTACTTTAGAATAAAAATTAATTCCCTCTATAACATTATAAATTTATTATAAAAATTGGCTACATTATTTTTTATTTTTCAATACATAACATATCACCCAGTTACATGATAACATTTACAAGGGTTCTTCATTAAAAAAAAATTCCAAAAATAAATTTTCTCTTCTTTCCTAAAATACCTTTGTTATAATAACTTTTTTGAGTTTTTGTCCTATTATTATTTGATATTTTTATATAGTCAACTATATTCCAGTTTTAATAGTGATTTTTGAAATCTGTTTTGGAATAATCACAAGACCACTTACTTGAGCCTATATCATATTAGTCATATCATTTAGATGGTCCTCACATTTTCCAATCACATTGGTTATTGATATAGTTCCTCATATTTCCATCTAAATACTAGAATAAATAGATAATTAGGGATTATTATTTTATAATATTTATAACATTAAAGATATAATGTGAACACTAAAAGGATAACTTTTAAATAATATATATTAAATAACTTATGAATTTATATGCTCTAATATATGTTATCCTTGATCTATTTCATAACATAAAATCATAAATGAATTCTTTTAACTGTAATAATGATTCATAATTAGATTTTGAATTTACTAAATCATATCCCTCGAGAGTTTCAAACTAGGTGTTCTCCAATGCCCATTTTTGTGCACCAGTTTCCATCGAGTCTAAAAAATAAGGTGTTTTTTGTTTTGTTAACCCAATGTCCATTTTTTCCAAAATAAATTCCATATATAATATCAAAACTGGGATGTATTATCAGGGAACCCACATTCACTATACTATATCAATATTTTTTGATATTTATTATGCCTAGTATTATCCTTAAGGATTCAATTAGTATTTTTGGATCATATTCCCAAAACTAACTTAACTATACTTTGATACCAACTAAGTAAAGTTTTCTCTAAGATACACTTTATTTAGAGACCTATTTCATAAATATAAACATAATACAACTTTTAATATCGGGAAGCCTATTTTCATTAACATTTAGTTACATAGCCCATCAAATTAATACATGTGTACAAAAATATTTAAAACATCGATGAAATGATTGTTATATCCCCTAACATTTAAAACTACACTGGATAACCCAAGGGTCATATATAACAAAGGGGTGAGCTATAAATCATAGTAACTGAATAAATAAATCATAACCAAAAGAATGTATTGCATGATAGTCAATATTTATTTCAATGTTAAATAAAAGGAGTCACTATCATAATCTGAATCAAGGAGGAATGATACAACATGATAACATAAATGAAATATGGTAATTTAGAAAAACAGTCAATCATGAAATGATAAACATTGGTCAATGATAAACTCCAAGACATAATTAAATGGTGGAAAAAGTCCCATTATGGATTATGATAACTCTATAATCCAATACATAATGTCTCATGAGTCTAAAACATTACAAAAATAATTTAAGTATTATATAATTCTGGTTTCACCTGTCACATTCATATAATGAACATTCATAAGTGTGACACATATATACTTAATGGTAGGATCATATTTAACTATCGTAATTAATGATTACTAAATGTGGAATGCATACAAGTTATTCCCCTATAATATGAAGATAGTTAGGTTTATGTGATTACCCTTGAGTGTAAATGATGTTGTTATTCACGATGCATTGTTTTAACATGAAAACATTCATTGGATAATTTTAGAAACATATTGAGGGGTACAAAATAAATCATGGGAGGGATTAATGAGAGTGAAAGGGCTCTCTAATCACAAGGAAAACATATGGGATGAAATAGTTTTGTGGAAAATAATCTTACATCAATAGGAATTTGATGACATACAAAATTAAAAAGGATTGTTCTTGAATAAAGAAGAGAATGAGTGGATCCCTTACATTCGGCATGGTAACAGATTAGGTAAAGGTCAAAATGAGAGGAGGTAAATTATATCCCATTCATAGTAAATAAGTTATAATGTAAAGGTATCTTTATAAAGTAATTAAGATTTAACTACATGATAGTAAAATGTAAAATTTCAAAGAATGTTCATAATTGTAAAATAAAATGGAAAGACCCCATACCTTGAGAGGGTGATTCCAAAACTATTAGAGGGGCTTCTTAAGAGCATGGGGGAACCCTATGAGTGATCTAGATAGAAATATATTGATTAATGTCATTATATATGGGTTTTTAGTGATGATAAATGGTTTATTGTGAGGGATTATCTAGGAAAAGATACTGAAGTTCTTTATTATTTTCCATATTTAGGTTTTAGACACTCTATAATAATGTAATAAACATCCAAAACCTTAAATTATTTTTTATCCATAGTTTCTTACAAATATCTATGGATTTCATTATTTCATACATTCATAAATATAAAACATTAATCTAATTCCTTTGTTGATGTGTAAATTGTAATAATTCAGTCCCACTTAGAGCCCATACTCTTTGCCTTAAGAATGTCATCAGGCCCTATCCCGCCAAAGAAAACCAATATTCCCACACACATGTGGTCCCCAACCTTTGGGTATACCCACATGCCAGAATGGGTCATTAAAATAAAGAATTTCTCCCGAGACCAACACATTTTCTTTTATTTATCAGTCACCTCACTCACACACTCCCTGAGAAACATCATAAGAGGTCACCAATCCTTATCACCACTCTATTCAAAGCATTCTTAACTATGGATATCTATTATAGTATTCAGCTAAAAAATGAACACAATATTTAAATGAGGCATATAAGTTTTTCATTTAACCCTATAAAATTATGGGGTGTTACTTTCAGTCCTTGTAACGACAGATAATTTTATCAATGGAAATTTCCTTCTTATAATTATGTCATAAAACACATACCTAACATAGTGAATCCAATAAAAAACAATTCTCCTAAATGAATAATGATAATTTATTTAGAAAAACCCCATATGAATTCCAAATTTTACAATGGGATAATAACTAGAAAATAAGATAAATGGAATGAAAAAAAATTAGATGTGCTCGATCCGCTAGAATGAGTAAACTCATAGACAAAGATGTAGAAATAAAAGATAATTTTTGTAATATAATATTTATTTTTGAAATGAAATAATATAAAATTGAGAAAAAAAAGTGTATTTTAATGATTAATGAATGAAAAAAGTTCTATTTACTGAAATCAAGTAAATGGTATGATCGTTTTAAACATGACTATTAGAATAGTATATTATGATTATAATAGTAGCCTCACCATTGAAAGTATAAAATAAAATTTAGGTATCTTATAAATAATAAAATGGTATATTTATATCATGGTATGATTAAATAATTTTTTTTAAATTCAGAAATTTTGTTTTGGAATTTTTCCAAAACATAAATTTTTATTTAAATTTTATAATTAATATAGTTATTTGTACAAAATTTTATTTTCATAAAATATATACATAAATTAAAATTATGATATATTATAATTATAAAATTATTTTATTTGACACAATAAGTTTGATTAGTGCTAAGGTTATATATCTCTTCAATAGTTCGTCTTAGCTTCTTCTTTCGACTAAAGAGTTCACATAGGATTCAGATCTTCTCATTATGTCACTAGATGATCACTTCCAAATTCATAGACCTTTAGTCAATGACTTTGACAAGTTTTTCATTAGTTCATGGGGTCTTTCAGAATGGTAATTTTTCAGTATTCTCAAAAAGTGGGATTTGATTATACACATTTTTCATAGGATGATCAGATTATCTCTTTGAATATACATCCTCGTTCCCCCAATGTGTGCCAATTCAATCTCTTTTGATGGTCATATGATTTTCACAGGAAACAACATTCTTATTAAATAGGGTTGTGGATATGTTTTCTTAAAATAACAGTGTATTTTAAAAATCCATTGATTATCTGTTTTCTATGGAACAAGGTAAACAATTCTTTTTATTCTGATAGTCAAACTATTATTGTTTTTTCCTGATATCCCCATGAATCTGTAATGAGGTTGATGTTTCAAAGCCTCTAATTGAATGGAAATCTATCACAATGGGGGAAGATTAATAACTGAATAAAGTGATGGTTTTGAGTCATGGACTGATTTCTGATCATTTTTTATATTTTGGGGAATATTATTTCACCATATCGAGGACACATGGAATTGCTAGGTCCTGACTCTATTTCAAGACCATCTTTTGGGATAGAGGCCACTGATGACCCCACTATGAACTAGATTGTTATTGTACATGATTATTCTAATTAAAGGGAGTGAATATATTGTTCATGAGGGTTGAGGAGGTATGTAGAGTCATATCTAGGGAACTAGGATCCCTCATACCATAGTCATTTCCTTAATATGATGAGGTGATCCAAGATAATAAAGAAGGAGACTCATCAAGAGGCAGGGACCAGAAGAATGACACTCATGAATGTCAGGCTTTATTATGGGGTTAGGAGAAGATAGAGAGTATGATATGTCTATGAAAGATTAGTTATCCTATTAATTTAAGTAATAATTTTTATGAGTTTGAAGAGGAAGGGAAATAGTAAGATAAGAGGCCCTCAAGGCCGATTTAGGAACATGGGACTCGTGCAATAGATGTTTTTTGTATCTGTATACCTTTATCCCAAGAGAACCCCATAGTTGACTTAGGTTTCTCTCAGGATGATTATGATGAATAGATATCAACCCAATTCTCTGCAGATTGTGTGTAGGGATCACATCGTCAAAGGCTTCATAGTCAAAGTATAAGGAAGAGACGAAATGGGAACCCGAATGCATTGGGATGTATTTTGGTTAAGGGGAAGAATAATAATGGTAAAAAGGTTTTTCTCATCTTCCTAAGCCAATGGAAACAAGTATTTATAGAAGTAAAAAGTTCCTGGCCTTTGTAATAATGACCAAAGTCTATGAATTCGTAAACAATCTAGATATACAATGTGGAAATAAAAAAAACAAGAGCAGTGACCCAAGGAACATGGATAGAGTAGGAGGGAAGGGAATGCTGATGGAAAAAAGAAAATAAAATATTTAAACACTTTGATCTCATCCTAAAATCTAATGATGAATTGTGTGTAGGTTACTCTTAGAATAAAGACTCAATGGAATATGATTCATAATCACATAACTAATATCATGAGTTGATGTCAATGAGAAACAAAGACCTTGTATTAGCAAACAATACCAATTTTGTTCATGTGGATTCAATGAATAGAAGATAAATATAGAGGAATAAGACCATGTTTGGGACAACCCAGCCACCCAATTAAAGGAGATAATCCAATAAACATTCAGATATGAATGTACATGCATGTTAATGGGGGATAAATTGTGTAAGAAAATCAAATAAATTAGTATTGTTTTATTTGATTTTGTGATCTTTTATTGGGTAAACTGGCCCATTAATTTTAAATATTTTGGCTTATCACATTTCCTAAAATGTTTTTTTAGAATAAAAATTTTAATTTTCAATCTTGAAAATTTCGTTTGACCTTATTTAATTTTTCAAGGTGTCAAAATCGATTAAATAATAAAATCGTTATTTTTTATATAAATTATGATTTTATTTAAAAATTAAATTTTTCATACATAGAAAATTATTTTCAAAAAATAATTTCCATTTTAAAAAACTATACATCAAAATATGGTTACTCTTAATTTATTGTATTTTTCAAAAATATTTTATTTTTTCTAAATAGGGAAATACCATAATTTACATTATTTGACATTATGAACTAAAAACATGAATTTTGGTGTCATCGATAATGTTAGAATACATTATATGTAATCCTCTATAACTATTTACTATATTTAGTCACATAAATCCACAGTATTCAAAGACATGGGACAAAAAAAATACTGAATATAATAATAAAGAACACCACTCTCTGCCCACTATAAATACCATGGCCCATTTCCCCTTATCTTTATATCTTATAAGCCCTGTATCTTGAAATTATTTGGCCAAATTCCATTCCCAAACATCTTTAACATGACCAATATCAACTGGCCTCAACAGAAGACTAATTGCAGGTTCCTTAAGGGGTCCTTCAATGAAGTGATATTGAAGAGGAAACATTCTCAAACCACATATTATAATTTCATATCTTATTCTACCATATCCTCAAATATTTTATCAATATAATAATAATTACTCTATTATAATGTATATATTGTAACTTATAATTATAATATAATATATTTATTCTACCACATTTCTCATCTTACCATATTCAATAAAACAAACCAACTTTACAAATTATAGTGGTTAATCATTTTGATATATATTTATTTTTTCTTCATCATTTACTCCATTAGTTCGGGACATAAAACTATAATAATCGGTAAATAAGAATTTAATATGTATATTAAAACTTATTTCATGTTTTGAAACTAATATATAATCATAATATTCATTAAAATGAATGCAATTCTTGATGGTAGGAAAACCCTCCAAAAACTGAACATGTAATTTCTCATTAACATTTTTTAAAATGAATCATACACATAATAGAATAAAAAATTATATATGGGACCATTTAAAAATATTTAATTTCATTGATAATATATATTTTCACATCTGTAGAAATATCCAATTTTTACAAAACCTTCTATAATTTTACACAAATAAACAAACAATAAAACCAGTAAATGAACACACTCAAAATGATGAAATTGAACTTTATAAATAATTGAAATATTCATAAATGAAAATAATAAAAATAAAATAAATATATAATATGATCATAAATATGAAATTAAATAATATGATTTTATTCTTCTATACATTAAGTTAATGTTCAGAACACATTCGTTCATAAAGTAAAGGATCTCTCTGAACCTCCATATTTCTTTTGGGTTATACTTTCTCTCATTGTGACTAAATTTATCCGTTTATAAGTCTTATATAATTATAATATAATCTATATAAATTTACCTAAAATATTTATGTATGTAAATTTATCTTTATTTTATGTGAAATTACACGTTTTATATGGTTTCCTTCACAATTATTTTTGACAAGAAAACACGATTATTGGGAACTTCTATTTTTCATAAAGATTTTCAAGTAAATTCTATAAAACATATTTAACATATAATATTTTTATAAAATCACTCAATTTATAATGAGAAAATATTTAATATCATTTTTGTTTTTATGAAAATAATTCGGCATTTATCCTCTATATAGACTCTGTTGTTTTTCATAAAAATGTGTTTAAGTGGCACATTTCAAAAGTTACCTAACCACTCATTTTAATTTTTTCACATTAGTTAGAATTAATAATTCATGAAATATAATTATATTTACTTTCTGGATTTTTAATAATAATTTAAATCCTTTCATTCAGTTATACAATTACGGTGTGCCCTTTGGTTATGGATTATAGCCTGATTAACTAACCAAATTCATTCCATGGTTGAATCTTATCTTTATTCCAAATATTTAATTATTTATGTGGCACACATATGCATGAACATGTTAGGATTTGTGTGCCTAAATAATTCTCCAATACATTGGGTAATTCTTAGTATCATGAGATTTCATGTATGGGATTAGGGGGTAAACTAAATCAATTATGGGATGTTGTCCTCTATGTGATATATTCATGGAAGATCACTTTGACTCAAATTTATGTCATGTTATATATTGCTTCGAAATTCCAGTATTTTGATTGTCATATGATTCAATTTTATATATGTTATGCTACCATATGTTTATTCATGATCCATTCCTTTTATGTTATCATGTTATACCATCTAAATCATGTTCAATAGTTTACTCCCATATTTATTCCCTAATAGGGATATTTATAGAATCCATTTTTAAATGTCTTCCCAATGTTATCCTATGTAGTTATAAGAGTTCCAATAGAGTTAGTATCTAACTATAGAGAGAAATAACGTGATTTTTTTATTGAATCTCATTTTATTTAATTGTGTACATAGTCATTCAAATAAAAAATAGTTTTATATCCTTGTGTTGTATTTTGTGGAGAACTATTCTTAAATTCATGTAAAAAAAATTTTAGTAGGAATGGGTTTCAATAGTTGGTATCAGAGGCAAGGTGTATTAATTTTTTGGATTATAACTATAAAAATTCAGTAATAACCTTATGAATACTTCTATCACTATGGATATTATATATTGAAAAGTAAGGAATTATAAGTTAGTATCTAATTTTCATATATATATTATTGTTACTTTGTCCATTTTTTCCATTTTATATTTTCATTAGTTATGTATTCAATCCCCCTAATTGTATTTTTTTTATTTTTCTTAGTGAATGGTGGGAAATATGGGAACTCATTCCTACAATCAATATGATAGGTAATGTAATGAATACCCTAATTAGATGAAAAACCTATTTTCAATGGGAGACCCAAACACCATGAGAGTACTGGATCATTTATATAAAATTATGAATAATAAATTTTATCATGTTGAATTTCCTCATTTTCCTAATTAATAGATTGTTTTGGTCGAATCCCTTATGAAAAAAAGACCTCATATCTTTAAAAAATCTTCTTTTTCATTCATTGATGAACAATAGATAAAATTAATTGAGAATATATTATTTATTCTACAATTATTAGAACAAGAGAAAGTCATATTGTTAGACTATCATTTTTATATGGAATCTTATCAGTGGTGGAAATTAATCAAATAAAAAATCATAGGGTCAAATTGATTCCATGGATTTTGAAGGATTCAATAAAATATTTACAATATATATTTTCCCTAAACTATCAATATTGTTATGTAGATGAAGATAATTATATTGAAGAAAAAGGATGATGAATATACTAGTTCATAATAAGAATACATAATAAGAATTAAACAATATGGCTACAACATTTTCATAAACCCTATAATAAAATTATCTCACTTATTTAGTGGAATAAATATGAGACAATGAAAGACTTGGAGATTTTTATCTTTGAAAACTATGAGGATATTTTTTTATGTTATCTAAAGGATAAGATGGATATTTGATTATCTCATTGGTATCATGGGGACGAATATACAAAGTAGAAAATATAGTTTAATATGGGAGGATCAACAAATAAATCCTAGGGTTGAATGAAAATCTATGATCCCACGTTCCAAAAGTGTGGGAAGAAAAACATTGGTTACTATCTAAATGGAATTTGGAGACGCATAAAATTTGGAAAATTGGGTTATCAATAAGAAAATTGTTGAATGGATATAAAGAATCCCAAAAATTAGAAATAAGAAAGGTTGTTCTAGATCAATACTCAACTTATAGAACATTATGTCAACTTGAAGGAAAACAAGAATTATTCAATCCAATGACCAAATCCACATGTTGTTGGAGACGATCAATAAAAACAACCTCCAAGGGATAATGATAGGGAATATTCTATCACTACTGCTGAAGTAGATCCCAAATGTTATGTGATGATAGGTACAATAGTTATTCATTCCTGAATAGAGCATACACTATTTGATTCTGGTTCTATGCATTATTTTGTTTCCTGATGGTTTATTATAATTGTCCAAAATAACCTCAAAATATGAAGGTTGAGTTATCTGTGAGAACATTGAATGTGAAAATCATTTCATATAAAGTATATAGTCCTCCCTGACTAATGTTTTTTGGAACAAACCTCCATGAAAATATCATTTTACTTACTTTCATAGATATTGATGCTATATTGTTCATGGATTTGATATCATTATAGAAAAAAAACATGAACTATTGTTAAAGGGAGATAAATCTACACATCGTGAGGCATCCCCAAATTCTATACAAGTGTAAGTGGGAGGATGAATCTCATTTATAATCATCATATCAGTTAGTATTATTATTGCATTACTAGTATTAATAACTAGCTCAAATGATTGAGACAAAGGTGACGATCATGGATGAATACGTGGCCATTGTGAAGTACTACACTAATTTATTCCTTAATGAGATTCTTAGTATTAATTTTGACTTAGAGGTTGAGTTCTCAACTGAAATTATATCTAGATCTCTTCCTATATCAAGGACTCCTTAAATAGTGTAAAATATTTCATTAGAATAACTGAAGACGCAGTTACTAGAAAATATTGATAAGGGTCTCATATGACTTAATCATTCATCATGGGTTGTGCTAGTCCACCTACTTAAGTATATTTATAGATCAATGTGGCTTTGAATTGGTTATCTTATGCTAAAAATCACAATTAATAACAATTATCCATATACATGGATATACGACTTGTTTGATCCACTATGTGGGGCCAAGAATTTCTATAAGGTGGTCCTTCAGTCGGTATATCACTAATTAATGGTGAGGAAGGAAGTTATTCTCAAGACTTCATTTTAAAAAATGAATGGTCACTATGTGTTCATAGCAATTCCCTTCATACTCATTAATGCTCCAAAAATATTCAACGAAATTGTGAATAGAATATTAAGAGATTTCCTCGAAAAACATGTCCTAGTATTCATGGATGATATTCTAAAAAAATACAAGAGTAAGAAGTAGTATTATAAGAATTTTAATAATATGATAATGAATTTTTTAGGGGAGAAAATATATACAATGTATATTAAATGTGATTTACAGAAAGAGGAAGTATCATCCTTAGGGAATGTTATCAACAGTAATGGAATATCTGTGTACCCTTCTAAAACAACTTCAACTAAGGAGTATCCTATACCAACATCTATAATAGTGATATGTAATTTCCTTGGTCTATATAGGTATTACTGAGGAATTTGGAAGAACTTACCATGGTTATCATACCCAATAACCATGATGAATTTTGAAAGAGTAAATTTGTTTGGGATAGTGAATGCGACGACTATTTCAAAGTGTTGAAAGAAAGTCTTACCACTGGAGTAGTACATACAATAAAGGCATGTTGGTAACTCTTTGTAGAGTATATAAATACATAAAATTAGGGAACATGATGGTAAAATATGAAAAACAGTAATGTGTTAGACCACACCTTAATATATCTAAATGTTACTGAGCAAAACTATCCCACACATGATCTGGAGTTTGTGGTTGTGATCTTCCCATTCAAAAATTTCCCGCATTATATCTATAGGGAGAATTAAGAGATATATACAAATCACATGACCCTAAAATATATATTCATATAAATGGAGATTCATATGTACTAAATAATATGGTTAGAGATCATTAGGGATTATATATCATCAGTCCACTAAGATTTTAGTAATGAAAATAATGTGAAAGATTATCAAGCTTGAAAGTATCATGTAAATTTATAAATGAAGATAATTTATAGGGATAAAAAATTCTAAGCATTACAAAATATGGAAACAGGTATCATAAATTGAGGTACATAATCACATCTTTAAAAAATGACACCTCAACCATCCATTTTAATTAAAATAATGAATACTCAAAGAGATTATGTGAATATCCCTAAAAAGGATGAATCTATAAAAAAATGGAAATCCTCATAATTAAAAAAATTAGAGGAAGGATTCGTAATATTTGGTCCAAAACTATTTTTACCATCCAATCCTATGATAAAGGGGTATATTTTGAATGATTCACATCACTTAAACCACTCCATCAACCTAGGGAATAGAAAAACGTATTGAGATCTTGAAGAAAACAATTTGATGCAAAATTTGAAGAATAATATCATGATATATATATGCCAATGTGTATGGTATGAATGAATGTGAATTATGAAAGGAAAAAATATAAGGGTATGATAAAACTAGTACCTATACCTACATGGAAATGGTAAATTGTCACTATAAACTTATTCATTGTACATGCAAATACATCTAAAGGAAATAATTCCATATGGGTCACTATGGATCACCATAAAAATACAGCTCCCTTTATAATTTGGGAGACTTATTAATTTACCAATATTCACATATGTACATCAGAGAATTTTTGAGTATGAATGGAATACTGTTATACATTATATCCGATAATGATTCAAAAAATAAATCCATGATTTAGAAAAGTCTCCAAAATTTAATAAATAATGTGTTTTACAAGAACGTATCTTGTCACTGAAAATATTATTTGAAAATATGTGCAGACAATTCAGACAATAGAAGACATGTCGAGAGCATGCTTAATGGACTTAAAAGGGGGTGGGATCAATATAATCCAATGATCATGTTATTTTACAACAATAGTTTCCAATAAAGCATAAAAATGGCTCCATAAGAATCCCTTTAATAGAAAATAATTAGAACACCATAATGTTGGGATTACATCGGTGAATGTAAGCTGTTGGGACCTGAAACAGTAGAAAAAATGGGATAAAAGTAGAGACCATCTGGAAACACATCGAGGCTTTCCATATACAACCGAAGATCTATGAATATAATCTTTGATGTGATAGTGTATGAGGTTAGTGATAAGCTATTCAACTACATATATCCATAGAAGAGAGTCCTGATATTTGGGAATAATGGAAATCTATGTCCTAGGTCCACTATCACCTCCATGATTATTAATCATGTTGGAGAAGTGTCCTATTTACTAGAACTTCCAAAAATAGTGTCTCATGTACATGATGTATTCCATATATTCATCTTGAGGATATAAAAACAAGATCCCCCATATGTACTAAACTCATAGGTTGTATAGCTGGAAAATGATCTCACTTATGAGGAGTAGCTTAAAGATATTTTACACCATAGAGACAAGGTTTTACGTAACAAGACCACTCAACTAGTAAGGGTAATATGGAGAAACCATGAGTATGAATAATTGACATAGAAACTATAGGAAAAAATGAACAAGAAATACCCTCACATATATTTATTTTAGTATGTAAAGTGGAATTCATGGGCGGAAATTTTCATAAGGGGGAAGAATGTAATAACCCATAATTTTATCAATATAATTTACCATATTGTAATTATATCATAAAACACAATACTCACAAAGATAACCACAAAAAGTTATTCTAAAAAATTTAAATTGATACATTAGTATATAATGAAACCGTTAGGAATTCCAAATATTATAACAAGATAAACATTATAAAATAAGATAATAATAATTGGAAATTTTGGATCTTCTTGATCCCCTAGAATGTGATTTTTTTTAAAAAATGTAGGAATAAAACATAATTTTAATAATATAATATTATTTTTTGATATGAATATTAATACCTATTAGAGAAATTAGAAGTTAATGATGAATGAATGAAATATGATTCATTTATAGAATCAAAGGAACGTATGTAACTATTATAAATCATACCATTGAAGTTGTAATCTGACTGTTAGGATTATTAATATAGTCATTAGAATAGTAGTATTACCTATTAAATTTTACAATAAAAATTAGTTATCTTATTGAAAAAATTATATATTTATATCATTGTATAAGTAAATAAATGTTTTAAAGATAAAAAATTTAGTGTTGGTATTTTAATCAAATGAAAACTTTTATTTACAATTTTCTCATTAAATTAATGATTTGAAAGAAATTTATTTTCATAAAATATATTAATACATTAATTTTATTCTCTATTATAATTACAATATAATTTTATGTGACTTTAATTAACTTTTCAATAGGTCAAAAAATCAATTATAATCTTAAAATCAAAATTTATCGAATAAATGATGATGTTATTTAACAATTAAATTTATCAATTTAAAAACTATTTTCAAAAAATGGATTATATTTTTAAATATATAAATTCATTAATGGTTAGGTTAAATTTTTTGAATATTCAAAAATATCTGATTTTTTGGTGAATAGTGAAATATGATAATTTATAGTATTTATCAGTATTAGCTAAAGAAATTAATTTTTGAGTCGTCGCTATCCTATTAACCCAATATATCAAAAAAAATATGTTAGTATTTTTTATATTTATTCATATGATTCAACATTATTTAGAGTCATGAGAAAAATAATAATAATAAAATTAATATAATAATAATAATAAACACCCATCTCCTCCCACTATAAGTACAACCCCTCACCACCCCTTCTCCTCACACTATATAAGTCTTAAATATTTTAAATATTCTTACCAATTCACTTAAGAATCCTCTATCCAAAATAAATGTTATTTTATTATAAAAAATGTAACAATTCCACATTCTATAATGGGTCCTTCAAGGAGGTGATATTCAAGATGCAACTTTCTCAAACCATCTATTTTAATTTCATCTTTTGTTATACCTTCTCCTAAAATCATTCATCCATTAAAAAAATATAGTACCTTTTATAAACTATAATTTTATATTAATAATTAAGTATCTTCTTTCCATTAATTTTCTAATCTCCACTTATTCTAAGAAACAAAATTCCAAATTAGGGTGGTTAATCATTTTTGTGGATAGTGATTTTTGTTTCTCATTAACACCTTAATAAATGTTCATAAAACCATTATTATTGTTAACTAATGTTTTAATATATGTATTATAACATATATAATGTTTTGGAAGAAATATATAATAAAAAATGTTCAATAATATGATAGTAATTCATGATGGTCGACAAACCCTCAAGAAAAATAAACTGAAAAATTATCATTAATTGTTTATAAAATGAATCATCATAATATAAGAAAACAAAATGATAAATTGTAATATTTAAAAATATTTTTTTATTAATAATATATAATTTTATATGTGGTGAATTATTACCAATTTAATAAAACATACATAATTTTTTACGAGCAAACTAACAATAAAATGATTATATAGATGCTCCTATAATGATGAAATTAAACATTATAACTCATTCAAATGATCTTAAATGAACCAAATAAAATTATAATAAATAAAATACATTTATAAGGGGTTCTTAATGAATATATTAATTAACCTAATTTTATTATCTCGTAAATTAAATGCATGTGCAGAACACATTTAAACATAAGGTATGGGATATCTCTAAACCACCATATTTCCATTGGATTATGCTTTCTCTCACTTTTAATTAGTTTATACCTTATTTATTCTTGTATAATTATAATATATTCTATTTATATTTTCCAAACATATGTATGTATTTGAACTCATCGTTATTTTATGGGGAATTAAATGTATTATAATGTTTCCTTCTAAATTACTCTAGATATCAATCCATCCAACATTAGTATTTTTATTTCAACAAAGGGCTATGTCTAGCATAGAACAAGCTAAAGGTGGTAAACAATAATGAAGACCAATTGTATCCACAATAAAAGAATTAAAAAATTATTAAGGGAGGGACCCCAATATGGAAAATGGGACATTGTGATCTTTATTAGCATCCATACATAGCGCTCTAAAGAATTGTGTAATTTTTAGTCTCATGGGATGTCATGTATGAGATCAATGTGTAAACCTAATCGATTATGTGACATTTCCTACCATATGATATAGTCTTAGTAGTTAGCCTTCACTCATGTTTATTTCATGATATATGTTTCTTCCACATTCCAACATTTCCATGATCCCATGATTCCATGTGATATATGTTATTCTTTCATATGTTCATTCATGATCCATTACTTTTATTCTATCTTTTCAATCCTTATAAATAATGTTCTTATATTTATTCACATTTTTATTCCCTTTTTTATCTTTTAAGATCAACCCTTTTGTCTATGCATTCCCCAGGTCTACTAATACAGTTATAGGAGCTCAAAGGGAGTTAGAGTCTCATTATGGTGATAAATAATTCATATGTAATTATAGTTTCATTATTTTTAATTATGTATCTAGTCTTCCAAAGATACTATAATTTTGGATCTTTGGTTTTTATTTCATGGATAGTTTTTCTTAAAATCATGTAATAATATGTTTAAAAGGCTTGGGTCGCCCCCCCCCCCCCAAGTGCTCAAAATCCAAATTGTGGACCATAACTTTAATCCCAAGAATTTCCATAACACTTCCATATGAAATACATAACTAATTCCAATGAAATGACCCAACCCCAATGATAGAACAGAAAAACACCTTAAATTGGCCATTGAATCCTAGCATTCCAGACACCACCAGTTCCCCCGCATACATATGGTCCCCAACCTGTGTCTCACCCACATGCCCAAACCATTCCTCAAACTAATGATTGTCCCTATAGTACAACACTAGTTCATTAAGTGTGATTTTCCTCACTCAAAAACACCTTAAGAAACATATTATGAGGTTATTATTCCCGATTTATACTCAAATCCAAGCACACTAAACTGTGGACTTCTAATCCGGTTAGATCCTGAAAAGAATGGTGAACTATGATGACATTAGTTATATAGTTTATTATTTTCAACCATTAACATTATATGATGTTAAATTAATCTAGTGATCCCATAAGTCCATTTATGACACCATAATTGGACACATCAACTAGCCAAGTGGTGTTAAAATTCCTCTCCACCTAACACATGGTGGGTAATTTTCCCTATAATCTGGGGTTTCCATTTCACCACCCCAATAACCCAAACTCATGAAATCTGGAATAATATCCCATAACAAAACATTAAAAGTAAAACTACTCCATCAGCTTTGTAGTACATTTAATTCTCATTAGTTGGCTATTTTTATTGAGATCGAGTTACGAGGGAGGTGTAATAAAAACCCTTGTTCACTAGGGAAATTACCTTCAATGTGAAAAGTGGGAAGTTGTTTAGCCACCAAATTTATGGTTGATGTTGATGAAAAAGATGTGTCATATGGGATACCTAGGATCAATACATAAAAATGATCTATATATCTAATGATCCTTAGAAGAAAATATGCCACAACATGTTATCTCATGTAAACTAGCCAAGTGGAGACCTTATGCATCTACACATTCTAGGTGTAAAGTATTATCCCTTTCAGTACATTAATATTTTATTCCTACAATATAACTCAAACTCAAGACCTATAGAATTATATCCCACCGATAAGAATTATTAGGTCTAATTAGGGTGTTTTTCTCTACTAGGGGGTGGAATTTAACACCACATAATTATAAATAGTTAAATAACTAAATGATATGATTCCAGTCAGCAAGGTGCATTTTTATATTTGGGATCCTACCTGATTAGGACAACACAACTATACATGTTTTCCCAAGAGTTGGGATTGGGATGGGTAACATTTTTGGATGTTTCCTAGGGTGTGTGTGAGTGAGGAAAAATAATACTAGAATGAACCTTCCTTGGACTATGGGCTCATTCACTAGAATGATGGAAAATTATAGCATGTTGGTGGGCCCTTAGGAGGTGAAAATATATTTCTAAAGAAAATTATGGTACCTAGAAGGGCAGGACCCAAGGGAAATATTAAGGATGGGTGTTTGTTTTCATGAAGATGGTGAGGTAATTGTTTATGGCCCCATTATAGTTCAAGAGAAATCTGATAAAGAGTAGTTAATGTTGAAGAGTTTTATCACCGATCATAAAAGAAAAATATAATATAACAGCTATAAGAGGAGGCCCATGGAGTTTTCTCTAGGATTTTAGGGGTTCATGAGAATTATTTTTCAGTAAGGCCATGTACTTTTAGGGAGTAAGAAAAATTCATTATCACATTTAAGTGGAACCTTACATATCCCTGAAATGATAGGGGTAGTGGTGTTCCATCTAGACATATTTTATCTCAATTAAGTCATGAGAATTTTGTTCTATGTGTCATAAGTTTATAGGTACATACCAAACCTTATGGATGTTGTTAAATTTAGGAAGTTGAGTTGGAGACTAATGAATCTTATGATGAAAATTTGATATGGATCATAAACCAAAGTGGGAAGGTATTAGGAGGCCAATACATCATGACTATGTTAAGGTGGGGTCTCTATTGGAAATAGGTAGGTGAGATTGTGGTTGTTTCCCCCGAATGTTTTTGGATACCTTAGAGAGACTATAGTTGATACAGAAGAGTTTGATAACTAATCTTAATATATTGAGGTCTAATTTCTACCATAGGAGGACACCTTTAGAGTTTGTTATTGGAGATAAGGATTTCATGAGAGTCACTCCTCCATTAGGGAACAGACTAATGGTGATGCAGGAAAGCTAGTAATACGTTTCTTGGACCCTTAATGATCAAAAAGTTTATAGTTGTTGTGAAATACCATCTAGAACTCTATCATCACTCTAAATGTTTTCATGAGATATTCAATGTGTCAAAGATTCAAATGTATAGACCAATCCCCATGCAAGTTGTCAGTTTCAATGAAATTGTGAATGAAACTGATGCATCCTATGAGAAATTCAAGTATAAATCATAGACAAAAGTGAGATGGTGTTTTGAGGAAATATGTTACCACAATTCTAGATTATATGTCGGTGTTGATGGATATAGGAGGAGATGTGGGAGCATGATTCTGATGTTTAAACCCATTATCTTGAGATTTCTATGATAGACCACTATATATACTTAGCAAGGATGTGATGTCCATATAGGGGGAGAGTTGAATATTTTATGATTTTAAGGATAATAAAAACCATTGTTGAAAATATTTTATGATTATTTTAATGTTAAAATGTAGTTATTTTAATAACATTAACCAAATAGAAGATTTAAAGGCATTCATAGGGTTGAATTCCCTGTTAAATTGTTGGAATATTTGTTTGGAATATTTTCATTGATATGAACTAAGATAGTATGGGATTTTGAGGCCCATAATTCCTTAGTGAAGAAATAATAAAACACAATATTTATAAAATACTTTTCACCTATTAATTTTCCAAAATAATTGAATATATCCCAAACTATGTGTCATTTTAGAAATTTGAGATCCATGTTATATATGGGATGTGGGTTTTACAATAGGCATGACATGATATTTGTACACATCAGGCATTTGGTCATATCACACATGAGGATAAATTAATTAATATTTTTATATTATCTTTTTATTTAAATAATTGACTATCACTCAAATGGTGTGTCAAATGAGAAGTCAGTGACCAATGTCAGATCTAGGATGTAGGTTTTACCATATGCATGATATGTCATTTCAGTGTGATGTAAATGGGCCTAGATTTCATGGGAGGGTAAGTTATTTATTATATTTATTATATATATATAGTTTATTTATTTTCTTTCTTTTTAAAATATTCATAATCTCCCTAAATGTCAAACCGACAATTACCTCATCCCAAAGATCAAAAAACCTTTGGAATCTTGGATTTTAACCGGTATCAAATTAATAACCCCTTAAATGAATTAATTTAGTGACTCCACACTCATTTTTTAGTTAAATCATGGATTTACATTAGATTTTTATTCGGGGTTTTGGGACGATCTTATGCTTCTATCATTATCATTTCAGTTTGGGAGTTTTTTTATTCAGTTGAGTTTGAGCAACCATTGGAATCCTTTTAATGTGATGGAGAAGCCTAATCTAATTAAACGGGTGTTCATCTTCCTCTTCCAGACATGAAATGATCCCCTTCGCATCCCTCACTTAATATATCATATGTTTATAGGTTTATGTCTTTTATTTTATTTTATTATTCAGATTTCTTCCCCCCTTGCTCTAGTGATAAAAAAATAAACAATTATTAAAATAAAATATTAAAACCTAATTTTAAAAGTGGATAATTTCACATTATTATCAAGAATAAATTAATAAAAAATTATCAATTGGTAATCTTGTAGAAATTATGAAAATATAATTTTGATGATTTATCATTATAATATTCCTTTCAACTATTCAAAAGAAAATTTTGCGAGATCTTCATAGGATAATTATAAGGATTATGAAAACATAAAATATCAAATTATCAAAGGATTGTTTCTGAAAAACTATATCATGGAATAATTATCATGGGATAATTTATCAATAATTATCGAAGGAAATTACATTAATTGTTAAAAATGATTATCATGAATTATTAATGGATAATTGTATCAAATTATCGAAGGATAATTTGTGGAAATAAATTATCATAAGATAATTATAGAAGGATAATTTATAAGGAACGTTTTTAGATGATAATTATATAATTTATATATGGATAATTATAAGGGAATTATCATGTGACAAATATATGAAATTATAAATGATAGTTATTTGGTTTTACTAACAAATGATTATAAGGAACACCATATTTGTTTTTGAAACAAAATTGGTAAATAAATTATTAAATTTGGTTTAATAATTATTCTTGAGGATAGTATCTCTAGAACATGCATTGGCCAAATATGCTAATTTGGAAACTATCCCAGAGAGAGAAAATGTCATTGCATGTGATATTTTAAGGATAACTTGGGAATTAATCATGAGAGGGATAATACCATCAAATTGATATTGTAATGGTATTCAAAATTAACTTTAAGACAGGAAGTATCATTTCATTTGATATATTATTTATTTTTGAAATAAATTATTTTTTCTTGGTTGTAGGAGCCTTTGAAAATCCTTGAGCATTTTCGTGTTGATGATTACGATACTAAAACCACAAGGAGGTATTCCTGGCTATTGAGGTATTCACTCCCGCTATCAATCCACACAAGGTGGATTATATTTTATGTTGATTTCAACGAAATTGGGGTATCAAGTTCATTAACTTCATGTGACATCCTTTATATATTTTTTCATTATAATTATTTAACTTTTCCTTTCATTAGACTATTCTTGATTGTGATCGTATGTGGATGTGTATATGTCCATGATATTTGTTGTGATTTATGAATCGCATGAGTGATATTTGTATAGTATGATTAAATGTTTTATGTGTTCAAATATTGTTATTTTGACACAATATACTTTTTAGGATGTGATAACCATAACATTTTTTGATTAATCTATGAAATATGTTACCATTTCCTTGGAGGTCGTGTTTGTACTAGAGATTGGTAGACCATCCTATGGTTTATATTACATAGTGGGGTGGTGTGTGCATAGATTGTGAAAACGATTATGATGGACATGATCATGTACTATGGGGAACGAATTCCTAGTGGCCTAACATAAGATAGTTCATTAATGTAATTATGGGTTGGTTTCATGACTCAAGGTATATTATGGCCCGGTGCCCTGACCTGAGGAATCTCAAAAACATGACGGTTATGAGTATGAACCAAGACATGAGTCAAGATTCTGAGCTATAAGAAGGTCCACAACTAGATTCTATATCATTTATGGGATATGGATTATGATTATATTATGGATCCTTTCTCTTTCTAAAATTGATATTTGTATTTTTAGCACCATGTTCTGGTCCATTCCTATATGAATTCCAAGCAGTTTGTGCTAGACCATTCAGAGATGGACTCAAATCTCAATGAACGGTTTTATTTCGAGATGGATTACAAGAACCATTTAATGGTAAATTTAGAGATATATTATAATTTCCATGAATTATTCCATGATTCATAATACATTCCATGTTTATCTTTCAGTCCTGTAGTTGAAGTTGGTGTGGTTGGAGATTTGGTTGTGTCTTGGTTATCACACTACTTCTCGGTATTGGATTGTGTGTTTACACTACCTGAAATTATTATTATTATGGAATACACTTTTTATAAATTAGGAAACCAGGTAATTATTATTTAATGGTTTCCTACAATGTCTTTTACTGACACACTACACTATAATTTCGAGGTCCTTATAGATTTCATGAGAGATCCAGTGAAGGGAAAGGTCTCGGTGGTAGATGGTCGATCTGTGGAGTGTACAGCTAATGGTGGATGAGTATGAGATTTGGTGGACCTGAAAATAATGTTATATTTGATTTAAATACTCTATCAAATCTCATTGCATCGGTATATTGTTATTTATGTTATGTAGGTCATCATTAGTTTTGCGTATGTACTCTGATAATTTATTCATTCTCCAATAATTATTATTCATTATCAAACTTGATGGCATGATACATAGTCTATATTCTCCCAACTATTATAAGTATGCCCTAAATTTTTTTGGAACGATCTTTTATATAGGGAGGAATTCATGAGTTAATGTGAAATTCTTTCTCTAACCTGATGGTTTTAGTCAGTATATTATAAATGTGAGTGATGTCTACTAGGAATTGACTTTAAAAATTTAAATATATTATATGTTTTAGAGGATTCATAAAGGGTATATAAATTAAAAAAATAACATAAAAATAAATTATTATAAATGGAAAGTATTTATTTATTCTTTGATAACTTTATAGAACATATTACATCGGTTTTGGGTCATTATGTTGTCATAATGCATACTACATATTTATACTAAATTTTATATATTACACAAAAATTAGTTTGTGTAAGAAAAATTATGAAAAATAAAAAATTTACAATTTACATATTACAAATCAAAAAATAATATTAATTTTATTAAAATAATTCTCTATATATGATAAATTACACTTTTAAATTTAATTCCATGTTTATTGAAAAATACTCGTGTTTTTACTCTAATAGTTATCTAACCCTGGTAGAAATTAGATTTTCTCATTTTAAAATTATATTATCATTTATTTTAATTTTTACTATTTAAAAATCTCCTTTTACTAATTTATCATATATTTCAATAATCCACTAATTCATTGAAAGGAATATCTTAATTGAAATTTCATATTAACCAAAAACACATTTTATTTTTTATCGTGTTAAAATCTACTTTTTTCAAAATAAATAATTTAATAATTTATATATTAAATAAAATATGAAGTAAATGTAATTATAAATTTATTTTAATGAAAATATACATATTCTTTTAGTTAGGTCATGATATATATCCTTATATTACACCAGTTAATTCTCTAACTGTGTGGAGTGTGACTGTTAGATTTTTATGGGGTGGTTTTTTTAACATGGTTTGGGTCATGATCTCAATGAGATTAAAATTCTACAATAAATAGTGTCACTCTATCATTATATGTTGGATACTGTATAGGGATTGTTCACAGAGAAATATCAGTGACTATATCTCCCTTGTATACTCTAATAAATTTGGTTCATATGGTGTGATTCTACTATTTTGGGCCATCACTTCATTTATCTGTTTCAAAAAGAGATTTATTTTAAACATTAATATGTACTAATCATTTGATCACTGTTCAATTGATATATTATAAATTTACATTATTCCTAATGAACTTTTGAATATGGTAGGATATAATATATAATGGTCTAATATAAGCAATGTTCTGCATGTGTTATCTATAACCAAATTATATACTTGAAGATTTAATTAAATAAAAATAGATATTTTTGTTTAATATTTTGTGTCATTATATAAGAATCAATAAAAAAATTATAAATAATAAATAATAAATTTTCTTTTTTATTTTGAGGAATGATATGTTCATAATTTCAATAATTTCTCAAGAGATATTAATTATATCAAATAATCCTTACCTTGTGTCCCATTTTAGTTCACCACATTTTGTACTCATATGTAACAAATATTTGTTTATAAAAAGATTAATCTTCATGGGAATTGTATTCATTTTTTAATTATTAATGATTAATAATAACTACAATTTATTTCTTTTTATTTTTTTTTGAGAAGGTCCTAGAGGAATTATTTCATTTAAATTTTAATGTTTGGATTTGATTCTTTTATTTGTAATCATATCATTTTGCTAAATTATATTTATAATACAATAAAAAATTTACTAAATTTTATATTACATAATGTTATCAAAATTATTATGGTTTTAAATTGAATATGAAGTAATACTTCATTATGATCAGTAAAGAGAGTTTTAATTATCCACAGCATATCCCTCATATTGTCAATCCACCTGTGTAGTTATTCTCACATGATATGCAATAGTTAAAAATAATTTAACACTATACAAACATTTTTCTAGTATATTACCCCAAGTTAAATTGGATATATGTATTATATATAGTTTTTTATATAGAAATGGATATCATTTCTTGGAATCCATACACTATTTACTTTATCAAATTTTTAATTTTTTTTGTTACTATGATATTTTTTTATCATTATAAAGGCATAAAAATGTACTATAGTGATATATATTTTTGATTTATCAATGATAATATAATGAAAAATTTATAAAAATGAATCAAAATGAAATGTATCATTGAAAACGAATAGAAATTGATGGACTACAAAAAATAATGGATAAAAGTGATAAATAACCCTCAACTTGAAATGTAGCTTCTTATTGATTGATAGGAACATACTAGAATCATAAAAACTCCATCAAGAGACTCTATAGTTGTTAAATGTGATTGAAATAATCCTCAATGGAGTTGGAATGGAGTGTAATCGGTGAATGGGTAGGTATTCATACTTGAGGAGTGGGTATTCCTTGGTTCAAATTATGATTATCTTTTTTGTTGATAATGTCTATATTTGGGATATAATGATTACTAGTATATTAGTTGTATTTTAATAAAATAAGAAGTTTTATTTGACATTTATATGATTTTATAACTGAGTGGAACCACCCAATAACTATGATTTGTGTAATAAATCAAAAATAGTCTTTACTTGGATAAAATTTAATTTTTATTCAAAATTATCTTCTATATGTTTTGAAACTCAATATAATATTTTTAATACCATTATTTTTATATTTTTGTTTATTTTTTCTTGAAGCAAATTTTTGAATAATATTTACTTCATAATTACATCATGATTATATCATAACAGTTACTGTATACATGAAACTTTATTTTCTTTTTATTCGCCCAAAAATAAACCCTATGGAATAATAGAAAATTTGACCCTAAGTTAATGTCTCTTTTTATTGACAAAAAAAAAGAAATAATTTTTTAATATATTTTTTTAAAATATTTTTTTATTTAACATTCCAATTAAATCCTAAAATATTTGTAAAACTATTTTATTTATAATTAAAACTATTTCATTTTTTATATAGGATTAAATTCGTATTTTTATTGACAATTATTTTTTTTTGATTTATTATTACTTATTTATTTTTTGTACAAATATTCATTTAATAAAGTTATTATTCTTTTTATGTGGACATTACTGTCTATATAAATTAAGAATAAAATGGATTTAGTGTAAAAATAAATATAATCTATTATCAAGGTTAAATATCAATGAAAATTTTACTTTTCTAGAAACTAAACTATCAAAAATTTGTAGCCATTTACTAATAAAAACACTCTTTACATAAGAGTAATTTTATTTTTAAAAAAATAATGAATATTGTATATTGTTTTTTAAAATGAAAAAAATTTACCTCACATTTAAAAATTAATTTTATTTTATTAAAATATGTATATCGAAGGCATTGAAATTCATTTAGAAATTAAATTAGTTGTAATTTAATTTAAAATACATGATATAGTAATATTCTTGTGTAATAATTATTTTTAAGAACTCATTTTATATTGGACATAAAATTATACACTACATTACTTTCATTATGATAAAATTTTGTGACATTGAAAACATTAATCATAGAATGTTAATAAGAAGATTAAAATTGAATAACTAATAAGATGATAAAAAAATTAGAAAAAAATTATAAAGATATATGTGAAATGAATAATTATTATAATAAAGAGTCATAAGTGTATATTAAAAGGATGGAAATTTTACGTCTAAATGTGTAGGTTAATTTTAGGTGTTGTTCTAATGTCACCCTATGGCCACAAGTTTGAGCCTCGGGGCCTCGCTAGATGGGATATGTTATCTTCTCCCATTGGTTAACCATTTTTCTAAAAAATAATTTTCTGAAAAATATCTATTATACAAGAAAAATATACGAGTACATGAAATAGGTGACAAATAAGTCTATATATTCATAAAGTATATTATCAAAATATATAAATTTATTTATAATTTTAATTTATAATTTATAAAAGTCAACTTATATAAATATACATTAGAAATAATAGATGTTACATTCTACCACCTTAAATAAACTTCATCATTGATATTGTAATTTAATCCTAAAATATATGGTTATTTCCCCAAAATAACATGAATTTCATTAACATCAAATTACTTACCAACTCGAAGGGCCTTATACATATTCCCCAGTCATGTTTTCTTTAAATACCTTAACAAAAAAATCCAAGATTATTATTAGTTACCTATATATCAAATAACATAAGACCTCATTAGATATTATGACTCCAAAATTATCCTGGATATATAACATCCTGATATAAATTGTTATTTGATCTTTACACCGATACTAACTAACATTCCCCATACACATACTCCTGAATCTAGTTCTAATAAAAAATTCATTACTTATTGGATTTGAATCCAACTGAATTAACCCAAATATTTCATTCCCTAATTATAATATAAATAAAATATATTTATTCAGTTATATAAATAAGAAATTTTATATTTTGAGTATTAGTTTATTGTAAAACCCTTTAACTATAAAAAATATTTATTTTAAGCCGATTATTTATTTTTCACATTAAACTAGGGATAATCTATTTTATAATAAATCTAAAAAATTTACAAAAAAATATCTAAAAGTTATACATATCAAGAACCATAATACAAAATAATCTTCTTTAAAATATGAGAGAAATGAAACATAACAAGGGTTCAAATAAATCATTCATTAAGGGGAAATGTAATTTATAACCATAAAAGATCATAAGTCATCAAAAAACATCTGGTTATGAGAAAAAAACCAATGATCGATGACATAACTTGAATTAATCACTACTACAATAACATATATCATATGTTTGGAATCATAACATAATTATTATGGAATAAGTACGTTGATATCATAGAACCATCACATCATAATAAAGATAAAAAAATTAAAACATGACATCATAAGAATATATCAAGCCTCAAAGGGAATACCATCATCACATTGTGGGGAAGTCTCATAGAGGATAGTGTTTACTCCATAGTCCCTTAAATATCATCTTATGGTATATAAAATATTATTTGACTACATAATTCTAGGCTCACTGATCCCATAATAATATGTAGATGTATATTTTTTCCTCATAAGGAAATCGTACATAAATCCATCAATAATAATAACAAGCTAAACCCATGGAGATTAATTGGTTATCCAATGAAATTTTATATCTCGAAACGTAAATACACTTTAATTAATAAAATGATGTATAATATATTTACACTATATATGTAATATTTTATATAGTTTCTTTCAATAATTTCTTTAATTAATCAATATATAAATAAATTTGATAAAACCCATAAATGAAAAAATGAAATACTATATACTACATAAGGAAAGGAAATATAATAAATTTTATGTTTATATAAAATGGATGATATAGAAAGACAAAGGTAGTGATGAATGACTTTTTTTATTGTGATTTTATTTCCATCACACTGCACATGTATTAAAACAATTATAATGATTCAATGTATTATTGTGCCCTATTAACGATTTTTTGAAAGATACTATTCAATTAATTATATAATTATACTGAGTGTAAAATGGATGTGTTTATAACATATAATAATAATTTTTATAGGAAGACATTAATTTAAATTGGTTTTATACAAAAATGATTTGTTTTACACAACATTTAATTAAAATGAAAACACGACCTTGAAGTAATCAAATATACATAAGAAAATTCCATATTAAAAAAATAAATTACTATAAATAAATTTAATAAAAATAATTTCATTGAAAAATAATATTTATATAAATAGAGAGGAAATTTTAAGAAAAAATCTAAAAGAACAGTTTACAAATTATTTTTTTGTTTTCATATAATTAAAAAATCATCATCTTTTAGAAAAAAAATTAAAATGGGAACATAATTTTCTTTTAAATAAATTGTTACATAATTTAGTGTTTAAAACATATATATATATATATGAATGGAATAAAATTTTTGGAGAAGGTAATAAAAATATTCTCTAATAATATATGTTTGGTTTAAATTTTTTAAATGGTCTATAGGTATCCATAATTAATTAATTATGAGCAAAAAGTGGAAATAGATAGATAAATAAAGATATTAAAAAATAATATTATAAATATATAAAAAATAATAATTGATTAATTTAGTGAGTGATAGAGAAATATGTGATGGATGTAAAAGGAATGAGTTAAGTTTGAGATTCTTATTATGGGTTCAGTAATGAATAAAAATAACATAAAAAGAGATAATGATATTTTATTTTGAAAAACAATAACAAATAGAGATTTAAGAAAAACTAAATCAATGGAAATAAGTGAATCATATCAAATAATAATAGTTCTATAATTTTAATTATGTTCAAATAGACAGAAATTGAGATAAATAACCCTTACCTTAAGTCTGATTTTATTCCATCGTGTTTCTGAAGACCATAACTCCAGTAACCTAGATCCAATTGAAATATTATTACATTGGAACTATATAAAATTAATCACACCTCAAATTAATGAATAGTTTAGTGGTGAAGAAAAAATAGGCACAGACATGAGTTACTCAATACATTGGAAATCATTAAATATGACATAGTAGTTTCGTTCAGAACACCATGGTACCCATAGCCATATAAATTCATATCAATCATAAAAAAATTATTGTTATACAAGGGAAATGAAACATAATAATGGGGTGATAATTGATTCTTAGGAAGGGTATGCGTATAGAAAAATCTAAATAAGGAATGAATAAAATGGAAACAAATAAATTATAATTAAATAATTACATATAAGTAATAACATAAGTTGAAAACTTATCCAATTATATAAAAACTATTCAATAAAGGACATGGACATTATTAACAGATTTTATAATGATTCAATTCATAACACCAATAATATAAACCATATCATCGAGGCCTTATTCTAAGATACTTAAAATATTTTATCAAGGAGTCATGCTATGAAATATAAAATAAATGTGTAAAGCCTCAACTAAATACCCAAGAATGTTTGTCTCATGAGATCATGTAATTGCCATAGTTTTATGAACTTTTTTATAATAAATTTAATTAATTTACTGTATTTCATGTTATTATACACAAAGTTAAAAAAAACATTATATTATACCACAATTTAATTTTCTTTACACACAACATCGACTTAGTATTCACAACACTGAGTTTCCATAACACAACATTTAATTTTCTATAATTTTTTAAAACATGATAGTTATAAACTATTCATAACAATTAGTAAAATGAATAGTAATAAGTAATTTTTAAAAATACATTAATTTTTTTACATAATGGAATGGTATTGATAATAAAATATATAATTTTTTATAGAGTCTTTATATGTTTTGAAAATATTATATTCTTAAAAAAGATTTCTTGTATGTCCTTTTGTGAAAAATAAGAAAACTATTTTTAGAAATGTTGAGAAATTTAATTTGATAAAATATTCTTCATATTTTAATTAATTATTTCAAATTAATATTATGTTTAATTTAGGGTATTTTTCTTAAAGTATTTCATTTTTAGAGGAATACTAAAAAATACTAAATATTAATTAAAAACACCATTTTCATTTAATTTATTTATAAGGTAAATAATATTTTAATTTTTAAAAATATGATTAGATAAATTAAAATTAAATTAATCAAATTTTATTCATTATTACCAATTTAAAATTTAAATTTGATATAAAAACATTTCAAACTCTTGATCTTTTTCACCTTCAAACCTCGTTTCTGTTACTCGTCTTCAAGATTAGTTTAAAATTATTTTCCCCCTATTCTATGATTATAATTTAGAATAATGGATTCCAATTTTGGAATCACAATAATTTATAATTTCAACATGTTTAACGTATTTTTTACCGAAGTGATAAGTGAAAATAATTAAAATTAATTACACTGAATAAAGTAAAAACAAGTTTACTTAGTGGTTAAACATTCACATTTGGGTATAAATAACCTATAAAAACATAAAAAATACATTGAATGGAAATATTTAGATCATGAAATCCATTTTCAAGAAAATGGACCATTGTTGGAAGAATATGTCATATGTGGTGCCTCTCAATAGTTTTGGGCTTTTTATATTTACACAAATATAACTCCGCTACTATAAAAGGTAACTCACCCCCACCCCCTTACTTGTTTTCACCTATGAATCCCTTATTATAGGCTAGAAACATTTTAAATCAATTCCAAATTTCCAAAAATTAATCCTAGAGGCCTCAAATTATGCATAAAACCATACAAGGAATCCATTTGGTGAAAACCAAAAGGAGCCTCCCAAATAAGTGGTAGAATCCTTCCACCATAACATTTGTATTATTTTATTCTACACCAAATAATTTATTCTAATTATATTATAATATAATAAAATTAGAATCCTAAATATAATGATAAGTTTTAAGGTAATCAATTCTATATAAACCTACAAAATATTTCATCAAATTGGATATGAAATCAGTGTTTATCTGTACGGTGGACTACCGCCTCGCGAAAGGATGTCGTTAATTAATCCATTAAAACTATTCAAGGTAAATATTAATGATGTAAATACTATTTTTATGTGATATATATAATATTTATGATGTATTTATGATTCTGGAATTAATATATAACACCTACCATTATGTTATTCTTTTTTTTTGAAGTATGATTACATCATTTGTTGATGTGTGGACTACTACCTACTTAGAGAGATGTGGGTCATTCATGCTTTAAATGGAATTTATTAAGGATGGTTTTAATAAATTTATGTGATATAAATAATAAATAATACTTTTACTTGAATTATAATTTATATATATATATAACTTCTATTTCTGTTCTTTCTTTCAATCTTACAGGAAAATGGACACATTTTCCATGTGTACGTATGACCTACCATCCATGAATGATGTATTTTATTTCTAATATATATATTTTATAGATTATTATATATAAATTAATACTGAATATATTTTATTTTTCTCATTACAATCATTCTTGATATGATGAAATCATGATATCATTAAGAGGCACAAAAATATTACAAACCAAAATAGATGCGAAAAACAAATTTCTTATTACACAAAATGTAACTTCAACAAGGAATATTTAATAAATGGGTAATAAAAGGTCATAATAAAATAATATATGGTATGATATTATTGAATTTTTTCGTAATATAAGTACAATAATATTATATTTATAATAAGGGAAACTTGACCGGGTACGGTAATAGTTAAGACAGAAGGTAAGGGGATTTCTAGTCATACATTTATTTATGTGAGGCTTATTCCTTATTCACCACCCATTTATTTTATATGGTGTATATAAATAAAATGAATGTATTCTCTTATCCTTATACATATATTTATTTTTATTTAAAAATAAATTTTATGATATCTATTTCATCGGTTTTTATTATCCAAATGTCACCAAATCAGTAAGGTAGATTTGCATCAATTTGTATTCTCTGAGGCACATGTTTTAAAATGCACACATATCCTTTTACAAGGATTATACAATTCCATTTTACCTATATTATAATTAATTTTTTCTTCCCGTGATATTATAACTTTCATTTTATATTATTCCTTCATGGGGTTTATGATTTAATGTTACCCTAGGCTATAAGAGTTTATTACTACAATTGCATCATTATAATGATTTTTTTAGATTTTTATTCCATTGATGATATTTTATGATCCATCTCACAAAAAATCTCTTTAATTTTAGTCCCTTATATTTTTTCATGATATCATCATTTATATGTACAATTTTCTAATCATTTGAACCTAACATAATTAAAATGAATTTTAAAGAAATCCCAACATTATTTATCTCTTCAGTTAGAAATCCATTTGATTAAAGGCCATTTTTTTCTAAAATTTATTTCAAAAACGTGTTTTTAAATTATATTTTACGGTAATTTTCAAGGAAATTTATTTTAGTAATGTTTTTTAGTGGGTTATTTTTTTTCAAGGATTCCATAATATGTTTTCAATGTTATAATAAGAGAAAAAGGATTTAAAAAATATATTATGATTAAAAATGGATTTAAATTATTTTTAATGGATTCAATTATCATTTTTCAAAGATTTTTTTTAGTAATAGGGTTTTTAATGTTTTCATGAATTCTTTCATGGGTTTTCATGGTTATTTACAAAGGAAAATTTTTTAGAAAATGTTTTCCATTTTAAAAAATTCAATGCAGATTGGATATTCTCATCAAGAAACTTTTTAATTGATTTTTAAACTATAAATCATAAGATTCAAAAAAAAATTCTAAATGAAAAGAATTTTGGAAATAGTTATTATCAAAAAAAGTTATTTTAAAAAAAGGTTATTTTAATTAACAAAATATTTATGTGATCATTCAAAATCCTTCTATGTATAATATTAAATCCATTATTCTTACTCATGCCTTACTAGGGATATGATTCAAGGGTTCCACTCAAATTCATTCACTAAATGTTTTATGTTTTTATGACATAATGTTAAGAAACTTGTTTATCTATCGTAGTTTATATGTTTATAAAACTCATTTCACTTTCATGGGTTATATGTTTTTGAAACACATTTATCTTTAATGTGTTATATGAATATTAAAACCTCTTACTTTAATGGGTAATTCTTTTATGAAATTAATAAAAAAACTTGTCTTCTTTATGATGGTTATGATATGATTACTTGTTTATGATACACAGTTCATTTCCTATATTATAAGATATTCCGAATGATCTTGTCGAACACATATGTATGATTAAACTATGATATGGATGTGACTATTATCTCCATCCAATACATTGGGTAATGATTTATATCTGATAAGATAGACATGAATACAATTGGGAGTGAACTCGGTTTGGTAATTGACTTTTTTTTCTAAAATTATCATGGGAATGAACATTGACTATTAAGATAGTTTGCGGAGTGAACCCATTTCCTAAAGATGGATTTTGAATTATACCTTTACTGCAATGTAAATCATTTTTATATTTTTTGTGTCCTCCATAATTCAAAGTCTTCTTCATATGTTATGTTTTACTAGATTATTCTCTTGATTCACTTATGATTCATGTCTTATGAAATCCAATTATTTATAACATGAATCATGATTGTGATCTTTGATATAATGTGTATGATCATATAATATCATGATCATATTCTGAAACTATAACATCATGGTTCCAGGTGTTTCCCAAAGGTGCCCCAAACCTGGTTGGTCACATGACCTCAAGATCATTTCCCCAAACACCAGAGGCTACTAACTAGCCGTGAGGGCCAAAATCAGATAGTGGGGAAATTATGCCCTCATTGGAAGAGTATTCACAACCGAATAACAAATAGTAAACAACAGTGGAAGCAGTAATACAATACAATAGAAGCAAACAACGGAAGACTGATAATAATATAACAACTTGAATATATTTAAATGATTCACATCACTGGTATCTTGGAAAGCATCCAAACAAGTCAAAATAATTGAAATAAAATAATAAAACCCAAGTAAAGAAAAATAATAAACTCCAACAGCATCGTAATCCCCATTTTGGCCCCATTCTCTCCAGCTGCAGCAACAATCATGTATCTAATGAAGAAGGGTGCATTCTCATATCTATACCTATAACTATATAATCTATTTGGGTCCAAAAGCATGACCGAAACAGGGTGTGACATGAGTCCTGATAGGAAACCACCAAAAGATCTATGCCTCTTTGTTAGTGATTATATATAAGTATCTTACATTCATTTACATTTATTAATTATATAATCCATTGAATAATGTAACCTCGGGATCTAACCTATGCTCTATATCCCCCTATATAATAATAACAAAAAACATCTCAAATGATCGTCTAAACAATCAACTGATTCTGAGTCCAAGATGGTGCTTTGTCTTGGAAGACTCATCGAAATCATTCAATCATTCAAAAGAAACCCTCTAGGAAAGTTCTCATAGTGTAACCCCTGTAGTTTAACATATCATCAATTCAATAAATAATGACCCTATGGGAAAGCTCAAACAGTCTAACCCCTTTGGTCCCACATAGCTTTAACCATTTACAAATGACCAACTGGGTAGATATCATGGTCAATACCCCCTTGGACTGCACATAAACAATAAAATATTCTTTAACCCCTAGAAGCTCTCATAGTCAATTCCATATGGTCCAAAATTCATTTAACAATGACCATCTTGGTAGCTCTCTTGGTCTAATCCCTCTGATATATGACCACTCAACAGCTCTCATAGTCAATACCTCTGGGTCAACATGACAACAATTCATACTTAAATTACCCTACCTCGGGAAGATGTCACAGTCATTTCCCCTTGGTCATACTTTCACAATGCGAATCACATGCTTCTTAAATAAACAGTAACTCCATCCTAACCACACGAGGCGTGAAAAACAATGTATTCCTAACATGTATTCTAGACCAAACCTCCATAATCAATAAAACATGGTAAACACATCCATAATCAAGGTATTAAAACTTATGCATAAAAATATAACACTTCCTCAATCAACCACACCATAACAGGTCTAGAACAGGGTTAAATTCCAAAACATGAAATACCCTAAACATTGGTATTCAAAAAATTTAGAATATATAATCCAATGAAAATCAAATAATGTCCCAAACCACCTACCTCGATGTCGTAAGATGAACACTCTTGAACGTCGGCCCATGAATCGGCCTAGACCTATGTAGATCTATAAAAAGGGTAAAATGATCAACCATCAATAACTCATGAGATATAAGAAATCGGGAAGAGAGGTTCTAGGGAAATAGATAAATCACCAGTGGGAATCCAATGCAACTGATGGTGTCTCAATCAGATCTTGGATTGAGTAATGGGTGGAGCTCACAGTTCCTCAGTCGTACATCTCTCTCATTTACATAATACAGGGTGAAGAAGTTTGTTATGAAGATGAGACGTGATCCCTCTACGACTCATCAAATAAAAAGAAAAGTACATAGTGTGTTCATTTAATGTACACACCATGTACTCGACTCAACTAGGCACTATTTTAGGTGGTCTTCCAGGAAACCCACAAATCCATCTACTCAGCCGTTACATGGCTAGTACACGACTACATGTGGCAAGTGATTACACGGCGTGTACTCAAAATTTCACGATGTATACTTAAAAATTTTTCCAATTCGATATTTTTTCCCATAAGTAACCCTAAATAAATATACATACCTGAAATGAAGATCCAAGTACTTAAAAACTTCCCCTCTTAAAGTAATTCATCCCTGAATTTCCCTTCCAATGGTGGTGAAGACGAAGCTTCAAAAAAATTTGTTCATTGGGATCATACGTCAGCATCCCTCTCCCAAGTCTCATCCAGTACTTGCATGTGCTTCCATAGCACCCATACAAGAGAAATAGAACTTCCATAGAGAACCTTCGTGCTACGATCCACAATCCAAATAGGGTGCTCCACGAAGGATGCATCTACCTCCAACTCAACCTCCTCAGGTTGAAAAATCTGAGACAAGTCTGAAAATTAACTTTATATCAGAGAAACATGAAATACATCATACATATATTAGTACCTTTGAGGTAACTAGAACTCATATGGAACTATCTTGACTCCCTCCAAAACCTCAAACAGTCCAATGTATCTCAGTGAAAGCTTCCCATGTCTTCTAATCCTCCTTTATCCCAACCTCGGTGCAACACGTAAGAAAACTTGATCTCTGACCTCGAACTCTAGAGGTTATCTCCATCAATAGGCATAAGATTCCTGCTAAGAAAATGCAGTATCCATCCACTTTCAAATCAACTCCACCTACTCAGTGGTCTCCTGGACAAGACGAGGTCCTAGCATAGCTGCCTCTCCTGCCTCCAGCCAACATCGGGCTGATCGGTGTGGCCTACCATACAAAACCTCATATGGTTCAATCTGAATCATTTCCTAAAAAAATAATTATTGAAGACAAACTCCACCGGAGGTATGTGTATCTCCCAAGAACCCCCAAAATCTAGGATGCATACTTGAATCATTTCCTCTAAAACATGAATTTTGTGCTTGGACTGGCTATCTGTCTAGGGATGGTAAGTTGTACTAAGAATTACATGTGTTCCGAAATCCCTCTGTAGTCCCTACTAAACATGATAAGTTAATCAGGTGTCCTTGTCTAAAACTATAGAGTAAATAACCCCATACAAACATACAATCTCTCAGATGTACAAACTTTCAAGCTCATCAACCCTGAAGGTTTCCCTAATAGTAATGAAATCTGTAACCTTTTTGATTATCTCGATAATAATCCACACGATATCATTACCACGACACCCCCAACATTTTAAAAACATCACAAATAGTGCCTCAAAGCATTCCAGTGATGTTACCAACGTTTTTTCCTTTAACTGGGTGAACCCGAACACAACTGAGGTCATAATTGCAGCCTCATAGCAAGGAAAGGTCGAACCAAAATGACATCAGCCAAAATGGACACACAATCATTCCTCGAAGGACATTAATGATTTTCACAACACACCAGCCCTTAACTATATGGGTGTTCTAACTGTTTCACTCAAAATACACTCACAAAATAAAAATGATAATGATTCAAACAATAACTAGATGAATTATCTTAGATAAGCCTGGCTTAGAAGGCCAACGTATTGCCACAGAAAAAGAATGCATTTTCCCAAGTCAATAAGTGCTCACAATGAACTCATTCACTGAGTACTACATCTATCTCTCAGGGAATCTTCTATGTCACACCATCCCTTGAAAATGAAAGGGTCATGCCACAACACGAACAAAACGTAATTCCATATCCATCCTACTGGAATTGTTACCTCTTTATCCATTACATATGAGTCCAACTAAATGTTCAATATAAAATCAGATTAATCAACCTAGAGTCCGTGGAACTCAACAAGTTTGTTTATACTCTCTACAAGAGTTAGAAATTGGTGTGAAGCCCAAAATTCCTCAAAAGAGAACTGACTAAACCTAGAATGTCATCTATGTAGTGGTCATGTCAAGAAAATGGTAGGCACCAAGAGTCTATCCGAGGTATTCATACATGGATACTCATGTATCACTGAAGATTAACCCAGCCTCTACTAAAACCATGAATCCATCACAAAACACGGATGGAGATCATGAACCATTCCAATGACTTCCAACTATATCACAGCCTATAACTGATGCTATCATAATGAACCCAATACGATGGCATGATAGGGGACATGCTCGCCTCTTACGAAATATAACTCTAAAAGGACATCAAATATTACCAGAAAAGTATATTTGAACCACTACAGGTCAACCTCCTAAAGTAATCTTGGTTTTACAACCTGACGAATCGTCATTCAACCAATAACAACAATGTTGCGCTTCCTACCAAGCACCAATAAGAACAAATGCTCATAGCCTCAAAAACATTCACGTAAAAATGACCATTTCCAAATGGTCTTTTATTTTAGTCATTTTATCTTGGAAAGAACATATTTTAAATAGAACATATGTAACACTCCTTACCTAGGTTTTTCTTTTACATCTATAAGGAATAGATACTCTCCAATGAGCTAGTTTAGAACAAACTTAAATGAACGTGTGTCATTCCATGAACCAAGTCACAACTCTTGGCATGAAGCTGAAAGTATAAACTGAATGGCGTTTCAAAACACTCATGTACCAAAAATCCCTCTCTAGTAGTGTGATGAAAAAGGATCCATAACACTTAAGTCAATCTACTATAAAGATATCCTAATAACATACACTACAGCTCAAATCTCTACAATGTAATCGAACATAATAGGTCATTTAAACATTTAACACCCGACGGGTATCGTGTATGTCAGCATACACTACCGCGAGTAGACAAGATCAATGAAAAAATCTGGGGTACTATGCATAGGTTTACCGCCCTATGCATCCTATTACCAAATGTCTCACACAAGAACATCCTCAAAAACACATCATTTACCCATCAATTAAATGAGGTGACGATGTACCAAGTTTTCCATCACTATGAAAAGGGGATTTACATGACCTCATAACAGTCTACCATGCCTGAGGCATGCCTAACATGGAGAACCAAGAGAGCCTAAATCTTGTTCCTACATTAAAAGTCAAGGCACAACTAACACCACTTAGAAAAAGGAAGTCATTTCAAACCATAAGTACTTCCCGGGTAAACGACACCTGGACCACCCCAACATCAAAATATCTCAGCATAAAACAATACAACTAGCTCTAAGAGTGCTACCTACCACTTTCTAGCATCTTAATAAGAATAAGCATCAACTTCCACTATTAGGTTACATAAAACAGATTCACTAGGCTCAAAATCCCCTAGAAAACTACTTTATCTCAGCAGCTAAAAGTAAAATTGGAAATTCTCACCAAATTTCCTTCAAAACGTTTAACAATACTAAAATTCTATAACGAATAGTGAGTTAGAAACTAAGATCCACTTTAACAACCAAGGAATCCTACAAGGATCTTGATAAATCAACATCGGTCTTCAAAAAGTAAACCCAATAGTAGTTGTTTAACCACAAAAAACATGAACACATAAGTAGTTAATTTTATTAAAACCCCTTACAAATCACTTATGCAGATGAATTCTGTAATAGATATTATAATGATAAACCACAAGGGCATCCCACAACAGGGATCCTCAAAACGGTATAAAGATGAGGGATCCTACCAAGGAATCCCTAGAAGAAACATGTCTCATGTCCTCATAGGCCAGAAGGAACATCTTATATAGGTAGTTTCCTAAAAAGGAACAAGTCACAAGAGATATCTCACAACTCATCTCAGATCAAAGGTATCGACTTGGTTTGTACGAACTCCAAAACAATCATTTTCACATTGGTCACACTCCCAAGAGACAACTACAAATGGTAACTAGATGAAAAAACTCTTAAATTAGAAAAGAAGTTCAAAAAAACTATTAGGATTCTTCATAATGCTCCATAGGTTCCACCATCACGATCTACGTGGAAAACTACTAAGAAAGGACTACTCACAGGTCCAAAACTAGAATCAGACAATAAAACAGGAACAGTCACTCCAGGGGTAGAAAAATGACTACACAATGTGTAGAACTCGTACACATATTTTACACTCACTCTCTTACATAGGTTTGTACCCCTACCTACCTAGGCATGTAAACATCCCAGGTACATGATGTGCCATCTAGGAACACAGTGTGTATTCAAGTCCTCCCTCTTGGCCATGTCTGTCTACACAGCCTACCTCACTCAGTCTATGCCTATGGAAAACTACATGTGGTGTACTTAATCTACACATTGTGTCCTTAACAAGACTCAATGGCCCAGGTTTTCCAACACATAGCTGAAACCACATGGTTTCTTCTAGTGTAACACTACACGGAATGTTCACCCTAGACATGGTGTGTACCAGTTATGTTCCATCCACCCATGTTTTTAGTCACACGGTTGGACACACAGTCAATCACCACATGGTGTGTACAAGCTAGACATGGTGTGTACCAGCTGAATTTCATCCACCTATGTCGTTAGTCAGAAGGTCGGACACATTGTCCATTATAGCATGGTGTGTACTCCCAGTACACAGTGTGTTCCAACAATGATTTCTCAACCCCGTGTCTCTTCTCACACAGTCAGTCACACTATTGAAGACTTCGCGGTGTGTGTGTGTATATGGTACATGGAGTATACTTAAGAAAAACAATTTCTTCTAGAACAGAAGAACACATGGAGTGTGTTCATAACATCGCACACTATGTTGTCTGGATTTTCGGATAGTAAGCCTCTGGAACTTCTAAGAAATACTTAAAAACAAAAAAAATCCAAGTCAGGACAAATTCTGACCCGTGAAAGCCCAAACTCCCTAAGAATAATTCTTTGGAATGCTTATTCATATAACAACTTGAAAAAATCAATTAAAGTTTACACATGATCCACCAAATATTGATCCAAGAGGTCCCATAACTCCTCAATGACCAAGGATTGGCATCCATCAAAATAAATATTACATATTACAATACCTTATCAAAATAGTATGTATTATATCATGGAATCTATCAAAAAACCATGCATATTTAGCACAACATCTATCACAACAACATGTAATCCATAATGCATCTTAAATGGCATGACTAGAATGCATTACATGTGATCTCTAGCAAGTGCCCATATGATTCATGTGATGGAATACCCTCATCTCATCTATTTGAAACAAAAATATAACCACAATGATATAAATCATAATAGCACAATAAAATTGAATCACCCAACAGTGAAATCAAAACAACTTTAACAATTGCATAACCAGAAAAATTGAAATATTTGAGGTAACTTGGCTTTTACCTATACAAAAGTTAGCTACACCAGGGCATATATTGTTACCAACTACCTATTACTTTCTATCCCTATATACAGTCTCCAAATAGTAGGACAAATCATAAAATAAACTCATCTAATACCACGTTGTAACTTCCTAGTTTTGGGTGCCGCCCAAAGGTGCCTCGAACTCGATGGGTCACATGACCTCAAGTGCATTTCCCCAAATGCCAGAGGCAGACGAGAAGAAATAAGGGCCAAGGTCTGATAGTTTGGAAACTATTATCTCATTGGCAGTGTATGCACAACGGAATAACAAATAGTAAATAATAGCGGAATAAGTAATACCATACAATAGGTGTAAAAAGTGGAAGGATGATAATAATATCACAAATAAAATATAAATAAATAAATCAAGTCACATGTATCGTGGAAACCATCCAAACAAGTCACAATGATGGAAATACAATACTGAAACCAAATTATAGTAAAACATTAAACTCCAATGGCATCGCAGGCCCTGTTTGGTCCCATTCTCTCCATCTCCAACAACAATCATGTACCTGATGAAAAAGGGAGCTTTCCCTTATCTATACCTACAACCATATAATCTGTTTGGGTCCAAAATAATGACCCAAATAGAGTGTTAGACGAATCATAGTAGGAAACCACCAAAAGAAATTTTCTTATCTATCAATGAAAATATATAGCAGGAAATATGCATAAATGAAGCAATAAAAAAGAATGTACTCAAAAGTAAATGATCTTACAGTTTTCCATTAAATTAATTTACATTTATTAATTATTCAATAAATAGAATAATGTAACCTTGGGATCTAGCATAATATCAGAAACCCCATGTATAATAATAACAACAAACGTCTCAATAGATCACCTAAAAATCAAGTAAGACTGAGTCCAATCTTGTGCTTTGTCTTGGAAGACTCGTCATAATCATTCAATTATTCAAAATAAAACCCTCTCTGAATGTTCTCACATTCTAACCCCTCTTGTTTAACATATCATCAATTCAATAAATAATGACCCTCTGGGAAAGCTCACACAGCCTATCACCTTTGGTCCCTCATAACATTAACCATTTACAGACGACCAGCTGGGTAGCTCTCACCATCGATACCCCCTTGGTATTCACAACAATAATAAAATATAATGACCCTATGGAAGCTCTCACATTCAATTCACAATGGTCCAACATTCATTTTATAACAACCATATGGGTAGCTCTCACGGTCAAACCCCTCTGGTCTATCACCACCCGGTAGCTCGCGCAGTCAATACCTCTGGGTCAATCTAACAATAATTAATACTTAATTGACCATTCCTTAGGAATCTCCCACAGTTAATTCCCCTTGGTAATACATTCACAATTCGAATATGATGTTTCTCAAATAAGTAGTAACTCCATCCTAACAACACGAGGAATGAAATACAATGCAAGCCTAATAGTAATTCTAGACCAAAAATCCATAATCAATCAAATATTGGAAACATATCCATAATCTATGTATAAAACCTTATGAATAAACAAATAACCCTTCCTCAATCAACCACACCATAACAGGTCTAGAATAGGGTTAAATTCCAAAACACGAAATACCCTAAACATGGGTATTCAGAACATTTAGCATATATAATCTAAATACAATCAAATAAAGGCACAAACCACTAAACTCTATCTCGTACAATGATCATTCTTGAATTTCAGCCTTGAATCAGCCTAGATCGGTGTAGATATTCAAAAAGGGTAAAAATGATCGTCCCTTGATAACTCTTTTGAGGGGATAAATTATGAATATAGGCTCTAGAAAGAGAGACAACTCACCATTTGTAATCCAATGCAACTGACGGTGTCTCAATCAGAGCTCAGAATTATGAATGGGAGGAGCTTGAAGTTCCTTATTTGTATGTTGCTCTCATGGACAAAAAATTGGGAGAATAAGTATGTTCTAGAGATGAGGCGTGACCCTACACTGACACATAAAATAAAAATAAAAGTACACAGATTTTTCATTTAATGTACAACTCGTTTACTATCCTCAACCGGCACCCGCTTTAGGCGGTCTTCTAGGTCACCAACACGGCCATGTATTCAGCCGTTACATGACCAGTACACGACTACACGTGGAAACCGGGTACATGGAAAGTACTCAAATATACACGGCGTGTACTTAGAAAATTTTTCATTTCTCCCTTTTTCCCCAAAAACAACTCTAAATAAATATTCATACTTAAATTGAAGATCCAAGTTCTAATCCAAACCCTTATTCTCATGATTATGATTTTATATGTCCCTTGTTTACCCTTATAGAGAATCTTAGCTAACTCATTTTTATGTTTTGTTTGCCTAGGTTATGAATATTTGTATTGTGTTTGATGTGCCTATGATGGAATCTCATCATGGATAACCTAATGGGAGATAATTTAGCTCAATTATGTAAATGATTTTATGCTTCTATGTTTTCAAAGGAACTAAACTAATAATTCCTTTGGGAATCTATTTGTGTAATGTATTAAGTATTCTGAAAAAAATGAAGTAGTGTTTATGTATGAAAAGAGAGGGTCTCTATAGTTGGTATCAAAGTTAATGTTTAGTTATGATTTGGAAATAATAATGATAAAACATTAGTGATAACCCAAAGGACATGTCTAAGGATATGTCTATGGATGTGTAAAATTATAGGAAAATGTATTGGAATTTTGGAAAATGATAGAGAAATTTGTTTCCTTGAATTGAATACTTTTCTATATACTGCAACTCATTATGGATCTCGTGCAAATTTATGATGGGGAAACAACCCAAAAAACATCATATTAAGCTAGACTATATTGGGAACTAGGGTAGGAAAATAGGAATTTCCACACACCCAGTTTGACATGATCGAGGTATATACTTTATAAATTAACAAACTCTTGAAAAATAAATTTTAAGGATGTAAAACAAACTTTATCTATGAATAAAATAGGATAAACATGTGGTTTCCTAGTTTAAATAAAATGTCATTACTTTGGAATCCTAAAATTTATTTCCATGATTATATATTTTTCCACTATCATTGTTCTTTCTTACACTATTATTTTTTTATTTAATCAATTTTTTGTTCCCAAAGGAACCACGTTAAGGCTAAGTGTGATGGTAAATGATAGGATTGTTCCCCTAAGAATCCAAATTCTAGGTGAGATGTAATGAAAAATATCATTGTTATGCTCACTCAAATTTTTCAAGCTATGAATCATGCTGAAATTTTAATTTAGAAAATGAGAGAACAATTTTTTATTAAGTCCTTCATGAGGAAACATACACCTTATATCAATGGGTCTTCTGATCCACTTATTGCAAAATAATTGACAAGTACCACTAAAAAGATATTTCATGTGGTAAAATGTTTGGAATGTAAGAAATTCATTCTGTCATTTTTTAGAAGTTGAAGTGGACTGGTGGTTGGAATTATTCAAGAAGACGATGCAACAAGAAGAAATTGAATCCATGGATTGGGAAGTGTTCAAGAACTTATTTTTCAATATTAAATTTACCCATATTTTTTTTACCAAGATTTAGAGAGAGTTCAATGAGTAAAACAAAGTGATGATAAAACTATTGGTACTGAAAAGGATAGTTTTATGGGACATGTGATTTATGATTATGGTATTATCATCAAAACCGAATGTAATGTTAATATATTCTTCATTATATTTATTAAATTTATTATATGGGAGTTATCCATAAGAGACAAAAAATATCCATAAAGAGATTTTGCATTGTGAAATTGATATTGAAATGGAGGTTGGAGTAAGGTATCATTTTTATGGTTTTGAAATGAAAAATAAAATGGAGTTAAAAGTAAAATATAAAATCCATTGATAGAAGAAGATGCTATTACCTTTATTCTCTATGTGTATGAAGAATGATGGAAGAAATTTCATAAATGGTAATTATAAATGTTTATGTGTGGAAGAGAAGGTAATCCAGTATTTTATTTCTGATGTGATAGGATGAAGTTAGCTAACAACGTGGATGGAGAGAAAGATTGCAAAAATGAATCTCACCCACTTAAGTGATTCAAGTGTAACAAGAATGGGAATAATGCTAACTAGTTACCAATACATAAGGTTAGTAATGATGATTGACATTAGAAACCTATTAAAAAGAGGGATACCGGAAAATATCATGTGATCACTATTTCTGAGGAGGGGTTCAAAAACTACACAGTGAAAGGTATACATTCCATATACTCTAGAATTTCTAATGTCATATTTGATTCTATATATAAAAAATCATTCAAATATAATGACTTTTATAAGGTTATTATGATTTAACCCAAATGAATAGATGTGGAATTAGAAGTGAATCCACTAATGTTCTATTGATTACATCTCATGTAAATTACTCCTATTCAGTTGATATTGGTGGGAATGATATTCCTATAAATATTTTATTTATTTCCCATTTTGTATATTATGTCATCTCACACATGGATTGTCATTATCTACATAAATACCACATCAATTTTTGTGGAAGGGAAGTTAAATTGCATATTTAAAACCAACTTATAATCATATATCAATGTGATGATATGTATAGACTTCATATGAAGATTAAATCCAGAATAATGGTCTTATTTTCCATTTAGAAGGTGTGTTTATATCAAATGGTTATGTAAAAACATGGAATATATGATATTCCTATTACTTGAGATTATATTGATGTATTTTTGGATGATTTAACATTCCCTCCAACAAAATTTGATTTTGAGTTCTCAATATAACTCATAACTAGTTCCACATTACTTTAAAAGACTCTCTATAGATTTTCCCTCATTAATTTGAAGGAACTGATGAAGAAACTCAAATAAAACCATGACAAGGGATTCATTCAGTCATGTGTGTCACCTTGGGGTGCACCTTTTTTTTCGAAAAAGAACCACGGATCAATGTGACTGTTTATATATTATCATGTGTTTAATAGGATAAAAATTAAAAACATGTATTCTCTTCTCCGTATTGAAGAATTATTTAATCAACCACATAGATTACAATACTTCTCAGTGATTTACATTCTTTCTAGATTTAATCAATTGTGGGTTAAAATACAGGATATACGCAAGATGACAGTTCTTATAATGTATGAACAGTATGAATATATAGTTATCCCTTTTTTCTTATAAATTCCACTTCTATCATCAATGGATTTATTAATATAGTCTTTAGAGGTTACCTTGACCAGTTTTTTATAGTGTTTATATATGATATTCTTATCTATTCAATGACAATGGATGGTTGTAAAGATAACCTTATAATTTCTCTAAATACCCTAATAAAGGATAACTTGTATTAAAAATTTACAATGTTTGATTTTTTTCTGAAAATGGTTTTGTTCATTTCATATAATCTCATGAGAGTGTATAATAGTGGATCCAACAATGAATGAGGCTACTGAATGTCACTATACCAATCATGATGACAGAGATCCATAGTTTTATTTAGCTGGATATTACCAATTCTTTATAAATAATTTCTCTTAACTATCCATTACTCTTACCATTATTCTAACACCCCAAGCATCCATAATACGCTTCTCTTTGAATAATAAAATAGCTTGCGATGTACGCATCTCCGAGTTCTAGTACACCATGACCAACCAACTTGCCGTTTAAAAAGTAGTTATAAATAGTAATACCCATGTTTTGAAATTTTATAAATTTTATTTTTCAAAATGGACACCTTTTTTTGATTTGGAATATCCAAATTAGCTTAGGATGAATTTTCTGTATTTTTCTGGAAACGTTCAATTTCTGATGAATAGTGAAAACACGACCTTATTGTTTAAACCCGCCTTTTTATTTAAATAAATAATTTTTATTTAAATTTTTTCTAAAGTAAAAATAGATATATAATACTTTTATTACTCCATTGTAATTAATTGGAGTAATTTTATAATAAGATTATATATAAAAAAATTTATTGAATTTTTAACATCTTTTTCCCACCTTATAGGCACATTTGCAAATCTGCATAAAACATAATTATATCACATCTGTGAATTGAATTTTAAAAATAGGACATACACATTTTTCATCAATATGTAAAATCTGGTTCAATAATATGAAAATAATTTTTGGTTAATTGTAACTTTTGAATTTTATTTACCATGATTAAAAGTAAATAGGGTTATTAAAGGTAAAAATAATATTATAATAATATAAAATTTCCCCAACACATGTAATAATTCTATTGGATACATTTTTTTGACCAAAATATACCTTAGAAAAAAAATAATATCCTTTTTTTCCATTTGCGATAGATTAGGACATTTATTATATTTTATTTAAAGAAGAGTTAAAAGTGTTAAATTCAATGTCTAATAACTGAAAAAAAAAATTAATATGGGGATACACATACGATTAAATCTACTCTAAACATTAATTAGAAATATAAAACAATTTACTACATCATCGAATTTTATTTATAATTTTTATACATTAAATAATTAAATTTATTTATCACACAATGATGAAGTAGTAATTTCTTTATTAATGAAAGGTTAAAATAATTGATATTATAAATATTAAAATAAATTAAAATTGGATCCTTTAATTTTATCCAAGAATTTAATAAGTGAATATGAATTTTTAGGGTTGGGTAAATGCATTTTTTTTCAAGTACTCAAGTTTTCATGACTTTCACATAAAAAACCAAATAGTGTCAAAATTTAAAAAAATGAGTTTTTAAAACAAATACTATTTTATTCGATGATATAATATTCCAAAAAATATAATATTTTTCTAAATGACTTATATAATGTTATATATGTCATTAATTAACTACTTTAGGTTTTATTGTAATTTTATTATAACTATAATAACCATATAATATAAAAATACAAGAAGACATGGTAAAAGTTAAACTATTTGAGTAATAGTTAAATCTTTAAGATAAGGTTAATATGGTGACCTAAACATTTCTAAAACCTGTTGGATGAGAGGATTTCAACCCATCCCCTCCTTATATTCTATATTAATCCATTTTCAGCTATTTGAAACCAAAAATAATTTTATAATAAATAAATATTTCAAGGTTTTCCTAAAGTTCCCCTCACCTCTCTTATAAAAGGGTACTTATCATTCTATTAAATTCACACCTCAATAGCCATTTGTATTATCCAAATCCAACCCAAATATCATCCCAACTACCCTCTTATCATCCTATATGCCTTACATTTATCAGAAAGAAATCTTAAGGATCCATTTTGATCAAATCAAAAGGAAGTACCCAAAGAAGAGATAATTATTAAATAACCTCTTTCAATGTTCTTTTCTTCTTATACTTCATCTTTATTTGTTGTTTCAATAATGAAATAATAACTCTAGTATCCCATACATACTGATATGTCATTATAAATATTTTACAACCATATTCATTATTCTATCCATCCTATGAATGACAAAGTCACCATATGTGCGTACGTATGGCTTACGGTGTCCACGCCATGGGGTAGCTTGTTATCCAATGCTTCATTATTTGGATGGGTATAATAATGAGTATAATTAATTTAAATAATAAATATAAGTTTTTAATTATTCTTTATATATAATTTACCATCCAATTATATAAAATTTCACCATCAATAGAATGATAGTTTCGCTCGTTCATATGTACGTCTTACAGTCTCTACGACGAGATGAGATTTAATTCCCCATCGTAACTGTTCAAGCATAATTTTCATTTTTTGATTAAAAAATAATTTTCAAAAACTTAATATAATTATTTAAATTAATAAAATACATCCTATCCATAAAAAATGACTTATTTTAGAAAATATATAATGTAAAATGAATCTTTAACAAGGGAAACAATGATACTATTGAAATATTATTAACAATGCAATATAAGAAGATAATATATGATATCATATTTATGTATTTGGTTCTTGTATAATTTAATAAATATTATTTAACTATTATACAGGAGGTTAATATATCCTCTACTAAATAAAAGTGCAGGTTAAGGGTTAATTTTACAGTCTCTTTATTATCTGAGGTTGTTTATACGTATGTATCTACTAAGACGTCTTTATCATCCACGTATGTGTTTATTAAAAATGTATTTAAAAACATTTTTACTATTTCATAGACTATTGTTTAAAATCATTTATACCCTTTTTTAATTTTTATAAAATGTTTTGAAGGAATATTTATGTCGGTTTCCAAACAAAGTCCTTTATGACCTTTTTTGAGAAATTAATGAAATAATGTTTTTTAACTTATACAACGGGTGCGGATATTTTATTCCATTATAACTCCTTCAAATATTCCCTTACATTAGTATAAGAATATTTTCAAAATTAATTGTTTTATTTATAACTATGTGACTTTTAAAAGATTTCAAAGTATAAGTATATATTTCTCTCAAATCATTTTTGGATTAATTTCATCTTTGTCAACATCTATTATTGGATTTTATGTTTAATTGAATTTGGTTTATTATGATGAAATATTCAATATTGTATTGATATGTTTATGATATGATTGACTGTGGATGTTCTATTTTTATGTCATTAATAGTTTATGGTTAATGTAATAACATTTCATATGTTAGTTTAATATGAATGTTTGTGTTATGTTTCACCCATTTCATATGAGGAATACATTGGATGTAGTAATTGATGGGTGGGGATCTCTATAGACCCTCGATGCATCAGTAGTTCTAATGAGAAAAACTACTGTCTTGGAACACTTCCTTGAAAATATTTTTATTTATAGTCTTGGCACAAGTCCTTGACTATGTGGTTATGATGTATGGCATTATGAATTCCATCATTATGATATTAGATATTGATATTACATATGATTATTTGTCTTCTAGAATATCCATGTGAATAAGTAAATTGAACTATTTGATTTATCTTTTCCATATTATGATGATGTTTATGTTTAAAAGTCTTGTGTCTTAGTTTTATACATTTGATTAAATGTTTATTCTTATTTATGATATTTTTTTCTATATTGTTATCCTTACTGAGCATCTAAGCTCGCCCCTTTCTTATGTTTAATTTTCTCAAGATGAGAAGAAATATATTATAAAAGACCTACAAGGATGAGCTAAGGGATGTGAGTGTGTTCAACGGAGACACAATGTTTCTTTTGTTATTTTATAATACAGTGTAAAACTTATTAATGTATCTAGTACTTCCAAAACTACAAAACGGATCGGTCTTTCTGGACATGACTTCTTCTGATCATGCCAATGTTATTTAATAATTCCCTGACTCTTGGTAACTGGGGTCAGGGCATTATAGTTGGTATCAGAGGAAGTTTAGTATGAACCATGGAAACTATATTTAGAAAAAACATTAATTAGATAACATTACCCTAAGATAGATTTTGATGAATAATATATAATAACATCCAAAAAAATTGGAAATGTAGATATTATGTTGTTTTTTCAACAAATATATCCCTCTCTGGATACTACAAGTGGACATGGTTCTATTATAGATGTACCTAGGGGTGAAAACTCGGACAATGTGCTATGATCTTCACTCAGGGTAACCTGATACATGATAATGGGACTTACTGCACACCTGTTTTTACACTCTCATGGGATATTCTTAGGATAATTCATATTTTCTATACAACCCATTATTAAGTATTTATGAGTAATTATTTCCTCAAAGGAACCATATTTATGATTATGGATTAGCTATGCATAAAATTTTCAATTTGTGTTAAGTATTTAACATGTTTGGAAATATGCATTATAATTCATAACCTAATTTAGTGCATGTCATTGTTTAGAAATGGCGCGTATTGGAAGAAATGAAAATCGTATCAACTCACGTAATCCATGTAGAAATTTCCCTCCTATTAAAGATAATGCTAGTGGAGATGGTGAAACAACTGGTACTAAATATCTTATAATAGTACTGGGACAACTTTCTCATGTTATGAAAATGAATTTCTTAAGGGTCATGGAATCATATCTCAGAAAAGGCCAAGTGAGAAATTTAAATCTTATGCAATCACAACTACTGAGGTTGATGTTTCAAATTACATGGTGGTAGGTACTTTAATTGTTTCCTCAAAATTATCCAATGATTTAATTGATTATAGATCATTTCATTCTTTCATATCTTCCCAGTTTTCATAGAAAATTATATATTTCTGATTTGACATAACAACGAATTTGTCAGTCAAAACTCATTAGGTAAGTATCATTGCAACAATGTTTTATCAATCAGTTACCATTATGGCATATAAATATGCTTTATCTATGGATCTTATTTTCATACCCATGATTAAATTTGATACAATCCTCGGTGTTGATTGGATTTAGGACCATGATGTGAAAATTTATGGTAAAAATATGGAGGTTAAAATATTGAATAATGATAAGGAATCCATTATATTTAGATCAAAAACATCACCATCTCATTCTCATCAAGATCCATGCTTTGAAGATCTACGAAATTCAATTTTTGGGGAGGAAGGGAGTGACATAACTATGGGTGAGTAAAGGAATGTTCAAATATAGAATATAGATATTTTTCAAGAATATGTTGATGTGTTTCTAGATAATTTACCTAGAAATCCTCCAGAACGATAAATTATATTTTATATTGACTTAATTCATGGTTCAATGACCATATTTAAGACCCCTTATAGAATGGCCACTATGGAATTAGTGGAACTATAGAAACAACTAGTGTAATTTAGTAATAAAGTTTTCATTCTCCTTAGTGTTTCTCTAAGGGGATCCCCTATTATTTTTCTTAAGAAGAAAGATGGAGTAATGAGGTTGTGCATTGACTATAGGTAGATCAATGTTATAATAATAAAAAACAATTATCCTCTACCTTGTATTGATGATTTATTTGATCAACTTCATGGATATCAATATTTTTCAAAGATTGTTCGTTGTCTAGACACAAATATTTGTGTGTGAAGAAGGAAGACATTCCAAAGACGGAATTTTGAACCAGGTATGGTCATTATGAGTTTATAGTAATGCATTTTGGATTGACTAATTCACCCTATGTTTTCATGGATCTAATGAATAGATTTTTCAAGGAATGTCTTGATGAATTAGTAATGGTATTTATTGATGATATATTTGAATACTCCGAAAGCTATTAAGATCTTCAAAATCACTTGCACGCTATTTTGAAAACTCTTAGAAGAAATGAATTATATGGGATGCTTAACAAGTGTGAATTCTGGCTTCAGGGGATTTCTTTTCTTGGCCATATTGTCTCTAAGGATGGAATCTCTATTGATCCTTCCGAGATAATAATAATACCAGAATAGCCAGCACTGATGAGTATAACTGAGGTACGTAGTTTTATTGGTTAATCAAGTCATTATTAGTGTTTCGTCCATAATTTTTCCAGTTTGGCTAATCTACTTACCAATATCACACATAAAGGGGATAAATTTTTTTCAAAAAAATTGTCTGAAGAATGTTTTGAAGAATTGAAGTGAAAATTATTCAACGATTCTATCTTGACTCTACCATCGGGGAATGATGGGTTTTTTATTTATAGTGATGATTAAAAAAGGACTTGGTTTTATCCTTATGTAGAATGATATAGTTATTTCCTATGCCTCACGGCATCATAAACTTCCTGAAAAAAAACTATCCTACTCATGATATTGAGTTAGAAACTATAATATATTCTCTAATGATATGGAGAAACTATCTCTATGGTGAGGAATGTGAGATATATACTAATAACAACAGTTTGAAGTATATTTTCTCACAAAAAGAACTCTACATGAGGCAATGGTGATGGCTTGAACAACTCAAGGATTATGATTTCACAATACAGTACCACTCGGGGATGGAAAATAAGGTGGCAGAAGATTTAAGCAGAGTCAATCATGGAATTTTGAACAATATGAGAGTTGAAAGGGATCCTATTTTCATTGATCTAGTAAATATAGATATTGGAATAACCAAGGAAGGTGAAACATTAAAACTTTTTTAAATGGGTTTCAAACCATCATTACTAGAAAGGATAAAAAGTTCTCAGACTGATGATGAGGATTTTTAAAAAAATTAAAGTTGTGAATTATGGGAGATGGATTGACTTCATATATGAAGATGAAATTTTGAAATTTGGGATGAGGATTTGTGTTCCCGATATAACTGATCTAAATAGTGAATTTTTGTATTATTCTCATAGCTCTAATTTCTATATACACCCTGGTAGCACTAAGATGTATAGAGATTTTAAGGAACATTTCTCTCATGACAACATGAAGAAGGATATTGTTTATTATGTGTCATTATGTATGGTTTGTCAATAGGTGAAGGCTGGGAGACAACATCCTAGAGGATTCATGCAACCTCTTCCCATACATGAGTGGAAATGGGATGATATTACGATGGACTCCTTTATGGGGCTACCAAAGACTCTTAGAAAGAATGATGCAATATAGTTCATTGTTGATCATCTTACCAAGTCAGCACATTTTCTTGATATAAGAAAAGATTTACCACTTGAACGTTTAGGATGACTATATATTAATAAAGTTTTAAAATATTATGGTGTACCCTTATCGATTGTTTCTGATCGTGATCCCCATTTTACAGCAAGATTTTGGAAATGTCTTCAAAAATTCATAAATACTAAACTTTGTTTGAGCAATGTCTACCACCCTCAAACTGAAGGACAATCGGAACATACTATTCAAACATTAGAATAAATGTTGATATCTTGTTCACATTCCTTTCAAGGTATGTGGGATCGGTATTTACCTCTTGTATAATTTTCCTATAACAATAGCTTAAATTTTAGTATTCAGATGGAACCATGTGAAGCATTATATGGAAATAGATGTCGTACACTAACTTGTTTGGGTGATTCTGGTGAAAGAAAACTTGTAGGCCTAGAACTTGTTAAGGAAACAATGAAAAATGTGAATAATATCCAAACCCACATCAAAGAAACTTAATGTAGAAAAAATATCTATGCCGATAACCGAAGGAAAGTTTTTGAATTTCAAGTAGGTGATCATGTTTTCTTGAAGGTATATCCATGGAAGGGTGTTATAGGATTTTGAAAGAAGGGTCTATTAATTCCCATATACATTAAACATTTAAAAATTCTAGAACTAATTGGAGTTGTAGCTTACTGATTGTAAAATCCGCCAAGTCTCTCCAAAGATCATGATGTGTTCCATGTATCACTATTGACAAAATAAATTCCAGACCCAATGCATGTAGTCACCTATAAATAAATAGAACCGGAACCTGATTTTTCTTATTGTGAAGAGTCTTTCAAGATTATATATACCATAGAACAAATTCTGAGAAACCGGATGACTCGACTAGAAAAAGTTATTTGGAGATACAATAAAACGGAAGAGGCGATGTGGGAACCAGAGGAAATTATGATAAAGAACCACCTAAATCTTTATATGCAGTAATATTATAGAAATTTTAAGGATAAAATTATCTAAAGGAGGGAAGAATGTAACACCCCATTCTTCCATGGTTTGCATCTCTTTGAATAATACAATAGCTTGCATTTTACGCAGCTCCGAGTTCTAACACACCATGACCAATCAAACTAGTCATTTAAAAATAAGTTATAAATTGTAATACCTACATTTTGAAATTTTATAAATTTTATTTGTCAAAATGGACTTCATTTTTGTATTCATAATATCTAAATTATCTTAGGGTGAATTTTTGGTATTTTTCTGAAAACGTTCAATTTTTGATAAATAGTGAAAAACACTTCATTGTTGTTTAAAACTGAATTTTTATTTAAATAATAATTATTATTATTTAAAATTATTTTAACCTCAAGAAACATAAATAATACCTATATTAGTCCAATTTTATTAATTGGATTCATCTTATAATAAGATTAGATATATAAAATATTATTGAACTTTTTTACGTATTTTACCTACCTTCAAGGAACATTTTAAAATCATCATAAAACATAATTTTAAAACATCTGTGAATTGAATTTTAAAAATCATATATACATGGTTATCATCAATAAGTAAAATTTTGTTCAATAAGATGAAAATTATTTTTTGTGAATAGTATCTTTTGAATTTTATTTACCACGGTTAAAAGTAAATAGGGTTATTAAAGGAAACATAATATTATTATAATATAAAATTACCTCAACACTTGTCCTTATTCTAGTTGATAATTTTTTCTACCAAAATAAACCTTATTACAAAAAAAATATTATTTGTATCCATTTGGGTTAGATTGGGATATTTATTATAGTTTATTTAAATAAGAGTTAAAAGTGTTAAATTCAATGTTTAATAACTAAACCATTTTTAATATTGGGATACACAAAGGATAAATTATACTATAACTATTCATTATAATTCTAAAAATATTTCATACATCATGGTATTTTATTTATAATTTTTAGAAATTAAATAATTAATTTTATTTACGACACAATGATGAAATAGTATTTATCTTATTAATGAATGATTAAAATAATTGATATTATAAATATTAAAATAAAAGTAAATTGAAACTTTTGATGCAATGCATGAATTTTATAGGTTAATATTACATGTTAGGGTTGATTAAATGAATTTTTGTGGAATTAATAATGTCTTTATGACTTTCACAAAAACCAAATACTAAATACTGTCAAAATTAACATAAATGGATTTAAAAAAATACTATTTTAGTAAGTGATATAATATTCCTAAAAATATAATATTCAGCCAAATTACATAGATAATGTTATATATTTAATTAATTATAAACTTGAGGTTCTCTTGTAAATTTATAGTTACTATAATATCCATGTAGAATAAAAATACAAGAAAACATGGTAAAAGTTAAACTATTTGACTGAGAGTTAAATCTAAAAGATAAGGTTAATATGGTGACATAAACTTGTCTAAAACAAATTGGTTGAGAGTATTTATACCCATACCCACCTTATACTAGAAATAAATACCTTTGGAGATATTATAACCCGAATATATTTTTATAATAAATTAATATTTCATTCTTTTCCTAAAGTGCCCATCACCTCTCTTACAAAAAGGTACATCCCCTTCTCCTAAATTTGCACCTCCAAAGCCTTTTTTTCTCTGCAAAACCCTACCCAAATATCCTCCAAACTACCCTAAATTTATCCTATAGTTCTTAATTTTATCGAGAATCCAACCTATGGATCCCTTTTGTTCATATCAAAAGGAAGAACCCAACGAATAGATAATTATTTCATCAACTCTTTCAAAGTTCGTTTCATCTTCTACTTACTATTTATTTGTTGTTTATATAATAAAATAATATCTCCAGTACCTTATAAATACTGAGATATTATTATAAATATGGTACAACTGTATTCATTATTCTATCCATCCTTTTAATGACAAAGTCACCATATGTGCGTACGTATGGCTTACCATCTCTATGTCGTGGTGTAGTTTGTTATTGAACACTTCATTATTTGGATAGGTACAAAGATTAGTATAATGGATGTACATAATAAATATAACATGTTAATTATTCTTTATATATAATATAACATCCAATTACATACAATTTCATCATCAATATAATGATATCTTCACTCATGTGTATGTACGGTTTACAGTCTCCATGACGCGATGAGATTTCTTTCCTCATCGTAACCATTCAAGAATAATTTTCATTTGATGATTCAAAAATATTTTTTAAGAACATAATATAATTCTATATGTGAATAAAATAAATCCTATCCATAAAAAACAATACTTACATAACCAATCATATAAAGGAAAATGAATTAGTAACACCCGAAACAATGATACTACAAAAATATTATTAACAAAGAAATATTAGAGGATCATATATGATATCATATTTATGTATGTGGTTCTTGTATAATTTAGTAACAATTATTTAACTATTTTACATGAGGTTAACATACCCTTGACTAATGAAAATTATAAGGTAAGGGTTAATTTTACAATCTCTTTATTATCTGAGGTTGTTTATATGTAGGCTAAGACTTATTTATCATCCACATCTGTATTTATTAAAAATGTATTTAAAAACATTTTTTATATTTTTTATACTAGGTGTTAATGTCATTTATACCCTTTTTTTACTTTTTATAAAAAAAAATCTTTCCTTCATTTTCCAAATAAGTTATTTTATGAAGTTTTCGAAAAATTAAGGAAAGAATATTTGCTAAACTTATACGGAGGGTGAAGATATTTTCCACCATTTAACTCCTTCAAAGAATCTCTTTCAAGATTATATTAATATTTTCAAAAATTAATGTTTCCTTTTATAATTATGCATCTTTTAAATTATTTCAAGTTAGAAAGATATATTTCTCTCAAATTGTTTTTGGATTTATTTCATCTGTGTCAACATCTATTGTTGGAATTTATGTTTAATTGAATTTGGTTTATTATGATACAATATTCCATATTGTCTTGATATTTTTATGATTTCTTTGACTATTTATGTTCTTTTTTATTTCATTCATAGTTAATGGTTAAAGTATTAACATATTTATGTTAGTTTAATATAAAAAAATTATGTTATGATTCACACTTTTCATATGAGGACTGCATTGGACAGAGTAAGTGACGGGCAGGGCCCACTATAGCCCCTTGATGAATTGTTAGGTCTCATGAGGCAAACTAGGGTCTTGGAATAAGGACTTTGAAATATTTTTATTTATAGTCTTGGCATGAGTCCTTGACTATATTGTTGTGATGTTTGACATTATGCATTCCATCATTATGAGATTATCTATTGATATAACATGTGATTATTCATCTTGTAGAATATCCATGTGAATAAGTAAATTAAATTATTTGATTTATCTTTCCCATATTATGCTGAAGTTTATGTTTAAAATGATTCTGTTTTATTATTATACATTAGCATAAATTTTTATTCCTTTTTATGATAGTTTCTGTTATATTTTTATCCTTACTGAGCATCTGAGCTCACCCATTTCTTGTGTTTTATTTTCTCAGGATGTGAATAAGTACATTATAAATGACCTACAGGGATAGGATAAGGGATATGAGTGTGTTAAAAAGAGGCACAATGTTGTTATTTCATTTTATAATATAATTTAAAACTTATTAATGTATCTAGTACTTAAAATGATACTAAATTGATCTTTATTTAGAGACTTTATCTTTTATGATCATGCCAATTTATGTAATAATACACCGACTCTAGGTAACTGGTGTGGAGGAATTATAATGTTAGCTCTAAATGGTAACAAGATTCCTTAGATAGATGAATGTGAGGAAAATTTAAAGGAGCTGAAGAGAAGGTTATTCAATGAATATTTTTTTACATTACCCTATACTGTGGAAGGGATTTAGTTATAGAATAGCATGGTTATATCCTATGGATCATGAAAATTGATGATTCGTGTAAAAAATTACTAGATTCATGATTTGTAGTGACTGGTGTAAGTTTTTCATTAAATATAGGGAGGCATTATCTATTTTGAGAAAAGTGTGATATATATAACTATCATAAAAGTTTTAATTATATAATAACACAAGAGGAGTTAAAAGTGCACCAGAGAAGGTTATAAGAGAAGAAAAAGTATTATGATTTCTCAATACATTACCACCCTGGGAGGGTGAAAAATGTGGATGATTATTTGAGTTGAAATGATCATGATATCTTATCCATTATTAAAATAAATAATTTCCAATATTTCTCAATTTGTAGAGGATGGACTTGGAAATCCTGATGGAAGGGGTAAAATCTTATACTTCTCAGTTTAATGATCAACCATATAATCAATGTAAAGATTAAAGTGTTATATAAGGAATACATAGAACTAAAAAAGAAGGTTATAATTGTTTTTGAGTTTAACCTTGATCATGATAGAGTGAAATGTTTCTGAAACCATGTATGTGCTCCATACATATCATATTTGATGAAGAAACTATTATAGGAAGATCATAGCTCTTCATTATTTATACATCCTTGATGTACAATGATTTATAATGATTTGAAAGTCTATATGTGGTTGGATTTCATGAAGAAACATATCATAGAGTTTTTATTTCATTTCATGATATTCCTGAAATTTATGGCTGAAAGACAAAAGTCAAATGGGATGTTTCATCCATTATCCATATAAGAATGGAAATTGGAGAACATCACCATGTATTTTTTCACTGGACTCCCAAAAACATCTAAAGAGATCAGTGTTGTAACACCCCGCCCCTAGCTCATTGGCATGAGGATGTGGTGAAGGTTACTTGGCCTTAAGCGATGCTCCCAAGGTGCCAAAGGCTAGAAATAAATGTTGAGGGCTTCGAAAACAAATTATGGAACGATTTTCCATTAAGAAAAAACCAACCAAACCATCCATTATCAATCACTATATGATTCATGTCAACAAAAAAAATTCAATCATGTATTCCCAAAGGACAACCAAGTTGTTCCACAATACAACCCAAAACCAATACAACCAATACCGTATCAGAGTACTATGTGTAAGACTCAACAAAAGACCCAAAATAAGCCAAGGAACACTCCATGGCTCCACACCAAGCTCCATGATCCAAGCTCCACCCAGACATCATGATGGACCACTAATGGAGGGTGATGCCTTACCTTTGCCCATGTCACGATACACAACATCTGCAAAGACGCCAACGTTCCAAAGCAGGGGGTGAGTACAACTACTCATTAGGATTTCCCCAAATGACTTCCCTACACACGCAAACAGGATAAAACCATTAGCACATTTATATAAAATAGTTTATATAAAATAATCACAAGTGCAACCATTACCATAATCCAAACACATCCTTACCAAGACATCTCACCCAAACCAAGTATCCAAGGGAAATTTAAACAAACAAGCCACAATCCATTTTATCACTTACATACTAGAACAACGATTTCCAACTTGCAAAGCAATGAATAAAAAACAACCAAGAGGTGGGACTTCCACCCAACCCGTTCCCCCATTCACACCAAAAAAACCAAAACATTGGGACTTCCACCCAACCCATTCACAGATTCACAACAAGACAACCAAAACGGTGGGACTTCCTCCCAACCCGTTCACCCATTCACAACTAGCGGTACTTCCCGACCACTACCCACAACTAGCGATACTTATTGACCACTACACATATGGTGGTTCTTCCGAACACTATCCATAACCTTTTATAGTTAAACTTCCCTCCCACTTCCACACATCATTTCAACCATTCACAACTAATAATATAACCCACCAATGTCACAACAATATGCAATCAACCATTTTAATCGCATACCAATCCACTTCAATAAATCATCCATTTATTGAAAACCATTTTCCATGCCAAACCACATTTCAATAAAAACAAACTCTTATTGAAAACCATTTTTCATCAACCATTTTCCAAAATCAATCTAAACAACCCAATTTCAAATCTCTATTTTAAAATCCTCATCAAGAGCCTTTTCCCATAAACCCCCTTTTTCCCAAAATTCCCCAAAACATCGCCCAAGGGATTCCAACCAATTTCACACAAGAAATCACAATTAATTTTTCAGCACAATAAATTAATTGTAAAAAATAACCACTAGTTCTAACCAAGTGGAGTCAACAGAGAAGCCACCTACATTTAGGGTTCTTGAGAAATCGACCCACAAGCAATCGCGCCTCAAACTGGTGAATACACCACCAAAACCTCTCTAGATCCCTTTCCATAACATTCACAAGCCTTAAACTCAAAATCCCAGGAAACAACAACCCTAGATCTAGACACAACAAGTGTATATCTAGAAAACAAAGAATGAGAGGGATTTAGATCTAGTGGAAAATGCAAGGAAACCAAGAGGAGAGACTTTCCTGGGAGAAACCACCTTCAATCCACCTTGAAACCCCTAAAAATGATTCCAAACTGATTGGGAGAACCCTTCCAACCATTGATAACTGAAAAACATGAGTGAGGCTCGAGTGGGAGGATGATTGGAGAGGAATGAGGCAACCCTGAGTGAACCTGGGTTTTAAAACCCTATTTTAAAGTGGTTTCACGGTTTGTCCGCACAGTTTGGAAAACCGTGCGTTAACCATGTGCACGCTACTGCCTTGAGAGAAAGGGTCTACACGGTTTCCTCACACAGTTTGGAAAACTGTGCGATGGCCATGCGAAGCCTACTATCTCCCCCCGAATGGTTTCCGGGAGCATCCGCATAGTTTCCCCTAATCGTGCTCAAACCATGCACCCATAGAAAAGCCTCCAAACTCATCCAAAACCATTCCAAACTCTCCCAACCTCTTCCCAACTCATCCTATTCACTTTAAAAAAATTAAAAGGCCTAAACATAGGCTACATACCTCAATCCATTGGTTCTACAAGTGTTATATGGATTTAATTCATTCCCATTACTAATTCATAAAATTTTATCAATATCAGATAATACTTCCCTCTATGTAACCTTTCTAGGAAATACATTAAGGGAGTGGTAAGGTTGTATATAGTACCTCATTTTATTGAATCTAATTAGAATATACATTTTACATCAATGTTCTAGAAATTTATTCCACAAGACCTTGATATGGAATTGAGTTTCAGAACTTCTTATCATCCCCAAAAGGATTGTCTTTATGAAAGGAAAATTAAAACCCTAGAGGATATTTTGAGATATTTTTCTCTATATTTCAAAGATGGTAAGGATTGACACCCTTTTCTAGAAGATATTTCATAAAAAATAACTTTTAATTAACAATTTAGATGGTTCTATATTAATCCCTATTTATAAATAAATGTAGATCTCCAACATGTTGGATTGATGTTTTGGAAATAAATCTATTGTGACATAAGACCACTGAGTAAATGGTTGATTTGGTTAAAAGTAATCATCATCATATCAAGGCAGCTCAAAGTCATCAAAAAAGTTGTGCTGATAATCATCGACGGGATCTAGATGTTGAAGTTGTTAAGAAAGTGAATCTATGTATCTATACCAAGAATAATGTTTTGTGATTCTGTAATAAAGGTAATATATACCTTAGGTATGTAAGTCCTTTATAAATACTTGTTTTTATTTGGATAGTATCTCATCACTTGGACCTTCAACCGGACCTCTCTTAAGTCCATGATGTGTTCCATGTATCATTCCATAAAAGGTACATACATGTCCCATCACATGCACTGAACTAAGTGGTTATAGCCCTAGAGAATGATCTTTCTTATGATGAACAACTATATAAGATTATATTTTTTACAGATAATGTTCTAAAAAATAAGAACACTCACCTCGTAATGGTTTTGTGGAGAAGCCAATAGTTAGGGGAAGCTACACGGTAATACGAGGATATGATAGGACAGAATTATCCTCATTTTTGTATCAAAATGATGAATTTCTTGGGTCAAAATCATATTAAGGGGGGAATAATGTAACACCCATAACTCAAAATTTATTTTTTTAATTATTTATAAAAATATAAAGGAATACCCCACCACTCACGGGGCCCAGAAATGATGAATATCTCATGAATCAACCTTAAAATGAGTTTATAATCTTCTGGTAATGACCTAACACCATCATATATCATAATATTCTCAACTGGGATCGCTTTTAAATCTAACACCTCTGTTGAAAGATTATATTATCTCCATGTGTGATTAACCATAATTTACTTTTTGAAAAATATTCTACACTACCAAAAAATAATGGCCAGTTCCCAATGGTATATTCCCTTCCCCAGTAGAAATCCAACCATAATAGTAGAATCAGATTCAAATTTTATGATTTGAATAAAAATAATTTAACAGCACAAATTTTTTTAATTAATTTAATCTTTTAGGTATTTTTCATTTCACGCAATACTAAATATATATTTTATTAATATGAAATCTATATTTTTAGATTTTATTATACTCTACATCATGTTATTATTGTTCTACACACAAAACTTAGATTGAATTCTGGTACATGGAATAATTTTTTTGTCTTGTGTACACACAATGCAATGTTCATTCAATATCCTTCATTACATGAAAATCCATGTTTTACTGAACTATAATTCACTATTCATATTATAATTATAAAATTATTATAGCTACCACATAGCCATTGGAATAGAAGTTACAATAAAATTAAAAAAATTGAATATTATTTACACATGTATATAAAATGAATCATTTTGTTATGAATTAGTAGAATTGAATGAAAGAACGGTTTGAAAATAAGGAATGTTTTTTATATGAAAACTATTTTTCTATGTACAAACAAAATTTAATATCAATAAATTAAACAAACAAATCTTTTTTAATGTTTTCAATAAAATTTATATATTCTATATTCAATAAATATTTTGATACTCATCCGTTATATTTTATAAATTTAAGATATCAATGCATCCAATGTTGTGAATCAAAAGATGTATTTTTCATAATGGTAATATTACCGCTTTTTAATGGTCAACCCATTTCAAATCTTATATTTTACACATTTATACTTTTTATAATAAAAAATAGAATTCATTTTTTTATATTGGAATATCAAAATTTACTTTGGGTAAATTTTTGGTATTTTTCTGAGTAGTTTCATTACTTGATGTATAGTGAAAATAGTATATTTTAACTGAAAACTCATTTTCCATATGATTTATTTACATAGTTAAATTTTTTTAATTTTGTTTCAAAGAATAATTATATCAATTGTAAACAAATTAATCCAATTTAGGTCATGGGAAAAAATTTCACATAGAAATTTGATATAAAATCATTTCAAACATTTAGACCTTTACACTTTAAAAAAACTCATCGTTTTGTCCCATCTACGAGATTAAAATTAAATTAATATCTACAACTTATATGATTAAAATTTGAAAAAATGGAATAAATATTAATAATAATCCTAATTTATAAATTATAATATGTAAAATTATTTTTTTCATATGTAATTACTGAATGCGATTAAATTTAATTATACCTATTAAGAAAAAAATGAGTTTACTTAGTTGTTAAAAATTAATCATAATGGAAAAAATGAATTGGACACATAAAAAACAAATATTTTCATATTAATATATACTATCATATTTTCTCTAATTTCTAAAATTATTGGTGACACATGATGTAAGGGGGCCCCTCAATGTTGTTTACCATTTTATATTTACAAGAATACATCTCATAATCCACATTAAAAGGGCACTGAACCGCATAACTTACTCACACATCTCATGAAAAATTGCCTGGGAAAAACAATACCCCAATATCATAATAAATAATTACTCTCATCATCATATAATCATCCATTTGGAAATAAATTTATCTAATAAATCCCTTTGGTGAAAACCAAGAGGAGTTACCCAAATAAGAGGTAACATCCATTCAAAAGCTTTTTGTTTTTGTTTTCATTATCCACCCATCAAATATTTATATTACATGATTATATAATAATATAACTATCCGAAATATTCTTACATTTAGTTATACTATGTTTTGTACTGATTCTTACACACAGATCCATCAAATGTGCAATGAACATAATGTTTGTGTGTACGGAAGACTGTAACCTCATGAAACGATGTTATTATTTTTTTCATTTACCACCTCCCATAAGTGGGAATTATGATAGAAACTATATTTTTTATGATATATATGATATTTACAATGCCTTTATTATTCTATAATTATTATATAAAACATACCTTAATTCTTTTAATTTTGTGTAAATATGATAACGTTGTTTATGGATGTGTGGACTACCACCTCATCAATGTAATGTGATTCATTCACACATACCATGGAATGTATTAATGATGGGATTATATAGGCTAATATATATATATATAATTATATTAATAATGTAATTATATTATACATATATTTCATTTTCTTTAATTCTGTCAGTATGATACTAAAATAAAAACAACATTAATGAATACATATGACCTACTGTCTCTATTAATGGTGTCTTCCATTTCATATTTATATATTATATATATTACTATAAATAAATATATAAAAAATATATATGATATTTATATCATTTTTTAAATTATAGAAATAATATAATAATGACCTGTGTAAGAGGATCAATAATAACATGCCCAAAAATATACATAAAACAATGCAAGTGTTACCCAAAACATAACATTAACAGAGAGTTTTTAATTAATGGGTATAATAAATTCATAGCTAAATCATATGTGGTGATTTATATAATAATATTTTTTTGGTATATTTAAAATAAACTTATATTTATTATACATGTGATTTGAATATGTATGAAGAATGTTAGGACCTTAGGTAAGGGTTTTTTATCTCACATTTATTTCTATGAGACTTTTTCTTTATTATACTATTATTTTCATTTTTTAGTGTATACAATTTCCCATAATGTATAATTTTATTATTATACTGATATTTATGGGTATTTACATATACCTTTTATGATCATTATTTCATGGGGTTTATGGTTCAGAAGTCCCCAAATCCATAAATTAATTTTGACCTATTTTTACTTCTTTATAACACATGTGCTATTAAGAACCAATATTTTTCAATGAGCTATATATACGACCCTTTCACTTGTAACATAATTAACACACTTGTTTTGATGATATTTTATGCTTCATTAAATGTAATTCCTTCCATTTTATTCAATTAAAATGTACCAAAATTGGAAACGTTTATTGCTACAATGTCATCATTTATTGATATTATCTATGATTTTGCTTCCATTTATGAAACATTATGATACAGACCTCAAGAAATATCATAAATTTATTATCCTCTCGTTATACATGATATGTGTATTTATTGGTTCCATTTTCCTATATTTTTTACTTCAGATAATTATTAATTTTTTTAAATAATATCTGACATAATTTCTCTCTTTGGTGAAAAAATTTGTTCAGATTGTATGTGAGTATGATGTAATATATAATACCAAATGTAGGATCGAAATAATATAGATACTGAATAAACTATCTAATGATGCTCAATATACAATAGAAGGGGTGAATTATACACTTTAAAAATTCTTTGGAACTTTTAATGATGGTTATGTTTAACAAGGTTAAAGAAAGTAATTCACAAAACCTCTAGTTTTACACACTTTCTAGATTCTAGAAATATGATTACGAGAATGTGATTCTGAAAAGATGGTTCCAGAAAATGAAACTTAATGAAAGTTTACAAAGATAAAGATTCTACATTAAAACGTATAGAATCTTTACTAAATCAGAGTATACAAGTATAATGAAGTATAAGATAGTTATAGTTTCCTCAATAAATAAAATGTAGTGGAAAACTAGTAACAGAACAATTAACAAGTAGTAAATATTTTAACCTGAAGAAAAGGGTATCCAACAACTTTGGATAAAGGTCCCTTGATATATAATTTCAAGAAATTTTGTCTTACCCACACCAGGGTAAGCCCTTGATAGGGATATCAGAGTTAGTCTTGCTATCCCCGCAAGCCCTCAACTTCAAGGTAGTCGGCACCTCTATCTTCCTCAGCAAGGAAGCCCTCAACATCAAGGTAGTCGGCACCTCTATCTTCCTATCCCCGGAATCCCTTGATTGTACACAACAACAATCGGAGTCGCACAAAGCAAATCTGAACAAGAAGTTCTGTATGCACAAAGTAAAAAAGCCTCTCTCTGTCTAGAAATCACTTCAGCTGCATGTAATCTCTAGATTGATCAACGTTCTCATCAAAGTTATGAGATCTTTCCAATGAGCTCCTATTTATAGGCATACCTCCAATGGTCGGCTCCCTCTACCATCGGTCATATTTTTTCTTGTATTTCGTACGGACCTGTACACGTCTCACTCAAACAATGGTTAGTTAGTAACTGAATTCACGACATCGTTTTATAACAAAAAAAACAAGTGTAAGAAAAAAATATGGTTACATAACCAAAATCAATTATTCGGAGTTTATGAAAATAATAGTTCTGATTCTAACCAAAAACACATTTGGTGTCTATAATACATGGATATTCGGATTCTATTTTATAAAGAATTCGGAACCTGAACTCAATGGAATTCTGGAGTCTAAATTTCAAGGAAATTCGGAATCTGGATTCAAAATAAATCGTAACCTGAACTTACAAAGTATGGAGTTAGAGTTCATGAGAATTCAGAGACAGAACATACAATGTTCAGAGTCTGAATTCATTGGAATTTTGAGTCAGAACTCACAAATTTTAGAGTCAATATTAATTAGAATTCGGAGTCTAAACTCACAAAATTAGGAGTCTAAGTTCTTTATAATTTGGAGTCTGAACTCATAAGAGTTCGGAGATTGAATTGGGAGAACTCGAATTTAGAACTCAGAAGAGTTCAGAGTCTGAATTCAGAGCACTCGAATTCAGAACCTAGAAGAGTGTGGAGTCTGAATTTAGAGAACTCAGATTTAGAACTCAGAAGAGTTATGAGTCTGAAAACAGAATTCTCTTTATCTATGTATTATATGATTACGAGGTTTTAGATATGAAACCAAATTTTACACTTAGACAAGATAATAAACAATGAAAAACATGGTAAGTATAAATTTCCTTGGGGCAGGAAAATTTTCCTAATAGAATTAGAACACAGTGTAAAATGAAATTTTCCTTGAGATAAGGTGTTTGTGATTTTCAAAAGAAGAGGGAATGGTAAAGTAATAAGAAAACATTATTGACTCAACAATATCCCCCAAATATGAAGGAATGGAAAAGTCATAAGGAAAACCTCATTGACTCAACAATCTCCCCATTTTTGGAAATCACAAACATCCTTACTAAAAATAATAAAAGGACTTAGACAATATTTTTATAGACTTTGAAGTAAAACTTATCTCCCTTTACACATGGTCAATGATGAATATGAATAACTGCCCCTTAGGCTTTGGAACTCTATGGATCGTATTCTAGATTTCCAGAATGAGATTTTTTATTATCTTGAGTACAGAAATATTTGTAATGAAAAATCCCCCTTAGATGAACTCCCCCTTAATTAGGAATTTTTCTTTTTTTCATAGTATTCTTATTTCCTTTATCCACCTTTTTGATTTTCAAAAATAATTTGAGGGAATGGAAAATAAATTATAGTACCTGAAATACTAGTATAAAGATTCCAAACAAAAACGAGAAACCAAAATTTCATTAAGATAAGAAGAATTTTTACAAGAAAAGAATAAAAAAAGATCAAATTGGGTCTATTTTCCTTCCTTCTCCTTGGGTATCAATTTCATCACTATGGTTTTCAGCTTTTTGAGTTCCTTATAGTCTTCCTCTACTTGCTTCAGGATCTAACACTAATCCTCTGTTTTCTTCTCTAAAGATTTGATCTTCTCATCCTGAGCTTTCAGAGCCTCTGTCTGAGCCTTCAACAACTCATCTTGCATAACTAGCTTCTCTTCAATCACGATCCGAAGATCCCTTTCCCCCTTCCAACTTCGGGCAACAGAATATAGCTTCCCATTCAGATCCTTTACCTCTTGAATCCGAGTATTCTACTCAAGAGGTAGATTTTCCTCAAATCTAGTCATGAGATCCTTGATTTTACTATCTCCATTATCAAAATCTTCCTTAACATCATGTTTAAACTCATCAAGCCCTCTCAAATATTCAACTACTTTCTTTGACCAGCAAATCACTTTCTTATAATATTTCTTGTGGGAATTTTAGTTAATGATTAAATTCTTTAAATCAGCCTCAATTTCTACACACTTATATGCCACCAATGATACTGAATCCTATTTTTTATTCAAGCTATGTTGGAACATCTGACATTTCGAGTCAAGGCTTGGAAAGATCGGAATGGTGTCAATAAGCATCTTCTGTGATTGAATGACGAAATAATGTCTTAGGTATGATGATTCTGAATCATAGACTTTTCTTGGTGAGGACTCTTTTTCTAGATCGACAAGATTTCTCTTCAAAGATCCACCTACTTCCTGTTTCTTTAAAAAAAACATTGGTTGGTGTATCCACAATCACCTATTTCCCCTTATCAGTTCTCAGAATAGCTTCCTCATTCAGAGACTCATGGTCACTGTCAAACATCTGAACAATTCTATCTCCATCAATCTTATCCTTCTCATCCCCAGCCATAGAATCTTCAGGGTGAATGAAATTATGGTTATGACTTTTTTCCTCAGAGGTCTTATTCACTTCATCTTTAGCTTTTTAATCTAACCCAGGAGTAGCAATCTTTGATGATCCGGATTGAGATGTCCGGATTGACAATTTCTCATATTCACTTTCCTTCTCATGAAGCCCCTTAATTGATTAATAAAATCTTCTATATTACAACTCCTTTCTTCTTCTACTACATCATTGATAGCTTCTTTCTCTTCAACAACCTTCTCATGGTATTTTTCCGGAGTCATAAACCTATTCCCCGGAGTCTCAGTTAAGGGTTCTACCAGGAATAATTTTGGTACCAGAATTTTTTCAGAAGATTTTTCAGTATCCCTAAGAAGGGATTGCACAATCTCAGTCTCAGACATCTTTTTCTTTAACTTCTTTTCATTAGCTTACTTTTCAATCTCATATAGTTTCTTCTCTTTCAAAGCCTTAACTTCTGCAGGATCCAAGACAAACTATGTCTCTCCTTCCATTCAATTATTCATATCTTCCCTCCACTTGGCTAAAACCTCATCTAGATAGGCTTTTTGTTTCTTAGGTTTTGGAGGTGCAGATTGAGATTCCTTAGCTTTAGGGGTTTTATCTTCTTCTTCCACTTCCTTCTAACTTCTTCTTCTTTCCCTCCTTTTTTGATGGTTCATCCAATTCTTACTTCTTCGGAACGGCTTCATCTTCCTCCTATGGTAAGTCATATAATTCTAAAAAATCTTTATAGAAACCAATATTCATTCTCTTCAATGTATCATCACTTACTAACATGACTTTGGAATTACATGGCTTGGAACTGAAAGGAATCTTGAAAGACTCGAGGCATCGAATAATTAGCTTAGAGAGGATGGATAGATACATTATAATCTAAGCCTTCAAGTTTCCATTCTTGATATTCTCTATCATAATGATAATATGATTCGTCAAGTTTATCTTCCCCAAATTCACCAGAAAATCTAGGATGTACAGGTCACTCTTCTTTAAGGTGTCCTTATCACCTTTTCTTGGAATGATAAAACCTTGAACCCTCAATTCATGGATCCAATTATTTGTAGACACATGAGATATTTTCGATGTATTCACATATGAAAGTCCAATACACTTCATAGCCTTCACCTTGACAAAACTTCCTTGTACATCCGGAAATTTATGGGAACATAATTCAGCTTCCCCTTCATAAGAAAACCCCACCAAGCTAGCCACCTTGGTGTATGAAAGGGCATATGTTTTTCCATAGCTTTAGAAAAAAAATTTACACCTCTCTTCTTCCATGAAAAACTCAAAGATTCAAAAAATTCCACAAGAAGATCCAGATATACTACATCTTGAGCTCTTGGCATTGATATGCAAATGTTTTCCCATCCATTCAACTTGATATTCTTGGATATAATTGAATCGTACTTGGAAAAGATATTCAGATGCACCAACCTCTCTATATAAATCTACCACTCTAAAATAGACTTGACTGTTGACATTTATTAAGATGGAACATCAACAGACATTTGGATTTGAGAAAGATTTGAGAGGTTCGGAACAGGCTTTGGAAAGAGGGGCAGAGCTTTGGCACGCAAAGGCTTGAAATTTGATGTGGGACAACCCTTATAAGTCCTTTATATAGGTGTTATAAGTGACAATTCATCTTCCAAACTTGATCCAATGGCTGGAAATCCTTTAGATTAGATATGACCGTTGATATGATAGTCGTAAGGAAATCTGGATAGAATCCGATATTTGGAGGTTTTTAAGAAAAAAATAAAAAAATCGGATTTAAGGAAACTAGAATCAGAAAAATTTAGAAAAAAAAGAAAATACCATCAAGTAAAAGATGATAATGAAAACATATGAAAGAAAACATACCTTTCATATTACCCTTAAGATTATTCATAATAGGTAATATTCTTTTAAAGAACTTTAGATTCTAAAAAATTGACTACGAAAACCTCCATTACGAAAATCTTGATTACGAAAATTTTAGTAACGAAAATCATCATTACGAAAATTTCAAGTACGGAATTCTTCATTATGAAAATTTCATGTATGAAAATCTTCATTACAAAAATTTCAAGTGCAAATATTTTTGAAAAACTAACTACGAAAATGTTTGAAAAACTAACAAAAAAATGTACTACCCCTATGAAAAGGAGTTTATTACTTTAAGGATATTGGTTCGACAGGAAGTTAACAAGGAATATTACCTTGTGGTTATCATTCCTAACTTTGGTTTAATGTATTCAAATCTATTAGAGGGTAAATATTTTTTGAAAATATCACCAAGTTGAAATTGTGTTTTGATAAATTAAAGAATGATATCTCCTTTTTTGTGTGATCCCTAAGAAAGTGATACCTAATATCTATGTGTTTTGCATGAGATTGATGTGCATGGTTTTTACTAAGGGAAATGTCACTTGTATTATCACAAAAAAAATTTGTTTTGGTAAAAATCATACCATAGTTTGTGAGTGTGTGTTGCATCCACAACACTTGATCACAACAACTTCCTGCTGCTACATATTCAGCTTCAGTAGTGGAAAGTGCTACTAAGTGTTGCTTCTTTCATGACCAAGAAACTAATGAATATCCTATGAAATGATAAGTTCCAGATGTACTCTTTCTATAAATTCTATATCCACCAAATTCAGCATCTGAAAAACTTTTAAAAAAATAATTTCTAGAACTATAGAAGAGTCCTAAATTCATTGTTCCCTTTATGTAGAGAAAAATTATTGTCACTTCATTTAAATGAGATTCCTTAGGATTTGATTGATATCTTGAACATAAGAATTCTGAAAACATTAAGTTTGTATGACTAGCTGTTAAGTAAACTAAACTTCCTATCATACCTCTAAAAGATGTTTGATCTACTAGTTTCCCAGCTTCATTAAGGTCATGTTTGTTTGAGGTTCCAATGGAAGTACTAATACAATTAGTATTGTCATGTCCATACTTTTTAAGATATTTAATATACTTATATTGGGATATATATATTCCTTCTAGTTTTTTAGAATTTTTAAAACCAAAGAAAAATGTTAAATCAGCCATCATTCTCATTTCAAACTCAGATTTCATTAGATTCACAAAGGAATCAGTTAAATATTTCTAAGTTAAACCAAATATAATGTCATCAAAATAAATTTGAACAATCAAAAAAATTTATTATCTTTATTTATAAAAAGGGTTCGATCTGCATTTCCCTTTACATAGTTATTTTGAAGAAAAAATCATGTAAGTATATCATACCAGGATCAAGGGGCTTGCGTAAGTCCATACAAAGCTTTAGTAAGTCAAAAAACGTGATCAGGATGTTTTATATCTTCAAAACCAGGAGGTTGTTCAACAAATCGTCCTCCTGAACATAATCGTTAAGGAAATCACATTTCACATCCATTTGAAAAGGTTTGAAATTAAAGAATGTTATAGGCAAGTAAGATATGAATAGATTCAGGTCTAGCTACTAGAGAATAGGTTTCTTCATAGTATGTTCCCTCTTGTTGATTATAGCCTTTAGCAACATACCTAGATTTATTTTTAACTATGATTCCATTTTCACCACACTTATTTCTGAAGACCCATTTAACACCAATGATAGAAGTTTCCTTAGGTATTTTAACCAAGGTCCAGAATTTATTTCTTTCAAATTCATTTATCTCATCTTGAATAGATTTTATCCAATCATCATCACCTAAAGCTTTATTAGTGCTTTTTGTTAAAATTGGGAAAGGAATGATAGATGTTCTACTTCATTTCATAAGGATCTTCTAGTCCTTACAGGTTGATTCACATCACTAATGATACTATCACTAGGATGAGTCTTCAAAAACAACTGATTTGGGTTTTTTAAAACCTGTTCATCAACTTAGTGTAAGAAATATTCTAGGGTAAATTTTTCCGAAATCTCTTCCTGGAGATTTTACTTATCAGAATGATCGTCTATCTGGGGTTGATAATCAGTTTTTGAAAACACATATGAAGGTGTAGGTAGGGGTTGTTTAATAACAAAAGGATCAGTTTCATCAAATTTGACATGTACTGTGTCTTCAATAGTATAAGTGTTTTTATTGAAAACTCTATAATCCATAGAAGTTGTGGAGTAGCCTAAGAAAATTCCTTCATCAGATTTTGGTGCAAATTTATGTATATTATATTTATTATTTAGGATGAATACCTTGCAACCAAGAACCTTAAAGTAGGAAAGTATAGGTTTTCTACCATTCCATAACTCATAAGGTGTTTTATTAAGAAAATGTATAATTAAAACTAGATTTATAGTATAACAAGATGTACTTACAGCTTCATCCCAAAAGTTTCTTGCTATAGAATATTCACTCAACATGGTTCTTATTATCTCTTGAATTATTCTATTTCTTCTTTCAACAACACCATTCTGTTGAGGAGTTCATGGTGTTGAGAAATTTTGAGTAATGCCTTTTATAACTAAAAAAAGTTTCCAAATCAGAATTTTGAAATTCTCCCCCATGATCACTATGAATAGTTTTCAATGGAAGGTTTTTCTCAATTTTAACATGGGCTATAAAACATTTCAAATGAGAAAAAACTTCAGACTTATTTTCTAGAAAACAGACCCACATAAATCTAGTGTGATCATCAACTAACACAAATACATAATACTTGCCTCCAATGATTCCAGTTTGTGTAGGACCAAAGAGATCCATATGCACTAACTGTAATTCATCAGTAGTTGAGACTTCACCAATTTATTTAAAACTATATTTATGTTTCTTTCTATATTTTCAAAGATCACAAACTTTTGAAGAATCAAATATAATATCCAGTAGATCCTTAACTAATCTTTTCTTAGAAAGTTTTCATAGTTTCTTAAGTTACAGTGACCTAGCCTTCTATGCCACAACCAATAATGATCTTCCATTTCACTATGGCAAGGTAGATCTTGTCTCCTATGGTCTTCTAAGTTTAGTGTGTATACATTCTCTTGCCTATGGGAAGAAATAATAAACACTTCCTTCGAATTGTGTACTAACCTCTTTTGATTCCTAAAATTCACAAGGTAACCTTCATCACATAATTTGATTATTCTAATGAGGTTGTTCTTAAGAACCTTAACAAATAAAACATTTGAAATCAAAGTTTTTCCAAGAAGAACGATGTTACCTATACCAATAATTTCTCCCTGAGCATTATCTCTAAAAGTTACTTTTCCTCCTTTCATCTTGATAATATTTTCAAAGTAGTTTTTGTCACCATCCATATGCTGAGAACATTCACTATCCATGTACCAAGTATTGTTGTTGGTACTCTCTCTATTTTCCTGAAAACAAAAGTGTTAGACTTTCGGAACCCAAACTTTCTTGGATCCGGAAATTTTAGAAAGAAAAATCATAGGAACCCACATTTTCTTAGAAAAATATGCTTTATGAAATCTTAAAGACTGGGTTTTGTTTAAGGAACTATTTTTTTCAGAATGCCCACCGCACTGACACTTAGTACAGAATGGATCACTTTGAGGAATAAAATAATTGTTACTAAAAATCATTTTAGAACTAGTATAACGAAAACCAGAATTATTACGTAGAGGTAAAATTTGAGAATGCATCTTATCAAAATTTTCCTTACATAACGTATTGTTTTACAGACACTTCCTCAAGGAAAAAATTTTAGATTTCAGTTTGATTACCAAGATCTTGTCTTCTAAAACAATTTATTTAGAACTAGAGTGAGTCTCGAAAACATTTTTCTTAGAAATTACTTTTTCTAGATCCTTAGAAAGTTTTTTCTTCTCAGAATTTACTTCCTCATGATTTTTTTAAAAACATTCAAAATCAACAATTTTCATATCAAGATCTTTAGAAAGATCATATATTTATTTAGTAAGAATAGTCTTCCTAGAATTTTCCTTATCAAGCTTTTCATGAGTTCTGAATTCTCAATCTCAAAGAGCATAGCAAACCTAGAAACTTCTTCATAGGTAGGTAAAGTATTATCTTCATCAGAAGAATATTCATCATCTGAAGATTCATAATATTTATTATTACTATAATTTGAATTTAATTAGACATTGGACATTGATTCAGCATTGTGTACCTTAGCCATCAAACAATGATTTTCAATAGGTAGTCTGGATATTAGACCAAGAATATTCTGTCCAGAAGTTTCGTAATCAGATGATTCATTTGAAGAGTCACCACCACTGGCACTCCAGGAGTCATTAACTTTTAAGAATTTCTTAGATTTACCTTTGTAGTACTTCTTTCTGTTTCTCTCATCACGCTTCTCCTTTATTTCTTTTCTCTTAATCATAAGACAACTATGCCTTATATGTCTATCTATCTTGCATTCATAACATGTGAATTTTGAATCACTCTTTTCTTCTCTTTCCTTCTTCTTATATCTGGATTGAATGCTCTTCTGTCCAATAATCTTGTTCATCTTTCAAGCAAGATTTTATAATTCACTTTCTGAAGATTCACTTCCACTAGATTCAGATTGAATAATAATCTTCTTAGATTTGTATCTAGTAACTCTCTCTGGAGTCTTGGCTTTCCTAGGATTTGAATTTGTAGTAAAAGAAACACCGCCATTCACATTCTTCTTCTTTACATTATCAGCATCTCTCTTCATTCTAGTCTCATGTTGAAGAAGAGTTCCAAAAAGTTCATCAAGAGAAATCTGAGTAAACTTTTTGTTCTCATCAATAGCAGTCCTCTTGGATTCCCATTCATTGGGAATTATGTCTATGATCTTATCAATAAGATCTTCATCATATAAACCTTTCTCACCCATGGATTGTAAACTATTCACAATAGTCATGAATCTTTGTTGCACCTTACATATGGGTTCTCCATAAGGAAGGCAGAAACCATGATATTCAGCTCTGAGCATGGCTCTTCTAGTTTCAATAACTTTGGAAGTTACAAAGTGTGTAACTTCAAGTTTCTTCCAAATACAATTTTATGCTTCACAAGATGAAATTTAGATATATATATATTTCTAGTCATATAACAAATCAAGGTATTGCATACCTTATAATTCAGTTTATATTCATGTTTTGTCTTGATGTGTGATGTTAATAACTTCTTTGTCAGAGATTTTGTATCATCCAATAAGCATAACAAAATTATCAACTCCAGTATTGATAATGAAATCTACATATGATCTCTCTAATATTCATAATCATTCCCATAAAAAATAGGTGGTCTTGTGGGATTGATATTTTCAATGGAACCAACATTGATTCCTGCCATCTTAAAGAAAAATATTTCCACAAAACTTGTTAATATGAAAAAGTTTATAGACAAGGAAAATATTCCTCATCAAGGAAAATAAAACTGGAGTATTTCTAAGCCAAATAATAATCCAAACTTTATGAATCTGAAAATTTGAATCCAGAAAATAAGAATAAGAAGAATTCTCTTCTGAATCAAATCGTAAGATTAATTCAGATTGAACCAATCCATTAATACCAATTGTTCAGATGGTATGTGAGTATGATATACTCTATAATACCAAATGTAAGGTCAAAATAATATAGATACAGATAAAGTATCTAATGATGCCCAATATATAAGAGGGGGGTGAATTGTACACTTTAAATATTCCTTGGAACTTTTAAAAATGGTTATTTTTAACAAGGTTAAACAATGTAATTCACAAAACCTCTAAATCTACATACTTCCTAGATTCCAGAAATATGATTCTGAGAAAGTGAATCGGAAAATATGGTTCTGAAAATTAAAACATAATGAAAGTTTTCAAAGATAAATATTCTACCTTAAAGCGTATAGAATCTTTACTAAATCAGAGTGTACAAGTATAAGGATGTATAAGATAGTTATACTTACCTAAACAAATAAAATGCAGCAGAAAACTTGTAAAAAACAAGTAACAAGTGGTAAATATTTTAACCCAAAGATAAGGGTATCCAACAAACTTGGATAAAGGTCCCTTGATTTATACTTTCAAGAAAGTTTGTCTTACCCCCACCAGGGTAAGCCCCCGATATGAAGATCGGAGTCAGTCTTTCTATCACCATAAGCCCTCATCTTCAAGGTAGTCAGCACCTCTATCATCCTCAACAAGGAAGCCCTCAACTTCAAGGTAGTTAGCACCTTTGTCTTCCTATCTCCAGAAGCCTTCGATTGCACACAACAACAATCAGAGTCACACAAATAAAATCTGAACAAGAAGTTTAGTACACACAAAGAAATAAATCCCCTATCTCTATAAATCACTTCAGCAGCATGTAATCTCTAGATTGATCAACTTATTCATCAAAGTTATTGGCTCTTTCAAATGAACTTCTATTTATAGGCACAACTCCAACGGTCGACTCCCTCCTCCAACGGTCAAATTTTTCCTTGAATTTTAGAGGGACCTGTACACGTGTCACTCAAACAATGGTTAGTTAGTAACTGAATGCATGAAATCATTTTATAACAAAAAAAAAGTGTAAGAAAAAAATATGGTTACATAACCAAAATCAACTATTCCGAGTGTAAGAAAATAAAACTTCAGAGTCTAACAAAAAAAATCGGTGTCTATAATACAAGGATATTCAGATTTGGTTTTCTATGGAATTTGGAACCTGAACTCTATGGGATTATGGAGTCTGAATTTCAAGGAAATTCGGAATCTGGATTCACAAGAATTCGAAACCTGAACTTACATTGTTCGGAGTCAGAGTTCATGAGAATTTGGAGTCATAACTGACAAAGTTCAGAGTCTAAATTCATTGTAATTCGGAGTCAGAACTCACAAAGTTTGGATTCAAGATTCATTAGAATTAGTATTCTGAACTCACAAAATTTGGATTCTAAATTCATTAGAATTAGGAGTCTGAACTCATAAGAGTATAGAGTCTAAATTCAGAGAACTCAGATTTAGAACTCAGAAGAATTCGGAGTCTGAATTCAGAGAACTCTGATTCAGAACTCTGAATATTTCAGAGTCTAAATTCAGAGAACATAGATTCAGAACACAAAAGAGTTCTGAGTCTGAAAACATAATGCTATTTATCTAAGTATTAAATTATTCTGAGTTTTTAGATATGAAAAATAATTTTACACTTAGACAAGATAATGAACAATGAAAAACATGGTAAGAAAAAATTTCCTTGGGGAAGGAAAATTTTCCTTATAGATGTAAAACATAGTGTAAAATGAAATTTTCCTTCAGATAAGGTGTTTGTGATTTTCAAAACCATAAGGAATGGTAAATTCATAAGGAAAACTTATTGACTCAACAATCTCCCCTGAGTATGAAGGAATGGAAAAGTCATAAGGAAAACCTTATTGACTCAACAAGATTTTCTTATTCAAAAAAACATCTTTTATAAAATTGTTTTCAAAATGTTTTTTTATAATGTTTAAAATACATTTTTACCCTTTTTACCTTTTAAAAAAGTATATAAAATGAATCAAATTTTTGTTTTTCAATCAAGGAACTTTATTAACCTTTTTTATGTTGCGGAAGGAATAATCGACATATATGGATTTTCCCGCCATCACTTTGTTAATGCTTCATTTTAAAAATGAAAGGTTTGTTTTTTTAAAAGAAAATCATTTCCAAATATTCTAGAAATTTTTTATTTAAAAGTTCTTTAAAAAATATTTTCAACATTTTTTTGTATGTTTTTCAAAGCTTCCTTGATATTTTGTTAAGGTTATTTTGAAAAGAAAATATTTTCAAATTTTTTGTGTTTTAAAAACAAATTCTCTAGAGGAAATGATATTTTCCTCATGAAATGATTTGAATGAAATTGAAAATATTTCATTATAAGATATTTTTTTAAATTGTTTAATAAAAGGGATTTTCAAATAAAGTCTATTTTCCTTAGAAAATTTTCAATGTGATCTTTCAAAATTATTCTCTATATAAGATGAAATAACTTTCTAAATTTTTTTGATTTACTAGGGAAATTATCCATGAATATCATTCATATTATTTCTTTATTACATTATTTTATTATGGAATAATGTTTATGAATCCTTTTTCTCTTCCACTATTTATATGATTTTGAATCTTGCATCAAATCATTGGTAATTCATGTATAAAATAATTTTGAAACATATCTTTTTGTCAAAGGTTATGATATGATGAAATGTTTATGATTTCCATTTTCTTTTCATGGATTATGATATTTTGTTTATGAAACCCACTTCTTTTTATAGTTTATGTTATGTTGAAATTATTTTGGAACATGTAAGAATGATTTCATTATGTAATCAGTTGGACATATATCTCCATCTAACTCATTGTGTAACAATTTATATCTCGTGATATAACAATGGGAAAAAAATTAAATAGGATTTATACCCACGGGGAAATCGGTGGGTGATGATCCCATATGTGAAATTGGTGTGTCCTGATCCACTATGGGAAATAGGTGTCTCCTGGTCCACTATGGGAAATAGTTGTGTCTTGATCCAAAAGATGGAATAGTATTTTCCCAATCCAAATTGTTGATGGTATTGGTAGTTAACCATGACACAATAATTTTTTTATAGTTTTAATGGTTTGTCATTTATATGACATGTCCTTATATTTTATTGTTGATATATAATTATTTATCACCCTTATGGTTCATTTCATGTGAAAATCCAATCTTTATGTCATGATTTATGTTTATATTCTTTGTTATGAAGGGAATGATTTTTCAATGTTTTTACCATGTTCTCAAACCCATAGGCTTTTGTTATACATTCATATCTCATTTATTTTCTCTTACTATGCATCTGAGCTCACCCTTTCTTATATTTCCTTTTTCCCATGTTATGAATAACAGTTTTAAGTAGGTATACTAAATTGGAAGATATTTGTGGGAAATATCGAAGATATTTCACTAGGATAGAATATTGTGTTCCAAGATTCCAAAGTCACAACACTAATATAGTCCTTAAGAATATAATTTTTAATTTGATGAATATTAATCTAAATTGATGTAATATCCATGTATTCTAAGCCTGGGTCTCTATGGTTGGTATCAAAGGGAATGTTTTGTTGACCATTGGAAACTATTATGATAAGAATTTAGTGAGATTCCTATTAATTTTAATATGGATATTTCAAGGTATTTATATATGGATAATCCTATGGTTTCATAGATTTAAAAGTTGGTTTCCTAATTTATACATCCTATTATTAATTTTTCATGATTATGGGATTTTATGTTATGATAAGTGTTTCTCACCCTTTGCTTTCTGGTCTTAGTAAATAACAGGAACTAGAAAGAAGTGGGTTAACATTTAATATTTCAAATCTAGAAAGTATGGGAATTACTCAAATTTATTTAATAATTATAAATCTCATTATTTAAGAACTCGGACCTTCTTTTTAGCTATGAGTTTTTATTTTCTGTTGTTCTTGGAAAAAAGAGGAGAATCTGGAAATCTAAGGAGTACACATCGTGTACATTAGAGTACATGTCATATACACAGTTTCTATAGGTGACCATGTACTGGTTGGGTAATGGCTGAGTACATGGTCGTGTTGGGTGAACTTGTGACCACCTAAAGCAGGGCCCAAAAAAGGCATGTACACATTGGGTACTTTTAAAATATGTGTCGTGTACTTTTCTTTTTAATTGTTATATCAAACCGGGATCGTGTCTCATTCACCAAAAACACTTCTTCCCAGCATGTCTCGTCTCAAAGTGACTGAATCCAATGAATCTTCTCCAAGCCGCCGACCCACCATCTGTTCTCCGAATCAACCGTCGTTGATTGTGTTGTAATTTCCATGGTGAGTTATTCTTTCTTTTAGAGCCTCTCCTCTTGATTCTCTCCTTTCATGAGATATCCTTGGTTGAACTTTTTAGACATTTTTGTATATCTACATCATTATAGGATGAATCAAGGGATGATGCCAGAGTATATAGATTTTACAACATTGACGTAGGCGGTTCGTGCCTTTCTATAGTTATTCATTGAATATTATGTGCAAAAATTTTAAATACCCTAGAACAAGGTATTGCGTGTTTAGGTATTTTAGCCCTGTTAATGCTTGTTATGCCTTGTGTTCCTGAGTATAGGTTGTTTGAATGTGAATAGTATTATTTTCTATGCTATGGATGTGTTGCCTATTTTTGTTTTGATATTGACCATTTGGTATAGCTTTGATGGTTAGGCTGCTTGTTTTCCATGCTAAGTGTTCTTAGGATAGAGTGATATTATCTTATGATGTTATATTCCTGTAGTTGTTTATCCAAGTAGTTCATGAGAGATATTAGACAATTAGTTCATAATGTTTACTTTGGCTATTGAACATCATTGTACACGATTGACTTACACTGGGCTTTGAGAACCTAGTGTAGTAGAAAATAGGGGGAATGGATGCTGAGGGCTTCCCCAAAGTGTCCTTTTACTTTTACATTGCGAGACCATAGTTTGGATGGAATTTTTTCTCCCTCAGATTGTCTATAGTTCCACATTTCAAGACCATAGGGGGAATTGGATGTTGAGTTATCCTTTAGAGTGTCTATAGTTACCGATATGAGACCACATGGGGGACTGTTGGTGAGTGCTTCCTCAGAGAGTCTTTGCTGAAGCTAAACCATAGGGGATGACTGTGATTACATACCATAGGGTTTATTGTGTTTGATTGGTTGAATCATAGGGGTTAGATTTTGAGTACTTCCCATAGGTTTACTTTTTTATTATCTTCGTACTAGATATATGAAGATGAATTCAATTTTAACTATAGCATTTTTTAATTTTGATTTCATCATTTTTTACTACTTCCTTTTTCTTATTACCTACCAATTATATTAACAAACTATTGGACACGGATCATTGGGTGGTTGCCTAATGGTATTCTTCTCACACCCTGTTTGGTTCATGCTTTTAGGCCCAAACAGATTATATTTTTGCAGGTTTATATATGGGAAATTACCCTTCTACTTCAGTTACTTGACTACTATGGAGTTGGAGAGCATGTGACCAAGTTGAGGCTTCCAATGCTACTGGAGTTTATTTTTTTATTTTTACTTTTGTTTAGTACTTTATTCTATTATTGTTACTTGTTTGGATTCTTTCCTAGAAATATGTATCATGCATCACTTATATATGTGCTCCAATTGTTTATTACATTCAGTCTTCCACTATTTATTTACTGCATGTTTTTAATGCTTCTTGTATTGTTATCTGTTTATTTCTACTGCATTACTCTGTCAATGAGGGAATATTTTCCCTACTATCACACCAAAGGCCCTAACTGTTAGTTGGAAACCTCTTGCATTTGGGGAAATGCTCTTGAGGCCTTGTGACCTACCAAGTATTGGGCACCTTTGGGCAGCACCCAAAATCGGGGCATTACAAAGTGGTATCATAGGAATTCTATTATTCTTGACTTACTCTTTGGAGCCTATAGAAATGGATATAAAGGAATAGGTACTTGGTAATAAGTTGTGCCTGGGATTAGCTAACCCGTGTACATGGAAAAGCTAATTTATCTTGATTATTTCAATTTTTCTGGTTTTGAAATTATTATAGTTGATTTGATTTCATCAGTGGGTGATTCACATGTTTTGTGATGTTAACATTGATAATATTGAGGTTCTATTTTTGTTGTAACGTGATGAGATGAGGGTATCCTATCTCATTCATCATATAGGAACATGCTAGAGATCAAATGTCATGCATTCATGTCATGCCATTTAGAGTGCATTACTGATTTCATGTTGTTGTGATAGATGTTGTGCTAGATATGCATGATGTTGTGATAGATCCCATGATAGTATTACTGCTATTTTATAGGGTATTTTATTGTTTAAGGTTTCATATGAATGAACGAAAACCTTTGGTTCTTGAGGTGTTATGGGTCCTCATGGAACAAAATTTGGTGGATCATTGCACTGTTATGATTGTTTATGACATTTATAAGATGTAAAACATTGATTCGTAGGTATTATGGGCCCTTACAGATCGAAATTTGGAACTTTAATTTTCATTTATGTGTTTTTAAGGGTTCTGGAGTAGTTTATGAGGCTTACGTTCTGTAAAAACCTAGAATACATGGTGTGTATTGCTGAATACATGCCATGTGTCCTTCTGTTCAGGAAGGAACTTCTTTTCTTAAGAACACATTGTGTACTTTATGTACATTCTATGTAGTCTCTAACCATCTTACTACCTGTGTGGGTTGAGACACAGGTTTGGGAAATCATTGGTGGAACACACCTTGTACTGGATGTACGCACCATGTGTATAGAACATGTGTCCTACTGTGTGACCAACTACATGGTTGGATTATGGGTAGCTAGTACAAGAAATCCCTGGCACAAACAAGACTTGTATAGTCATATGTGTAACTAGTCATGTGACCAATGACACGGGTGGATGAAATCCTTCTAGTACACACCATATTTGGAACAAACATGCTGTGTGAAGTCAATTGTGTCTCCGACCGTGTGTATAACAACACAACCAAATGAAACTTATGTGGTACATTCCATGTTCATGGGGAACAAGTTGTGTAGTCTTTATTTAGGAGAACTGTGTGGGTTAGTCATATAGAATAACATTGGAAGGGGAAAATGATTCATGTACATGTTGTGTCTTGGGAGAACACGTCGTGTGTATGGGGTGTTACACGACTAAGGTTGGTAGGAGTACACACCCATGTGAAGGCCTAAAGGAACACGTTGTGTAAGGTTCATACATTCCTTATATACCAGTTTTGAAAAACATGAATGTCTTCCTTCTCCTATTCCTTTCTTGCACTTAGAAGTTTTAGTACTTGATAATATTGAACTAAGGTGTTTGATTGACCTTGCAGAGTCATTCCACCACGACGTCCTTCAGTTGTATGCCAGATTCCAGGCAGTGGTCAAACACCAGACATGGCTGATCAGGGACTACCTGCAGATCCTCCATTCGTCCCTATCTTGGTACTAGCTTTCATTCCAGATACATGTGCTAATGCACAGTTCCAAGAAGGATTCACGAGGTTTATGCAGACCTTCCAAGGAAACCCATATCATGCCCCATCAATGGTAAAGTTTATGTAGGACTTTCAACAGCATCATCTTCCCACTTTCTTAGGGATGGAGAACCTCAGGCTGTAGAGTCATGTTTAGATTCCATGCTATCAATCATCATGCATGTGGATATGCCTTCATAGAGGAGGTGAATCTCGCTATGTACATGCTTCAGGATTCCTCCTTAGATGGTGGGATGTAATGTCATAGGTGGTATGCCAGTAGGTTATGTCTTGGGATGAGTTCCAGTGTTCCTTATATAATTACTTATACCCAGATACATTGAGGGTCGATAAAGACTGAGAGTTCGTGAGTTTGGAGTAGGGTACTCATTCAGTTATGGAGTATTCTTCTCGCTTCATAGAGCTGTAGTGTTTCACACCCATCCCAGAAGGTGATGACTTATTCCTGGCGAGGAAGATTGAGGATGGTCTTAGGAACGAAATCTGATCTCAGGTGAACATATTTAGGATGAATTAAATAACCTCTATAGTCAACCAAGAACTTAACACGGAATGAAATCTGAGGGACTCTGAAGCTGTGTGCTTGGGTGGCCCGGCTTCCAGATTTTGTACTCCTCTGAACGGTAGAAGGAAGCGTCGTAGGGAGTATATTCATGGAGACTTGAGGAGGCGGGATACTTCTTCAGGTATCCTTGTGGTATGCTAAAAGTGTGGGAAGAGTCGGCATACAAGGCCACATTTCCTGAGATACCCATTGGAGTTCTAATCATGCGGTAAGATGGGCCATATTCAATGTTTCTATCAGTTATTCTAACCAAAATCTGGTGATAGGAGTTCTTCTATGACTCCACATTTAGGAGAAAGATCACTAGTTTCTGATTAGTCTGTAAACTAGAGTTCTTTCGGCCGTTCGGGCTGAGGGGGAGGTTGCGGCCACGGTATCCAGTCGGTAGGCATTCAGTGACAACATGGTGGATCAGCTCAGGGTGGCCAGGAAGGGTCATAGGTCCATGGTATGGCCAAACTCTTACAGTGGAGTAGACCCAGCAGGATTAGGATTATATACCCTCTACAGTTTGAGGTAGGATTTCTATTTTCCTCTGTTATGTCTTCTTCACATTTCGATATAGGTGCTTCCAATAGTTTCATATATGTTGCTTTTATGGAGTGCCTTGGGATCTGTATCTTTTCTTCTACTTATTTTTGGACATTAGAAACTCTAATGTGTACTAGAATGGCTAGTGTACATCAGTTCAAGGAGGTCCCTCTTGAGGTTGGTGGGTGTCACTTCTTATGGTTCATTTATGTCTTAGAGATGATAGGCTATGATGTCATTTTCAAAATGGACTGGATAGTAAAGTTTTAGGATATTTTCTACTGTTATCATCATAGGGTGTGTTTCACATCACTAGAGGTCAGTTTATTTCTACACAAGGGTGAATGAGATGTATAGGAAAGCAGAGTAGGACTCGAGAATCATGGAATGGGAGGAGTTACATCCCAGATTACTAGTCTATATCTGGATGAATAATGGACTTCATAGATGAACTTTCCTCCAGTGGTGGATCATTTCAGGGATGTCTTTCCAGATGACTTTTCAGGTTTTCCTCTAGAGTGAGAGGTAGACTTTTCTATTGATCTTGTTCTAAGAGCATCACCAATGTCCATTCCTCCCTATAGGTTAGTTTCACCAGAGTTACAGGAGCTCATGTAGTAGTTAGAGGAGTTAGGGGTTATGGGTTTCATCCAACCTAGTACTTCTCCTTGGGATCTGCCTATCCTATTTGTGAAAAAGATGGACGATGCCCTCTGACTTTGTGTGGATTATCAAAAGTTGAACCATTTGACAGTCAATAACATATATCCCTTGCTGAGGATTGATGATCTCTTTGAACAGTTTCGAGGTGCCCAGGTGTTCTCAAAGATTGACTTGAGATCCGGTTACCATCAGTTGCACATTTGACCATCTGATATACCGCTTATGTCCTTTTAGAGTAGGTTTGGTCTATACAGGTATGTGGTTATGTCGTTCGGTATCATGAATGTGCCTAAAGTTTTTATGGCATTGATTAACCGAGTGTTCCATCCATACTTGGATTATTTCTTGGTAGTCATCGTGGATGATATCTTGGTGTACTCTCACACTCGACATGATCATGACACACATCTTGAGATAATTTTTTATACACTGAGAGAGAATAAATTATATGCTAATCTCTCAAAAGGACACTTTTTGATGGACTAAATTCACTTCTTGGGTCATGTCATCTCAGAAACAAGAGTATCAGTAGACCTAGACAAAGTGAGATCAGTAGATTCCTAGGAGAAGTCGAAGAATTCCTTTGATGTAAGGAGTTTTCTTAGGATGGTTGGTTCCTACAGACATTTCATATAGGACTTCTCATGCTTAGAAACACCATTGAAGGGCCTGACTAAGAAGGGTGTGAAGTACTTATGGTCAGATTCTGGTGAGTTAGCCTTTTAGAAGCTAAAAGAGAGGTTGACTTCAGCCTCGATACTGGTATTGCTAATGCCGGGAAAAGGATATACAGTTTATTGTGATGCATCTAGTATCGGTTTGGGAGCAGTGCTTATACAGTGGAAAGGCATTGTTTCGTATGGCTCTCGTCAGTTGAGGCCACATGAGGGGAATTACCTGATGCACAATCTTGAGTTGGATGTTATTGTTTATGCTCTACGTGGTTAAAGACATTATATGTTGGAGAGCATTTTGTGGTTTTCACCAACCAAAAAAGTCTCTAGTATTTCTTTACTCAGCATGATCTGAATTTGAAATAGTAAAGGTGGGTTGATTACCATTAGTTTTTTGACATTGATCTTGCCTATATGTCGGGGAAAGGAAATGCAGTAGCTGATGCATAGAGTATAAGGACTCAGATACAGGTAGTTCAAGAGGCCAGTAGTGAGTGGAAGCTTATGGATCTATTCTATAAGATGAATTTGGAGGTTCAATAAAGACAAGGACATACGTTTCTTTCTTTTTCGGTTGTTACCTCTACTCTACTTGATCGAGTGGAAATGAGACAACTATCATATTTTGAAGGCCTGGTCTTATGGGAGAGTGTGTCAGGGGAGGACCCTATTCCTAGATGGACAATAGGCAAGGATGAGATCATGCATTTTCATGGGCATTTATAGGTGTCAGCAAACATACGTGATGAGCTGATGCGGGACTTTCATTTCTTAGTTTGAGCAGTTCATCCTGGTGTCAACAAGATGTATCGAGGTCTGCATTGTTAGTATTTTTGGCAAGGTATGAAGGGAGATGTTTTTTAGGTTTTTCATGAGGTGTTCCACCTGTCAATAGCTGAAGGTGGAGCGTCATCAACCAATAGGGATTTTTCAGTAGTTACCCATTCTCGAGTGGAAGTGGAATGATGTCATGATAGAATTAGTGATAGGATTACCGAGGTTTCCTTGAGAGAATGATGCAGTTTGGGTTGTCATTTACAGACTGAAAAAGGCTTCTCACTTTTTACCGATCAAGTAGACCTTCAGTGTTGTTGATCTAGGAATAATGTACATTCGAGATATTGTTTGTTTACATGGATTTTCACACTACATTGTTTCATATAGGTGCAATAGTTTTACTTCTTGGGTCTGGTAGAGACTATAGTGGGCATTGGTTATATAGGTACATCTGAGTACAGCTTACCATCCCCACACAGATGTCCAGTTTGAGTGTACTGTTTAGGTGATGGAGGATATTCTTTTAATATGCATCCATGATTTTGGAGGTTCTTCGGTGAATCACATACCTCTTGTGGATTTTTTTCAAAAATAATATTTTTCAAGAAACTATTCATATTTCACCTTATGAGGCATTATACGGTAGGCCATGCTGATCACCCCTATGTTGGATGGAGGTAGGAGAGGTAGGTATGATTGGACCTCGTCTTGTCCAGGATACCCCAGAGCAGATAGAGTATATTCAGAGGAGGATGGATACTGCACAGTCACGACATAAGTCTAATGGTGATTGAAGAAGATGACCTATGGAGTTCATGGTTAGAGATCAGGTTTTCCAACGTGTCACACCAATATTGGTATGCAGGAGGATTAGGAGACAGGTCATGCTTTCACTAAGATATGTTTGACCATTTGAGGTTTTAGAGAGAGTCGGGTTGGTTTCCTACCGGTTGCTATTACCTTAGAGGTGTCGGGCTATGCACATTTTCTTCCCTGTTTATTAGCTACAGTGTTATTTCTCATGCCCATATCATGTTTTTAACCAATGGAGGTTGAGCTGGAGGAGGATGTGTCATTCAAGGAGCATCTTATCCTGATTGTTGACCATAGTGAAAGGGTTATCTTTGGACAGTCTATTCCTCTAGTATGAGTGTTATGGTAGCATAGGTGAGTACCGGATGAGACTTGGGAGAGTAAGGCAGATGTACGATCTTAGTGGATAGAGCTGTTTGAGAATTATTCTTTTATTCTACCTTGATAGAGAGATTCGGGGATGAATTTCATTAAGGGGGAGTTTGTAAGAACATAGACCTTTTTTTCTGGTATGAGTTTTTATTTTTCTGGTGTTACTGGGAAAAAGAGTAGAATTTATAAATTTAAGGAGTATACACCATGTACTTTGGAGTACATGCCATGTACCCAGTTACCACGGGTGACTTTTTACTCACCGGGTAACGGTCGAGTACATGGTCATGTGGGGTAACCTGGTGACCACCTAAAGTAGAGCCTGGTGAAGGAATTTACACACTACGTACTTTTAAAAGACAGATTGTGCGCTTTTGTTTTTAATTGTTATATTGAACTGGGATCACATATCGTTCACAGAAAACACTTCTTCTCGGCCTGTCTCATCCAGCAGTGACTGAAGCCAACGAATCTTCTCCGAGCCCCCAACATGTTGTCTGTTCTCCGAATAAACCGCAATCGATTGCATTAGAATCTCCACAGTGAGTTCTTCCTCCTTCTAGTGCCTATTATCTTGATTTCTATACTTTAGTGATAAATCCATGGTTGATATTTTTAGATGTTTTTGTATATCTACATCATTCTAGGCCGATTCAGGGGATGATGCCAGAGTATATCGATTGAAAAATGATGAGGTAAGTGGTTTGTGCCTTTCTGTAGGGGAATTGGATTGTACAACACCGAGGTAGGTGGTCTATAGTTCCACGTTGAAAGACCACAGGGGGAATTGGATGTTTAGTTCTTCCTTAGAGTGTATATTGTTACCGATCTGAGAACACATAGGGGAATTAACGGTGAGTGCTTCCTCATAGAGTATTTTCTCATGTTGAACCAGAGGGGTTATACTATGAGTACTTCCCAGAGGGTTACTTGTGTTGGATTGGTTGAACTAGATGGGTTGTGTTATGAGTACTTACCATAGGGTTACCTGTTTTTGATTAGCTACTTACTTACTATATGAAAATGAATGCAATTGAAACTGTAGGATTGCTTACTTTTGAGTACTTCCTTGTTTACTGCTTCCTTTTGCTTATTGCCTACAATATATATTCACTGACTATTAGGAACATATCTTTTGGTAGTTTCCTATTGGGATTCATCTCACATCCTATTAGGTTCATGCTCTTGGGGCCAAACAGATTATATTATTGCAGGTATAGATAAGGGAAATCTCCCTTCAACTTCAAGGGATTGACTGTTGTGGAGCTGGAGAGCATGGGACCAAGCTGAGCCATGTGATGTTGTTGGAGTTTATTTGTTTTCTTTTTTACATTACTATAGTACTATATTCCAACATTGTGACTTGTTTGGATTCTTTCCTAGACATATGTATCATGATTCACTTATATATGTGCTCTATTTCTTTATTACATTTAGTCTTCCACTGTTTACTTACTGCATGTTGTTACTGTTTCCACTATTATTATCTATTTATTTCCACTACATTACTCTACCAATGAGGGAATTGTTTCACCACTATCATACCCAAGGCCCTCGCTACTAGTCGGCAGCCTCTGGAATTTGGGGAAATTCAGTTGAGGACATGTGACAAACCGAGTATGGGGCACCTATGGGCGGCACCTAGAACCGGGGTGTTACACATTATGTTAATCAAGAAGGTGGAATGGGTATTTCTTAAACTGTTGAAGATAATGAGACTACAAAAGTCATGTGAATGGTATGGGTTCTTCTAACAATATTTTTAACACTAAACATGATATTCATGATTATATTGAGGTTGATGAACCTTAAGACATAATTAATATTTCATATTATATGAATGGGGTATTTTTGAATAATATGTTGAAGCCTAAGTATATGATTAAGAATGTAGTTTTTTTATTGAAATCTATATGTATAGGAATTCAAGAATTTTTTAATATGAATCATTAAGTATATGTTTTCCTTTATGGTTTTAAAAAAATATATCGAATGGTGCTGATGAACTAGAAAATTGAATTAAATTATAGGTGATGTTTTGATTAAAGGAATGCAACCCTTAATGTATTCCTGATGTTTGAAAAATTCGGTTTTTTCGGGATGAGGAAAATATTGATATGTATAATTTTAATTGTATAGTACCGATTACCATGAAAATAATTCATTATTTTTTGAATAAAATGATCTATTTTATCATTAGTGAAGTTTTTATCTTATTGGATTTGAAAAATAAGTCCAATAATTTTTAGAATGAGGAATAATGCATGTTTTTTAGAAGGATTTATGGTAATTTGGTTTTCTTCCATGTTTCAAAAGAATAAACAATGAAAGCATTCAAATATTTTGAATGTGACAAAAATGAACAATTTTATTGGAAATCAATGTTGAACTAATTTTGAGAAATTTAGTAACCTTGATTATAATGTTTTTTATTTTCTTATTTTTGATGGATTACAAGGATCGCCATTTTTTGAAATTTTAAGTTAATCATTATAATAGTTTTTAGTTATTAAATTTTTATCTCTACATATCCAGATTTATGAATATTGGATAACCTGTGCTAGCCATTTTTTCATGATGATAACTAAAAATATATTGAATGAATTATCATTATATGTTTGGATATGATGATCTATTAGTACTTCAGGAAAGTAAAATTCACCATCACTCCTTAGAGAATGTGATGATGTGGAAATCAAGAAAGGCACAAACAATGAGTGATATTGTACATATGAAATGGAATGAAATCATGTAAGGATACTAAATTATGTTATTAGATTGTAAAAGAATTATTTAAATATAGTGAAATGATATAAAGAATATTTATCATAATTCCTTAATTTATGTTGAACTGACAATCTTATTAATCATTATAGATTTATGGGTTTGAGGCCCTTAGCATTCTATTGACTATTCACCTACTGATGATCAATGTTATTTATCGATCTATATAATTATTTTCACTTTCATTCCATATCCAATATTCAATCCCAGCCTATTTTATCTTATGTGTCAAATTAGTTTTAAGTTAAATATGAAAACCTTCATGTTTCCAACATCTCATTTTAATAGGAAGTTTAGTATTCATTTTTATAATGTGGGTTTCTTGAAAATGAACATTCAGATGTTAATCCTCTAATAACCCATAAATTTTTCGATGGTGGAATTAAATTTTACGGAGTTATAATTTAACACCCCGTGATTTTTTGAATAATTTTTCTTAAATTAATTTATTCATTTTGATATTTTTCATTTCACACAACAATGAATATAGTTTTTTATATTAAATCACTATGTTTGACTTGAATTATATGCAATAACATGCTGACATTACACTATATGAAACACATAGATTATGTTTTAGTACCCGCAAAATTATGTTTTCCTTGTGTTATACAAAATGTCGAGTCCTTTTGGTAGAATTCATTCACAAAAGGCCATGTTTTACTATACTAGAATATATAATTAATATTATTATAAAAATATTATTATAGCTACCACCTTGAATATGGAAAAATGTTTTGAATAAGATTAAAAAAATGTTAAAATATTATTTATTAAAGTATATAAAATGAATAATTTGGTTATCAATTATTATATGTAAATGAATGAACAATTTAAGAATAAATAAATTACTTTTCTATGAAAACTATTTTTCGATGTACAAACATATTTTTATCACATTAAATTAAACAAACCACTGTTTATTATTGATTTAAATAAAATTTATATATTATATATTCAATAAATATTTTTATACTCAACAAATAAATATGAAAGGAATAAGATAAGAATTAATCAAATTTTATGAATAAAAAGATGTATTTTCCTAAAAGGTAATTTCCCTACCTTTTAATGGAAAACCCATTTTAGATATTATTGTTAATAGTTATATAATTTTTAGATGACAAGATAATATTTATTTTTTATTTTTTTATATAAGAATTTACATTGTGTAAATTGTTTCTAATTTTTAGAGAAGATTCATTTTTTAAGAATAGTGAAAACACTGAATTTTAAATCAAAACAACTTTTTTATATAATTTATTGTTATAGTTAAATAATTTTATAATTCGGTTTTAAAATATAATTATATCAATAATACATAAATTAATCCAATTTAGGTGATTGGGAAAAACATCACATGGTAATTGGATATAAAATCATTTTAAATATTTGGACATTTTCACATTAAAAAAACTTATCGTCTCATCTCGTATATGAAATGAATTTGAATTAATATATTACACATCAGTTATTAGAATTTGGAAAAATGAACTCAATATTTTCAATTATAAATATTTCTAATTTCTAATATAGACATATTAAGTTTTTACCAATGTTATCAGTTATTGTAATTAAAAATAATAATAGCGATTAAGGTAAAAATGAAAATACCTAGCGGTTAAACATTAATCATAAAGGGCCATATGTCGTAGAAAATTTTTAAAAATAAATTTAATTTTCTTTTTTAGAACAAGGTCCCAATTTTATTTAATTTTGAAAATTAGTGTAGACCCATGTTGTAAGGGGGACCTCTCCATAGTGTTTACCTTATTATATTTAAAAAAATGTTACCCCACCTCCACTATAAAAGGGAACTCACCCCTCTCAATAACTCACACCTCTCAATCCACATTTGTTCGGCCAAAACAGAAAAAAAATATCCTCAAATAATCCATCAATTCATCCTAGAATTTTCCCTTTAGGTATAAATCCAACCAAGGAATCCCTTTGGTGCAAACCAAGATGAGTTACCCCAAAGATATGTATCATCCTTCCAAAAGCTATTATGTTTTATTTTCCCTATCCACCTCCTCAAATATTATATATATTTGATTATATTATAAAATAAATATCCTAAATATTCTTATATGTCTTTTTTCTAATGTTTAGACCTTAATATACACACACTTCCATCTAATGTGTAATGAACTTATAGTTCATTTGTACAGTGGACTACCACCTCACGAAATGATGTTGTTTGTTTTCCATTAACCACTTATATCGGGTTATAATTTTGATAGAAATTATATATTTTTATGAAATATATGATATTTATAAATCCTTTATTCATCTATAATTATTATATAAAACATACCATCATGTTTTCAACATTTTTTGAAATATGATAACATTATATCTGGACGTGTGGACTACTGCCTTCTCAAAGAGATGTGATTCATTCACACATTAAATGGAATGTATTATGGATATATTTTTTGATATTACATGATATATATGTCATGATAATTATACTGGAATGATATTATATATATACTTTATTTAATATACTTTATTTTTTTCAAGGCGATAATAAAATGAAAGCAATATTCATGTGTACGTGTGACCTACTACCCCCATGAATGGTGTTCTCTTTTATATATTGTTATATTTTATACAGTATAATAAATATATATTTAATGAATATATATTCTATTTATATCAGGTTTAAAATTTTTTTAACAAGTAAATCATGATCTATATAATAGGATCAAGAATAACAAGCCAACATATACGAAGAACAAAGTGGGTATTACCTGAAACATAACATTAATTTGGAGTTTCTAATAAATGGATAATATAAATTCATAACCAAATGATATATAGAGTTATATATAATTATATTTTTCATGTTAATATGTAAAATAAATTTATATTTATTATATATGAGGTTTGAATGTGTACGAAGAATGTCAACACATAATTTAAGGGTTTTCTAGCCACATATTTATTTTAGTGAGACTTATGCTTTATTCAACACTTATTTTTTTGTGTTGTATATACATCCCATAAATGTATTCTATTATTCCTATACATTTATTAATGTGAATTTAAAAATCCATCTGATTATCTTTCCTTCGTGGGGTTAATGGTTGAAATGTTATGAAATCGGTGGTGTAATTTTGTCTCAATTTTATTTCTTTGAGACACATGCCATGTTATGAACAAATATATTTATGTAAGGAGTATATACTACACTTCGACATGTTATATAATGAATATAATTATTTTTATGATATATTAATTTTAGTTTAATTTTATTATTTCTATATTATTTTTATTTGGTATTACCAAATTGGTAACATTTTATTGCTACAATCTCACAGTTTATCGAGACTGTATATCATTGTGCTTCCATTGATTAAATATTATGACCCACATATCAATATCCCTTTTGAAAATTAATATCCTCTATTTATCCATTATATCTCTATGTACTAGTACAATCCTTCCACTCTTCTCTATTTAATATAATTAAGAAAGTGTTTTTAATAACATCCGACCTTTATTCACTCTTTGATCAGAAATTTTTCTTATTAAAAAAACCATTTTTTCTATAAATTATTTAAAAAAAATTACTATGATATGTAAAAGACATTTTTACCCATGTATTACCTTTCAAAAATGTTTTAAAATGAATCTCTTTGTCTTTTTCTGATCAAGTCACTTCACTAAAATTGTTAAGGTGTAAAAGGAGTGTTCAGCATGTATGGATTTACCCACCATTATATCCTTGAAGATTTCGTTGAATACAATCTTAGTTTATTTAAATAAATTTATTTTCTTAATAATCTGGAAATTTTTTATTTTAATGATTTTAGGAAAAATTATTTTCACAAAAATTATATGGTTTCCAATATTCCTTTATATGTTTTCAAGGTTATCTTCAAAGGATGGTATTTTAAAAATGTTTATTTTTAGAAAAAAAAACTCAAAAGAGGCATGGAAGTTTCCTAAATAAATGTTTTAAATGAAACTTGAAATCTTTATTTATAATAAACTAATTGTTTAAATGTTTGTAGAAAAGAAATTTTTTAAAAAAAAGCCTATTTTTCTTACAAAATGGTTCATTTGATCATTAAAAATCCTTATCCATCTAAGATGATATACTTTATTATAGTTTATTCTTTACTGGGTATATAATCCAAGAATACCATTCATATTATTTATTGAGTGGTTTATGTTTTTATGGAATGGTGTTTATGAAACGTTTTGATCTTCCATAGGTTATATTCCTTCGAAACCTGCTTCACTTAATAGGTTATTCTATAATGAAATGATTATAAAACCTATATATTTCCCATAGGTAATGGTATGATGATATATTTATAATACCAAATTCATTTCATGGGTTATAATTTGAGTTTTAGGAAAACCATCTCGTTTAATGGGTTATGATAAAATAAATTTTTTATAGAAGATATATGTATGATTTCATTATGTGATAGGTGGGAAACATATGTCCCTCAAATGAATTAGGAAATTATTTATATCTCATGATATAATGATGGATAGACAGGTCTAATCCACAAGGCTAAAAAGATGTTTCTTAATCCAAAATTGGAAACGGGTGTGCTCTGATCCACTATGGGAATTTTTTGTGTCCTAATCCATTAATAGAAATTGTTGTGTCCTAATCCAAAATGGGGAAACTTATGTTTCCAGATCCACTCTATTGATCATATTTGGTGTTAACTGTGACACATAAAATGGTTTTCAATAGTTATACTGATTATACACTTATATAACTTGAGCATATAGTTCATGATTTTTTTTAAATGATTTTTAAACCTTGTGATTCATGTCTTATAAACTACCAATATTTATTCACGATTCATGTTTATGTTATTTGATATGCATTTTATGATTTTCCAATGTTATGATCATGTTCTCTTACTCCTATTCTTATGTTATTCATAAAAATATCTTTTTTACACTTATTGGTTAGTTTATATAACCCTTTCTTATGTTAACTTTTTTCAGGTTATGAAGAATGGTTTTAAGTAGATATACTAAATGTGAAGATCTTTATGGGAATCATTAAAATATTTCACAAAATTAGAATATTATGACCCAATTTTCTAATGACACTAAACTGTTATGGTCCTCTTCTATGTACTTTTTAAATGTGCTGAATAATCATCAAAATTTATTTAATATCTCTATATGTTACGAATGCGTCTCTATAATAAAACTTTCAAAATATAAAACTTGTTAGCAAATCCCTCACATCTTCTTCAATAGAATTTATTATTCGAAAAAAATGCTCTAATACCCAAAATCAATGATCCACTATTATCTCTCAACAGGCCTCCAACACTCATATACTCTGACATAAATGATCCATCAAATTTCATCTTATTACATATGGATGTAGAATTCCATTTAATCCATATTCCTTGGTTGTCTCTTCTACATTCTAAAGAGTAACCTAACTGTGGAAGAAACCATCTAAAATCAGGTCCTGATAACCAACTGTGATTGATATTATCCATCTCTGACACCATCTCCTTAAAAAAATAATTAAATAAAACATTCAAGTGTTTTTTATCTTCTTTATATTTACACCGAGAATCCCATAGAGACAAAAACATCCCAAAAAATGATGGATTTTACCTTCACCACTACCCCTACGTACCAGCACTAAGAAACCAATCATTTATGGCCTCCTATATTTTTTCTTGGCCCACATTAATATTAAGACTATATATTAAAATATTCTTGATCCCCTTCACTAATTATCTTTGGAATAATATTATTTCTAATGATTTTTTTGTGAGGATAGTGACAACAGTGACATTTGGAGATAGAAAAAACCATGTTTATACACATTATCTTCAGAAGGTAGGGATTTATTTCTAAATAATCTAATTAAAATAATCAACTTACTTAGAATATCTTTACACCAATGATTTAGTTTCCAATTGTCCTTCGTTCTAGGACCATGAACCATAATCCTATAGTAATTACAATGAAAAATGACCAAATCCAGTAAAAATGAAGTAGTATGCCTCTTTGATCAAGAAAATGTTGTTGTAATAGTTCTTATGCTCCTTATCTAAAATATATTCAATAATTTATGGGTACCTTGTGTCTTTATATAATGAGATGTTTAAGATAAGGAAAATCAGAAAAAAAAAATAACCACTTTCTAACCTAGTTGGTCAACCATAAGTTTAAATCACCACTACCAGAAACCCATTAAGAATTTTCATCCAAAACCTCCAGGTTATCTAATATTTAGTGTGTAATAATGGTGAGAGTACTGGATCATATATTACAATTGTCCAAATGTTTTCCATATTTTCCTTACATATTTTTACCACAATGAGTTCCAGATGATAATATCTCAGGAGACATTGGGTAATGATTTATATCTCATGACATATACATAGATAGAACAGGGAGTGAACTCAATTCATTAAAATACTTTTTTGTGCAAGATGGCCTTGGGAGTGAAAAATGACAACTAATATGGTTTGGGGAGTGAACCAGTTCCACTAATATGGTTATTTAATTAATACTTTACAAATATGGAAATAATTTTAATATACTTATGTGTCTATCACAATTTCATTTATTATTTTTATGTTGTGATTTTACGGATATTTCCTCTATTCCCTTATGATGAATTTCTTATGAACAACCAATATTTATTCCATGACTCTTGATTATAGTATTTGATAAATAGGTCATAACCTTATAATGTTATGGTTATCTTCTCATACCCTTATTCTCATGATTATACTTGCATATCTCCCTTTCTAACCTTTATATGAATCTAATCTCACCAATTATTGTGATTCCTTTCCCTAGTTTATTAAAATATGTATTTTTTTATGTGTTTGATAAGTTTAAAAGTCATGGAGAACCTAGTTGGAGATAATGTATCTCACTTATGTACTAGTGTTTTGGTGTCCATGTTTCCAAAGCATAAATTAATATGATATTTAGGTGACCATTTGTGTAATTTATTATGTATTTTATAAAAAATGATGAAATATATATGAATGAAAACTAGGGGTCTCTATATACATACCTATAAATTGAGGGGATTTTTAATTTTCCCCCACCCATCACTTAATAAGTCCAATGCATTCATTTTGGGGTTAAACTACACGACTTAATCAACATTACTTCAAAATTAGTTACTATCTATTTTGAGAGAAATATCAGACAAAATATCAATATCTTCCCCATTTAAGATGATAATAAACATTCTATAGAAATATGGTAGATGGTATCATAAGATTATAACTTTATTAAAAATGTATTCAACAATGGATGTCGATATAGATGAAAATTATTTATAAATATCTTCAGAACAATTCATGAGGAAAATACCATTTATCACTTTGAAAAACAATATTTAAAAATTTTGAAATAAATAATTATACTATTTTCATTAAAAATATCCTTTTAAACTTTTTAATAGATGATTAAAAATAATGTGAAATCTTGACAGTGGGAAATTTCAATAAGGTTATATAAGTTAGAGACAATCCTTACACACTATTGTAAAAAACACAAGAAGTCCTGTATTCAGATAATGAATAGATGATTCATTTCAATCAGTTTTGTAAAAAATTGAAAAATAGTTAAATTAATATTTATAAATAAAAAATTTATTATAAAAAAAATAAATATTTTTAGAAAATTAGGATATGAAATTGAATGGATTTTCAACTAAATAGATAAATACAGTAAAATTTTATTAAAACCTTGTGTCAATAATTTTAAGTACCAAAGACAAAAAAATGATAAAATTACTTGTGAAGTTCATAAATAATTATATTATAATAAAATATATTGGGTTTATGATAGAAATTTCAAACAACTCTTCCAAAGGAGATGTAGACATAAATAATCCCAATTAATGATGAGATTGTTAAATAAACCATTACCTCATATTTGAATTCCATCATATGTGCCTGAATATCTTGTATAATGAATATTTATTTATTTTAAATCTGTTTAAATCCCATAATAATTTATATTTTATCATATATGTGTTAATTATAATCTTTTATCACCTATTTATTAACAATTAATTGTTAAAATAATTCATCTGGTTAATAACTATTTTGTTTCTCATGTATGTTTTGGCTGAGTAGTTTTGATCCTTATAATTTGATCATGATTACATGATATAAATGATTCAAAACATAATACTATCGTCATAAATTTTAATTATATATTTATTTAAAGTATCCATAAATGGTAGATGGAGAAAAATAAACATCACCATTCATAGAATTGGTAAGCCATACGTACACATGAATACTATTCTTAATTTTTGGCAGATGGATTGAAGGAAAGGTGTTATATTGTTAATCATAATAAGATATTTTTTATAAAATATATATCATATATATTCATTAAATCTATCTTTATCACCATCTATATAAAATATAAATGAAAAATGAATTATATCGCATCGTGGAGATGGTAGTCCGTACACACACATTAGCGATGTTATCGCATTCCAATGGATTAGAAGGAATGATCATAGATATTAAATTATAATTATGGACTCGTAATTTTTCAATAAATTTAATATATAAAAAATAAAATCATCATAATAACAATCCATAAAATATTTTGATGAAAAATGAATTTGATTACTACATGGATTGGGTATCTCATACGTATTCCCTGGTGATACATTCACATTCCATTTGATGGAAAAGTGGGACTATAATTGATGATTCAAAAAATAAAAAAAAATTAAATATATTTATGGTAATAGATTTAATATTTTATTTTATTAAAATATATTTAGTGTGTGTAGGACAAATATTAAATTTATAGAGGTTAGGTGAGATGATTACCTCTTCCTCATGAGATCTTCATTAAATCCTTTCTTTTGTAACCTAGCGTTGGACTTTTTAGAAGAAAATATTCTATTGAAATTTTATATAAATGTTAATAATAGAAATGTTATGGTTTTGGTTGAGTTATATAAATCAAAGTGGTGTAAAACATTGATAGAAATAGATGTCCTTTTATAGAGTAGGGAGAGGAGAGACTTTGAATCATGAAAAAAATGAAAATATAATGAAGTCATTATAAATAAAAAAATTTCCAATTGGGTATAGAATTAAAATTATGGTTCGATATGTTATACCTATTATCAAAAAAATAAAAATTTTACCAGTTTATGTGGCATTTACAGGCTTGTCTTTTGGTTTAACCCATTAGTTATCTTATTTCAACCAATACTACAGTAATGTCTTTTCCACTCTTAACTAGTTATAATTTTCCATATTTCATGAATATTGTATTATAAATGGAAAATTGATGAGATTTATTTCCATATATTATCCAACTTCTTCAAAAATAATTATTTTTTATTATCCTTGAATAATTTTAAATATATTTATTTGGGAAATTCCATTAATAAAAAAATTTACACTTTCTGTTAAATTTTGATTTATAGACATTAATAATGATTTTAAATCCAAATAAAAAGCCTCAAAATAATATTGAACATGTCATATTCATCAAAAAAATCATTTAACTCTATAAATCACTGAATATCATTTACCTTTTATATTTTTAAAACAATTTATATAATATCATTATTAATTTAATAAATACAATTTCTGTGTTTGTGTAAGAATTTGGGGTAATTATTTAATACCCAAAAATATAAATAAATTAACACAATGAATAAAATTTTATTATTCTAAAAATATCTACTTATGTTCATTCACTAGTTTTTTTTTCCCTATATGATCACATGAGAGATATTTAAATCTCAGGGATTTATATTTTGTAACATTATTTGACATAAATAATATATGATACTTTTCATGGAAAATTTTCCAATAACTAATTGTAATTTGATGAAAAGGAGATAATTTATTAATTTACGTCATCAAATAATAATTACAAATAAATATTATAATGTTATTACTTATTACTAACTTATATTATCATGATTTATCCTTTACTAAGGTGATAAATATTACTTGGGTTACTATTTATATTTTCCATAAATAAAATAGGAATATTATCAAAATTTGAACTTTATAATTTAAAATTTTGATTTATTTTTATCAATTTCAATTTCTATAAGTGCTATAAATTAGTTTAAAAATAAACGTGAAAGGTATGATGTAAATCACTTCTTCAAAAGAATGGATTTTTATGTATAAAAATGATATCCACTAAATGCAATCATAAAATATATTGAATATTATTTAATTATATTACTCATAATATATGACAAATAAATTGTCTATTATCATTTCAAAATAAAAATTATCTTTTAAAATGGTTGAAACAAAAATATAGCTTTCAATAAAAAGCATTATTTTTCATTATACCATGAAAAAAAAACTCTTTAGAAAATTATAAATATTTCTTCCCTATGCCAATTTTGATAAGTTGATTTAAAAAATTATAATATTTTTATAAAATAAAATTTATAGAATTTTCTAAATATACTTAAAATATTTTCTTCCAAAAAGAAATAAAATTAATTTTTTATGAAAAATTATTTTTTAAGCATAAAAAACATTACAAAACATTTCATACTTATTTACTAATCACTAATAAATGAATTTTTAATGATTAATTAATATGTATATATATATAAATATTAATTAAATTAATATTATTCATACAATATGAGTCAATGACTAGGTTATAACAGTGATATTTAAATAATAATATTTTTTGGTTCCATTAAGCATGA